>OZ025300.1:54226829-55426829 GCA_964019185.1 Maratus speculifer
TGCAGAAATACACAAAGGATTTCGGATATTCTACTTTATCCAAAGTACTGTATACTATTACACCAAGATCTGGATATTTTTAAAATTTCCTTATAGTACGAATGCTTCTCATTTGCTACGTTTGACATGCAAACTCCGACTTGTTTTTACTGTAATGAAGTTCCTTTCAAATTTTACGAAAATCGAATCAAAACTTTAGAATATATTGTTAAAAGTTTAATTCATTCTATTAAATCCTATCATATGTTATTATTAAATTTTAAGTAGTAATTGAAGCCAAATACTTACCGCGATCTAAAAAGTTACATTGATTTTTAAAAATTTTCTTTGTCGAAAAATGATTATTTGATCCGCGGATTATTATACGCCGGAAATTACGGTAATTAAATAATGTCTTATTATAGGTTGCCATGGTGATAATATCCTATGTAAGATGAGCGCTGTTATGTCCGTATTACGGAATTTTTTATATGGAATCGTAAGAAATTTTATAATTGTGCATTATTTAAAGAGTGCAACACAGGTGTTACACCAAGATCTGAATATTTATAAAATTGTTTGTAATACGAACGCAGCTCATTTGCCAATTTTCACGTAGAATTTTTGAAAAGTCATATTTCATAAAAAGTTCAATTTACCAAATGCAACTTGTTCCTTCCTTTTCATTCTTTGACTATTTTTCACATTAACGCAAAAATTGCTAAAATATAACAAAACAAGTCAGAAATTTCACGTCAGAAGTAGCAAGTGAAACGCTTCGTACGATAACGAAGTTTTTTAAATAAACAGTACTTCGGATACAAACAGTATACAAAAATCTTTTGTGTGTCCCTGTAAATATTAAATGCTTTCTATTATACAGGAATTAACTTGTAGTAAACCTCAGCAACATATATCAGTATCATAAAATGAGAAATATTTTGATATAATTAAAACGCACCCAATGCAATGTTTCTCCCTAACGTTGTAAAAGATAAATTGAGGTGTGTATAGGGGAAGATGGGGATACTTGAGCCATTTTTTAAATTTTAATTTTTTAAAATTTTTTAGAATTTCTTAGAACAAAATAAAATATTGAAAATGAAAATTTGATATTTTTTCTTCAATTGAAAACCACTTTCAATTAATTTTGAACTATTTTTCTATGTCTAATAAATTTTTACTTTTTCTTTTACATTGTGGCTCAAGTATCCCCATGGAGGGGATACTTGAGCCAGATGTCACATTCGCACCAGTATTTTGCAAAGAAAAAAACCGATTTACAATATACGCGAAAAAATGCATTAAACCTTTTTCAAATAAATTTGGTCGAATTTTCTGGTGTCGTTGCGACATTTCAGAATTAAAATTTTGTGGTAGAAAATTCTACCAGCAGAGCTCAAAGGGTTAATCACCATACTTTAAAAATGGTACCAAGGTATATGATTTCTTTTTTACATGTTCAGAACTATAAATATGTTACCATGTTGCCAGTTTTAGAAAGAAAAATTGAACAACTGTAGAGATAAAGGGGGTGGCTCAAGTATCCCCTATGCTCAAGTATCCCCACTCTCCCCTACCTAAAGCTTAACAGAGGATCATTTGCAAAAATCTTTGTAGAACGTAAATCGAGGTGTGTTTACCTAAAACTATAATTGAACAAACAATTTTTTTAATTAAATGAAATTCATATAATTAGAGAATCCTTCTGCTCCGTGGATGAACTAATTACGTTCTATTTTAAAAGAAAATAAAAAGTTTCTGGTCTAAGGTATAGAGAGCCAATTTGGAACACACGCATATTCAATTAATAATTATGTATATTTAATATTTATATAAATTTAAGAAATATGCATCCTTAATTAATAATTATATACATTTGTGTAGTATATATTAATTACTTCAAACGTTATTTTGGACATTTCCGTTTTCGGCCGAAAGTAGGAAGATCATCGAAATTCGGTCTCGACCTAAAAAACCTGTTTCGATCTATCTTTACTTATAATCCAGTTAAATCGAGATTTAAGGTTCCTTTAGTGATGAAAACTTCGTTAGCCCGATTTTCCTCCAAAAATTCCCACATCAGCCTGATTTTCTCCTTAGAATTAAGTCTAACGGTGCTGCCTTATTAAGGAAAAAGTTCTAACTACATTATTCATTATATTATCCCCCTTTAAAATTTATTTTCAAGAAAATACTGATTTAAAGAACAGTTTTAGCGAAAACCGCAAATGAATCGACCAATTTTCTCCGTTTTTTATAATCACTCGAAATTCGAACCTTTGAACACAGTTCAGTTTGCTCTACTTAACCGCTCCCAACTATTCAGATTTTGACCTTAAAATTGAAGTTTAAGTCTAAATTTCGGAAAACTTTTAATGAGACGCAAAAAATAGGTGTTTGCTATTCCAAAGCGCCCTCTATTGGCGTTTTTTTAATTTACTTTTAAAATTTATTTTAAAGAAAATACTGACATAAAGAATAGTTTTAGTAAAAACTGCAAATCAATCGACCAATTTTCTCGTTTTTTATAATCATTTGAAATTTGAACCTTTGTACACAGTTCAGTTTACTCTACTTAACCACTCCCAACTATTCAGATTTTGAGCTTAAAATTTAAGTTTAAGTCTAAATTTTTGAAAACTTTTAATGATATGCGAAAAATAACGGCAAAAAATAGCTGTTCGCTACTCCAAAGTCTAAAGCGCCCTCTATTGGCATTTTTTGAAATTTATTTTTATAATTTATTTTCAAGAAAATACTGACATAAAGAATAGTTTTATTGAAAACCGCAAATCAATCCACTAATTTTTCAGTTTTTTATGTTTATTTGAAATTTTGGACCCTAAACGTTAATGGCGACTATCTCCTTTGGAAAACGTTTGGGACCCTTAATTTCCCATTAAATATTGTTTGTCTTGATCACCCATTAAAGTTTTGCCCAAGAGTTTACATACACCCTGTATAAATAGCAAAAATAAACTGACCATGTATGTAAGCTGTACAAGCAGAGTATTCCCTAGAAAGTATGCGCTCAAGCTGTATTGAGAAAGAGACGTTGTACGTTGTTCCTTTGAAAAAAAAAAAAAAAAAAAAAAAAAAAAAAAAAAAAAATCAGACGATATACAGCGTATATCACCATGTACCTCCCACTTCATCTATATGTGTAGCGTAATAAAAATGTACTCAAAATGACAATATTATAAAATGTCTTTAAAAAAAATATTTCTTTCAAAACTTTTCAAGTCAGAAATTTTTTTAAATAAATGTTTATTAATAAATTAAACTCTTGAAAACTTGCATGTCCATCATCATAGTATTTCAAAAAAGGAGATCTGTTTTTCACAGATCTTTTTTTCCCCAAAATTCACGAAAAAGCGTTTGTAGATCTAGGGGGAAATCCTTAGATCTAGGGAATGGCAAATTCACTTGGGGACTCAGTTGAGGACGAATTTTCAAAACAATTGGTAATTCTTTTCCAAAATTTAGGGAAAAAAGATTTTTTTTTTTGAGAATTAACAGAAGAAAGTGATAAATGGGAAATGTGTCGGAATCCTACATGGCTATCCCCATCTGGACCCAACAATTGTTAACTGCTCTAGCTATCGGCATTGTTATCGGCATGTTGCATTTATTTTATCCACTAGTCTCTTAGAATACAAAAATCATTTGCAGATTTCAACATAGTTCAACGTAGCTCTAGACACTCTTTAAGGGTGTTCTTAAATCAAAAAGGGCAACTTTGTGACACATGCACTAATTTATTTTTGTTCGGAAATGCATGAAACTAGCAGGTGTTGTTATTCAGAAACTGTCTTATTGCACTCATTCTTTTGTTTTTTAAAAAACACAATAGATTTTTCATAACAAGCCTTCAAATTTGACACTTTTGAGCATATTTCCCGATGAAATCAGAAAAACCGGTCGAAAAGGAGGAGAAAAACGGGTGATTGCGTCATCGAAATAGCTTATAACTCGATAAGTAATTTAATTATCATAAAATGGAAAAATAAGTTCAATTCGAAATCGCTTTCATAGTCAGGCATTAAAATTTTATAACTTTCTGTTAAAAAATGAATTTCTAAATGTGCCAAAACGTTTTTTGCTTGTTGAGGGGGTCAGTTAAACCCTTAGTTAGAGACATACGGTCCGTTATTCAGAGAAAGTATAGGAATAGGTCTGATGAATAGATCAGGTTTTTCTTTCTTCATGGCGAATTTTCAAGTAAAACCAAATATCTCTATCTGAATTCCTATCGTTAGAAAATTCCCTATAACATGTATAGAAATAATTCATTATAATTACAGGGCTCCCAAATGGTACGCCAACTGAACATCAATATTTTTTTAGAAAGATTTTCGTTTTATATTTTTCTTGCAAATTGCGCAGAAATCGCCTACGGAAGTTAGTTTTCACACAAATACTGTAGAAACCTACTATGGAATCTTCTGTTAAAAAATATTGGTGTTCAGTTCGCGGACCATTTGGGAGCCCTGTAATTATACCTGTAATGAAGCTATATGTAATGTATGAAAAAAAAAAAAAAAAAAAAGAGTTAGATGAAAAAATTTGCTAAAATATTCAAACCTCCTGATCCCATAAGGAAATTTTATTCTATATTTTATGAGTATTAGTAATAACAATAGCGAGTAATTCTCCAAAATTATGCAAGTTAGTATATTATTCCAGAATTTTTTTCTTTTTTCTTGTTGAAGGATTATTATTATTAACTATTTGGAAAAAATAGTTATTGTTCTCTGTAGTGAATTCTGAAATCTAAAGTATATCTGAACCTTTTAATTGGTTGAATTCCGCAATTTATTTAATTGTATTCGTTTTTTGATCGGTCCAAGTTTAATGTAGAAAAATGGAATATTTCTGTTTTTATTTTATTCGTTTTCTGATTGATCCAAGTTTAATGTCCAAAAACTGAATATTTCTGTTGCCCCGATGACAAAAAGAGTAATAAAAACTTTAAAATAATAATAATAATATAAAAACAAATTGTGATAGAGATTTCAAACACATTTCATTAAAAAGTGCATTTTTTTTTCTCTACGCAATGGTGTAAAAATTTAAAATGTGCGATGTTAAAAAGATGAAAAATTTGCAGTTCCCAAAATTATAAAGCTGAAATTTCATTAAAAATTTGTTTGTGATGGGTCTAAGAATATTAATGTTTAATTCATGTCGTACGAATATGATGCGATCAGAACTCAGTCTGTTTAACTCCATCCAATAAAAATGCCCATTTTAAACAGTTAAAGTTGTCTATCTTTAGTCAACTTGTTATTATTATTATTATTATTATATTATTATTATTGTTCTAGGAATATTAATGTTTAATGCACGGCGTATGATGACTCGTATAATCATCTGAAAAATTATGTTTATTATTATTATCAATTTAAATATAGAATTTATAAGTCTTTAAGATTTGAGTCTTTGAAAATATCCTTTTCCAAATAATTGTTGTCATTTGTTAAATTTCATTTTTTTATAATAATTATTATAGATTCGTAACGCAAATAAAGTTAAAAGAGCTTAACAGCAGTCAAGGGTTTTCTGAGGGTAATCTTTCCTTCTAAAAGAAAGAAAACACGAACTCATAATGACGTCGAGTTTTGCAACTAAAGTATTTCTGATGGAGATAAAAGAGAGAAAAAAAAAAGGAATGAATCAGATATTCGTCTTGTCAACCGTACACGTGAATATGCTTAGTAATACGCTTACTTTCATGAATCATATGCTTACTAATGATCCTTTAACTGCAAATTCTCCATCTCAAGTGGAGTAGATTTTTTTCAAATACAGAAAAATAAAATTTGACTAGACGCATAAAAAGATGAACACATAAAAAAATGAATGCATAAAAAAATGAAGCACAAAGACGTGATGAAAAAATGTTTTTTCCCATTATGGCATTAAAAAATTAAATTCACGTAAATAATAAAAAAAAATATATATATTGTTATTATTTTCGCTTGTTTGAAGGAGAAGTCTTCCTCCTTAATATACATTCAAATAGAATTAGGATAATTTTTTTGCATGCTAAACTGGGAACAGGGCCGTAGCTAGAAGTGTACGATAGGGGGGCTCAGGGGAATATAGGGGGGCTCAAGGGAATGTAAGGGGGGGGGGGCTCATACATTTTTGTTCTCTCTCTAATGCAGAAAGATAAATTAGTATATATTCACATTGTAGGTACTATGTTCCTCAGTAAACTGTTGTAATAACTTCATTTTATGCTAAGAAAAGTATATGATGATGAAAATTTTGAATGTATAACTGGTGCAAAATTAAACATCCTGTTAGCTTCCTATGTACCAATAGGATGAGGGAGTGTTGAAACACTTATTTTAGATAGAATTTAGTAACTCTGCAAAACTGTGAAAGGGTTTCAAAACTAAATTAGATTTTTGAACAGAATTTCATTTGAATTTTCGGAACATTTAGTGACCTTGGAATTTTTTCCAGGGGGGGCTCAAAATATTTCAGGGGGGGCTGAGCCGCCCATAGCACCCCCTTAGCTACGGCCCTGACTGGGAAGAACAAAACGTTCCATTCGATTAGCACGTATACCCGTGGCCCGTGATGTAATTACACACAGCGCCGGCACGAATACCAGTCGCGCGGGATGTGAGTACAATGGGCGCCGGCACATATGCTGGTCGCTCGTCCCAAAGGAGTTTAAAAAAATCAGAGGATATACGGCGCATACCACCATGTACCTTCCACTTCATCTATGTGTATAGTATAATATAAATGTCTTCAAAATGACGATATTATAAAATGGCTTTAAAAGAATATTTCTTTTAAAAATAATGAAGTCAGAAATATTTTAAAGTAAAATTTAATTAATAAATTAAACTCGTAAACTAATAACTGCATCACAGCTTCATTATTGCTAGCTATACTTCAAATAAGATCGGTGTTTCACAGGTCTTTTCCAAAATTCATGACAAAGCGTTTTCAGATCTTGGGGGTTCCCCACTTGGGCACTCAGCGAAGCAATTTATTTTCTGAGAATGTGACATGTGTCGGAATCCTACACACTGACTTACAGTTGTTAATGTTCTAGCTATCGGCACTGCTAATTTTATCTTCTAGTCTCTTAGAATAAAAAAAATCATTTGCAAATTTAACCTAATTCTAGACACTCTTTAAAGTGAAACTTGAAACACTTGGTTGGAGACATATGGTGCTTTATTTCGAGAAAGTATATGGAAAAATCTCGTGGTTAAATCAGGTTTTTCTTTCTTCTTGGCGAATTTTCAAGTAAAACCAAATACCTCTATCTGAATTCCTATCGTTAGAAAATTCCCTATAACATGCATAGAAAGAATTCATTATAATTACAGGGCTCCCAAATGGTACGCCAACTGAACATCAATATTTTTTTAGAAAGATTTTCGTTTTATATTTTTCTTGCAAATTGCGCAGAAATCGCCTACGGAGGTTAGTTTTCACACAAATACTACTATGGAAACCTACTATGGAATCTTATGTGAAAAAATATTGGTGTTCAGTTCTCGGACCATTTGGGAGCCCTGTAATTTTACCTGTAATGAAGCTATATGTAATGTATGAAAAAAAAAAAAAAAAAAAAAAAAAGAGTTAGATGAAAAAATTTGCTAAAATATTCAAACCTCCTGATCCCATAAGGAAATTTTATTCTATATTTTATGAGTATTAGTAATAACAATAGCGAGTAATTCTCCAAAATTATGCAAGTTAGTATATTATTCCAGAATTTTTTTCTTTTTTCTTGTTGAAGGATTATTATTATTAACTATTTGGAAAAAATAGTTATTGTTCTCTGTAGTGAATTCTGAAATCTAAAGTATATCTGAATCTTTTAATTGGTTGAATTCCGCAATTTATTTAATTTTATTAGTTTTTTGATCGGTCCAAGTTTAATGTAGAAAAATGGAATACTTCTGTTTTTATTTTATTCGTTTTCTGATTGGTCCAAGTTTAATGTCCAAAAACTGAATATTTCTGTTGCCACGATGACAAAAAGAGTAATAAAAACTTTAAAATAATAATAATAATATAAAAACAAATTGTGATAAAGATTTCAAACACATTTCATTAAAAAGTGCATTTTTTTCTCTCTACGCAATGGTGTAAAAATTTAAAATGTGCGATGTTAAAAAGTTGAAAAATTTGCAGTTCCCAAAATTATAAAGCTGAAATTTCATTAAGAGTTTGTTTGTGATGGGTCTAAGAATATTAATGTTTAATCCATGTCGTACGAATATGATGCGATCAGAACTCAGTCTGTTTAACTCCATCCAATAAAAATGCCCATTTTAAACAGTTAAAGTTGTCTATCTTTAGTCAACTTATTATTATTATTATTATTATTGGTCTAGGAATATTAATGTTTAATGCACGGCGTATGATGACTCGTATAATCATCTGAAAAATTATGTTTATTATTATTATCAATTTAAATATAGAATTTAAAAGTCTAAGATTTGAGTCTTTGAAAATATCCTTTTCCAAATAGTTGTTGTTAAATTTCATTTTTTTTTTTTTTATAATAATTATTATAGATTCTTAACGCAAATAAAGTTAAAAGAGCTTAACAGCAGTCAAGGGTTCTCTGAGGGTAATCTTTCTTTCTAAAAGAAAGAAAACACGAACTCATAAGCAACAATTCTATTCCTACTAACGTTTTGTTCTAGACGAGTTTTAGCGCCTCCCCTTAGACGTTCGAGCTGTTCCGATTGGCTCGCTTGATTCAGATATGAAGACCATACTGGTTTTTAATGTCTTAGCAGCGGCTGGTTTAAGATGAGTGAATTAGTTAAATAGTGTACCATTGTTCTCAATTTTTGTTCGTTCCTAGTTGGGATTTTAGTAGCAGAAAGTATTTGTTTTAAAAATTCGTTTTAGTGATTGCAGTTTTAATGAATTTCATACATTTTTAAGACTTATGTTTGAGCTCTATCCTTATCCAATGAATCAAGTTGTTTTATTAGAAATAATTGCAATTAAGTGATAATAATAATACTCAGATTGTAGTGCGAAAGTTTCGTATTGCTTTTCTTGTGTAATAGTAACCTTCAATTGTTTTAAATTACTTTTTTTAAATGCCATATTTTGTGTAACTAAATATACTGAATATTTCTTTTTATATATTAAATAAATTCTTCTATTACAAATTTATCTGCGTGAATTTGATACAGTTTTTTTTAATGCTGACTATGCAGTGAACGAAATATGTGTCACTATTTTTATATTCTTAATAATCATTATTATGGTTATAATTATAATATTAATTATTATTAATTATGATAATAATTATATTTGTTATTAATTATAAACTTTACATACTTTTTATTTATATTATATAAGTTTATTTTAAATAAATAATAATAAATGTTTATGATAGTTATCAAATTATTTTTTATTTAAATAAAATTCATAATTATTATTGATTATATATATTCTTTTATACTTTCCAAACAATTATACAATTAAGATTTCACACGTTTCGTAATAAAAAAAATAATTTACACCTCCCCCCACCCACCCTCACACACACACAAAAAAAAACTTTTTTATAAATTTTATCTGGATTTTATTTTTAAGCTTTTTTAAAACTACGTATTTACGGTTGTAGATAAAATGATTTACGATTTAAAGTCTAAAAAAAGCTGTTATTTCACATTACCAAAAGGAAATTGAATGGGGGTGGGGGGAAGGGGGTTAAAATAAATTTAATTCTCTCTGTGGAGACAATAAACATTAATAAAACAAAACAAAATACTCTTTATGTCACAATGCATAAAAAACAATATAAAGAAAAGCACTAATAAATTACAAAAATATCAGTTTATAGGTATTTCAAAGTTTTTCTTTTTTTATTATATATAATAATAATAATACAACTATCTTTCTGAATTGGGAATGAGGATTATGGCTTTAAATATCCATAAAAATTGTATGCTAAATTATTACTAAGCGGCCGTCCATAAATGATGTCACGCTTGATGGGGGGGGGGGGGGGGGGAGAGTTCAGAAAATTGCGACCATTTGTGACAATGAAAAGAAAAGTGACATCACACATTTTGGTTAAAATAAAAGCATTAAAATTTTGTAGATTAAAATAAGAAGTATGAAGTTATTTTAAAATTGAAATATTTTGTGTTCATAAAGATGATATTTAAAGCCAAATTCTATTTTAAATTCCAAAATACTACTGTTTTCAATTGCTCTTTCATATTAATATTGTATTATATATATATGTATAATCATCAGCTACTATTTCTATATTAACTATTATTATTATTTTGTAAATCTTATTTCATACAAAATACAAATTATTTTTATTGTTCAGCTCATAAATGTTATTAAAACACATAATTAAAGTTTTAAAATAAAATTTGAAATGTGATCTAAATCGCAGTGCTATGTTTCTGATCTACAAGTATATGTTTACGTAATATAGCATGTGACAAGAGGGGGGAGGCTGGTAAAGTGATGTATGACACTTTGTGACAAGGGGGGAGGGGAGTCAAAAATATGGAAAAAGTGTGTGACTTCATTTATGGATCACCCATAAGCGTTTAAGATTTTCTTTGCTTTTTTTTAAGGAATCCATTAACTACAAACTATTGTTATACCCACAATAAATTATGATTATTATTTATTTTTTCATTTTTGCGCTTTTCATTAGAATAACAATTATTCAAAATTTCTAACTTTTCTGAAAAAAAAAAAAAAAAAAAAAAAAAAAAAAAACTTATCACAGACATTATGATTATCTGAAAAAAAAAAAAAAAAAAAAAAAAAAAAAAATCAAATTGTGTTCTGAAATTAATTTATTTGCATCAAAAATTCAATGTTATGTGCTAAAATGTAAAATTTCAGTTAACGTTACATTAAAGTAATTAAGACAAAAATAAATAAATAAAAAAAAATCATTAAAAAATTTTATAGCACTAAATATGGAAATTTGAAATATGTTTCATGAAGATACAGAAGCATTCAGTTACAAATTCAGGAAATTGTTAAGAGAATACCCCCCCCCCCCTTTCCCCAAAGTACGTTCCTGGTTTTGCAATTTTTTATGGTTTAGATAGAAAATTGGAAATTCCGTCTGCAAATGCAGCGTTTTATAAATAACAATGCAGTTTAAGGTTTTTTCTTTAGTAAATTTTAATTTAAATAACACTTAAAACTTATAAAACAGTTTTAATCTTTAAAAATTTTGAAAAAAAGAAAAATTTGGTATAAAAATGATGAAATTTTTTCTGCAGGTATTTTTGGAATGTTTTTAGGTAGAAAATATCAATTTCATCATCCGAAAATGAAAAGTAATTTATTCAAATTTAATTTCTGCATCATGAGAACCGAAATAGCTGAAAACAAACATCCGAATAAGTGTAAAAAGTCGCCGGATGTCTGGCCACTTCACATGAATCTGGCTAGCCAATCAGAACGGCTCTGAAGTCTAAGGGGAAGCGCTAAAATTCATCTAGCACAGAACGTTAGTGGGATTAGAATATTCGCAACTCATAATGACGTCGAGTTTTGCAACTAAAGTATTTCTAATGGAGATAAAAGAGAGAGAGAAAAAAAAGGAATGAATCAGATATTCGTCTTGTCAACCGTACACGTGAATATGCGTAGTAATACGCTTACTTTCATGAATCATATGCTTACTAATGATCCTTTAACTGCAAATTCTCCATCCCAAGTGGAGTAGATTTTTTTCAAATACAGAAAAATAAAATTTGACTAGACGCATAAAAAGATGAACACATAAAAAAATGAATGCATAAAAAAATGAAACACAAAGACGTGATGAAAAAATATTTTTTCTCCCATTATAGCATTAAAAAATTAAATTCACGTAAATAAAAAAATATATATATTGTTATTATTTTCGCTGGTTTGAAGGAGTAGTCTTCCTCCTTAATATACATTCAAATAGAATTAGGATAATTTTTTTGCATGCTAAACTGGGAAAAACAAAACGTTCCATTCGATTAGCACGTATACCCGTGGCTCGTGATGTAATTACACACAGCGCCGGCACGAATACCAGTCGCGCGGGATGTGAGTACAATCGGCGCCGGCACATATGCTGGTCGCTCGTTCCGAAGGAGTTAAAAAAATCAGAGGATTTACGGCGCATACCACCATGTACCTTCCACTTCATCTATGTGTATAGTATAATATAAATGTCTTCAAAATGACGATATTATAAAATGGCTTTAAAAAAATATGTCTTTTAAAAATTATGAAGTCAGAAAAATTTTAAAGTGAATTTTGATTAATAAATTAAACTCGTCGTAAACTGTTAGCGGCATCACAACTTCATTATTGTTGTACTTCAAATAAGATCTGTGTTTCACAGGTCTTTTCCAAAATTCATGACATTCCTGCAATGAATGGAATGTTACTACTATAGTACGCGAGAGGCGACACCCGCTAGGGTTTATTTTTCGATAGAATTAAATAGTTAGATAAATTAATTTATTATCAAATTAATACTTGGACGCCAACATATATGGGCCCGAGCCCACCCAATAATTTTGAATCGTAGTGTGCCCAATTTTCATTGTTCTATTTCATTATTTATTTCATTATTATTTCATTATTCATTTTTCTTTCTAAAACAAAATTTATTTTGCCCAAGACTGTGTTTTAATTCTCCGACTAACACCCATAAATCTCAATTGACTGGTATGTTTTTGTCCGTGCTTAAATTTTTGCTATTTCAATTTGCAATCATATTCATCATATGATGATATTGCAATAAATATTAGTGTCTTTATAAGGAAAACAAATAAGAATATTATTTAAAAAAATTGCAACTTTATTAAAACATGATAGCTTGACTTAAAATTCTCATCTTTCACCATCTGTCTGCTCTTTAAAGGAAAACAAACTTATCGTACCATTTTACCAAAAAATTTTTGAGCCAACCTGTATTTTTCAAAAGTTGGTTCCACTGATGGCATGTGTTCATTATACCAATTTGAGAAGAAAGCTTTATTTAATGTTGTAAATGTTCGCCGATGAAATTTCATTTTTAAGCATTTGTTTTAACACGCCTCAGTCATCGTTCAGTGGAAAAAACATGTCCTTTTTATCATTATAATGTCAGCAAAGTAAGTATTCTATGTTCTATACATTATACTACACAATAAATCTCGATTTGCATAAGAATGCATAATTTTGATCGCAACAAACTTTTTTTTTTTTTTTTTTTTTTTTTTTTTTTCATAAATCGGCACCATGAAATAAAGTTTCAACTCTACTCGTAAAACTCTCCATGATCTTTTAATACTAGTGTGAAACTGAATTATTTTAAGCTCTAACGATTTACTTATTTCGTAATACGAAAAACAATGCAACTGCTCATTCATAAAACATAACTTTCGATAAAAAACGAAACAAAAAAAGATTTTCAGCGTTAATAAAACAAGGCAGAACCCGTCAAATTTTGACGAAAGAAAATGTTTAAGAAGGAACTGTTGCATTGATTTATAATAAACCTACTAAATTAGTTATAGCAAAAGACATACCTTTATATAGACATACCTTTTATTGGTATGTCTAACTTTTAAACAAATCATATTTAACGTAAAGTAAAAAAAATACAAAACTATTTCTATAACATTCAGTTGTAAAAATTGTTAAAATTAAACTTTATTTGTACATGTAAGCAGTAAAAAGTAAGAAATATCTGTTATTATGATACAGTTATCAATTAAGGTTCTTATGCTAGTATTCCAAAATGAAAGAAAGCAAAATTTATTCAACTTTGATCCAATCATAGAATTTTTTTCCCCGTGAAATCTAAACCCGGCATCATTTTCACCATATCAAAATTTACAAATGCGCAATTCGTATCTGTATTCATCTTTTCAACAAAAAATTTTAATTTAAAATGATCATTTTGATCAAAACTTGAAGTCTCAGTGCTGTTTGCTGAAACAGATATTAAGCTATTGATATTCTTTTACATTTACATGTAAGTCAAATTTTGTAAATGAAATCAAAATTCACCGGTTTTTATAACATAAGATATTTAAATTTCGATTTTCCCCCCTTTTAATGAGAAAATGACAACATAAAGTTGTAGTAATAATTCCCCCCCCCCCTTTTCCCTTTACTTTTAATAGAAATGGTGTACTCCTGCTGCCACGATTAGAAGAGTGATATTAAAAACTACAAAAAAATTAAAATTTCAAAAGTAAATTAAGGTACGATTTTTACATAAATTGCATTTAAAAGTAAATTTTTTTCTCTATCCGATGGTTTAAAATTTGAAAATGTGCAATGTTCAGAAATTTAAACAATTGTAATAGCAAAAATTGCAATATCGAAATTTCATTTAAAATTTTAAAGTGTTGTCATTCTCAAAATGACGCATGCGTTACGCACAGATACGTTTGGCCTTTATAGTTAGATGCTCACAATTAACAAAGAAAAATGTTAAACGCGATAATCAAGTAAGATATCACAAAATATGAAATCTTTTGCATAAAAATTTTTTCTATAAAAATGTTTTTTTTCTTTAGATTTGATATATGAATTTGTTTCTTATTTTAATGTTGTAAGCCATTCCGTTATTATATTTATATGTTAGCGTTGTGGGCGGAGTTTCAATAATAAATTCGCTTCACTGAATTTTTCACAAATCACATGACAAATGAACATATTTACAAAAAGTAAATAAATAAGTATTCAGTTTATTTACTGTCTCTTTCTTTTTTACTTTCTTCTGTCTGATCTTATCTTACGAAATACTTAAGGGGGTCCGGGACACAAAAATCTTTGAATTTCCTAAAAATGCATTATTGCATTAAAAATTTCACCGTTTTTTTTTTTTTTAATCCTTAAAATGACGTTTAAATCATGTTTCTATCTTAATTAGATGAAGATATATTAATTTTTTTCGTTTTGATATGTCTTCAAAATCTAGCTTTAATTCAGTGGATGTCATGAAGTAACTTCTTGCGAAAATGCGTTTTTCTCCTGGATGGATTTCTTCACAATTTTGCAGGTTTAAATTGTTATAATTCAAGAACCGTTAAACGTAAATGCTTCAAACTCGAAACCTGCCTTTTATGACTATTTTAGTTTAATTTTAATTCAGGAAATTTGAAAAAAAAAAAAAAATAGTTACTTTTGAAAATATTATATTTTAAATAAAAGTTTTTTTTTCAAATTATTATTTTAAATATTTTTTTTTATTAATATTTTCTTTTAATGCTGAATTAAAATTAAAATTTGGATAATTATGTTTATTTAAATGTAAAAAAAAAAAAAAAAAAAAAAAAAAAAAAGAGTTTTTGCAAATAACACTTTGAGTTATAACAATTTTAAATTACCTTACTTTTTGAATAAATTCTGAATTTTAAAAATTTTAAGACAAATTAAGAAAAGTTTTATCATGTTATTTTGTTTACAACTGACATGGTTAACCATCACAAAATAAATAAATAAATAAAATAAAATAAAATAAAATTTTAATTCAATAAATAAAAATTATTTTAAAATGTGTCCCAGACAACATGGTTGAATGGTTTTTAACACTTTTTCGATTCTTCACGAATTTACATGTGTTTAAAATTGATATATCATGAGCTAAAGACATAATCTACATCCGTAGTTCCTTTTATGTGATGTACTATTTCTTTTATTAGACAAAATATACTAAATTTACATTTTTTATTTTTATGTTTGTGACTTTCAATTTTATTACATATATATAAATGTGTGTAATAATAAAAAATTTCGTCAATTTTTTACTTAATTAAATGTCTCCAAATTATTATAATATCTAACTTTTCACACATCTTTAAATAATATTTTAACGTATTTAGTATATTTTAATTCTGTACCTTTTTTTACGCATTTTTATTCCCGTAAAATAAAAAAAATAAAATAAATAAAATAAAAAAAATCTTAATCTGTTAAAAACTGTTAAAATCTGTTAAAACAACTTTCAACAAAACCACATTAATTTATTTTATCCTTCCGTTTGTTTCATATTATCTTTTATTTGCGATTTAAAAATTCATTCGAATTTCTATGATTTCATGCAAACGATGGGCCAATGCTTCATTATATAATATAATCGACCAATCGACTCAGAGAACTTTTTTTTCTTTCGCCGTTTTAAATTTTGTATAGTTAAGAGATTTATTTTCGCAAAAGTGCGTTTGTTGGCCGGACTGAATTTTTTTTTTCAGATTCTGAATTCATGTGCTTTTGTATAAAACGATTTTTACTGGTTTAAAAGAAAGACTTTTATATTTTTTGTGTTTCCCCAATAATCCACTTCACATGGATATGTACCTTTTTCTCAAAAGTTCTTCTTTTCTAGCACTTACATTTGAGTAATTACATCTGAATCTGTTCAGAAATGATTAACCCTCATACACAAGTTCCAAAACTAATAGAAAGTTTTTTTAAATTAACAGCAAATAAATTAATTGCAGCATACTGTTTTTTCATATATAAAGCGAAATTCCTTATAGAGATTTAGACATTACTCCCTTTTGGAATTCATGCTTTCGACTGACAACAGTTTAATAAAACCCATTCATCAGTTTTCATAAGATACCATTTTTTCAACTGGCCCATCAGATTATAGCAGAACTTCTTTTTTGCGAAAGTGGTTTCAACGAAAGCTCGATGTGCTAGCATTGCTGCGGATAAATTAAATTATGAATCCAGCAAGATAAGGAAATCATAAGAGCGCTGCTTCGATGCATTTTTTAAAATAAAATCACGTCTCCAAACATCAGGATAGCTTTTCCTAATAATAAAATGCTAAAGAAGGAACAATACTCTTAACAGTACTTTTAAGGTTGGTAATGATTCAGAAGATAATTTTGCAAATTAAAATTGCTATTTCGTTGATAGATTTTTTTTTACATAAAGTAATAATTATTTTTGTTATTTTATCGATAAGTACATAATGAGAAAGGATTTAATGTTCACAAATTAAAAACGCCTTCCGATCGAGACATTTTAAATAAAATATTTTGAATTTTTTCATTTGAAATTTATATACAAGATTAAATATTTCAATGGAATTATTGGAAAATGTTCTTGAAAATTTCAGAATTTCTTAACGTTTGATGTAATAGATTTATTATTATTTACAGTATTGTTATAATTATATTGTTTGTTAGCGATGAGTCATTTTACATTTTGTTATATAAAGATTATTTATGCATTGTATATTTATACCTTTATATATTTATAGATTATTTGTAGAAGATTTATAGATTATTTCTAGATTTATAGATTCAAAACAAACTTCTGAATTTGTAATAAACATTTTTCATATAATCCTGCATCTGGGATGAATATAAAGTCTTCGTTAACCCTTTGAGGCACACTGTGCCCGGTCTGGGATACCTAATTTTAATTCTAAACTTGCAAACGGCACCAGTAATATTTTAAGGAAATTTTGCTTTTACAGTAAAAGCTCAAATTAAGGAATTGAAAATATTTAAAAAAATTCGTTTGTGAATTCCGGTGTCAGTTGATAATTTCTCAATTTAGTAAAGATTTTGCCCGTGCCGGAAAGGGTTAAAACATTGAGAAAATTCGTGCCCTTAAGATTAAAAAGATTCAGCTTGGAAACTCGGTAGTGATCAGCTCTTAAGGAACATTCATTTAAATGAAATTCAACAAAAGGCGGAGCTTGTGTACATTTAAAACTGACATTACATATCAAATTGACAGTAACAAATGTTCAGACTAACAAGATTTGATTTTTTATAATTATAATTTCTTAAAATTTCTTACTTGTTTAAGTTTGAAATTATATAAATAGAAAGAAAAATGCTTACTATCTATTTGTAACAAGATAGATAGTGAAAAATAGTAAAACTCACACCAGGAAAACCTCAAAGTAATTTTTTTTAATAATTTTAACCTATTTTCTTGTTCGCTTTGTAAGTGAAGTGGGTTATATCAATCAGGCATCGTGCCGCAGCTCAGCAGCGGAAGATGCGATTATTTAAGATTATATGTAAATATGCCAATTTAACGTATGCCGTTTAGCATGTTATTCCTATAATGAATGGAATGAAACGCGAGACTCGCTAGGGTTTATGACAAAGCGTTTTCAGATCTAGGGGTGGGGGTTCCCACTTGGGCACTCAGCGAATTTTCAAAAGCATTGGTAATTCTTTTCCAAAATTTAGGAGAAAAAGGAATTTTTTTTCTGAGAATGTGACATGTGTCGGAATCCTACATGGCTATCCCCAAACTGACTTACAGTTGTTAATGCTCTAGCTATCGGCATTGCTAATTTTATCTTCTAGTCTTTTAGAATAAAAAAAATTTTTGCAAATTTAACCTAATTCTAGACACTCTTTAAAATGAAACTTGAAACACTTGGTTGGAGACATATGGTGCTTTATTTCGAGAAAGTATAGGGAAAGGTCTCGTGGTTAAATCAGGTTTTTCTTTCTTCATAGAGAATTTTCAAGTAAAACTAAATACTTCTATCTGATTTCCTGTCGTTAGAAAATTCCCTATTACATGTATAGGAAGAATTTATTATAATTATACCCGTAATGAAGCATTGTGTTACATATAATGTACGAAAAAAAAGTTAGATGAAAAGATTTGCTAAAAAAATTAAACATTCTAATCCTATAAAGAAATTTTATTTTATGTCTTTTAAGTATTAGTAATAACATTAGCGAGTAATTCTCCCAAATTATGCAAATTCGTACATTATTCTAGATTTTCCCTTTTACTTGTTGAAGGATTACTATTATTAACTATTGGGGAAAAATTGTTGTTCTCGGTAGAGAATTGGGAAATCTTAAGTATATCTGAATCTTTTAATTGCTTGAATTCCGCAACTTATTTAATTTTATTTATTTCCTGAATGGCCCAAGTTTAATATAGAAATATGGATTACTTCAGTTTTTTATTTTATTCGTTTCCTGATTGGTTCAAGTTTAATGTCCAAAAACTGGATACTTCTGTTGCCACAATGTCAAAAAGAGTAATAAAAACTCTTAAAATATATATATATATATATATGTATAGTTTAAAAACAAATTGTGATGAGATTTCAAATAAATTTCATTAAAAAGTGCATTTTTTTCTCTACGCAATGGTGTAAAAATTTTAAATGTGCGATGTTAAGAAGTTGGAAAATTTGCAGTTCCAAAAATTGTAAAGCTGAAATTTCATTAAAATTTTGTTTGTGATATGTCTAAGAATATTAATGTTTAATCCATGTCGTACGAATATGAGGCGATCAGAAGTCAGTCTGATTAACTCCATCCAATAAAAATGTCCATTTCAAACAGTTAAAGTTGTCCATCTCTAGTCAAATTATTTTTTTTTTCTTCTAATTGTTGGTCTAGGAATATTAATGTCTAATGCACGGCGTATGATGACTCGTATAATTATCCTAAAGATGATGTTTATTATTATTATTAATTTAAATATAAACTTTATTTATAAGTCTTTAAGATTTGAACCTTTGAAAATATCCTTTTCCAAACAGTCGTTGTAATTTGTTAAATTGCATTTTTAAAAAAAATATTATTATAGATTCTCAACGCAAATAAAGTTAAAAGAGGTTAACAGTAGTCAAGGGCTATACTATCTGAGAATAATAAAATGCGATGTTAGATAAGAACATGTAAAATTTATTTAAAAAATATTTATACCTTTTAATATAATTTACTGATTTTGTTCTTTTAAAAATTACTGTTTAGTGAACAATAAATTTCTCAAAGTATCAAGCTATCAATATTAATTAAGGGATTATACGCCCGAAATATGTTAATATGCTTTTATATCTGAACTCCGCCCTCGCTGTTTTTTTATAGTTAAACTCCGCCCATTATCATATGATATGTATTTGTACAGAAAGAAAAAGCACAGTGCAGAAAATCTAACTTTCATAAAGTACGTGGAGCATCTTTTTTGCGGTGCGATTTGAATATAGAGGTAAATTAAATTAATATTATTTGAGAAAAATGTCTAATCTTTGAATATTACAAAAAGTTCTTCTCTTAAAAATTATTTCACCGTATTTCATTAATTTAAAATATGTTTTAAAGATAATAAATAATTTGATAGTTTTTTTGCAATTTCTTTTAGTGAAAGATTATTTAAGAAACGACATATGTTCTTAAAAAGTTAAGAACACACCCATACCTCGTTACATGAAAGCAATAATTAAAAAAAAAATATATACATATTTTCTTGTGTGAAATATTCCTTAAGGTTAATCATGTCATATATATTCATTTAGTTTTAAGCTGTACGATCGGTATAACACATAAATATTTACAAATGCATATAAAAATACTAAAAAAGAAAAGAGGGGATGGATTTAGGGCGGAGCTAAACTTCATTTCGGTTTTCTCCCTATAAGCATTGACTTTTTTTGTTTATGTTTTTTAAACAATAAATTTGGAAACTATGTAGACAAAATCGCTTATGTTGCCGCCATCTGCTATTTCTTTCTACATGTTTAATTCTTGCCAATGAAAATACCGTATTTTTATTTAAGTCACGTGACATGTGAATCTAGGGAATTTTACTTTGATAGTCTAGGGATAGGCGGGGGGGGGGGAATAAAATCTATCTGAGAACGGTGCCGTAACGGCAGTTCGAAAAAATATTAGGATATGATACAAAATAAGCGTCCTACAGTAAATGATTGAGGTAATCGCAATATTAAAAGCGATGTCACACCAATCATGGTCGTACGCCCCGTAGCAGGCGGAGTTTAACCAAATGTCTTAGAGGGAAAGATGGGAAGTCTTCGTAGTAGTGCTGTGAAAATAACGACAAAATAAATACCCGTATGGTAACGTTGACTTAGAATTCTCTATCGTATCCGCTAAAAAGTATTCGTTTCGTTAGTCGTTGCTGTTCAGAAACTGGGTATTCGCAATCATCGAGCATACGGCATACATCGTATGGAATAATCTTTGAACTAAAAAAATCACCATGCTGTTATTGTTGTAGCTCGAAACGCGTCCTGCTTAATTTTTCATTTTATGGTGATTTTACAAAGATTTTTAGTTTATTTATCAATTTATCGTCTGTGATTACGGTGTTTTTCATTAGAATTCGTATTAGTTAGTGCTGCCATCTATCCGTAAAAGTTACATTTATTGAAATTTGGAATTTTTATTTAAAAAATGCAAATAGAATATTAAAACCAGGGCCTTAGCGAAAAGTCAATAATTAGGGATGGGGGGAGGGTCAAGAAAATGTAGTGGGATGACTCATATATATTTTTCTCTCTCTCTGTGACGCAGAAAGATAAATTACTGCATATTTACACTGTAGTTTAGTTACTATGTTTCTGATTAAACTGTTGTAATAACTTCATTTTATACTAAGAAAGGACTAGGATTATTGAAAATTCGAGCGCATAACTAGTGCAGTATTAAATATCATGATGGCTTCATAAGTGCAAGTAAAATGAGCAAGTGTTGAAATACTTGTTTTAGTTACAATTTAGTATTTTTTCAAAACTATGACAGGTCCTCAAAACTAAATTAGATTTTTCAATAGAATTTCATTTGGGTTTTTGGAACAAAAATTCATTTAGTGACCTAGGAATCTTTTCGGGGGGGGGGGGGGCTCAAAATGTTTTAGGGGGGCTGAGCCGCCCGTAACACCCTCTTAGCTACGCCCCTGATTAAAATGCAATGTATAATTGTACACAGGGCTATAATTAAAAATGAGTAATGGGAGGGGGGGGGCGCTCAAGAAAATGCAGGGTGGAGCTCATATTTTCATATGCGTATTTCAATAGCGGGTTTAACGGTGAGGCCACAGATTCATGACGCCCCCCCCCCTCCCACACGCGCTGAACTGCAGAAATATTCTAAAAATTACTTTAAAAAATAAACATACCTTAAATCCTTATCCCCCCCCCCCCCGCTTGTTAAATAATACGAATTTTTCTGATTCTGTAAAAGGTCTACTCAAATCAAAATGAGGTAACATCTGACACATTTGTGAAGGCAATTTTAATCTCGAGAAATTTGCAAGTGTACTTATTCGGAAACTATGAGATTTAAAAATGTTTTGAAAAATCTATGAAATGAAAAGTGTCAAACATTCTATGAAATTCGGCATTTTAAACTAAATTTCCATACGCTACTGCTAATATCTCCTTCATGATGACATTTCTGTGTTTGTCAAGTCTTAAAAATTATCGTAAAATGATTAATAACATTTCTAAATCATTTTATGCATTTATAAGAAAATGAGAAACATTTCAATGTGACTTATATATTTTGATATTCTGATATATATTTTGAATCACATTTTGATTTATCATTTAATTATCATTTGCTTTATTAAAAATATATCCACTTCTTATTTCTTTTTCTTGTCATAATAAAATAAGTAAATGAATTAACAAGCCATATGAAATCCAAATCATTTGAGATTCGAGAATAACTAATACAAATAGAATGATAGGTATTTAGAGCTGTTGCAAACCGCAATGTATTCGTTAATAAATAATTGCAATAATACGACTGATTACTAATACTAGCTCTAATACAAAATACCGAATCGTTTCTTTGAATACTCGTTGCTGCTGAAAAACTGAATGAAACGAATTTCAAACACTACCTTCATTTCGGGATTTATACGAAGCCCGATTGTCTGCAAGATGAGAGATAGTTTTCCAGACTCGGTATAAGTTATTATCACATACGGGTATTTCATTTAGTTGTTTAGGTATTAGGAAGAAGAAAGATAGAAATGTTTTTTATTATTTCAGCATCCGTTCTTTTTCCGAATACATTAAGTGTGAATTTGGAGAGAGTTTTTGAAGCAGAAAAAAAAGCTTTTAGAAGAACGATTGTTTTGGGATCGTTTAGGGATTGTACTATTTACCTTAGAGATATGAAGTTTTATATGCATTTTTAAAACTTAAACAAAATAACTAGTAAATCTGCAGATCAGGAGCCTCAACGTCAGCTTTGCACATCATTTTTTTTAAACACACTTTGGGTAATATTCAACTTCCTGCAAACTCTAATTTAAAATTTTCAAATTACGTAATTATTTATAAGAATAAAATAAGAATAAGAAGTTTTCAGCCATCAAAAGCGTTAAATTAAAGATTTAGTTATGTTAGGATATTCTGAGATTTTCATGATCTATTATTTTTGTTTTTTTACTATAACATTGTAGATTTCAGGGGTACTATATTACTATAACATTGTAGTTCAGGGGGGCTCCGCCCCCCTGAACCCCCCCGTAATCTCATTAAACTTAAATTTGTAACTTTCTATCAATTTGCTAATGGTTATCGTATATCTTGTATTTCTTTATACATTTTTATTTATCAGGATAAGTAACAGTTTTAATAAGCATTTTTCATTATACTCATACTTCTACATACCTGCCCACCACAAACACTTAATCTGATGTATCAGGAACTTTTGAAAGTGTAAACTCAGTAATCTAGGGTTTTACAATTTTGTTTCCGAAAAAAATATGTTTTGATTGCATTTTGTGGCAGTTATCGCGGTCAGACAGACTGACAGGCGGAAAACAATAAATTTTGTATCGCCAAAATAAACCTTCACTGAAGTTTTGGCAATGACGTCATTATTCATGAGTTATTGATATCCATGTTTCTAATATTTTTTACGACTACTATAAAATACCTGTTTTATTTCAATTATGACGTCAAATTTTATCAGGTGAAATAATTGTTAAAAATATAATTATTATTATTTTTTTACTTCTAATAATGCCCCCATTTTTGTCAGAAAAATTCTTTTTAACGAAACAAATTTCCGTGTTTAATATTTAACAAAATTCTACATTTATTTTTATTTTAATTCTGACGTCATATTTATTTTTTCTTAGTTTAATTTTTCGAATGGAAATTGCTCAATTGAAACTTATTGCCGTTAAAAAATTAATTCATATTTTGATTTTTTTTTTTTTTTTTGGCAACGATAAAGGAAATTGGTTAAATTTTATCTAAAAAATCGCTATTGATTCTGCATGAAAAAGAAGAAATTTTGAATTATTAAGGAAAATATGTTAATAAAATTAATAAAACATAGCCTATGTTCTTTTCTGGTCTATGTTATAGTTATACACAAAGATACAAACACATTAATTCATCAGTTTTGACGTTGACTTCATTCAAATTTATAACATTATAAAATTAAGGATTAAGATGAATGGTTGCTTAGCAACCATTAAGAGAAAATAAAGAAAATGAAATAAATACATTTGAAATAAGTAAATCTCTAAAACCAATTAGTTTATATTATTGGAACACATATATAAAAAATTTCCAAAATTTACAGTAAAAATTCAAAAAATCTGTCAAATTTGTAGACAAAATTTCAAAACAATACGAATAAATTAACCAGCAAATTTCAGTATCCATTTATCATTGAATTCCATTAATGAAATGTGACATTTTCTCTCAAGAAAAAAGAAATTAAAAATCATTGGATTTGCCATAGAAAAGCATTATTGCGCAAAATAAAATATTCTATATTTTTCGAACGAATGAATCAAATCTTACAAAAAACTATACAGCTTAATCCCAGTGCCTCACTAACATACCCACTTAATTTCAAGCCAATCGGGTGTTTTTTGCGTTAGTTATCGCGGAACAGACAGACTGACAAACTGACAGACATCCAGACAGACAGACAGAATCCAAAAAATTTCGTGTCTCCAAAGTAAGCCTTCACTGACGTTTCGGCAATTACGCTTTTTTTTTCTTTTTGAGATTACATATTATGTATTAATATTTCTATTTAAAAAAGCGCCATCGATCTAAGCAAAAGAAAAACAATGCGTGTTTATCATTTAAAAGTTTAAACTATTTTTGTCTTAATTATGCATTTAATCTATTAAAATTTCCTTATAATTTCACTATAAAAGGAATGGAAACTTATAGTAGAATAAAATATTCGTTATAGCTGTAATTAAAGAATGATGAAGTATTTCTGGGAAGAATTATGTTTGAAGGGTCATCATCAGCGCCGTGCGAAAGGGGGTCAAAGGGGCGACCTCCCCGGGTGCGGAAATTTAGGGGGCGCAAAATTTATAACGTCATTTTTGGCCTATTACAAGACAAATTTGGGAGGGGTGCCAAATTGTAAATTTGCCCCGGGCGCAATTTTGTCTTCGCACCCTGGTCACCATATAAAAGTATTAGATTATAATTTGATCTTCAATACGAAATGCTGTTCGATTTGATATCACTTCTATGGCCATCAGTGCCAATTTTATGATTTCAAGCATTAGATTGAATCTATGAATATGTTAGGAAAATTTTGCGATGTTAAGTGGGGAAAAACTTTTTTGAGAATTCGATTAATGCTGCTTTCCGTTATCGCATGCTTCACTGGTTTCACTCTAAGTAGTGGACATTTCTATTCAAATACACAATTAATATTTTTCTTTTTAATATGTACCTTAATATACTTGTTGAGGCGGACTCGCGAGAAACCATGAATTATACAAACGTAAGCAGCTTTTGAAGTTAGTTCCTCTTTGTTCGGTTGCATATGGACTCCGATAACGGCTAACGAGTGGTATTTCTAAATAACGATTCGGTATTTCGTATCTTAGAGAATACTCGTTTTTTAGTAACGAATACGTACGGTTTGCAACAGCTCTACTTCGTAGATGTAACGTAAATCCACAGCTGTCAATTAAACAGTGCCAACAGCTAGGCAATAGAAGTCGCATACAAGGGCGAAAGATAGAACGTGTTCACTTGGCGCGCTTTGGCGTTATCACCAGTAGCGATAATTATCAAAATGTGGAGGGTCATCGCAGTCCGCCTCGGTCCCAGCGAAAGCAGTGCGCCTCCCCTACCTCTCCATCGCTTTTCGTGGAGGGAGCTGAGTGAGGTCAAAGTTCATCCAATACGTTACAGAATATTAGATGAATCTGTTAGTTGTTATGTTAGTTTACGAATGAAAGTGAAATTTTCAATACATAAAATTTATGTTTTACAAATGTCAAGGCATCCCTTCTTGGCTGCAGTTCACTGTCAATGCCAAATTTGAAAAAATCTTATTTGCGCTTTTCCCACATAAAAGAAATTAGTCACAATTACGATAAAAATGTGTAGTGCAAAGACGTAGCCAGAAAAACGCAGCGTAATTAAACATGAATGTAAGGCGAAATAGTACCAGAAACCTTAGTTTCCGCAGCTTATACACATTGTAGTGCCACCAAGCATACCCGCAGTGTAGACAAACTGGTCAAAGAAATGTCCTTTTGGAATTCGTTATCTTAGGTTTACTACAAAATATTTTGGCGAATATGTGGATGAAATGAAGCGAGCCTGTGATGCTTCTCTCTCTCAGCAGAGCTGTTTGCACGGTTTCAGTTAGTTACGGTTTCCGAAGCCTTCATATCTTTCCCTCTAAGATGTTTGATTTAACTACACGGTGATACCCAAAACAAATAAAGGAAAAAGCGAGGATAACTCTATCAAGGGGGGAACAGGAGCGTTTTTCTTGTCATTAAAAACTCCGGAATAGTAGTTAACAGCACACAAACAACGAATACTACAATTAAATCGCCCCCAATCAGTCAATCCTAACTACGCATGCAGGGCCTGATTTACGGCAGGGCATTAGGGGCACAGGCCCCGATTTTTAGGGGCCCCCAAATGCTGCTGAAAGCTTTTCAATTATTGTCCAAAATCAATATAAGTACTTACAAATTCTAATGGAATTTTACATTTTAGTCTACATTCTACTGTGTCCGTATTGCATTTTTATAACATTACTAGCTGACCCGCCCGGCGTTGCCCGGGTCCGTATTAACAATATTAAACGAACTTGAAATCTGTATGATTTTATCCTTAACTCGAAACATGCAGAAATGCATTGTCTGAAATACTTGGCCACTGATTGTGTGAAAAATCGGTTTAAAAAACAGCTAATATTAAGCTCTAAAAATACTCAAAATGAGCGATGAGAAACGCGGGAGGGAATATGTATCCAACGACTGCGTGATTTTCGTGTTAAAGTGTTGATATTTATCAAAAATCACTGTTAAGTCCCGTAACTAATTATTTTTTTTTTCACATAAAAATCCCAAGTGAAATATTTTGAATTTCAAACTAATTATATCACTCTTAAATCCGACTATACCATGAATGAAATCGATACTCACTGGTAGCTAAAATGTTGATAAGTAGTATTTATAATTTCAGAGCCATTTAACAAAAGTAAGTGTTATTTTTAATCAAATCATGCGTAATGTTCACTCTATGGATAAATTCCTAACCGTAAACTTTTGTACCGTAACCATAACCTGCCTGTAACCTAACTTTGACTTAACAGTACCTTACCGTAAATTAAATATAACATAAATCTAACCTAGCCTTCACTTTATTGTAACATATCCTTATTCTAACCATAACATAAATACAATCTAACTTTAACCTAACTTTAACTTAACCGTGACCTAACTGTAACCTAACGGGAAATTACATATAATCAAAGACTTACCGTAATGTAATTGCAACCTGAATGTTACCAAACCATATATTGGTTTCATGTCCATGGAAATTATTTTGTCTTGTTCTGATCTGGTTATGATTCATTAGAACATTTTTGTCGGGTCCAGATTTTAGGTTTTTTTTTATATTGAGTTTTAATGTTCGGGTCGTATTCATGTCCATGGAAATTATTTTGCCATGCTCGGATACAGTTATGGTTCTTTGGGATATTTTTGTTGGGAACAAATTTGTTTCAATTCAGATTTCGGCTTTTTCTTCAAATTGAATTTTTGGGATCGGTTTTTCTTGCGTGTTCACGGAAATTATGCTGCCTTGTTCGAATAAGAACATGCTTCACTGGAATATTTTTTTCAAGTTCAGGTTTGGTTCAGTTCAGATTTCATGATTATTTCAAAGAAATTTTTTAGGTTCAGATTCGGTTCATGTGAATGGAAATTTTTTGTCTTATTCAGATCCGGTTACGATTCTTTGGAATATTTTTTATCAGGTTCTGATTTGGTTCGATTCAAATTTCAGGTATTTTTTCAAATAGAATTTTTAGGTTCGGATCTCGTTCATGTCCACGGAAACTATTTTGCCATACTCGAATCCAGTTATGATTCTTTCGAATATTTTGGTCGAATTTAGATGTGGTTTGGGTCAAATTTCAGTTTTTTTCAAATCGAATTTTTTAGGTTCGAGTTGGGTTTATGTCCATAGAAATTATTTTGTCTTGCTTGGATTGGGTTATAGTTCTTTGGAATATTTTTGTCAGGTCCAGATTTGGTTCAATTCAGATTTCAGGTTTTTTCTTGAAATATAACTGTTGAGTTCGGGTCTTCTTGCATGTTCACGGAAATAATTCTGTCTTGTTCGAATAAGGACATGCTTCACTGGAATATTTTTGCCAAGTTCAGATTTCGTTCAGTTCGCGATTTTTTCAAAGAAATTTTTGGGGTTCGGATTGTGTTCATGTCCATGGAAATATTTTGACCTGTTTGGATCCGGTTGCGTTTCTTTGAAATAGTTTTGTTAGATTCAGATTTGGTTCGATTCAAATTTTAGGTATCTTTTTGAATGGGAGTTTTAGGTTCGTATTGGGTTCATGTCCACGGAAATTATTTTGTCTTACTCGAATCCGGTTATGGTTCTTTCGAATACTTTGGTCAGATTTAGATGTGGTTTGGGTCAAAGTTCAGGATTTTTCAAACGGAGTTTTTTAGGTTTTAGTCGGGTTTATGACCATGGAAAGTATTTTGTCTTGCTGGGATCGGGTTATAGTTCTCTGGAATATTTTTATCGGTTTCAGATTTCGGGTTTTTTTAAAGAAAATAGTAGGTTCGGGTAAGTTTTCATGCCCACGAAAACATACATTTTCATGCCCACGGTTGCGTTTCTTTGAAATAGTTTTGTTAGATTCAGATTTGGTTCGATTCAAATTTTAGGTATTTTTTTGAATGGGAGTTTTAGGTTCGTATCGGGTTCATGTCCACGGAAATTATTTTGTCTTACTCGAATCCGGTTATGGTTCTTTCGAATACTTTGGTCAGATTTAGATGGGGTTTGGGTCAAAGTTCAGGATTTTTCAAACGGAGTTTTTTAGGTTTGAGTCGGGTTTATGACCATGGAAAGTATTTTGTCTTGCTGGGATCGGGTTATAGTTCTCTGGAATATTTTTATCGGTTTCAGATTTCGGGTTTTTTTTAAAGAAAATAGTAGGTTCGGGTCAGTTTTCATGCCCACGAAAATTATTTTTCCTTGTTTGAATCGGGTTATTCTTCACTTGAACATTTTTGCGGGATTCAGATTTGGTTCGGGTCAGTTATCAAATCCATAGTTTTGTCCAAACAGAATTTTTAGGTCAGGGTCGGGTTTATACTCACGGAAATTTTGTGTATCACGGATCGGAGTGTTGTCTGTTTTTTTTTTTTTTTTTCTGGTTGGGATCGGGTTATTTTAAATTAGTCTAAACATTAAGGTTATAATCAGTTTTGCTACTATTCTTTTTATGGCTATTTCTGATAGATAATTTACTTTGCTATTTGATAATTTATTATGGTGAATGAATCGTTTGCGGATACAAACAATTGTACGCCAAACAGCTATTTTATTTTTGGTTTAAAAACAAACTAAAGCCATATTACAATTTTAAATTGAATAGAACACATTTAAATTTAATCAATGATTAAAAAAATAAACTCATAGAAAAGTGTTGTGTAATGTTTTTTACTGCAACACAGCTAATAACTCATATATTCTAATGTTCGAAATGCCAAAAATATGCGTACAACCATATATAGTAAAAAGAAATTAATAGAGTGGCAGTATAATGTCTTGGGGTGACGCAAAAAATGTAACTCTAAAATCCGCTACATTAAGTTCAAATAAGCACAAAAAAACCATGTGCTTTGAAACTCCGATCAATTCAAACTGGTTTAAACCAGTATTTCTTTGTTATTGTTTTTACCTTTTAAACTGTTATTGAATAGATGACTAAAATTTCGTTTAAAAAATAACGTTTTGTGCCATTATTGCCTGTAATACACGATCAGAATGCATGAAAGATACAATTAGATCAATCATAGGCAAGAATTATTTGATTATTTTTATCATATGACTTTGAAATATCAATATAGAAGCAACATTTAAGACTTAGCTTGAAAAATCAACATTCTTTCGTTAATGTCTTAAAATCGTCTGCACTCTGAAATCTAGATTTTAGATTAATATTATTATTTAAGTGTTCATGCATGATTTTAAAAGAATCTTTTCATCACTATATTTTATATATTGACATGGAATTATTAATATGTTGTTAAATCATAAACATTTTTCATCTACGTTATAAAGTATTAAAAATTTCTGAAAAAAAAAAAAAAAAGAGAAAACTTTTAGAAATACAATTTTTTACTTCAAATCATATGTTTTCAATATTTTATTTAATTTTGTTTTGACATTTAATTATTTTTAATTTTCCAATTTCAATTATTTTAAAAGCAAACATTTATTTTAATAAATAATATAATAGAAAAAAACATTTTAAAAAAATTACTATTTCTTCGTAAAATATGCTTCAGCTGTAATTCATTTCTTCCAATCCGTCTTATTAATACAAAATTCCTTCTTCGTGCTTTATTTTGAGACATTAAAATTTCAGCGATAAATGATTTCATATTGCAAACCTTTTTTTTTTTTCGGTTTACTTCGCCACCACCTATCTTTTTCCTCCATGGTGTACAGCAGCTGTGATTAAAAAAAAAAAAAAAAAAAAAAAAAAAAAAAAAAAAAAAAAATTCCTCATTTAAACTGACAGTTTGCCAGTCTATGAATTTTAAAGGTCAGTTCCAGTTTTTAAAATTATTTCTGCGAAAATTTTATGCAACCAACCAACCATAAGAGAATAAAAGTTAAAAAAGCTAAAAAAAAAAGCGATTTTTTATGAGAGTAAGTTTTGGAATTTAATTAATTACTCAGTTAATAAATAGAATTTTGAAATTCTGAGAGTCAGGTGCATCAGGAGAGATATTGGGCTACTCTCAGAAAAATTTTGAGCTTCGTACGTACCGTAGTTTTCGCGAACTATCGCAGACACACACACACACACACACACACAGAGCGATTTGTTATTTTATTAATATAGACTAGCTGACCCGCCCGGCGTTGCCCGGGTCCGTATTAACAATATTAAACGAACTTGAAATTTGTATGATTTTATCAATAACTGGAAGCATGCAGAAATGCATTGTCTGAAATACGTTGCAGCTGACTTTGTGAAAAATCGGTTTTAAAAACAACAACTAATATTAAGCTCTAAAAATACTTAAAATGAGCAATGAGAAACACGGGAGGGAACATGTATCCAACGATTGCGTTAGTTTCGTGTTAAAGTGTTGATATTTTCCCGTAAAAATCACTGTTAAATCACGTAACTAATTATTTTTTTCACATAGAAATCCCAAGTGAAATATTTTGAATTTCAAACTAATTATATCATTCTTAAATCCGACTATACCTTGAATGAATCGATACGCGATGATAAAAGATTGGTATATAGTATTATAATTTCAGAGCCATTTAACAAAAGTGTATATTTTTAATCAAAGCATGCGTAATGTTGACTCTGTGGACAAATTCCTAACCGTAAACTTTTGTACCATAACCATAATCTGTCTGTAACCTAACTGCGACTTAACATTACCCTACCGTAACTTAAATATAACATAAATGTAACCTAGCCGTCACTTTGAAATATCAATATAGAAGCATCATTTAAGATTTTGCTTGAAAAGTTAGCATTCTTTCGTTAATGTCTTAAAATCGTCTGCACTCTGAAATCTAGATTTTAGACTAATATTTGTTATTTAAGTTTTCGCGCATGATTTTAAAAGAATGTTTTCATAAATATATTTTATATATTGATATAGAGTTATTAATATGTTGTTATATTAAAACCATATTTTCATCTACGTTATAAAGTATTAAAAAGTTCTGAAAAAAAAAGAAACCTTTTAGTAATACAATTTTTAGTTCAAATCAAATGTTTTCAATATTTTATTTTATTTTATTTTGACATTTAATTATTTCGAATTTATCAATTTCAATTATTTTAAAAGCAAACATTTTTTTAAAAATAAATAATATAATAGAAAAAAGACCATTTTAAAAAATTACTATTTCTTCATAAAATACGCTTCGGCTGTAATTCATTTCTTTCAATTCGTCTTATTAATACAAAATCACTTCCACATGCTTTTGTTTGGGACATTAAAATTTAAGCGATAAATGATTTAATATTGCAACCCTTTTTTCGGTTCACTTCACCACCACCTATCTTTTTCCTCCATGGTTTACAACCGCTGTGATAAAAAATCATCATTTAAACTGACAGTTTGCCAGTCTATGAATTTTAAAGGTCTATTCCCAGCTTTTTTAATTATTTATGCGAAAATTTTATGCAACCAACCAACCATAACTGAATGAAGAGAAAAAAAGAAGAAAAAAGGCGATTTTTTATGAGAGTGATCTTTGGAATTTAATTAATTACTCAGTTAATAAATAGAATTTCGAAATTCTGAAGCTCAGGTGCATCAGGAGAGATATTGGGCTACTCTCATAAAAATTTTGAGCTTCGTACGTCCCATAGATATTGCTAGCCATCGCACACACACACACACACACACACACACACACACACACACGCAGATAGAGCGATTTGTTATTTTATTAGTATAGATAACTTTTGGCTGAAATATCCGTATTTAATTACTTTATTGTAGTGAATATTTTCTTTTTATCTATTTCATTTTAAAAACATATTGCATTTTTAATCTTATTTAATTATGTTCCTGTTCTTGTCAAATTATTTGGGTTTGGTGAGTATAGCTCATAGGTGGCAGAGTCCCATAATATTTTAAATAATTATAGTATGGTAATACGGAAATTCGATGTATATTTTATTTTATTCAATCTTCCCGTAAACAGCTTTGCAAGGGGGCCCCCTGTAAGCATCTGTGCCCAGGGCCCCCAAATTTGTAAATCGGTCCCTGTACGCATGTAATCCTTGTAAGGCTCCGTTCAGATTGCAATACTCTTCCTGTCAAATGAATTCCTGGAAGAGTCTTTTGTATAGGACCCATTTGCGGTTTCTTCATAATAGAACGAAGGGGGGGGGGGGGAACAAAAGAATCTGGAGATAAGCAGATCCATCCTATTTGCCGGAAAGATTCCTCTTTTGCCGGTCAACCGATCCTTTCCTGCAAAACTCATTAAAGATCAAAAACACCGCGTCGATAGAATAAACGAACCGACACAAAGTGATCAGATCTGTTTGGCCTTAAAAAATACTTTTGAAGGGAGGGTAAATGCACAACGCAAGATTTTAAGTAGCATCTACTACCTCTAATTTTTTTCATAATTTTAGTTTCAGAAGATTCGGAATTAGATGCGGAGGGGGCATATTTTTGCATTATATTTTCGAAGATATCTCTGAAAATATAGTACTTAAAATTAAAAGAAATGTATTTTTGAATTCAGCTTAACGAAAGCTTCCACAAGATACCTCAGACGATATACAAAGAAAAGATATTTTTAATTCGAGTAGTTTTCTTCAATTAGTCTCCCTATCCCCCTCCTTAATATATTTGTAAATGTTGCCGGACAACCGACTCTTTCCTGCAAAACTCATTAAGGGTGTATTTCGATTAAAACTGCTTATTTTCCGATAATATTTTTAAATTCATTTTTTCTCTAATATGCATCAAACTGGCAAATTATCTTATTTAGAAAGTACACAAAGTGCCGTGATAGTCGATTCTTTGATAAATGCAGAAAATATTGCAAAAACAGCAATCAAAAACAGCATTTTGAACCGATTTTTCCAAAGTAGGAGATTAGGGAACGAAAAAAAGAGTCATATTGAGAAGGTAATTGTTTATAAATCAAATTCTAATGAATTGAGCGTAAAAAGACATCACACGGCACCTTATACGCAGAAGCGGATTAACTATCACCCGTACCCCTTGGCTTGACTTTTTGAGGGCCCCCTTTCACTCCTTCAAAGAGGTATATACTGGAAAAATTAATACACATGCCTCCTTCATTAACTCAAATCATTGGCTGTAAAAATATAAATGATTACATGAAAGAATTTCGCACATCTTCTGTCTTAAATATTAATGTCCTACCAGTGTGAAAGAATATTTTCTTGTTCTTTATATTAGGAAAATTTAAGCACCGGGCCCCTAGGCTTCAGCCTACTCAGCCTAATGGGTAATCCGCCTCTGCTTATACGTCTCTTCAAAAGTCCCCTTAGCAAGTCTCATGTTTCTACTTTTCAAAATGTGTCTGAAATTGTATCAGAAAATTTCGAGCTGTAGAAGGTGGAAAAGCGTTTTTTCGAATACACCCTTAAAGATCAAAAACACCGCTTCGATAGAACAAGCCAGCCCTCAAAAAGTGGTCAGGTCTGTTTGGCCTTAAGAGCCCACAATAGTCACAGAAAAATTACTCAAAAAGACCCGGATGACCATGTAAAGTCTATGGGAGCGTTCTTTTTTAATATCTCGCTCAAATTTTAATATTTTTGCATGATTTTTTTGCACAAGATAACTGAGGGCAATCCACAAACGGGCTAGTTTTTACTTTTTCGATTTTGATTATATATTTTTAATATTACGATAGTTTCAGTTTCAGAACCGGTTTAAACCGGTTTCGAAAGTTAAAGTAATTTTTTAAAGAAAATCTGAAACAAAAATTGAAAAAGTAAAAACTAGCCCGGTTGTGGATTGCGCTCAGCTATCTTGTGCAAAAAAATAATGCAAAAATATTAAAATTGGAGCGAGATATTCGAAAAGAACGTTCCCATAGACTTTACATGGTCATCCGGGTCTTTTTGTGTACTTTTTCTGTGATTATTGTGGGCTGTTAAGAACCACTTTTGAGGGGAGGGGAAATGCATAACTCGTGTGTCGCGCGCTGAGCTGTTGCTGTCGCTTCACGTGTGAAACTGAATGATATGTTGGTAAGTCTGTTTCTATACTATGCTCGTTAATTTAGCATTTTAAATCTTAATTAATCGTACTTCAATCATAAGTTCATTATTTTCGTATGTATTTTTATTTCGCAAAAATTTATTCTCTTTTAAGAATTAAGTATATGTAGATATTTTTTTGTTACCGAGTTATAAATGTTGAATTCTACATCCATGAAAGAAAATACTGTTATCTTCTTCAATGCTAATTTATCCTTTAATCAGTGATAGATTTATGGTAGAGCATTAGGGACACGGGCCCAGGGCCCCCGATTTTCAGGGGCCCACAAATTTAGTTGAAGATTTTCCCATTATTGTCCAAAATTTTATTTAGCTTTAATATTCAGTAAAATTTTACATTCAATTATGTTGATATTTTATTTTTATAGCATTGTGTATTGAAACATCCATTTATTATTTTATTATAGTGAATATTTTCGTTTATCTTTATCACTTTAAAAATATGCTGTATTTTTAATTCTTGTTTAATTCTTTTCCTGTTATAGTCAGATTATTTGAGTATTAGTATTAGTGAACATAGCTTGCAGGCGGTAGAGCCCCCAATATTTTAAATAACTGTAGCTTGGTGTTGTCAGAATTTATTATTGGTTGTTGCATACTTTACATTCGAGATACATAGACTTGCTTAGGAAAAGATAATCAGCACCACACAATTTACTATAAAACGTCTATTCATTTAAATTTCATAATTGTGAAGTAATTATTTAAAAGTAAGTTATTGATTATCATATTTAATTTTTAATAGATAGATTAAAGTAAATAATGGTTACTTTAGTAATTATCTTTTATCATTTTTTTGGTAAATCACCCGTAAGCATTTGTGCCCAGGGTTCCCAAATTTGTAAATCGACCTTTGACTTTAATTATGGTATTGCTTCACTTAAATCATTTACATAAAGGCTTTCTAATCTGCTCTGGCAAGTAGTTAGAGCAAGATATTAATTTTATAAAGCCGATTGCAATAGATCATGGTTTTTCCATTAAATGAATTTATAACACTATTCACAAGCAACACAGATTTCCCTCTCATAGTCTTCTAAATAACCAGCAGAAACTTACTTAATGCCGATTCAGGTATGTCCCAGTAATTTTGGAAAAATTAAGGAAATTTGCTCGAGGATTTAACATTCAACTTGTTGCTATTTCTCCTCTATACCTTTTTAATTTATTAAAGAGTAATTTGGATCCTACACCGGGGCTTGAACGTGATGGATTTTATGAAATAAACTTTATTTTAGAAAAGAATACGTGAATGTCTTACATTGAAGCTACGAAAAAAAAAATGAATTAAAAAAAAAAGCTTAAACGCTTGAAAGAACATAAGAGATATTTTACAATATCGACGTACAACAGCATTTGCTAGATTTTATTTCAACAGTCCTTATAGTTCCATAGACATTAATAATGTCAAGTTAGTAATTGCAAGTATTAATTAGTTATTGCAAGCAATAATTGTTGTAATACTGCTATTGATAGCCTATAGAAAGAATCCATTGAAATCATGTTTAGAAGAAGTGAAGTTTGCAACAATAACATTTCATTTAACATCCTTAAACTTTGGTTGCACATGTTAAAATAACATTTTGCAACTAGTTTTATTCATCTTTTATTTTTCAACGTGAGATCACGCTCGTGATGCTTCTTCGTTAAATCATTTGAAAGTTTATTCTAATTTTTGTTAGGTAGAAATTGGCAATGAATGTTTTCATGTTTATGATTGGTTGATGGAATAGTTGACTGGTAATATAATAAACTCTTGAATTTTAAGGCGGTTTTTACTCTGTTTGGAAGCAGTATAAAGATGTTTCCCTGATGAAGATTTCAGACGATGATCGAAACATTGAATTTATTAAATTTATTTCAAAGTTTGTATTGTTTCTAAATTTTGTAACATTTTGTACACCTTGCAGTAATTATGTTATTTTTGTTTTCAAGTCTATTTGAAATGTATTTTATTAAAAATTGCTAAATCATTTATTATTTTTTTAAAATTATTTTAAGCTTTTTTTTTATTTATTTATTTACCCATCATACGTAGTAAGGGTAAATCTTGCAATCGTATTGAAAATCGAAAATTTTTTTTGACGGATTTATACGTTTCAGATAATGGAGAATTCGAAAAACTTATTTTTAGAAAAAAAAAAAAAAAAAAAAAAAAAAATGTTGCCGTCCGTCTGTCTATAAACGCTCTATCTCACGAACAAATTGAGATAGAGACTTGAAATTTTGTATGTACTTAGTATGTAAGAATGGGACGAAGCCTATTTAATATCAGCTACCTCGATTATCCGGAACTATTTTTTTGGGGACTCTCAAAAAATTCGTTCTGATGAAAGGTTTTTAAAATTTTCGAAATTTTTTATTTTAAGGAATGGACGTAAAAGACAATAAAATAACATAAATTTTGCATAAAGAACGAAGTCGATAGGATTATTAGTTGCTGAGATATTTGTAATCTTGTTTTCCACATTCTTCGATTTTTCATGACCCTGTATTTCATTGAAATTTCAATTCAGAGATATATTTTAATTGGAAATCAAACGCTTAATTTGAGTGCAGTAAATTGTTAATTAATATGATTATTATTTTTGGAGTTATAAGGATGTTTCTTTTACGCAGTTCGGTACTACTTGAGTAGTTTGCCATGTTATATAATTTGTCAAAATTGGTTCATCAGCAATTCATTAATATACCATTACTGTGTATATTAACAATATTTAAATATACATTTAAGTTTTATTTTGGAATTGCGATGCATTTTATAAATAATTTAGATGCGTTTTATTTTCATATTTATACTACGCATATCCATGATGGGTAAGTATTACGGTGGCCCCCAACGACTAGTTTTTATTTTTACTTATCCTATTAGTCTCGTTTTGTATAAAATGTCAAATACTACTTTTCAACTACAGAAAATTTCAAATTGGAAATCTTAACCATTTGAGAAGGGATGGGATATAATTAAAAAAAAGAATTTCGCCAGAAACTTTTAACGAAATTTTATATTTTTATCTTTTGCGCAAAATGATAAAATATTGCTTTAAAAAAATCGATTTTTTTGGTGATAATTAAATATTACAGAGACATAATTGCTTGCTCCTTACGGTGTTATTGCATTAAATTTTTGTTATACAAGTTGTTTGATTGGTTGGTTGGTTGGTTGTATAGATTTTTTTGCCGCAAGGTCCCTTTAGGGACATGCTGCGCCAAGAACTAGGTTAAGTGGAAAACAAAAATAAAAGTAAGGTAAACTTTAAAAGATGCAAAACGTAAAAGTCACTTTTAAAAGACTATCATAGACATGAGTAAGAAGTAAAATCAAAATGATGATACATGAAATTGTAGTACAATTATAACCAGTCAATAAGGTAAAATAAAATAAAATAGAAAGCATAAAAAATTAGTTACAATCATGCGAACAGTAAACTAGCGATACTTGACAAGAAATAGTAAAACGGTAAAAACAATGACATTTGTTGACAACATAAAAAACACAGAAATTAAAAAGATAAGTGGTAAGATCAGTCAGGCACATATTCCTCATAAACAATGTTTCCTTCGTCTTCACTTGACTCATATGATTCTTCCATAGCCTCTTCCACGTAGTTGTTTAGCTTTTTGGGATTTTTCAAATAAGCAACAGATGGGTCATGATTTGATTTTCGCTGTTTTTTTTGTAACAATTTGCCATTGGTGACAATTACGAAGAGCCTTTTTTCTTTTGTCTTTAGGTTTGGGTTCACAGTCTGAAAAGAATTTCTCTTTTGGTTATTAGAAGCAGAATGATCAACGGTTTTTTTTAATGGGTGTAACTTTTTTTATTATGTGTAACTGCATTAGTATTTTGATTAGTAACAGGTTTCGGGAGATTAGAAGCAGAAGAATCAGGATTTTTTTTATTGGATATAGTTGCCCTATTTTTAGTTTGGAATTAAATTGACTTTAGAATAGTAACAGGTTCTGAAGAAGTAACCAGCGTTCTAATTTTGGACTTGCAGAACATTTAATTGAACAACTGACATCGCGTGTTTTTTTTCCTTTGGGGTACTGGGTAGATTACATAGTTCTGTCTGAGTGCTTATATGTCTTACGGATTTTAATTGCTGCTTAAGTAAACTTGAGTAGGAAACACCAACAGATGGGGTTCTGGATTCAACAACTTTACGGGCATCGGGGTAAGATAAATTCTGAGTAATTTTTAGTGTAAGAATTTCTTTTTCACGGGTCCATATAGGACAGGAGCGAGAGTATGATGTATGATCACCCTTGCAGTTTGCACAGCGTTGAGATTTTTCACAAGTTTTACTGTCGTGGCCAACTTCTGCACAATGCGCACAGGTAACATTGCCACGACATTGGCCATTGGTATTGGTATGACCATAACGCTGGCATTTAAAACATCGGAGAGGGTTTGGTATATATGGCCGGACTGGGCAGTTTAGATACCCAGCTTTAATTCTTGTTGGCAATGTTGGACTATTGAAAGTTAGAATGATGTGTTTAATAGGAATTATCTGCTGATTTCTACGGATAGTGATATGGCGTAGATCAATGATATTTTGGTCTTTTAAATTTTCTAGAAGTTCATCTTTGGTGGAGTATAAAAGGTCAGGTTCGGATATTACACCACGGCTCGTATTTAATGTTTTATGAGTTTGTACAGAAACTGAAAAGGTGCCTATTGTGGAGCAATTAGAGAGAAAATGTGATTGTTTGGCTGCAGAAACCTCAACTAGCAAATCCCCAGATTGTAGTTTTTTGAGAGAATGACCATCTCCCAAGACAGACTGAAATGTTTTAGCAATGAGAAAAGGTGAAGTTTTTTGAAGGAGCAATCAGAGTGGCTATCAGTACGTTTAATGATAAAAAAAGAGTGAAAGAAGAAGCCTGTACAGTTTGTTGCTCTCCACTAGGGAGAGAGAAAGAAGGAAATGAAGTTTTTCCATCCATGATATAAGTAATAAAATTCAGACCCCGGCCGCACCACCCACTACCGAGCCCAACAAGGGGATGCACATTCGTGCACCAGTGCTAACCAGGGCCCATACGGTCACAGGACAAACCTTTGTCAGCCTCCACCCTTAACGAGATGACTAGTATTTGCTCGATCACTTGATCCCTAAAGCCAGTGACAAAATTCAGCTGACCAGCCGATTGGTACATACGGGACCAATATGCACCTCCCGTCTACCTGAAGCAGAGGCCAAAGCAGTGTGTTGGTTTCCCTCAACTGCCAGGGTCCCCCTTTCCAGGGACACGGGTCGCCACGCACGGCCAACACATGGGTGGTTTACAATTCTCCATGAGTCGATATACAGGATGATATCGGCTCATACAGAATTGCCCTCACCTCCAAAGAGGAAACCACAACGAGAGTGAAACAAAGAGGAAAGGAAGACCAGAGGAGTAAGAGGAAAAGGAAAGGAGAAAGATCACTCAGGTGCCCGGGATTGTGAAGCTCGTGAATACCTAAAGAAGGTATCCCCCTCGGGGAACAAGTTGTTTGAATTGTAAAGTATTATTAAACGTACTTAATGCTTTTCATTTCTGAAAAAAATCTAAATAAATTAATTTTGATTAAATCTATTTAAATATTTGACATTTTCAAAGCATATAATCATAGACATGAAAAATTTTGGAGATGCATATTTGTATTTGAAAAAGAAAAAATTAAGAGAAGCTTTAATTTTCAAGCTTTCTAACGTAAGGATTCGCTTCGGTTACCATCATGTTAACTGCTTTGGTCTAATTAATAGTTCACTGCCACGATCGCATACAGATTTTTTTTTAAGTAAATGCTTTCTACTTTATAAGGTGTTATCTCTGAATCATAATCCGAAAATTAATTATTATGGACAACTTTGATGTTTTCTTGTATAAAACATGCAGCTACAAAAAAGAAAGAAGAGAGAGAATGAGATTTATTTTAATGCCGACGGGCGCGAAGTCATTAGTTACTAATACCATCTGTGCAAAACACAGAAAAACGTAATGCTACAAACAGGGGTGCAAAAATCTAGGCGCTAGTAGGCAGTTTCTCACCACAAAATTTATTTCATTTTTCTTCGTCTAATATTTCGTGTAAAAATTCCTATTAAATTTTGAGGGAAAAAAACTTTAAAATTTTAGTGGTGAGAGATTACCTTCTGGCGCCTACACGATTTTTGCACCCCCTGGCTACAAAAATAAAGGTTAGTTGGTGCACAATATATAGCGTGTACCAAAATTATCACTCAGACTCTGCACATCCAGATTCCTTGTTAGGAGTACATAAAAAATGCTTAAAGTACTGCACCTGTACGATCCATATTTTACGAGAAAAATACGAAAAACAAACTGTGACGTCACAGCCGGTGCAAGGAAAAAACACCGTATTGGACACATCAACAGCAGTATTTGGATATCTTTCCTTATGATAACATTCAAAACGTTCGTCGCGCAAATCGCGTCATGCATGCATGCGCCATGGAATGAAGGATGATAGAATACATGATAACCAAACGAAGAATACCGATTGCTGCAAGTTGCAGTCTCTTATATACGAGTTGTCATTCCATAGCGCGCGCATGCATGACGCGATATGCGCAACGAACGTTTTGAATGTTATCATCTGGAAAGATATGGAAATACTGCTGCTGATGTGTCCAATGCGGCGTTTTTTCCCTTGCTCCGGCTGTGATATCATACCTGGTTTTTGGTAATTTTTTCTTTAATTATAAATCGTAGTGATGGATATATGTATTCAGGGACTATATTTATATAATTGGTGATGCAATTTGATTTACCAGCAGTGTCCCTTTTATATATATTCATTCAAAAAGAGGTAATAAAAATTCTCACTTACCTCTCAGGAGCAATGGTTGCTATATATTCAAATGATTGATTGCGGAATTGAGTAATTCACCGACACGAGGAACTCACGCAGTGACACAAGTTTCACAATCTTGAATAAATTTAATCACACTGCACACTACTAGAAAAAAACTTAAAAAGAAAGTAGATTAATTACACATATTTAAAATCATATTTGTGAAGCGGTTTCGCTTTCACAATTTAGGTGATTAAAATATTTTAGCCAGCCGTAATAGTTGGCTTGGCCTGATAAAAACTGCTCACAGCAGCGCAACAACAAAACAGTCTAAGATATAAAAGTTTTCAGTTCGATACATAAAGAGAAAAATGATGATTATGCTGTTTTTATTGTCTCTGGGCTATAATATGATGTCCGACGTTCAGACAATACTCGCCTGCGTAGTGCTGGCACCTATCGCCTAATTTCAGAAGTAACTTGAGCGGATTGTCGCATCTCCACTGTTTCTCATTCATATTTTGTACTTGACATACAGATTTAAATATGATAAATAAAACACGATGAGAAAAAACAGATGAAATGCGTTGCATGCCTCACTTAAAATTAAAATATAATTTATTCTAGTCATATTGATTTCACACAAAACATGAATTTCCAGGTGTTTAACTTGAAATTCTGTGCGGGAAATCCAACACGTACAGGTGCAGTTTTGTGGGCATTCCTTATGCACTCCCAATGTTGAATCTGGCTGTGCAGAGTTTGAGCGGTATTTTTTGGGCATCCTATATTATCTATATTATGGGAGATTTCCAATGCTTATACGGCTCGACCCTTTCATTGAAAGAACCATGAACTGAAATTTCCTCGCCTAATCTTTCAACATATTCAGTTTTTCAAATAACTTTGTTTCTTTACCAAATTTCAAAGGTTTTTTTTTTTTTTTTTTTTTTTTTTTGAAAAATGAATTTTAAGAAATAGTTTGTACAGAGCCGTAGCTAGAAATGATCAATAAGGGGGGGGGGACTCATATTTTTTTCTCTCTCTCTGACGCAGAAAGATAAATTAGTGCTTATTCACATTGCAGGTACTCTGTTTCTTATTAAATTGTTGTAATAACTTCATTTTATACTAAGAAAAGTATAGGATGATGAAAATTTTGAGTGTATAACTGGTGCAAAATTAAACTTCATGTTAGCTTCATATGTACAAATAGGATGAGGGAGTGTTGAATTACTTATTCTAGATACAATTTAGTAACTCTGCAAAACTGTGAAAGAGTCTCCAAGCTAAATTAGATTTTTGAATAGAATTTCATTTGAATCTTTGGAACAGAAATTCATTGAGTGACCTTGGAATCTTTTCCAGGGGAAGGGGGGCTCAAAATATTTTAGGGGGGCTGAGCCGCCCATAGCTATGACCCTGAGTTTGTATATTAACCGTTTTCCTTGATTTGCCCGTACGTCATACAGACAACGTAATTTTGCCAATCATGATTTGTTCGTACCATGTAAGGATATCCATATTATATTCATAATTTATTATTCCCACCAGTAAATTTGATTGTAAATTTTGTATTATTTGAACCGATCCTTTTTCTGATTCAGTTTGGCAAAAATTTCCGTTTTGGAAAAACCGGTGATAAAAGATTAAAAATTCTGTGAAAGACATGAAAAAAAAGGGCATTATTTGAAAGGTTTTTTTTTTTTTTTTTTTTTTTTTTTTTTTTCAAAAATATAGGGTTATTATAAATGATGGATCCGTATTTTTTATTTCGCGAATAATCAAAACTCGCAAATGTTAAGGGATTAACTGTATAATTAAATGAAAATTGCTCGAGTATTTCTGAGTTTTCCTATTTATATTTATCCATACAATTCATGGCCCTAAGTAATAAGTTCTTATTCGACTTATTCATTTACCCAGAACTAATAATTTTTTAATAAAAGAATCATAATTTTTACGTTATGTTAATTAAGCAAGATTCCTCACACAGAAAACCCAAAGCAAATTCATGAATGAATGCAAATAGCTTACGCTTCTGGTAGCCGAGAAATAAATTCAAAACTCTAGAAAGATTAAAATTATTAGCATAACAATAGAACAGTCTTTTTATTGAAAAATTGCTCGCATATTTTCTGAAAACTACTTTCAGATAGTAATAAACTTATTAAAACTAAACTTGTTTATGCTTATTAATTAACTCATCGAAATAGTTATCAAATGCATATTTATGTCGTGGTCATTTTTATTTTTATATTTTAGACATTCGTATAATATTGAATTGTTAATTCATTTTCATAATTTATACATAATTAATGAATGCATATTTATAACGCCGTCCTTTTTCGATTTTTAAACATTCGTATAATGTTGAATTGCTAATTCATTTTCATAATTTATACAACAGATTATTGGTGTTAAAAGATTGGATGAAATGAACTAACAAGGAATTTCTCCATACGGGCATACTCCAAAAAACCTGAAAAAATTACAGAATGTTCTTCTTATGAGTATATATATATATGTTTGTAAAAAATATTTCAGTTGAACCTCTATACACCGCCCGTAAAAAAATAATTAAAATTTCGTTATTTGGCGATTTATCATCGGTTGGCAATAAAAGCAATTTCAAAATTTTTTTTTTAATAATGTCAAATGCATTTTAAATGTAAAAGGTTTCATGTTCAACGTGTTTAGATAAATTAAATAACTGTGATTTTGTCCGTTTTAATTTGTTTTAAATATAATTTTCGTATATCGATATTTATAGGTATTTATATTTATATTTTACTATCAAAATTTGAGATTTAAAACGAAATTCAAATTTAATTTAATTAGAATTGTTTCACGTTCAAAGTCCAGTTGACCATTAGCAATTCAATTTTGTTGCTATGGAAACATCTGGCTTTTATTTTTAAATACGCTTAAATGTATGAAATTTTTTTATTTGTGAAAATATTTTTTCCAGAGGTAAGTTAAATAACTACAGCAACAAATAAGATATACATGCAATAGAATATATATGTGTAAATTATATATTAAACTCTCTTATTGTCTATGCTTAAATTCATTGAATACCATTTACACGTATTCTAAAAATCCAAACGATTTCAGTTGCATTAAAATCATTTGCTTTTGGCGGGGAAAAGTGCTGCTCTTTCGCGTGACTCTTTCGTCTTTTCACGCTAAATTTTAGAAAGTATTTTATTTTTTTACAGGTTTTCTACTGTAATTCCGCCGCTAATTTTGACAGATCCTTTGTACCATACATAATTAGTACTTTTTTTTCAAAAAAATTCTGAGTATGCCGAGTATGGAGACCTTCCTTGTTAGTTTATTTTATTCAATATTTTAATAGCTTTTTAAATTCAGACGTCATATGTACGTGCATTTCAGATTACTGATGCTTTCTGAAATGTATTGACATTTTATGTATGTATTTAAGGCAATGGTTCTCAATCTTTTTTTGTCGTCGCTCCATCGAGGCATTTAAAAAGGCGGTAAAATCGCGACAGCTTCCCTCTTTTTTTTTTACATACAGAAATTCTGTAACAAATATCTCTTATTATTTTAAAATGAAGTCTATTAACCTGAAGGAAGTCCATCAAGGCCTTAACAATCTACCGAATTATGAATTCATGAAATTTTTACATTCTAAAGCATACATAATGATTTACATAATCATTTAATTAATTTTTGAAGGATTTTAGAAGGAGTGAAGGCTTTAGAAAGACTGTGAAATGTTTTAAATATCAATCAGTATAACGTACACTGGGACACTTTTACACACTCTTTTTTTATTTTCGTATTTAACTTATTAAAAAATTATTAATATTTATACAACAAGTGGTACTCAGACTATACATTGGCAACATCAAATTTAGTTCAGTTCTAATTTAAACATTATGAAAATCTAAGTATGACTTATCAACATATTTCAAAAGTGATTATGAATTCAGTTTGTCTGTTTGTTTGTCCGTGTTCTAACTCACATAGGGGGAACTATGGGAACATTGATACAATTTTTTTTCTAAGAATTTTTTTGGTGTCCAGAAAATGGAAAATTCAAGTTATTTTTCCATGATGGTGTCAGCAAAACTTGTGTAGTGTGCTATAAAAATGTACAATCGTTGTTTTATATGGTATTTTTGCATGTAATTAAAAAAATAATAATAAAGTCATTTATATCAATGTGCCCCATCCCCGGGGCAGATTGATACACCTCATAGGGCACTTTGATATGTTTGTGAAAAATGGAGGCAAAATAACACCAATCATATTTTTCATAGAAAGTGAGTTAGCAAACCCTTTCATATTTATTTATAGAAATTCAAATCACACACAGTTTATTTGTAAGCAAGATTAAAGCAATCAAAATTAAATGTATAATGACCTGATGTTCTGGCTGCTCCTTGTCTAATTGTTGGCTGTGGTAACTTTGTCATATCTGGCACTTCAACCCCAGCATTATCTTCTTTCTAAGGAAACATAAAAAAATTACCAGGTTTTCTGTTTATAAATCGATTTATAAACGGAAAATAAAGGATACTTATATTAAAAATTCTGTTTATAATATAATTATCCAGCTTGTTTCTCTTACGTAACATTTCTCATGTCGAAAAATTTTTTTTTCTTTGGAGAATCAATATAAATTCGAGATTTGACAGGCTGCCATCCTTTTCTTTTATTAGTTCTACTAGTACTAGCTTTTGGGTAAGTTCGTACGTTTTCTGTTTGCAAAAATACTATAAAATATTCTAATATAAAATTAGAGCTATTTCACTTCAAAAAAAAAAAAAAAAAAAATCTTAGAAATTTTTGGCAGGAAATGGTTGGATTAAAGAAAGTATGACAAAATAATAATAATAATAAAAATAATAAAAGGTAATGAAAAAAGGAACTAGAAAAAGATTTAAATTGTCTGTAGCTGTTACAAGGTACATTGGTATGTATCAATGTGCCACGACATAGACTGTATGAATGTGCCCCATACAGCCATTTTGAATAAAAAGAATCGCAATTCTAATATTTCATAATTAACCTAACAATAAAGAATGAGGAACTGATAAAGAGTAGCTTTACTTGCCCGGGAGAGTATTCTTTTCGGTTGAAAATATTGCAACAGTTGTAATAATACCTTTGCAATTGTACAACTCAAATTTACTTTTGACCTACAAAAACAATAAATCACCCGTCCCATTTCATCAAACTACTGAATCATGCCAAGACGTTCTGTATGTAGTTGTGTACACTAGCTTCATCTTTTGGAGCTGTTTGGAAACTTCCTGTAATGATTCTGTGGGCTGTAGAGGGGGTGTATCAATGTGCCCCAGTTCCCCTTAAATAAAGTCGAATACTATACGATAAATACATATTATCGATGTTTCCAATGGCATATTCGGTATTGAAAATGGAAGCTAGTTGCATTTATAGTTTATTTACAGACTACTCAAAAGAATTGAATTAAAATACCGTGTCCTTACTAGCTATCCTACTTATATTTATCAATATAAAAATTATGCATTATTACACATTAAAAAATATTAACAAATTATCGGTAAAGGATCTCTCGTTGGATATGTTAAATCTCCTGAAATTATATCTCTATTTCCTGAACCAATTTTTGTATAATATATACTTTTACGTGATCGCATTATAACAAATTAAAAATTGCTTTACCATATGATGGTTTTCCTATTCATATTTTTCAGTACAAATTATGGTGCTAAGTATTAAGCTCTTATTCGAAATATTCATTTATATTTAATAAAATGATGGTAATTTTTAAGTTATGTTGAGTAAACTTAATCTCTATACGGAAAATCTAAAGCAAGTTCGTGAATGAATATAAATATGTTCATGTATGCAATAAAATCTCACAAAAATTCAAGAATTATTAATTTTTCACATAAATAGTTGATCTATATAATTATATAAATATTTGAACTGTTGAACTGAGCTATAATAACACAGGCCTGCAAATTGAGAGTCATAACTTCCTCTCTAGAATTTGAGAGCTGATTCTAGGGTATTTTGGTGCGCTGATTACGAATATGTACTTGGTTTTTTCCCATCACCTTCAGATTTTTCAAAAAAGATACAGATAGAAAATAGAAAAAAAAAAACACACGTTTTCACATAAAAAATATTTATTTTAAAAAGTACATTACTTTTAACATAAAAAACAATTAAAATATAATAATAACTTATTACTGATTTAAATTACATGTAAATTTTATTTGTGGAACCTGATCCTTTTTTCCTGAAAGCTTCGGTTGTACGATTTTCGCTTAAATTTCCCGTTTGGATCGTCGCGCTTCAACAACCAGCAGTAATCCGCCATCATCCTAGTATTCCACCTTTCTTGATACCGGACTTCTATCTCTTTCAAATCTTGGTGAAATCTTTTGCCTTGTTCTTCGCTAACGGCTCCTAGATTTTCTGGGAAGTAATCTATGTGCGAATTTAAGAAATGAAGTTTAATACTCATATTACAACCCATTACACCAAAATTTGCAACCATTTTGGCCACTATTTGTTTATAGTCGGACCTTTTATTGTTCCCCAAAAAGTTTTTCACCACTTCCTTAAATGACTGCCATGCTTGCTACTCGATATCATTAAGTTTTTCATCGAACTTGCATACCGCCAGCTCTGGCGTGTGACGTCACGTGCATAAGGTCCATTTTCTAAATCAGTGCGGGCACTTATACAAAAACCCTTTGGTTTATCTTTATTACACCCTTTTCGACTAATATTTACAACAATTAGGTTATATTATCTAATCATTATGTATTAAAGAGCTCATTACTAAATTAAGCCAAAATGACCTGTTTTCAACATGGTTAATGTGAATTACTTATACTTATTATGTAGTAATTAACAAATTACTGTTTTGAAGTATTTTCTATGTCACCTTACACTAATTAAATGCAATAAAAATTAAGCTGAAGTAATTTAATGACGTTTTATAAATTTTAAAATGTAGACGTTCAGACATTTTTCAGCAAAATCTTAAATATTCAATATCAAAAAATCCTGACGTAATGGAATTTTTTTATTATTTTTCTCGTAATCAGAACGCCAGAAACTATAGAAAACGTTACTCAGATTTCAAAGAGGAAAATCATTGCAGGCCTGTGTAATTAATTAAACACATTGCTGTATTTTGTGCAATAAATCTTTCCAGGTAAGTATACAGGGTGTATCTAAACTACTGGGCAAAATTCTAAGGGATGATAGTACACATCGAGATAAATAATATTATATGGGAAACTAAGGGTGGTAAACGTATTCCGAAGGAGATAGGCGCCATCAAAGTTTAGGGTCCAAAATTTGAAATGATTATAAAAAACTGAAAAATTGCTCGATTCGTATGCGGTTTTCTCGAAAACTATTTTTTATGTCAGTATTGTCTTGAAAATAAATTATAAAGATAAATTTCAAAAAATGCCGATAGAGGGCGCTTTGGACTTTGGAGTAACGAACAACTATTTTTTACCGTTATTTTTTGCATCGCATTAAATTTTTTTAGAAGTTTAGACATAAAATTAAATTTTGAGCTCAAAATCTGTGGTTAATTAGCACAAACTGAACAGTATTCAATGGGAGTGGGTAGGTTCAAATTTCAAATGATTATAAAAAACAGAAATATTGGTCAATTGATTTGCGGTTTTCACTAAAACTATTCTTTATGTCAGTATTGTCTCGAAAATAAATTATAAAGATAAATTTGAAAAAATGTCGATAGAGGGCGCTTTAGATTTTGGAATAACGTAATTTTTTTTTTACCGTCATTTTTGACATCTTATTTAATTTTTTTAGAAGCTTAGACATAAACTTAAATTTTGTGCTGAAAATCTGAATCGCTGAGAGTGGTTAAGTAGCGCAAACTGAACTGTGTTCAATGGGAGTGGGAAGGTTCAAATTTCAAATGATTATACAAAACGGAAAAATTAGTTGATTAGTTTGCGGTTTTCTCTAAAATCATTCTTTATGTCAATATTTCCTTCAAAATAAATTTCAAAGATAAATTAAAAAAAATTCCGTTAGAGGGCGCCTTAAACTTTAGAGTAACCAACAACAATTTTTAACTGTTACTTTTTGTTTCTAATTAAATACTTGCAAAAGCTTAGACTTAAATTTTGAGCTCAAATTCTGAATCGTTGGGAGGGGTGAAGAAACGCAAACTGAACTGTGTTCAGGAGTTCAAATGTTACCCTACCCACCGTACAAACACAGTTCAGTTTTTTGCTACTAAATTACTCACAACGATTCAGATTTAGAGCTCAAAATTTAAGTCTACGCTCTTAAAGCATTTATTTAGATTAAAAAAAAAAAAAAAAAACGGTTAAAAATAGTTGTTGGTTACTCTGAAGTTTAAGGCGCCGTTTAACGGATTTTTTTTAAAATTTATCTTTAAAATTTCTTTTCAAGGAAATACTGACATAAAGAATGGTTTTAGAGAAAACCACAAACGAATCGACCAATTTTTCCGTTTTTTATAATCATTTGAAATTTGAACCTCTCCACCCCCATTGAACACTGTTCAGTTTGCGCTACTTAACCACTCTCAACAATTCAGATTTTCAGCTCAAAATTTAAGTTGGTGGGAGGCTTCGAAAAGAAGTTGGTGGGAGGTCTAAGCTTCGAAAAGAATTTAATAAGATGCAGAAAAATAGTTGTACGTTACTCCAAAGTCTAAAGCGCCGTCTATCGGTATTTTTTGAAATTTATCTTTATAATTTATTTTCAAGACAATACTGACATAAAGAATAATTTTAATGAAAACTGCAAATCAATTGACCAATTTTTCTGTTTTTTATAATCATTTGAAATTTAAACCTATTCACTCCCATTGAACACTGTTCAGTTTGCGCTTCTTAACCACAGATTTTGTGCTCAAAATTTAAGTTTATCTCTAAACTTCTAAAAAAAATTTAATGAGATGCAAAAAATAACAGTAAAAAATAGTTGTTCGTTACTTCAAAGTCTAAAGCGCCCTCTATCGGCATTTTTGAAATTTATCTTTATAATTTATTTTCAAGACAAGAGTAAAAGAATAGTTTTAGCGAAAACCGCAAACGAATCGATCAATTTTCTCGTTTTTTATAATCATTTCAAATTTTGGACCCTAAACTTTAATGGCGCCTATCTCCTTCGGAAGATGTTTGGGACCCTTAGTTTCCCATTTAATATTATTTGTTTTGATGCGCACTATCACCCCTTAAAGTTTTGCCCAGTAGTTTAGATACACCCTGTATTTGTCTCCTTTTATGGGCCGTGAAAAACTTACTTTCTGGATGACTCTCGTATATATAAAAAATATAACTATGATCTTATAAATATAAAACCAATCACAAAAATGTGTAATAACATTAAAAAAAAACTCAATTAACTTTTATTTTGCACCTCTTCTATGAAAATGTGACAAAAATATTTACTCATTGAACATTAAACTTACTGAATTTATATTATTATTGTCATAACCCTTTCCGGCACAGGCAAATTCTGTTCGTGAAATGAGAAATTAATGACTGACACCAGAATTTACAAACGATTTTTTTTTTTAGAAATTACGAACGCCTAAATTTAAGCCTTCATGGTAAAAGTAAAATTTTAATCAAATTTTACTGCAAGTTTGGAATTAAAATTAGGTGTGCTTGGGGAGCATTTTCAGAAAGAATTACGTTTTGAGCACCTTATCGCCAGAACAACGATTGGCGCGCAGGTGAAGTCAATGCTACGCAGTCACGCACCCTTTCTTTTTTGTGACGTCAAACTCCTAGCGAATAGCTACCATTTCTTCTGCAAAGAGATCGCGCTTATTGTTCATTTGTTTTTCCGTAATTGTTATCAAACAAAGACTATAATATGAGGAAATGTTATTCACCGTTGTTTACGATTAAAACATAGTTTAAAACAAAGAACTTTTTCAGATTAAAATGCTTTAAATTTCACAAAACATCTAAACATAAGCTTTTTTTCTCAATTTAAAAATATTATTTTCTTAACACGCTATGTTCGATGAAATTGAGAAGTTAATTAAAAACAGTAGTAAAGATTCTCTTGTAAAAAATATAATTCTATTAATCATATGTTTTATGACACATTTGAACTTAGTTTATTTTGTGTTTGGCGATGCAGCTAGCTGAACGTTCTCGCTTTCGCCAACTAGCCAAGGCTAGTGCTCAAAACGTGATTCTTTCTGGAAATGCACCCGGGGAAGTGGGACCAGTGTGCCGGAAAGAGTTAACCAAAAATTTCAATGTAAATTTTTTTAGATGATTGAATTATTTAGATGATTGAATTTATAATTAAATGAAAATTTTCATAGTTTTTCTGTTCATATTTATATGTATAATTCATGGCGCAAAATAGTAATAAGCTCGTATTCGACTTTTTAATTTACCTATACTGATAAATTTTAATAAAAGAATCATAATTTTTACGTTAATTAAACATTATTCCTTGCACAGGGAAATCAAAAGCAAGTTCAGGAATGAATGCAAATATACTCACATGGCTGCCAACTACTACGCCTATTTAAAGTCAAATAAACATATTAGAAACATAAATTTTAATTAATTATTGACAGTATGTAATGTAATACATAGCATTGAATATATTTGACATACATTTTACTAAAATAAAATTGTGGTTCCAAACATGTTTATACGATTTAAACAGGCGTAGTAGTTGGCAGCTCTGTACTCATGAATACAAAATGAACTCATAAAAATTCAAGAAATATTAATTGCTTATACTCTCGTAGCTGAGAAATAAATTCAAAACTCTGGAAAGACCAAAATTATTAGCATAATAATAAGAAAGTCTTTTTATTGAAAAATGGTTCACATATTTTTTCGAAAACTAATTTCAGATAATAATAAACGCATTAAAGCCTAACTTATTTATGTGTATAAAATAATTAAACGGAAGGGCGTGCATTCGTATTTTTACGATGCTTATTTTGTCTTTGTTAAATATTCGTATGTTATTGAATTGTAAATTCACTTTCATAATTTATACAACACATAACCGATGTTTCCCCAATTACTTTAGCATATTTGTGTTCAAAGGAGGATAATAGTTATTTTTATATCTAAATGGTAAATACGAATGCATAAAAATGTACTTTAAGATTTTACAGAAATCAGAATAGTTTTGAATTAAACATTAAATTAAATTTTAATTAATTCCAATTCTTTTAAATTTCAAACAGCATATTTTTCTTCAAAATTTTGATCTTTCTTACCTGTTTATACGTAAGTTTTGTCTAGTTTAAATCAAAAATTTTATTTTCTATTTTTAACTATTTGGAAAAAATAGTTGTTGTTCTCATTAGAGAATAGTGAAATTTAAAGTGTATCTGAATCTTTTTTATGTGGAATTCAGCAACTTATTTTATTTTATTCGTTTTCTGATTGGTCCAAATTTAATATCCAAAAATGGAATACTTCCGTTTTTTATTTTATTCGTTTTCTGATTGGTCCAAATTTGATGTCCAAAAATGGAATACTTCTGTTTTTTATTTGATTCGTTTTCTGATTGGTCCAGGTTTAATGTCCAAAAACGGAATACTTCTGTTGCCACGATGAAAAAAAGAGTAATAAAAACTTAAAAAAAAATTAATAATTTAAATACAAAATTAATAGAGACTTCAAACTAATTTCATTAAAAAGCGCATTTTTTTATCCACGCCGTGTAAAAATTTTAAATGTGCGATGTTTAGCAGTTTAAAAATTTAATTTGCAGTTCGAAATATTGTAAAACTGAAATTTCATTTAAAATTTGTTTGTGATGGGTCCAGAAACATTAATGTTTAATCCATGTCGTACGTAATTGGAGACGTTCAAAAGTCAGTCTGATTAACTCCATTCAATAAAAATGCACATCTTAAACAGTTAAAGTTTTCTATCTATAAATTATTATTATTTATTTTTAATTTTTTTTATCATCGGTCTAGGAATATTAATGTTTAACGCACGGTTTATGTAACATATGACTCGTTATAATCATCCTAAAAATGATGTTTATTATTATTATTAATTTAAATATAGAATAAGATATTTGTACCCTATATGGACAGGGCTCTCAATATGGACACCCCTAATATTTTTAAAAGTAATAATTTCGATCGAGAGATGGCTCAACATTTTCGCGAAGAAAAGCAGTTGAAAAGATAATTAAGGCTGGAAAGTGTAAAAAAGCACGCTGTTCGCCATTAAGAGGAAACTTGTTGTTTCGAGATGTGCTGATCTTAATTACTTGTAAGCTTAAATTCTTATTAGATAGGGTAAAATTACATTAAATGTTGAAAAGTGGAGTATTTTAGAAAGCTAATAAAACATATTTTCGATTGCTATTGCATATTTTGCTTAAAAATATTTTCCTTATTCATTTGTTACAAGATTAAGTAAAACTACGCCCGGTTCCCAATATGGACAGCTTATGTCCCCATCGAATACAACTGTAAGAAAGAAGAAAATTCAACGTTGCCAAGCAATAAATTGAAAAGGCATCAAAGTGGTAAAATCTTTGTTCAACAAGATGCCATTTGAACAATTTTCCAAAAACCTTCCCCCAAAAAACCCTCGCAGAAAAATAAAAAGAAGCCCCTCCCCCCCAGTAGGATATCTGTTGGCGAAATCGTAGGTACCAATGGGTACAATTTAATCATGCAAATTAATTAAATTATAAGATTAAATTGATGTAACTACACTATTATCCACGCATTAGCATCAATTAAACATCCGTTATAATATGTTTTTCAATTTAACAAATGCATTTCCCACTATTAACCAATTCTGCAAAACTGTTTACAACATTCCAAATCAAACAGTCGCAGAGTTACCATTCTTTTATCCTATTATTCGTAAGCAAAACAGTTAAACAGTCAAGAATTTTTCAAGATAAATGCGGTTTAAATGAGCTCGCTTAAAGCAGATTAACCAGGTTTTAAGTCGACTGGTCACTTAGTGGCCAATTTCCTCTCGGTAAAGTTAAGTCTATGAGCGTTTGATGCATTCTTATACTCAAAATATCTCTTCAGAGAATTAATCTTTTTAATTTCTTATTTCAGTGTTTTTTCCTTAAAGGATGCAGCTTTATTTCTTAGTTGTCAAAATGTTTCTAAAATGTATGCTCAATTTAATATTTTATGTTTTAAATGACTATGTTTTAATGATTTTATGTTTTAATGACAGCTAAGAAAATAATCTGAATCCATTAAGAAGAGAAGACTGAAGTAATAAGTTAAAAAGATTAATTCCCTGAGTAGATATTTTGAGTAAAAGAACGCATCAAACGCACATAGACTTTACTTTAGGAATGGGATAGGCGGCTGGTTATTCAGCGGCCTAATAGCGCCTAAGAAAGTTCAGTGGCCTAAGAAAGGACTTCTATCCTTCTTTCAGTGCGTTACATTGACTTACTTAAAAAATTCATTAGACAATAAAAACAAGCTGTCAGTAATAGATTTAGCTTTAGGTAAAATAAAAATTCTTGCACAGTTACGGTCATAGAATAAACAATATATTTTAAAATTTAAAAAAAAGTAAGATAAAACAAGAAATAAGGAGTTGACTTTAAGAAAAAGAAGTTCATTAATTTGGTCTTAAGAAAAGACTACTGGCTTTCTTGACACAATAGTTATATTGAGTTACTTAAAAAATACGAATTAATTAGAGAGAAATAAAAACAAAGTTCATTCGGCAAAATAAAAATCTTTACACAATTGCAGTTATTGAATAAAAAAGTTTATTATATTATAACAATAATAAAAATAAAGTTAAAACAATGAATTAGAAATTAGGTCTGTTTTATACGAAATTTCATAAAATAATATTGTACAATTTTCATCTTTAATGGGATCAAAGACACGCAAATATACAGTTTTACTTTTTTAAATTTCACATAATGGTTTTTTATTCTGATTTTATCAAGTTTAAGCTTAAATCAACAAGTTATTCATATAAATCAGCGGAATTGCATTTTAGTTTTTGTTAATTGTTAGATTTCCCTTTTATCCTCTTATTCGTCCATATAACCGTTAAGCAGCCAGGAATTTCTTATGAATGTGGTTTTAATAAGTTGGTTTAAAGAAAAAGAAGCTCATTAACGTGGTCTTAAGAAAGGACTCTTGGCTTTCTTTCAATGAACTACGATAGTTACGCTAAGTTAGTTCACAAATACGAATTCGTTAGAGAAAAATAAAAACAAGATGCCAATATTAATTTTTTAGTTCATTTTATAATAATAATAAAAAAAGATCATAAATTACGAATTAAGTCTGCTTTATATGAATTTTTTTAAAACAAACAAAATGATTTTTTCTTTAACGGGATCTGAAACACAAAAATCTATGTTTTTTCATTCTTAAATTTCGTATGATAAAACCATATAACATAACTGTTACCTGATTTTATCAAGTTCATAAGCTTGAATCAACAAGATACTTATAATGGAGATTCCATTATATATAGTTTTTGGTCAAAATTCACTCCTTTTATAAAAGTTGCATTTCAGTTAATCTTTATAATTTAAGAATTAGGTATTCATTGCGCCCTTTTCTCACAGTATAATATTCTATTATGTATGGAAAAGCTTTCATTAATTCTTTTCTCTTACATGAATTTTTCTGATGTAATGACTAGCAGAAATTAAATAAAGAAAAACATTTCCTTTCATTCTGCGCCTCTCCTAGTTCCGTTGAGAACTATCTCTGCGATTTCAACAACTAAAATAAAATCTAATCTTTGTACAGCTGCCGACGATATTCTCTCTCTTCAAAAAACATTTTGTCCTGCAAATTATTTCGTGGGTACGTCTCAACGATTCATCTAGTTTAGGATATAAAATGTGAATGTAAGCAGATGTTTTCATCGTTCCGTTGAGAGTTTCTTCGATTATAATGAAATTACTCTGTAAACCCTTTTGTGCCTGCTCCCATAATTTGCATACTATCATTTGGTCATATCTACTCTCTCTGCATAATTATCGTCAAGGTCGGCAATTATACAAAGGGTTTTGGCGAAAACCGCAAGCCAAATCCCTATCCAACATCTACACTGATTGTGATCCCACTTGGATTTTATCTGTTGTCCAGAAAATACCTTTTTCATCATGTAGTTCTTAAAAACTGTGTTTCCAAGGGTCACTTCCTGAGAAGTGTACTTCTGTGCTTATTCCTGCATCTTTCAATAAAAAAACCAAGAAGAGATATTTCTGGTGTTTTTCATTACTTCTGTGGACCTGTGTTTTTGCTACATAATCTTGGGATTATAGCGTAACTTAAATTCTTTCTTCTAAAAAGGTGCTCATGCCAGCTGCCACTAAAACGACACCCAAAATCGTCTCCACAATACTGATATTAAATCAGTCGAACTATGTTTTAGTTTTACTTTCTTCTATCTTTAACAGAAGAAAGTACTGTAATCGAGATTTTTTCGATTTCCTTTTTTCGATGGATTTACACGTTTTAGGGGTCAGAGATTCCAAAAATCATATTTTTACAAAATGTCTGTCGTCCGTCTGTCTGTCTTTGTGTCCGTATGTCGCCATTCTACCATCAAAACATGTATGAAGCTATGTATAGAATTAAACCAATTTTTTTAATGTTTTTAACTGTGGCAAGCAGGTCCTTCTTCAGTTTTTAAATATTCCGTCGGAAGGGGCCTTCGGAATAGCGATTTTTGTGTCATTTTCAATGTTGTACCGACTAAAAGTGTATGAAGTTACGCATCGAATTGAACCAAATATTTTGTGTAAGTGTATGGCTAAGGCTATTTATATTTTATTGTTAGTTTTTCATTTGTTTTTCATTTTTATCCTCTAATTCATACGCATAACAATTAAGCAGTAAGGAATTTCTTGAAAGAACTGCGATTTTAATGAGCTAGCTTCGAGAGAAAAAAAAAGCTCATTAATCTGGTCTTAAGAAAAGATTCCCAGCGTTTTTTCAATGAAACGCAAAGTTACGATGAGTAAATTCACGAATACGAATTAGAGAATAATAAAAACAAGATATTAATTTAAGTTCCTTCGGTAAAGTAAAAACTCTGACGCAATTGCGGTTTTTGAATAAACAATTTATTTTATAATAAATAAAAATAATAATAATAATAAATCATGAATTAGGTCTCTTTTATATGAAACTTTCTAATATAATATTACAGGATTTTTTTTCGTAAATAATATCCGAGACATAAAAATCTACGTTTTTTTTTCTTTCTGAAATTGCCTATGGCCGTTTTGTTATTTCATATCAAATTCATAATTTTAGATTAACAAAATACTGATATTATACCGGCGGAACTCCATTTTAGTTTCAGTTCATTGTTAGCTTTTCTCTTTTATCCTCGCATAACAGATAAAAATTCGGAAATTTCTTAAGATAACTGCCGTCATAATGAGCTGGCTTAAAGAAAAAGACGTTCATTAGTTTGACCTTAAGAAAAGACTGTTGGCCTTCTTCACACAATAGTTATATTGAGTTACTTAACAAGTACAAGTTGGCTAGAGAATAATATAAACAAAGTTTATTCGCTAACATAAAAACTCTTACACAATTGCAATCATTGAATAAATAGTTTATTATATAATAATAATAATAATAATAATAATAATAATAATAATAATAATAATAATAATAAAAACAATAAATTAGAAAATAGGGTCTGTTTTATGCGAAACTTCATAAAATATTATTGTACGATTTTCACTTTTAATTAATCGGTGACATACAAATAGACATTTTTTCTTTTTTAAATTTCATATGATGATTTTGTAATCTGATTTTATCAAAGTCAGAAGCTTAAATCAACAAGTTACTCACATTAAATCCTCAGAATTATATTTTAATTTTAGCTCATGCTCGTTGTTAGCTTTTCTCTATCCACTTATTCGTACATATAGCAGTTACGCAGCCAGAAATTTCTTATAAATGCGGTTTTAATAAGCTGGCTTAAAGAAAAAAAAAAAAAAAAAACAGTTCATTAACATGGTCTTAAGAAAAGAATCCTGGCCTTCTTTCAATGAAATACAAAAGTTAACTTGAGTTATTTCACAAATACGAATTTGTTAGAGAATACTAAAAACAAGATGCCAATAATAATTATAGTTCCTTCGGTAAAATAATAACTCTTACACAGTTGCAGTGCTTAACCCTTTAACGTGCATTGGTTCCTCTATGAGGAAAATGCTTTCTCCGCTAAAGGGTTAAATAAACAGTTTATTTTACAATTAAAAAAAATGAAAAAAATGAATAAATGGGGAATTAGATCTGTTATATATGAAAATTTCTGAAACAAACAAGATGATTTTTTCTTTAATGGGATCAAAGACACACAAATATATATATATATATTCTTAAATTTCGTATGATAGTTTTGTTATCTGATTTTATGAAATTCATAAGCTTAAATCAACAAGATATCTATATTAAATCCGTTGAACTACATTTTAGTTTTAATTTATTGTTAGTTTTTCTCATTTATCCTCTTATTCGTAGGTATAACAGATAAGCATTTGGGAATTTTTTAAGATAACTGCGGTTATAATGAGCTCGCTTAAAGAAAAAGAAGTTCATTAGCTTGGTCTTAAGAAAAGATTACTGGCCTTCTCCACACAATAATTAGATTGAGTTACTTAACAAATGCGGGTTGGTAAGAGAATAATAAAAACAGACTTCTTTTGGTAAAATAAAAACTCTTACATAATTGCAATCATTGAATAAATACTCTTTTTATATAATAATATTAATAAAAGTAAATTAAAAGCAATAAATTAAAAATTAGGCCTGTTTTATACGAAATATTGCCCGATTTTTACCTTTAATGAAATCGGAGACACATATATATACACTGTAAAAAAATATGTAAAGTTACTAAGATTTTTCTAGTAAACTTCTATTCCAAGAACTTTTCATGTAATGATAACAGCAAAAAATCATGTAACCTTCCTCGGTTACATGAAATTTTGCTGTTATCGTTAAATGAAAAGTTCTTGAAATTCAAATTTACTAGAAAAATTTTAGTAACTTTACAGATTTTTTTTTACAATGTACGTTTTTTCTTTCTTAAATTTCGTGTGATATTTTTGTATCTGATTTTATCAAGTTCATAAGTTTAAATCAACAAGTTACTCACATTAAAACCGTGGAATTACATTTTAGTTTTACCTCATAGTTAGCTTTCTCTTTTATCCTCATATTCGCACGTGTAGCAATTAAGCAGCCAGGAATTTTTTATAAATGCGGTTTTAATAAGATGGTTTAGTGAAAAAAAGAAGCTCATTAAACTGGTCTTAAGAAAAAACTCCTGGCCTTCTTTCACTGAAATGCAATAGTTAAGCTGAATTACTTCGCATATACCAATTCTTTAGAGAATAATGAAAAAATGATGCCGATAATAATTTTAGGTCCTGCGGTAAAATAAAAACTCTTACACAATTCAGGTGCTTAAATAAAAAGTTTTTTTTATATTTGTAGAAAATAAATGAAAAATAAAAATTAATAAATTAGAAATTAGGCCTGTTTCATATGAAACTTTCTAAAATAATATTATAGGATTTTTTTCTCGTAAATAATATCCGAGACAAAAAAAAATCTACGTTTTTTCTCTTTGAAATTGCATACGGCTGTTTTGTTATCTGATATCAAGTTCATGAGCTTAGATCAACAAAATACTTACATTAAATACACGGAATTACATTTTAGTTTCAGTTCATTGTTAGCTTTCTTCTTTTACCATCTTATTCGTACGTATAACAGCTAAGCAGTCAGGAATTTATTAACATAACTACAGTTATAATGAGCTGACTTAAAAAAAAGAAGTGCATTAGCTTCGTTTTAAGAAAAGACTACTGACCTTCATGACACAATATTATATTCAGTTACTTAACAAATGCGGATTGATTAGAGAAAAATAAAAACGAAGTTCATTCGGTAAAATAAAAATACCTACAGAATTGCAGTCATTGATTAAATAGTATATTATATAGTAATGATAATAAAAATAAAACAAAAACAACAAATTAGAAATTAGGTCTGTTTTATACGAAACTTCATAAAATAATATTGTATGATTTTCACTGTTAATGGAATCGGAGACACACTAATACGCATTTTTTCTTTCTTAAATTTCATAAGATTGTTTTGTTATCCCATTTTATCAAATTCATAAGCTTAAATCAGAAAGTTACTCATATTAAATCCGCGGAATAAAATTTTAGTTTTATCTCATTGTTAGCTTTCTCTTTTAATCCGGTTATTAGTACGTATATCAGATAAGCAGACAGGAATTTCTTATAAAAGAGGTTTAAAGGAGCTGGCTTACAGCAAAAAGAAGCTGGTTAACCCGGTCTTAAGAAAGGACTCTGGCCTTCTTTCAATGAACTATAATAGTTATGCTGAGTTACTTCACAAATACAGTTTTGTTTGATAGAAAAAAAAAAGATGCCAATAATAAATTTTGTTCTTTCGGTAAAATAGAAACTCTTATACAATTTCTTGAACTTCGTAAAATAATATTATACGATTTTCACCTTTAATGGGATCGGCAACAAACAAATATGCATTTTTTCTTTTATAAATTTCATGTACTGATTTTGTGATCTGATTTTGTCTGTTGATTAGCTTAAATAAACAAGTTACCCATATTAAAATCACGGAATTACATTTTGGTTTTAGCCCATTGTTAGCTTTCTCTTTTATCCTCTTATGCGTACTTTACTTATAAATGCGGTTTTAATAGGCAGACTTAAAGAAAAAAAGAAGCTCTTATTAATTTGTTCTTAAGAAAGAACTCCTGGCGTTTTTTCAATGAGATATAATAATTGTGGTGAGTTACTTCACAAATTCGAATTCCTTAGCAAATAATAAAAACAAGATGCCAATAACAATTTTAGTTCCTTCGGTAAAATAGAACCTTGTACAGAATTGCGGTGCTTAAATAAACTGTTTATTATACAATTATAATAATAAAAAAAAATAATAAATTTGGTCTTTTTTATACGAAAATTCAAGAAATATTATTGTGCGATTTTTCACTTTTATTGGGATCGGAGACGCACAAATATACATTTTTTTCTTCTTAAATTTCATATGATGGTTTTATTATCTGATTTTGTCACGTTCATAAGCTTAAATCAACAAATTACTCCTATTAAATCCGCGGAATGACATTTTACTTTTAGCTCATTGTTAGCTCTTCTCTTTTATCCACTTATTATTACGTATAACAGTCAAGCATCCAGGAATTTCTTATAATCGGTTTTAATAAGCTGGCTTAAAGGAAAAAGAAGCTCATTAACCTGGTCTTTAGAAAGGACTTCTGGCCTTCTTTCAATAAAATACAATAGTTATGCTGAGTTACTTCAAGAATTCGAATTCGTTAGAGAATAATAAAAACAAGAAGTCAATAATAATTTTAATTCCTTCGGTAAATTAAAAACTTTAATACAAATGCTTGAAATTTAATAAATTTTCAAGCACCAGCGGTTTATTTTACAAATGAAGAAAAAGATTAAGAAATTAAAAATTAGGAATTAATTCGTCTTTAAATGAAAATTTCTAAAATGAACAAGATGATTTATTCTTTCATGGGATCCTAGACATAAAAATGTACATTTTTTCTTTCTTAAATTTCATATGATGGTTTTGTTATCTGATTAATCAAGTTCATAAACTCAAATCGACAAGTTCATGAGCTTTAATCATCAATTAATGATATTAAATCCGTCGAACTACATTTTAGTTTTAGTTCATTGTTAGCCTTTCTCTTTTATCCTCTTTTTCGTATGTGTAACAGATAAGCATTCGGGAATTTCTAAAGATAACTGCGGTTATAAAGAGTAAAGAAGTTCATTAGCTTGGTGTTAAGAAAATACTACAGGCCTTCTTGAAACAATAGTTATAGTGAGTTACTTAACAAATACGAATTGGTCAGAGAAAAATAAAAACAAAGTTCATTCAATAAAATAAAAACTCTTACGTAAAATGCGGTCGTAGAATAACTAGTTTATTTTATAGTAAAAATAAAATAAAAACAATAAATTTGAAAGTCGGTCTGTTTTATACGAAACTTCATAAAATATTATTGTGCGATTTTTAACTTTAATGGGACTGAATGCACACAAATATACGTTTTTCTTTCTTAAATTTCATATATTGGATTGTTATCAGAGATTTTACCAAGTTCATATGCTTAAATCAACAAGTTACCCATATTAAAACCATTGAATTAGATTTTGGTTTTAGCTCATTGTTAGCTTTCTCTTTTATCCTCTTATTCATACGTATAGCAGTTAAGCAGACAGGAATTTCTTATAAATGCGGCTTTAATAAGCTGGCTTAAAGGAAAAAGAAGCTCATTAACCTGATCTTTAGAAAAGACTTCTGGCCTTCTTTTAATGAAATACAATAGTTATTCTGAGTTACTTCAAGAATTCGATGATCTTTAGAGAATAATGAAAACAAGATGTCGATAATAATTTTAATTTCTTCGATAAAATAAAACACTTGTACAAATACTATGCTTTAACATTTATTAATTTTCAAGCACAAGCGGTTTTTTTTATAAATAAAAAAAATTGAATAAAATTAATAAAACAGGAATTGGGCCTGTTTTACATGGAACTTTAAAAAAAAAACACGATGATTTTTTTAATGGGATCGGAGACACAAAAATCTATAAATTTTCTTTCTTAAATTTCGCATGATAGTTTTGAATCTAATTTTATCAAATTCACCAGCTTAAATCAACAAGATACTGATATTAAATCCTTCGAACTACATTTTAGTTTTAATTTATTGTTAGTTTTAAACATTTATCCTCTTTTTTTACATATAACAATACGTATAGTATCGAGTTTCTGTATGAGGACATTGCCTCTTTTTTTCTTGGGTTTTTGTGTTGCTTAGTAATAGGGACGTCATATGCATACTTTACTGTATGCGTTTATTAAGATTGAGTTTTATATGTAGAATTCTTCAGAGGATGTAAATGACGTGATTTTATTTAAAATAAAATCGTGTGTTTATGCTGTAATATCATTAAAGTAACCGCAAACTCCTTTTTTCTATAGGCAGTACTGTATCGGAAATCTTTTGAATGCTCCTGTAAATGAAGTATAAATGCCACACACTTTATTTTCTATACTGAACATGTCACAGTAAACCTCTGTACCATGTATCAATTACGTGAAATCCGAAATATTTATGTGGGTTAAAGCATGGACAGACAGTAGACGAACAGAGAGACAAGCATTTGTTACCATTAATTTTTTTAAATTTAAATTTCATAGTATTTGGTGGCACAAAAGTTTAACGTACATATTAAAAATATTTTAGCTTAAAATAAGAGCTACTCATCCCATATTTTCAATTAATTGCAAGTAAAAAAAAAAAAAAAAAAAAAAAAAAAAAAAAAAAAAAAAAAAACTTAAGCGGTTAAATAGTATTGCCATTCAAATCAAATACTGAATTATACGCGAATGAAAAAATAATTTCAGGATATAGTTAATTTTCAGAAACTTTCTTTTTTTTTACTTTTGATTAAAATACTAAGCAAAATTAAAGATGTTCAAAAAATGAAAGACAAGCTTTTGCATATGTCATGTTTTTAAAGATAAAATTGCGAGTTTTAAATAATTAAAAGCATCGCGGTGTTTATTACTAAAGAGTTTAGTAATAAATTGAAATATTTTTTATTTACTCCATAAGTTTTATGTTAAATAAAAGTGTGGTTAATACTTGCAAATTAAACATAATTGTAAGAAAAAAATACAGATTGAACAAGGAGGAAAACGTGCTCCTTAAACAAATTTATTGCTTTATTTAAGAAAAAATTTAATTGAAAAAACAACAAACAATATCAATATTAAAAATCTATGGCGCAGAAGAGGGTTTTAAATATTAAATTGCCTTTGAAAGCACGCATAAATATACGATAAATATTAAAGAAAATTTTTCGACTTCAATTGTTAAAACTAATATTATTAAATAAACTAGTTGGATGTGCCAATCCCAAAAATTTCTTCTATCTCATACGTGCATTTTAATATTTAAAAAAATAGTTACACATGTTAATGTTTTAATAAGTTTAATTCAATATTATACCAACTTTGATTTTCATCTCAAATTTCTGCTTCAGTCAATTAATCGGAGTAAAAACGAATTCCGTCTCTGCACGAGCCGATGGACAATAGAATGATAGGCAGATTTTTTTAAATTCAGGGAGGACCTACTTGCCATGCCCAAAAATAATCAAAAACAAAAATTTTAGTTCAGTCCTATGCATAACGTTACACTTTTTTTATGGTAAAATAATCAAAATGGTACAGACATCGTGATTATAGTGCCCCCTTCCAGCAATTTTTTTTTTTAATTCAGGCTGGAACAACTAGCCATAGCCATACACTTTCACAAAAAATTTGGTTTAATTCCATCCATAACTTCATACACTTTTAGGTGGTACAATATTGAAAATGGCACCATAATCGCTATTTCAGTGCTTCCTTTCCGGCGGATTTTTTTTTCAAATTCAGGGAGGGCCAACTAGCCATAGCCATACATTTACACAAAAAAATTGGTTCAATTCGATCCATAACTTAATACACTTTTAGTCGATAAAACATTGAAAATGACACAAAAATCGCTACTGCAGTGTTCATTTCCGGCGGAATATTTAAAAAATGAAGGAGGACCAACTTGCCATTCACTAAAAATTTGGTTCAATTCTATGGATATTTTCATAAATTTTTTGATGGTAGCATGGCGACATACAGACAGACAGACAGATAGATTAGACTAGACACACGGACAGACAGGCATTTTGTAAAAAACATGTTTTTTGGAATCTCTGCCCCTAAAACGTGTAAATCCGTCGAAAATCGGAAATCGAAAAAAAATTCGATTGCAATATTTTCTTCTATTGAAATTAGAAGAAAGTAATAAATAAACTTAGACAGAACAAGAATAATATAAAATTGTTTCGAACTTCACAAAATGAGACTTTTTTTCTGTAATTTGTTCGTGTCTCTTTATGGAATTCAAAAGGATAGATTATATAGAAACAGTTAATCTAGTTAATTGTATTTTCCTCTTTTACGTCGATATCTATGCATTACACACAGGAGTCGCAGCGTCCCTAAAATTTTCACACTTTCCTACCACAATTTTAAAACGATAATATTTATTGTAGAATTTCATTGTAGATGTTAAAGGAAACTGGCGCGAAGATTTTTGATTAAAAATACCGGTAGGAAAGTGCGAAAATTTTAGGGACGCTGCGATTCCTGATTATACACTCAAACCAGAAAATCTGGTATACTTGCCAAATATCATGTAAAATAATTATTTTGGTTAGTTGTATTTTCCTCCTGTTACATCGGTATTTACGCATTATACACTCAAATTGCGGAAAAGCTTTTACGCCTGCCTAATGTCATGTAAAACAGTTATTCTGATTAACTGTATTTTCTTTCTTTTAAGTCTAAATTTACGCAGTATACACTCAAATGTTAGAAAAATTGATACCCTTGCCTAATGTAGAGTAAAACAGTTGTTTTTGTTAATTGTACTTTCCTTCTTTTAAGTCGATATTTAAGCATTATACACTCAAATGCCAGAAAGACCGATACGCTTGTCTAATAATAGTGTAAAACAGTCATTCTGGTTAATTGTATTTTTCTCCTTTTACATCGATATTTACGCATAATACATTCAAATGCCAGAAAATCTAGTATACCTGCCTGATATCGGCAGAGAGAAAGCGAAATGCATATTGAAAAAAATCTACATGAAACTATATTAGGAAGATTTAAAGAATAAATCTTATACTATAATGCGAGCAAAAATTGTGTGTGTGTGTGGGTAAATTTTATCTCAAAAACGGCTCTAACGATTTTCTCAAAAATTTTGATTTTACCATTTTCGGGCACGAGAAGACCATTGGGCTAGGTCACATGTTCGAGAAAATTCGATTATTGGGTCGTTTTGGGTCATAATGGGTCAAGATCAAGCTATTTATATCTAGAGAACGGCTGGATCGATTTTAAGGAAATTTTCTATCCAATCGTTTTTTGGCACAACAAAACTATTAGGCTGGGTCACATGTTCGAAAAATTTTGATTAGTGGGTCAATTTTGGGTCATTATGGGTCAAGCCATTTTTATCTAAAAAACGGCTCTAACGATTTTGACCAAATTTTATATTTTATCGTTTTGGATTACAAGAAGACCATTGGGTTAGGTAACATGTTCGAGAAAATTCGGTAAGTGGGTCATTTTTGGGGTCATTGTGGGTCATACTATTTTTATCTAGCGATTTTCTCACGCAATTTTGACTAAAAATTGCATTCTATGGTTTTCGGGCACGAGAAAAAAATTGGGCTAGGTTACATGTTCGAGAAAAAATTTCACTTGGTCATATTGGGTCATTAAGAGTCTGGGTCAAGCTATTTATATTTAAAGAACGGCGTGATGGATTATAACGAAATTTTGTATGTAACAGTTTTTTGACATGAGAAAACTAATGGGCTAAATCACATGTTTGAGAGATTTCGACTATGAGGGTCATTTGTGGGTCATGATGGGTCATAATGGGTCATGGTCAACCTATATCTAAAGAACAGGTGGATCGATTTTAACGAAATTTTGTATGCAACATTTTTTTGGCACGATAAAATCATTGGACTAGGTTACATGTTCGAAAAATTTCGATTAATGGGTCATTTTGGATCATAAAGGGTCTGGGTCAAGCTATGTATAATTAAAGAACGGCAGGATCAATTTTAACGAAATTCTGTATGTAACAATTTTTAGAAACGAGAAAACTAATGGACTAAGTCACATATTCGAGAGCTTTCGATTATAAGGGTCATTTGTGGGTCTTAATGGGTCAAGGTCAAGCCATATCTAAAGAATGGGTGGATCGATTTTAACGAAATTTTATATACAACATATTTTTGGCATGAGAAAATCATTGGAGTAGGTCACATGTTCGAGAAATTTCAATTAGTGGGCCACTTTTGGGTCATTCTAATTTTATCTAGACAATGTTTCGCGCAATTTTGATTAAATTTTGCATTTTATCGTTTTCGGTCACAAAAAAATCATTGGGTTAGGACAGATTTTTGAGAAAATTTGATCAATGGGTCATTTTGGATTATTAGGGGTCAGGGTCAAACTAACTATATCTAAAAAACGGCTCAATCGATTTTATCTAAATTTTGTATCTAATGTTTTTCGGCATGCTAAAACTAAAGAGCTAGGCCACACGTTCGAGAGATTTCGATTATAAGGGTCATTTGTTGGTCATAATGGGTCATGCTAATTTTATATAGAAAATGGTACTCACCATTTTGACTATGCTTTGTATTATATCGTTTTTGAGCAAGCGAAAACCATTTGGCTTGGACACATGCTCGCGCAAATTCTATTAGTGGGTCATTTTGGGTCTTAATGAGCTAGGGTCATTCTAATTATATATAACAACGACTCAATCAATTTTACCCTAAATTTTTAAACAAAACGTTTTTTGTCACGAGAAGACTATTGGGCTGAGTCGCATGTTAAACAAATTTATATTAGTGGGTCATTTCGCTTCATTGCTGAATGCTGCCAAGCTAATTTTACCTAAAAAATGGCTTAAACGATTTTGATTCAATTTTATATTCTACTGTTTTTGATTACCTGAAGACGATTGAGCTATGTCACATGCTTGATCAAATTTGATTAGTGGCTCATTTTGGGTAATACGGGTCAGGGTCACGAGAATATGGCAATAGGCAATAACTTGGTGATATTTGACAAAATATTGGCGACATATGGCCAAAAAATCGACTATAAAAATTACGAAAACCAAAACACGTATTTGGATCCAAATGAAAGAATGCCTCCAAATTTGGCTATATCAAGCAAAAAATACTGTCATTCAGAATGTAAAGAATTTTTTTATACATTCTTAAGAGGATTCGAGATGCATGGTTAAACCAATCAGAGTCGAGCTAAAAAAGTGATTTAGATCGATGTCCCTTCGTTATAAACATGCGCATAAAAACATAGTTTTCTTATTGATTGTTTTTCTAAATAATACTATTATAAACATGTTTTACAGTAATAATACAGAGTTAATGATACAGTGAAAATACTATATCGAGTTGAACACAAAGTTAATTTTGACCGAGCTAAGCTCGGTCTCCCCTGCTAGTATTTTTAATGCTTGGAAGAGGGGTTCTCGCTGTCTCCCGCTACCGCGCCAAATTGCGACTAAATTCTTCATTTGGCGAGTAAAGAAGAGATTAGTTTCGCCAAATTACTAGTGCACAATTTTTGCTTTTACTTTCTTTTCTTTTTCGTTTTTCATGCATGAATACATATTTTTAATACATACATATTTTTAATATATTTATAGCAGATAGTTGAAATTAGATTAATAACAATCGTTGTCACAGTTATAAAAACTTAGGTTATTTCAGAATATATTGAAAAAAGGAAGTACATTAGTAAATTAAAGATAGGTATTTTTTGTGTGTGTATGTGTGTGTCTGTGTATTACACGGCGAATCTATTTTGCTAATACTTTTTTTCAATTTGGCGAATGTTTCTAATTTTTAACTAGCCAAATTACTAACTTTGGTCAAGTATCAGCGAGAACACTGCTTGGAAGGTTACGATAGAAGGAACAAAATATATTTCTATATAATTTAACTTAATGCTTATTTTTAAAAAACCTTATTAAATTGTAATGTTATTCAAATCAAATACTGAATTATAGGCGAATGAAAAAACTATTATATGATCTATTTAATTTTCAGTAACTCTTTTCTTTCTTTTTATTTTCTTCTATCTTTACAAGAAGAAAGTATTGGATTCATGAAAATTTTCGACTTCCGGTTTTCGACGGATTTATACGTTTTAGAAGGTCCTGAACACGTTTTGAATATTTTTAGAAAATGTCTGTCTGTGAGTCTGTCCGTCTGTCTGTCTGTTACAAAAAAATTGTGGGCGCTCTATCTCAAGAACTAATGCTCGAAATTTAATAAAATTATATATTTAGTTAGACCTTGATATGAATTAGTGCTTATTGGTTTTTGGTGAAAATTGGCCTGCAGGTGGCGCTGCTATACTACGTTTTTCATGATTTTCACGATTGCTATATCTCAAGAACTAATGCGCAGAATTTCACCAAACTTCAGATTCTGTGACCCCTTGAGATACATAGCCGCTGATAAGGTTTTGGTGTGAACTTCCCTATAGGTGGCGCTGCTATGCTACATTTTGCACGATTTTTGCGATAGCTATATCTCAAGAACTAATGCAGAGAGCTTCATCAAATTTTAGATTCTGTTACACTAGAATATATGACATAATTAGACGCTGATTGCATTTTGGTATTAACCTTGCAACAGGTGGTGCAGCTATGCTGCATTTTGCACGACTTTTCCGATAGCTATATCTCAACAACCAACGCACAGAATTTCATCAAACTTCAGATTTCGTTACAAAATGACATATAACATAATTATACGATGATTACGTTTTGTTATAAATCCTTCATTTGATGGTGCTGCTGTGCTATATTTTACACGTTTTTTTTTTAAACTAGCTATATCTCAAGAACTAATGCACAGAATTTCATCAAACTTCAGATTCTTTTACACCATAACTTAATTAGACGCTTTTTTACGTTTTGGCATAAATTGTCCAAGATATGGTGTTGCTGTGCTACGTTTTGCAAATTTTTTGTTATAACAATATCTCAAGAACTAATGGACGAAATTCCATCAAATTTCAGATTATGTTAGGTCTTGACATGAATAGATGCTTATTAGGTATTAGTATAAATTACCCAACATGAGGTACTACTAAGCTCATTTTCTCAGAATATTAATTAAATTTTGCGTTTTAGGCTTTTCGGATACCAGAATCTCATTAGGCTAGGTCAAATGTTCGAGGAAATTCGATAGTGGGTAACTTTGGGGTCACCACGTTTTTTTTTTAAATATTAAAGGTACTCATGAGATAGAAGAAAGTTTTGGGATTGACACATCCAACTAGTAATTTATTTTAACTTTGATTAAAAATCTAAGCAAAATTAAAGATGTTAAAAAAACTGGAGGAAAAGCCTTTTCATATGTCATTTTTAAAGATAAAACTACGAGTTTTAAATAATTAAAGGCACCACGATGTTTATTTCTACAGAGTTAAATAATAAATTGAAGTATTTTTTATTTACTCTAAAACTTTTATATTAAATAAAAATGTGATTAATACTTTTAAATTAAATATAATCGTAAGAAAAGAATACATGTTGAATAGGAGGAAAACATGCTTCCTTAAACAAATTTCTTGCTTTTTTTATTAAGAAGTTACTTGAAAAAACAACAAACACTTCAAATTCTATATATATTAAAATTCTTTGGCGCAGAAGAGAATTTCAAATATTAAATTGCCTTTGAAAATACGCAAACAATATAAAATAAACATTGAAGAAACCATTTTTCGACTTCGATTGTTAAAATTTATGTTATTAAATAAATAAATATACATAAGTAGGATAAAAATAGTGTAAAATTGTTTCAAACCGGCACACAGTGAAACTTTTTTCTTTAATTCACCCCTCTCTGTTTATGAAATTTAAAAGGAGATATTATTTACAAACAATTATTCTAGTTATTGTATTTTCCTCTTTTAGCGTCGATATTTACGTATTATATACTCGAATGCCGGTTAAACTGATACACCTGCTTAATAACATGTACAACACTTTTTCTGATTAATTGTTTTTCCCTCCTGTTAAATCGATATTTTAATATAATTAATCGATAGTTTTAATATAATTAAATATGTCGCACACAATTCCTCCTTTTTCCATTATGTAATGGTATTCTTTTGTGTTGTCCTGTAAGTGAATAATAACTATTTTGTCATCGCATATTTTATAAAAAAGCATATTTTAGTACAATTCGTAACTGCATATAAATTTTAATATGTTTGACAAGGTGTTACATCTTTAACATTTATTTGAAATGATTTTTTTCCCATAGGCAGTAATGTAACTGTAAACTTTTGACCCTCCCTGTAAATAAACTTATCAGGCTAGAAACTTCATTTGAAATAGGGTTCGTGGTAGGGTAAACATCAATAACGTAAAAAAAAAATCAGAGCGATCCTAGTATATTTAAGGGAGTTAGAGAGCGGACAGATGGCCAGACAACCAGACAAACCGAATTCATAAACACTTTTCAACTTTGTTGGAAAGTGTTAAAAATTTTAAGCGCACAGCATACATTATTGATGCAAGTACTGGTGCAATTCTTAATCTTGTTATTTTAACTAAACGAGACGGAACCCGTCGAAATTCGACGAAAGAAAATCGTTAAGAAAGAACTTATTTATTGATGTATAAAAAATCTACAAAATTAGTAAAAAATACATCTTATATTGGTCAATCTAACTCTCAAACAAATATTATTTTAAACTAAAATGAACAAATACTATAAAACTCAACTATCCAAATTATTAAACGAAATAAAGCCGAAATTAACAGGATTTTATAACAGACGATACTTTTATAATAATATACTCATTTTAATGTCTATTTTTATTTTTAAGTTTTATGAAAAAATGGGGTTATTCTGTTGCCACAATTATAAAATTGGTACAAAAAATATTTAAAAAATTAATATTCAAAAATAAATTCAGACACAGCTTTGAAACAAATTGCATATGAAAGTACATTTTTTTTCTCTATACGACGGTGTGGAAATTTAAAAGTTTACGATGTTTAGAAGTGTAAAATTTCCAGTAACGAAAATTACAAAACGGAAATTTCATGGAAAAGAATTTTAATTCCTATTTTTTTTCTCTCAATTTTACGAAAAAAAATGGAGTGATTTTGTTGCCACAATTAGAAAATTGATACTAAAAACTGTAAAAATATTAATATCTCAAAAATAAATTGAGATACAGTTTTCAAACAAATTGCATTTGAAAGTGCATTTTTTTTTCTCTATTCGACGGTGTAAAAATTTCAAATATGCGATAGTTAGAAGCGTAAAATTTATAGTAGCCAAAAATTGCAAAACCGAAATTGCAAGGGGAAAGTGTTGCTATTCGCAAAATGAAGTATGCGTTACGCACAGATATGTTTGGCCTTTTTAATATAAATAGCTTTTTTTTTTAAAGAAAAATCTGAAGATATTGATAATCTCAGATAGCATGAAGGTGAAAGATTATTCGTCTTGAAATATCTTTTCTCTATTTTCAGAAATTCATTAATCTCTTGAAATCCTTCCTAGAGCAAATCTTGTCACCTGAAGGACAAAATAGAGATATAATGTAACATGCCAAAATAAGATCGTAAAAGTTATTTTATCATCCTTTTCATTTCAATTAAGTATTAGATATATTTAATAATAATAATGACTGTACTAAATAATCTTGAAAAAGGAAACATACTGTGATTGTATCAGATGTGCTTTTCATTTCAATTAAGTATTAGATATATTTAATAATAATAATGACTGTACTAAATAACCTTGAAGAAGGAAACATACTGTGATAGTATCAGATGTAATGAACTTATTATGATGAAAAAAAATGGTAAAAAACGTTAGAAAAAAAAAAAACACGATGATTTCAAATGTAAATACAGTCGGCTCTCGTTAATTCGAAATAGGATAAATAGAATCTTCGCTTAATTCGAACTACACACGAATTCCCAAAATTTTCAATGGCAGAATAACGCTAAAAATTTTCATTTATTCGAACTCATTTCCTCTTGACATCATTTAATTCGAACTAATGTGAATTACTATTTTTTATTTTTTCTTAATTTCTCATGAACTTTAAATCCTTAAAATAGCTTTCTTTCTTTCATTTTCGTCAGAATTGTTCTGAAGTAGGCATATAATCCCATGCATTTGATATCCGCTTTCTTAGAGCCCCTTCTATCCATTAATGACACTTCTACCCCTTCTTCCATTGTGCTTGTTCCTAATTTCTTAATTTGTTTATGTAATATCAAACCATTTTTTAATCATAACACCCGAAATAAATTTAAAAAGTACTGTAACATTAATTACTTTGCAAAAGTAGCCCTATAACACGTTCGCTGGCGCTTACATGAAGATGTGATGATAGTTAATGCCGCACTGTAGAAGTGGGTTTTTCCCAGAAGCCGATTTACTTTTTATAACAAAGAATCAGTGAAAGATTTTCCCGCGCCAGCGCGTGAATGGCTGTTGGACATCACCCCATATCACGCGCTGGCGCGTGAGTAGCCCCTTAACGTTAGCGCCATATCACGCGCTTTCGCGTGAGCGGCAGCGAACGTGTTAAACATGTTTTCTTTTCATACTTTCCGTAATTCGAACTCTGGATAATTCGAACATTTCTTGTGGTCCCAACGAGTCGATTTAATGAAAACCGAGTGTAATACTTGCCGCTTGTTGGCGATGTAATGCAATAGAGACAGATTTTTTTTTCCTTAAGGAAATGAGTTATTTGTGTTGTTTAGGGAGCTTGTTGTGCAAGCGTTTCATAATGATGCATCAACATGATTCGACCGCCAAGTTATAAATTCGTAAACTTGTACGATTTTAATGCATTAAACGTTTAAATTGCACAGCATTTCGTAGTACCATTGCTATTTATACTACAGATCTTTTTTTGCTTGATTATAGCATCATTTGTTTAGGAATGGTGAAGTTTAAATGTCGCTATCAAGAAATTCATCTGTCTGATCTAAATCTCCGCTTTCAAAGTATTCGAACGGTAAATTTCTAGGATAATAAATTGTATGTTTACTGAAAAAAGCCTTAATTTCAAAATGACTATCGCATTAATTTAAGCGTTTAATTAGCGAAAAGCGTCTAGTTCATCGAACCAATGATTTTGTGAGTTTTTAAAAAATTTAGTGCACTCACTAAAAGGTTAATGAGACAGTTTACCTCAAAATTGGTCAAAAACTTGATTTAAAAAAAAATATTGGATAAAAACTTGTTTAATTGTAATACACAGACACTGCATTCTTATTCATAGAGTACTAATTATGTTGTGATATAGAGTTATTTTTGTTAATACACCGAGCGCAATGACTCATACAAATAAAAGCTATAAATGACCTTTTCTCCATATTCCTATTTTCGCCACTTTTAAAATTGCTAGACTTTTTTGCATTAGAGTTAGAAATTTAAACTCTTTTGTATATATTCTTTATTGTATACATGATACATCTGCGCATAGAATTAGCCTTTATGTTTTTTGTTATTTTTTTTAAATAAAAACACATGAAAATGCGTTAGATTTCATCGTTTTATTATATATATATATATAAGAGAGAACCCAAGAATCTTTCTTCTTACTACCTCTCGAGGCTTCCCCCCTTTTTAAATCTAAAAAGAAAATTCTAGAACATTCTTTAGTCTCAAACCATCATTCTTTTATGTAAACATAACTCATACCCAGAGTCGAGATTAATATTTGACAGACAACAATCTTATTTAAAAAAATATATTATTTAACCAATTTATAATCGACTCAGAATTTTAAATATCTTAGGCAAACGATTTTTATAGATGATTAATTTTAAGAGGAAAAAGAAAAGAAATGAATTTATTGATATGCACAATATCAAATGTTGACTGAGGGAAAATAAATAAATAGATAAAATAAAGTAATGATATTTTTTGAAAGGTATGGTTTTGGAATAAATTTAATAAGACTTTCTTAAGAAGGGTTGATAAAAACATAGAAAAATGAGTTTTATTTGGAATATTAGGAAATAAAGTTTAATTAAGAATATTTTTAATTTAGAGCCATCTTTTTAAATTTACGCATACTGGAATAAATGTTTTTTAAGGCGAATTAAGAATTTATATTGTTTCCATGAAGATTAATAGATTAGATCTAGAAACAAGATTTTAATTTAATAAGTTGTAGTAAGTACGGAATATTATTATGAGGAAATTAATATAGTATACAGGTTAGTTTTGGCGAAAAAAAATTTAAAATTTGTAATATATATATATATATATAAATATATTAAATGTAACGCTACATGCATCTAAAAATCCATGTGCAGTCTTGTATGATACGCATTTGAAAATCTTAAAAAAAAAAATTGGGCAAAAATATCCACATTTAAAAAAAGTAAGGCTTTTAAAAAACGCAATTTTTTTCTTTATTTATTTTAATTTTAATTAAATATATAATAATTTGTTTTTTCAAAATTCACCTTTAGTTGAGTATTGAAATTTAGTGAATTTACCACTTGAACCATATTTTAAAAAATAAACAAATGGCTGAAAAGGTAAACTGTTCCTTTTAAATAGCTGACAAATCAAGAATTTTCTGTTTTATATAAGCTATTTAATGCGAATTTACTGAAAGCTTTAGGTGAAACAAGGGTGATGCAGTTTCAAATTAATGTTATATACTGCTCGAAATTTATTTTTCTTTTAGGTTCTTTAAGAGTGGCTTTCTTGTCAATAGATGAAAGAAATAAAGATTTGTTTTAATATGTCAAAATATATAAGAACTACCACATTATTCATTAGATACCATAAATTTTCTGAACAATAATAATGACTGTTCTAAATTATTTTCATGGTGAAATTTACTGTGATACTTTTAAAAAGTAATAACCTCATCTTTTAGAAAAAAAAAAAAAAAATGAATTTTTTTTCTAAAATCCTTATAATTGCTCCAGATACAATTCAAAAATAATGTGATGCAGATTGAAGATAGTTTTTATAAGTTAGCTGGAAAATAATATTACACAATGTAAAAAAAAAAAAAAAAAAAAAAAAAAAAAAAAAAAAAAAGTATAATGGATCTAGCGAGAAGATTTAGGAAAACAAAATATAATCTTCCCGAGTTCCCACGATTTCGAGAAACATTCCATTAGCCATAGAAATCTCAGAATCATCTGCTGTTGGGTTTAGCTGTATGATGCTGGTGGATCTTACATCGGAGCATTAATCCTTAAACCGAATATCGTAAAATGGGGTGAATAGGAACAGCGGGGTGAATAGGAACGAAACTTCCCGATCATACAAATAAATTCATTACAAATATATGTGATGATATTTTTAGTAGCCAATTTTTTTATAAGAAGGTAATAACATTAAGAGTTGGGAAATTCAGTTTCGACATGTTGGCACTACTACTGGGATGTATAAAAAAACTTCAAGAGGATTCTCAAAACACTCATTTTGTCAACGTCTTCAAAATTTTGTCCGTAACTACAGTATTTTTCGTATTCTAAACCTAAGAGAGGGGATTTTTAATTAATGATAGTCCTGTAAACGATATGCTGTATTAAATTCTACTTATTTCTAAATTACATAATGAAAAAATGAAAAATGGCTTGTAACATCAGAGGTTTAAGATTTATGGGGTGAATCGGAACACATATTCTCTCATGCTTTATTTTCTACACAGTAATAGTTTCATGTAATATATGAAAACATATGTGTGAATATGTATTCTAACAATGTTTTGTTCGTTCTAATTACTTGAAGAGTTTAAAGGTGCCAAGAAATTGCTTGGTTAAAGAAAAAAGTGAACGCCTAATCCAACAGACATGGAACACACAATAAAGAATTTAAAAATAGCAAATTAGTTGGAAAAACTTCACAAAATTATTCTCTGACATCCGCAACATTACACAAACATCTCAAATTGAAAAAAACAATTAAAAAAGAGAGGCATGCAAACAGTACTAAGGGCTGGGGATAAGGGCGTATTAGCAGATCGTATTAATACATGCAGCGATTGGGGCTATTCAATATTTTCACTTACCCAATGACTACTAGTAAAGGATAACACAGAGCAGGGTTGAATTTGTATTAAATTCTACTTCTTCAATTCGATTATAATTTCTTAAAACAAATTTTAATTTCTCTTGATTTCAAAGTTGTTTTCTAATTTTTAAAAAATTATATCTTTACTTGTAAGTAAAATAAAGGCTTGATTCACAATAGCTATGCGTTCCCATTCCTCCCTTATCATTATTACCTGTTTTTATTAACCCTATTAAAGTCTGAATCGGAAAAATTAAAGATTATAACATTTGTTCCGATTCACCCCGCAGATAGGGGTGAATCGAAACACCATTAAAAAATTATATAATATGTATATAAACAGTAAAAATGTTTCGTTTTTGCTTAAAAAGTAAAGAACAAAACAAGACCGAAGTTTTCAGTAGAAAAATAAAAAAATAAAAAAATCAGTCGTTGCTTTTTCTTAACGTCAAAGTTGAAAAGTGTTCCGATTCACCCCCATTTTACGGTAGTTTAAGCTCCGGTTGGGTGATTACTGGTGTCTCATAGATTGCAATGATATATGTTACTTACCTACATAAATTTCGATGACGTATTTTAGCTATCTTGCAATCAGTTGCAATGAGGTATGTGTGTATTTATTTACATAAATTTCTATAAATTTTACAATGTATGATGTATGATGTATGGCAATTTCAGTATGTTTGAAAGAGAGTAACATCATCAAAATTCATTTCAGACGATTTTCCTCCAAATACCATAACGCAATAAAATTATTTTGAGTGTCCCTGCAAATGAACTATAAATTCCACATAATGTCATTTTTAAAAACGGACAAACTATGGTAAAATTGAACAATATAATCAATAACACTTTAGTCCAAGAATATTTACGCCAGTTAGCAGACAGCTAGACAAACTGAATTCATAGACAATTTTCAACTACTTTAGAAAATATTAAAAACATTCGTTACTCGAATCTATATTCATTAGCCGATTCTTAAAATTATGAACTATATTTACATAAACAAAGATACTTATTCGTTACTATACACGTTAGCCAAAATATTACTGTAAAGTGAAAAGATAGCAGAACGGATTACAGTTTAAAAACTGATAAATCAACTATTTTCTGCTTTGCATTTTACATTTAAAATAAGTTCTTCGAAGTGTAACTGATAAGATAGTTCAAAATCAATAATGAAATTCTTAATACTTGTTATATTAACGGGAAAGCTTTTACTTTAATCTAAAGATATTGGAAATCTTGAATGCCAAAAGATCAAGGTGCATTCATCTCTTAAAATATATTTCACCTATTATTAGAGAAACAGTTACCTTTTCGTACCGTCCCAAGAGAAATACTTTTTACCCGAGGGAAAAAATCGAGATTTATTGTAATATGTAAAAATCATACATAAAATTTATAACATTATGATTTAAAATATAAAATATTTGGTGATAAATTTATTTGACAATAATAATGACTATAATAAATTATTTTCTCGATAAATATGCTATGTATGTCGATAAATATTTCATAAATAATGAACATAAACTGGGGAAAACAGGTTGGAGATTGCAAATGCAGCGTAGCAAATGAGGTACGTTCGTACGATAACGAAGTTTTAAAAGTATTCAGATCTTGCTGTTATAGTAGACAGTACTTCAGATATAGTACAGTGGTCGAAATCTTGTTTGTGTTCCTGTAGATATACAAGAAGTGACTTGTATTACACCTGAGCAATTTATACATCATATTCATAAAATGTGAAATAGTTTAATATAATTAATCACGCCTCAATGATTTCTGTTATAGCATTATGTAGTGGAATACTTTTGTGTGGCCCTATAAGTTAATAATAAATATTCTTTGAATCACAGATTGTACAGAATGTATATTTTAATATATATATAGGTTCATGTTCATAGGTTCATTCATCATAGGTTCATTCATAGGTTCATGTATTCTATTATATTCGAATGAGTGCAACGCCATTTGAAACATTTTTCCCCATTGACCGTAATGTAACGGAATAATTTTGATTATCCCTGTAATTGATCTATGCATCCGAGATTCATAAAATTTGAGAAGACTCGACAAAATTATGTAATAATTATATGTTTCAAATTTCAAACGATTAAAATGCATTTGCAACTTTTTTCCCCATTGACCGTAATGTAACGGAATAATTTTCATTATCCCTGTAATTGATCTATGCATTCGATTTTCATAAAATTTGAAATGACTCGACAAAATTATGTAATATTTACATATTTTAAATTTCAAATGATTAAAATGTATTTGAAACTTTTCCCCTCATTGCCCGTAATGTAACGAAATTCTTTTGATTGTCCCTGTAATTCATCTATGCATCCAATTTTCATAAAATGTGAAATCACTCGACAAAATTATGTAATAATTATATATTTTAAATTTCTAACGATTCGATTGGGTAATTTTTGTGTTGTTATATGCGGACGGATGGACAGACGGACAGACTGAACGACAACTATAGGTGATATGTATTTACATAATTACGAACGCGCCTAAAAACTGTTGAAAATGGAATTACCTGTAGAAAATAGCATAGCTGGAAAAAAAACATCCAGAAAGAAAAAATCATACGTCAAGCATGAATTATAAAATACTTTTTAGTGCTTTATAAATAATCTATTAAAGCTTCCACATTTAAGACTGTGAAATATGAGTTCCAAGTAAAGAAATTCGAAGGCGCTTAATACATTTTAAAACCCATTTCTAACAATTACATCTATAGTCGAAAAAATATTCAGTTCCTTTAGGCACCCTGTATATGATCTATTATTTTGTATATAAACGATATAAATGCAAAAATTTTGTTCAGTCAGAAAACTTATAATACTGTTAAATATTCCCTTTTAGAATGTTTCGACAATAAGCGGAAATGTACTTGAATTTTTTGTGCATTCCTGTATACGAGCAGTTAATGTACAACATATACAGTAGGGTGGGCCGAAAAAAACTTTTTTTCGATTTTCGATAATGGCGTGTGCGGAAAAGTGACCACTAGTGGCACTCAGTTCACATAAAAAATTTGAGATTTTTTGGACAATTCCTTACCCAGCCGCAAATGGCTTGAAGTTTTGCCAAAATGCTGATTTTTGAACTTTTTTTAGTAAAAACTTTTAAAATATCAAATTAAGTTTATTTTGGCTGTATTTACTTGGAAAGGCATATTTAACATATCTAATGTTTAAATAAGTTCTGATAATGCATTATTTAATTGCTATGTGTGCTTTAAATTAGTCGATTTTTATAGGCGAGTAAAACTCGGCGTGCAGCTACATCCACGCGAGGAGTTCTCTGTTGTATCGCGTTGGTACGGAACGCAAAACAAATTAAAATCAAGCAGTGGCGTAGCTATGTTTTTTGGCGCCCGGGGCCAGCAAGAAATTTTGCGCCCAAACCCCAATATAGATATATAACAATTTCTCTCAATTTGGCGCCCCTAGGCCTCGGCGCCCGGGGCGGATGTCCCCCTTGCCCCCCCCCCCTTAGCTACGCCACTGAAATCAAGTACATTTTTTAAGAACATAGCACTAAACAAATGCATAATTAGAGATTATTTAAACATTTGGCACATTAAATACATCTTTTCAACTAAATACAACAAAAAAAAAAATATTTTAATTTTTTTGCTTAAACAAATTAAAAAAATCAGCACTTTGGCAAAACTTCAAGCCATTTGCGGCAGGGTAATGAATTGTCCAAAAAATCTCAATTTTTTTGTGTGAACTAAGTGCCACCAGTGGCCACATTTCCGCACCCGCCATTATCGAAAATCAAAAAAAAAGTTTTTTTCGGCCCTCTCTAATGTACAGCATTTACTTATATACAACAATTAACATGCAAAAAAGTAGTTAAATTTAAAAATGCAAAAACAGAATTGAAAACGCAGTTCCAAGAATTATTGCTTATACGTAGTATTTTAATAGAATTATTTTGTGTGTCCCTGTAAATAGACGTTAAATGCTATGCATATTCTATTCTATAGTAAACATCTTGCGAGCACTTCGGTGATGTCTATCGATTTCAATATGTTTGAAAGAGCATAACATCATCAGAAATGCTGAAGATGTTTTTACCCAGAGACCATAATGTAATGTAATACTTTTCAATGCCTTGTAAAAGAACTCTAAATGTTCCATTCTTGATTTTTTTCAGAGAATAAACTATGGTAGATCTAAATAAGATATATCAATCACATGGTAATCCAAGAATATTTACGGAGCACTGTTATTAGAGCATTGTTAGATGGGCAGACTGACAAAACGATTTCCTTTTTCAATTATTTTGGAAAGTGTTGAAAACATTCGTTAGTCGAATATATAGTCATTAAACGATTCTTAAATCATCAACAATATTTCTCTAAACCAAAATATTTATTCATTAAAGCTCTGTTACTATCTGCGTTACCCAAAATATTAGTTTTATGAAATGGTTCTTAAATAGATAATAAGAAAAAAGATGATAAATGAATAATTTTCTGATTTAAAACTTAATTCAAACTAAATCGTTTGGGATGTAGCAGATAGAAAAGACCGGGAGGCAGCAGCGCAGATAATCACCTTATCGAGATTGAGAATTAAAATCTGGAATTAGTTAAATCTCGATTTACACATTACAACGCAATCGGCCAGCTAAGTCATATCTTGGTTGAAAACACCCAAAAACTCGATTTTAGTGGTTGATTCATACACTTACCATTACCTTTTCCAATTACTACACTTCCATAAAATACAAGATTTTTTTTCTTGTGCTCGATAACATAGGTTTATGTGCTGTCGGCTCTTGGATTGTTATATTTAAACACATTAGAAATTATAAATACCAAAAAGGTCAGAGTCCATTCTTCTTCAGATACATTTTGCATTTTCAGAACTAGTTATCTTTTCGTATCGTATCAAGTAGAACCCTTCACACCTCAGGGAATAAATCAATATTTATCATAGCGTGTCAAAGTAATACATAAAATTTATAACGTTATCGTTTAAAATACAAAATATTATGTAATAAATTTCTTTGACAATAATAATAACTGTAATAACTTATCTTACAAAATGAAATAAAAAATCACGGATCAAGGTTAGATTATGAAACATTTTCCAATCCATTAAGAATACTACAAGTTCACCTTATAATACTATGAAATATGATCTCCAGGTAAACAGTTTTGAAATTGCGTAACACAACGCAATTTCAGCAATTATTATCTACAGTCAAAAAAAGTCCGGATTTTATTGCGGAGCCTTATAAACTATACATACCATAAAGTAGAGTATATGATGATAATTAAAAAATATGAATTTATTTCTTTTAATAAAGCATATTCTGAAAATGAATGCGCATTAAACTAAATATTGATATAGAAAGGATGAAAAGTTAAAAAATCAAACAATTTTTTTGAAAGTGACTGTTATGGCTGTTTGTCAGTAAGATATCAAATTTCCCTCTAATGTTCACTATACGGACATATAATGTATTCTTATTTTAAAGCTGCTGGTTATCGCAGATAGTGCGATGTCGATGATATAAATTCTATCCAAAAATATAAACGTTATAATTATAAACATCGTCGTTTTATAATTGTACGTGTGAAAATAATTTAATTTTCTTACAAAACAAAGCTGTAAACATTTCAGATAAAAACTTAACATATATTTAAATCCAGAAAATTCTACTATTCTTTTTATCATTGCTCGTGATCGTCTGCACGAAAATAAAATTATGACCATGGAGTCGCTATGAGAGTATGCAAACCTAAAGATATTACACAATATTAATCAAATTCGCGACATTCTCCCACCTTGAGTTTTCGACAGACTAACTCAACAATGGGCACAATAAAATATAAAATAAAATAAAATATGAGTAATACTTACATTACAGTGAAAACATACATTTCTTACAATATTACATTTTCTCAAAACAGGTAAATATTTTCTTGTGCAAAATTCAAATAAAATTAAACATATTATTACAAATTCAAATTAACAGTATGAAATATACTAAAAAATAAGAATAAAGTGTTTAGTTAAAAGAATATTTAGTGTCAATAACGTTCTGAGACAGTCACTATTCTGCTACTTCTCGTTCTTAATACTTGATCACTAGAAAGTTCTTTTGGAATCTCTAAATTCTACAGTTTTCGCACAAGTCTCAAAAGTTCACCATTTTCAGTTTTTAATCGTGCAACTCTTAAGTGGCCAACATTACCAGAAATAAGTTCTTGCACTCGGGCAAAAGTCCAATAGGCGCATTTCTTGTCAGACTCTACGAGTACGACCAATGATCAGTTGCTTGACATTCTTTTGCAAAGAACTTTGCTAGCGCAATTGTCCTAAATATTCAATACGAAATCGCTTATATAGGTGTTCTCGAACATGTTGCCTATACTTAACTCTTTTATTTAATTTTTGTGCGTCAATTGCATCAAAATCTCTCCCATCTGAAGATCTTATGTCCTGTAAAAACACTGATGCTGTTAACGGTGCTAGAACGTTCACATCTTCAGTAACATATGATCGAGGTCTAGCATTCACAACTTTTTCACAATCACAGAGAATTGTGAGCAGTTCTTCATAGGATAATGAAGCTCTACCTAGAACTTTTATCAGGATGCGTTTCACCATTTGTATCAATCGCTCCCACCAACCGCCCCATCAGGCAGCGGTTGGTGGGTTAAATTACTAGCGAATCTTTTGTGTTGTTGCAACGGCAGAGATTTGCTCCAAAACTATGTCTGAAAACGCTGTGTCTGCCCCGACAAAATTTCTGCCGTTATCAGAATACATGGTGGTTGGTCTTTCTCTTCGCGCTATAAAACGCCTGAAAGACTAGAAAAAACATCAGTAGATAATGACGTAACTAATTCTAAGTGTATAGCCATATACACTGTACAAATGTGCAGTACAATCCAAGCGTTTTTCTCATTCTTTGAATATAATGGGCCGGCTAAATCAACTACAATTATCTGAAACACTGCTGCGTCTTCAACTCATTTTGCTGGTAATGCAATAGAAATCGATTCTGTCTTTTGTGCACTAAATCTTCTGTATCGTACACGTTTCTGTACTGCTGTTCGAATAGTTTTCCTAGCTTTTAGGATCCAGTAGTCTTTTTGTAACGATGTCATCATAAGAACCACTCCTGCATGCAAAAGCTCTTGGTGTTTCCAGGAGATCAGGTGGTGGACTACAGGATGGTCAGATGACAAAAGAACTGATTAGAAAGTATTTAAAATTGACAGTATCTTCTCTATAAATAATTTGTGTTTTCACTCTTATTATACCAACTTCATCTAGGAATGGTCTTAAGCTACGTATCTTCTGATTATTCTTCTCGTTGAATCTGTCACTCTGTATCAACATTATCAATTTTCTTTCGGCTTTTTCTAATTCCAAACATGTAAGTTCAGAAACTTCTTTTGAATTTGGATTTCTCGAATTGTTTAAGAATCTTAAGATTCAGGCGATTAATCCTATAATTTTTTTGAAAGATGAAAACCATCGATAGAAACCAACCAATCATTAGATTCTGTGTTCATGTTTATTGCAGAAATGACACTTTTCCATTTTTCAGCGTTAATAATTTATTTATCGGGAATTTCGACACTTCTAGGCCAAGTATATTCAGGTTGGGCCAATCAATCCGGTCCCTCTCACCATCTTAGTTGTAAAAATTGTTCAATCGAACATCCTCTAGAAGAGATATCTGCCGGATTAAATTTTCCTTCAATGTGTCGCCATTGTTTCTTTTGAGTTAAGGATCTTATTTTTTCTACTCTATTCCAAACGAATGTTCCTCATCATTCGTCTCGCTTTATTCAGCTTAAAGCTGTAGTTGAGTCAAACCAATAAAATATCTTTAAATTTGGAATTCTTAGATCAGATATAACTCGACTTCCCAACCTGGCTCCAATGCAACATGCTAAAAGCTCCAACCGGGGTATTGTTATGTTATTAAAGGGAGCTACTCTTGAGCGTGACTGTATGAAAGTTACCAGGATTTTATCTTTTCTCTTTACTCTTAGAAAAATGCAAGTAGCATACGCATGTTTGCTTCCATCACAAAATATGTGAAGACCTACATCATTACTTTCATAATTATTAAAATATATCCATCGCTGTAATTTGATGTAAGAAATCATCTTCAATCCTTGCACCCATTTTAAAAATTCTTTAGCAAAATTCGTTGGCAGTAATTCATCCTACTTAATTTTCAACTTCCTAGAATAAGTTTTGGGAGCAAAGTCACAGGAGAGGTAAATCCAAGAAGATCAAAGACTTTCTGAGCAAATGAAAGTAGAGCTCGCTTTGCGGGAATAATTTGTTTTTCCTCAATAGAACCGATTTTGCAAGATAGGGTATCGTTTTCCAGATTCCAGTTTAAACTTAATACTGGTGTTATATTAGCTGTTGAATTTTCAGAAATAATTTGAACGGGATAATTTGACAACCATCCCCTGAGATTAAATTTTTGCAGAGAATACATATTCATTCAAACATAAACTTATTTCATTCTTAAACTGTGTTGAAACTGCAAACACAATTATCTACATACAACAATTCATTCAAAATTTCTACTGTTGAAGCAATATTATCAGTCGCACTTTCTAAGTGATGTCTCAAAGTAGTTGCTAATAAAAAGGGGCTACAACTGATTTCAAAAACTACACGTTTATGTCTATAAATTATGCTATTTTCCAATAGAAATCTCAGATAGTCTCTATCCTCTACTTTAATACCAATTTGTAAAAATGCCTTCTCTATATCAGATGCTGCACCAATAGGATATTTCCGAAAACGATGCAATATAGAAGGAATCATTTCAATCAAATTTTATCCCTTATTTAGGTAATCATTTAGAGAAGAGAAACTTTTAACATGAGCCGAAGCGTCAAAAACTGGTCTAATTTTAGTTGTTTCACTCGATTCTTTAAATACAGGTCTGTGTGGAAAATAATGTACTTTAGTTTTTTTTATTATTAACTACCCGTTCAATTATTCTTGTATTTATCCACGAATCAAATACTGCGCTATATACCTCAAGTTTATTTAAATTAATTAACTTTTCCCTCGTCGTAGCAAGTCGCTTTTCGGCCAATTCTCTATTCTTAGGTAAGCAAGCATTATATAGCACCCATGGCAATGCTACTTCGTATCTCCCATCTGAATCTATTCTTATATTATTCTTAAAATGCTGCATAGTTTCTTCATGAATCTCAGATTTAATTTTGGATTCAACTGGATCCGTTATACCAATATATACCATTATATAAATATCCAGCTTCTACAAATCAGCAACGGAACAATTGTTCCAAAGTGATCATATAGCCATAACAGCCTCATTTGTTTCTGATTTAATACTTGGAATTTTTCCCATTAGAGTCCATCCCAAATGGGTTTTTACCGCAACCGGACCACTTTCTAAAACTTTAATATTTACCGTGAGTAATTTTTCGGCCTCATTAGAACCAATCAATAATTTCATTTCATTTTCGGTTTTACATGAACTATTTTCAACATCAGAAATTTTAATACCACATTTATTTAATTCTGATAACCAAGGCCCATCTGGCACTTTTCTTATTTTAGAACAAATAAAAGGAACATCTAAAACATGCATATCACATTTATAACTATTGTCGATGCTACTTAAGTGAATTCTACAGGGTGGTCATAAAAAAACTTTGCCGATATATGGAGCTGTAGCGGCCAGTCCGTTCAACCGATCGAGGTGAAATTTCTGATATAGCTATTCAGAAGCATGAGCTCGAGATTCTGCGAACGGCAACAAAATGGCGCTCACGGTCACGGTTATAGTTACAGAAACTCGAAAATTTCCAATAGCAACACCCATTTTTTTCATCGCATGCGAAAACCCTAAAGAGCGTTGGAACAGTATGGTTATTGCAACAAACGGACGCGTTATGCTCGCACAAAATCAGCTCTACGAACGGCCCCAAAAAACACGACCAAGGCGCACGAAGAAAAATTTGAATATGACAGAGACAAAATACCAATCACAGAACGTCGTTTGCCAGATAGCGTAGAAAACGGATAAAAAGTGGGGTGGGAATCTTAGTTCTTCAGTCGGAGCTCGCAAATGCCAACAAAATGACTTCGTTCGTGGTGAGTTGGTAAAACTATTATCAAAATGAGATGAATTCTGGGAAAACCTGGTGCGTTTACCGTCGAAACTATCGCCAAATACGTAGCCTATGCATTTCACAAGATCTTCGTGATTTAGTAATGAAATTCGAAGAAATTGGCTGCACCTGTGATAGTCCACTTTCCGGATAACCAACTGTTCCTGAGGATACTGTTATGAAAGCGCATCACATAGTGACCAGAGGACGCATGCAAACTACAAAAGGTGCATCTTGTGTATTTGATACACCGAAATCAGTGGTCTTACAGTTACTGCGCTCTGCAATCCGCATGTTTCCTTACCGGTAATAGCGCGCAAGATGTTGGAAGTGCGAGACCATCAACAACATATAGACTTTGTTAATGTATTTCTTATCCAATATGATAGAGATAACTATCGGCCTCTTCTCACATTATGAACGGACGAGGCACATTTCACCTTAACTGGTAACGTCAATGGCCTCCGCGATCCCCCGACCTCACTCCAATGGATTTCAGGTTCTGGAGATATCTAAAATCTAGAGTGTACATGTGCAATTCACAAACTTTGCCGGATTTGAAAGATTCTATCAAACGTGAGATTGCAAACATCCCTCATGCGATGTAATATTCGACTGTATTGCCCACAGTCGCTACCATGCAATGTGTAATTGCCTGTGATGGCACCCATCGGAGCATTAATCCTTAAACCGAATACCGTAAAATGGGGTGAATAGGAACAGCGGGGTGAATAGGAACGAAACTTCCCGATCATACAAATAAATTCATTACAAATATATGTGATGATATTTTTAGTAGCCAATTTTTTTATAAGAAGGTAATAACATTAAGAGTTGGGAAATTCAGTTTCGACATGTTGGCACTACTACTGGGATGTATAAAAAAACTTCAAGAGGATTCTCAAAACACTCATTTTGTCAACGTCTTCAAAACTTTGTCTGTAACTAAAGTATTTTTCGTATTCTAAACCTAAGAGAGGGGATTTTTAATTAATGATAGTCCTGTAAACGATATGCTGTATTAAATTCTACTTATTTCTAAATTACATAATGAAAAAATGAAAAATGGCTTGTAACATCAGAGGTTTAAGATTTATGGGGTGAATCGGAACACATATTCTCTCATGCTTTATTTTTCTATACAGTAATAGTTTCATGTAATATATGAAAACATATGTGTGAATATGTATTCTAACAATGTTTTGTTCGTTCTAATTACTTGAAGATTTTAAAGGTGCCAAGAAATTGCTTGGTTAAAGAAAAAAGTGAACGCCTAATCCAACAGACATGGAACACACAATATAAGAATTTAAAAATAGCAAATTAGTTGGAAAAACTTCACAAAATTATTCTCTGACATCCGCAACATTACACAAACATCTCAAATTGAAAAAAACAATTAAAAAAGAGAGGCATGCAAACAGTACTAAGGCTGGGGATAAGGGCGTATTAGCAGATCGTATTAATACATACAGCGATTGGGGCTATTCAATATTTTCACTTACAAAATGACTACTAGTAAAGGATAACACAGAGCAGGGTTGAATTTGTATTAAATTCTACTTCTTCAATTCGAATATAATTTCTTAAAATAAATTTTAATTTCTCTTGATTTCAAAGTTGTTTTCTAATTTTTAAAAAATTATATCTTTACTTGTAAGTAAAATAAAGGCTTGATTCACAATAGCTATGCGTTCCCATTCCTCCCTTATCATTATTACCTGTTTTTATTAACCCTATTAAAGTCTGAATCGGAAAAATTAAAGATTATAACATTTGTTCCGATTCACCCCGCAGATGGGGGTGAATCGAAACACCATTAAAAAATTATATAATATGTATATAAACAGTAAAAATGTTTCGTTTTTGCTTAAAAAGTAAAGAACAAAACAAGACCGAAGTTTCCAGTAGAAAAATAAAAAATAAAAAAATCAGTCGTTGCTTTTTCTTAACGTCAAAGTTGAAAAGTGTTCCGATTCACCCCATTTTACTGTAGTTGAAGCTCCGGTTGGGTGATTACTGGTGTCTCGTAGATTGCAATGATATATGTTACTTACCTACATAAATTTCGATGACGTATTTTAGCTATCTTGCAATCAATTGCAATGAGGTATGTGTGTATTTATTTACATAAATTTCTATAAATTTTACAATGTATGATGTATGATGTATGGCAATTTCAGTATGTTTGAAAGAGAGTAACATCATCAAAATTCATTTCAGACGATTTTCCTCCAAATACCATAACGCAATAAAATTATTTTGAGTGTCCCTGCAAATGAACTATAAATTCCACATAATGTCATTTTTAAAAACGGACAAACTATGGTAAAATTGAACAATATAATCAATAACACTTTAGTCCAAGAATATTTACGCCAGTTAGCAGACAGCTAGACAAACTGAATTCATAGACAATTTTCAACTACTTTAGAAAATATTAAAAACATTCGTTACTCGAATCTATATTCATTAGCCGATTCTTAAAATTACGAACTATATTTACATAAACAAAGATACTTATTCGTTACTATACACGTTAGCCAAAATATTACTGTAAAGTGAAAAGATAGCAGAACGGATTACAGTTTAAAAACTGATAAATCAACTATTTTCTGCTTTGCATTTTACATTTAAAATAAGTTCTTCGAAGTGTAACTGATAAGATAGTTCAAAATCAATAATGAAATTCTTAATCCTTGTTATATTAATGGGAAAGCTTTTACTTTAATCTAAAGATATTGGAAATCTTGAATGCCAAAAGATCAAGGTGCATTCATCTCTTAAAATATATTTCACCTATTATTAGAGAAACAGTTACCTTTTCGTACCGTCCGAAGAGAAATACTTTTTACCCGAGGGAAAAAATCGAGATTTATTGTAATATGTCAAAATCATACATAAAATTTATAACATTATGATTTAAAATATAAAATATTTGGTGATAAATTTATTTGACAATAATAATGACTATAATAAATTATTTTCTCGATAAATATGCTATGTATGTCGATAAATATTTCATAAATAATGAACATAAACTGGGGAAAACAGGTTGGAGATTGCAAGTGCAGCGTAGCAAAGGAGGTACGTTCGTACGATAACGAAGTTTTAAAAGTATTCAGATCCTGCTGTTATAGTAGACACTACTTCAGATATAGTACAGTGGTCGAAATCTTGTTTGTGTTCCTGTAAATATACAAGAAGTGACTTGTATTACACCTGAGCAATTTATACATCATATTCATAAAATGTGAAATAGTTTAATATAATTAATCACGCCTCAATGATTTCTGTTATAGCATTATGTAGTGGAATAATTTTGTGTGGCCCTATAAGTTAATAATAAATATTCTTTGAATCACAGATTGTACAGAATGTATATTTTAATATATATATAGGTTCATGTTCATAGGTTCATTCATCATAGGTTCATGTATTCTATTATATTCGAATGAGTGTAACGCCATTTGAAACATTTTTCCCCATTGACCGTAATGTAACGGAATAATTTTGATTATCCCTGTAATTGATCTATGCATCCGAGATTCATAAAATTTGAGAAGACTCGACAAAATTATGTAATAATTATATATTTCAAATTTCAAACGATTAAAATGCATTTGCAACTTTTTTCCCCATTGACCGTAATATAACGGAATAATTTTCATTATCCCTGTAATTGATCTATGCATTCGATTTTCATAAAATTTGAAATGACTCGACAAAATTATGTAATATTTACATATTTTAAATTTCAAATGATTAAAATGTATTTGAAACTTTTCCCCTCATTGCCCGTAATGTAACGAAATTCTTTTGATTGTCCCTGTAATTCATCTATGCATCCAATTTTCATAAAATGTGAAATCACTCGACAAAATTATGTAATAATTATATATTTTAAATTTCTAACGATTCGATTGGGTAATTTTTGTGTTGTTATATGCGGACGGACGGACAGACGGACAGACTGAACGACAACTATAGGTGATATGTATTTACATAATTACGAACGAGCCTAAAAACTGTTGAAAATGGAATTACCTGTAGAAAATAGCATAGCTGGAAAAAAAACATCCAGAAAGAAAAAATCATACGTCAAGCATGAATTATAAAATACTTTTTAGTGCTTTATAAATAATCTATTAAAGCTTCCACATTTAAGACTGTGAAATATGAGTTCCAAGTAAAGAAATTCGAAGGCGCTTAATACATTTTAAAACCCATTTTTAACAATTACATCTATAGTCGAAAAAATATTCAGTTCCTTTAGGCACCCTGTATATGATCTATTATTTTGTATATAAACGATATAAATGCAAAAATTTTGTTCAGTCAGAAAACTTATAATACTGTTAAATATTCCCTTTTAGACTGTTTCGACAATAAGCGGAAATGTACTTGGATTTTTTGTGCATTCCTGTATACGAGCAGTTAATGTACAACATATACAGTAGGGTGGGCCGAAAAAAACTTTTTTTCGATTTTCGATAATGGCGTGTGCGGAAAAGTGACCACTAGTGGCACTCAGTTCACACAAAAAATTTGAGATTTTTTGGACAATTCCTTACCCTGCCGCAAATGGCTTGAAGTTTTGCCAAAATGCTGATTTTTGAACTTTTTTAGTAAAAACTTTTAAAATATCAAATTAAGTTTATTTTGGCTGTATTTACTTGGAAAGGCATATTTAACGTATCTAATGTTTAAATAAGTTCTGATAATGCATTATTTAATTGCTATGTGTGCTTTAAATTAGTCGATTTTTATAGGCGAGTAAAACTCGGCGTGCAGCTACATCCACGCGAGGAGTTCTCTGTTGTATCGCGTTGGTACGGAACGCAAAACAAATTAAAATCAACATCAAGTACATTTTTAAAGAACATAGCGCTAAACAAATGCATAATTAGAGATTATTTAAACATTTGGCACATTAAATACATCTTTTCAACTAAATACAACATAAAAAATATTTAAATTTTTTTGCTTAAACAAATTAAAAAAATCAGCACTTTGGCAAAACTTCAAGCCATTTGCGGCAGGGTAATGAATTGTCCAAAAAATCTCAATTTTTTTGTGTGAACTAAGTGCCACCAGTGGCCACTTTTCCGCACTCGCCATTATCGAAAATCAAAAAAAAGTTTTTTTCGGCCCACCCTAATGTACAGCATTTACTTATATACAACAATTAACATGCAAAAAAGTAGTTAAATTAAAAAATGCAAAAACAGAATTGAAAACGCAGTTCCAAGAATTATTGCTTATACGTAGTATTTTAGTAGAATTATTTTGTGTGTCCCTGTAAATAGACGTTAAATGCTATGCATATTCTATTCTATAGTAAACATCTTGCGAGCACTTCGGTGATGTCTATCGATTTCAATATGTTTGAAAGAGCATAACATCATCAGAAATGCTGAAGATGTTTTTCCCCAGAGACCATAATGTAATGTAATACTTTTCAATGCCTTGTAAAAGAACTCTAAATGTTCCATTCTTGATTTTATTCAGAGAATAAACCATGGTAGATCTAAATAAGATATATCAATCACATGGTAATCCAAGAATATTTACGGAGCACTGTTATTAGAGCATTGTTAGATGGGCAGACTGACAAAACGATTTCCTTTTTCAATTATTTTGGAAAGTGTTGAAAACATTCGTTAGTCGAATATATAGTCATTAAACGATTCTTAAATCATCAACAATATTTCTCTAAACCAAAATATTTATTCATTAAAGCTCTGTTACTATCTGCGTTACCCAAAATATTAGTTTTATGAAATGGTTCTTAAATAGATAATAAGAAAAAAGATGATAAATGAATAATTTTCTGATTTAAAACTTAATTCAAACTAAATTGTTTGGGATGTAGCAGATTGAAAAGACCGGGAGGCAGCAGCGCAGATAATCACCTTATCGAGATTGAGAATTAAAATCTGGAATTAGTTAAATCTCGATTTACACATTACAACGCAATCGGCCAGCCAAGTCATATCTTGGTGGAAAACACCCAAAAACAAGATTTTAGTGGTTGATTCATACACTTACCATTACCTTTTCCAATTACTACACTTCCATAAAATACAATATTTTTTTTCTTGTGCTCGATAACATAGGTTTATGTGCTGTCGGCTCTTGGATTGTTATATTTAAACATATTAGAAATTATAAATACCAAAAAGGTCAGAGTCCATTCTTCTTCAGATACATTTTGCATTTTCAGAACTAGTTATCTTTTCGTATCGTATCAAGTAGAACCCTTCACACCTCAGGGAATAAACAAATATTTATCATAGCGTGTCAAAGTAATACATAAAATTTATAACGTTATCGTTTAAAATACAAAATATTATGTAATAAATTTCTTTGACAATAATAATAACTGTAATAACTTATCTTACAAAATGAAATAAAAAATCACGCATCAAGGTTAGATTATGAAACATTTTCCAATCCATTAAGAATACTACAAGTTCACCTTATAATACTATGAAATATGATCTCCAGGTAAACAGTTTTGAAATTGCGTAACACAACGCAATTTCAGCAATTATTATCTACAGTCAAAAACATCCGGATTTTATTGCGGAGCCTTATAAACTATACATACCATAAAGTAGGGTATATGATGATAATTAAAAAATATGAATTTATTTCTTTTAATAAAGCATATTCTGAAAATGAATGCACATTAAACTAAATATTGATATAGCAAGGATGAAAATTTAAAAAATCAAACAATTTTTTTGAAAGTGACTGTTATGGCTGTTTGTCAGTAAGATATCAAATTTCCCTCTAATGTTCACTATACGGACATATAATGTATTCTTATTTTAAAGCTGCTGGTTATCGCAGATAGTGCGATGTCGATGATATAAATTCTATCCAAAAATATAAACATCGTTGTTTTATAATTATACCTGTGAAAATAATTTAATTTTCTTACAAAACAAAGCTGTAAACATTTCAGATAAAAACTTAACATATATTTAAATCCAGAAAATTCTACTACTCTTTTTATCATTGCTCGTGATCGTCTGCACGAAAATAAAATTATGACCATGGAGTCGCTATGAGAGTATGCAAACCTAAAGTTATTACACAATATTAATCAAATTCGCGACATTCTCCCACCTTGAGTTTTCGACAGACTAACTCAACAATGGGCACAATAAAATATAAAATAAAATAAAATATGAGTAATACTTACATTACAGTGAAAACATACATTTCTTACAATATTACATTTTCTCAAAACAGGTAAATATTTTCTTGTGCAAAATTCAAATAAAATTAAACATATTATTACAAATTCAAATTAACAGTATGAAATATACTAAAAAATAAGAATAAAGTGTTTAGTTAAAAGAATATTTAGTGTCAATAACGTTCTGAGACAGTCACTATTCTGCTACTTCTCGTTCTTAATACTTGATCACTAGAAAGTTCTTTTGGAATCTCTAAATTCTCTCCCATCTGAAGATCTTATGTCCTGTAAAAACACTGATGCTGTTAACGGTGCTAGATCGTTCACATCTTCAGTAACATATGTTCGAGGTCTAGCATTCACAACTTTTTCACAATCACAGAGAATTGTGAGCAGTTCTTCATAGGATAATGAAGCTCTACCTAGAACTTTTATCAGGATGCGTTTCACCATTTGTATCAATCGCTCCCACCAACCGCCCCATCAGGCAGCGGTTGGTGGGTTAAATTACTAGCAAATCTTTTGTGTTGTTGCAACGGCAGGGATTTGCTCCAAAACTATGTCTGAAAACGCTGTGTCTGCCCCGACGAAATTTCTGCCGTTATCAGAATACATGGTGGTTGGTTTTTCTCTTCGCGCTATAAAACGCCTGAAAGACTGGAAAAAACATCAGTAGATAATGACGTAACTAATTCTAAGTGTATAGCCATATACACTGTACAAATGTGCAGCACAATCCAAGCGTTTTTCTCATTCTTTAAATATAATGGGCCGGCTAAATCAACTACAATTATCTGAAACACTGCTGCGTCTTCAACTCTTTTTGCTGGTAATGCAATAGAAATCGATTCTGTCTTTTGTGCACTAAATCTTCTGTATCGTACACGTTTCTGTACTGCTGTTCGAATAGTTTTCCTAGCTTTTAGGATCCAGTAGTCTTTTTGTAACGATGTCATCATAAGAACCACTCCTGCATGCAAAAGCTCTTGGTGTTTCCAGGAAATCAGGTGGTGGACTACAGGATGGTCAGATGACAAAAGAACTGATAAGAAAGTATTTAAAATTGACAGTATCTTCTCTATAAATAATTTGTGTTTTCACTCTTATTATACCAACTTCATCTAGGAATGGTCTTAAGCTACGTATCTTCTGATTATTCTTCTCGTTGAATCTGTCTCTCTGCATCAACATTATCAATTTTCTTTCGGCTTTTTCTAATTCCAAACATGTAAGTTCAGAAACTTCTTTTGAATTTGGATTTCTCGAATTGTTTAAGAATCTTAAGATTCAGGCGATTAATCCTATAATTTTCTTGAAAGATGAAAACCATCGATAGAAACCAACCAATCATTAGATTCTGTGTTCATGTTTATTGCAGAAATGACACTTTTCCATTTTTCAGCGTTAATAATTTATTTATCGGGAATTTCGACACTTCTAGGCCAAGTATATTCAGGTTGGGCCAATCAATCCGGTCCCTCCCACCATCTTAGTTGTAAAAATTGTTCATACGAAAAACCTCTAGAAGAGATATCTGCCGGATTAAATTTTCCTTCAATGTGTCGCCATTGTTTCTTTTGAGTTATGGATCTTATTTCTTCTACTCTATTCCAAACGAATGTTCCTTATCATTCGACTCGCTTTATTCAGCTTAAAGCTGTAGTTGAGTCACACCCATAAAATATCTTTAAATTTGGAATTCTTAGATCAGATATAACTCGACTTCCCAACCTGGCTCCAATGCAACATGCTAAAAGCTCCAACAGGGGTATTGTTATGTTATTAAAGGGAGCTACTCTTGAGCGTGACTGTATGAAAGTTACCAGGATTTTATCTTTTCTCTTTACTCTTAGAAAAATGCAAGTAGCATACGCATGTTTGCTTCCATCACAAAATATGTGAAGACCTACATCATTACATTCATAATTATTAAAATATATCCATCGCTGTAATTTGATGTCAGAAATCATCTTCAATCCTTGCACCCATTTTAAAAATTCTTTAGAAAATTCGTTGGCAGTAATTCATCCCACTTAATTTTCAACTTCCAGCATTCTTGTAGAATGAGTTTTGGGAGCAAAGTCACAGGAGAGGTAAATCCAAGAAGATCAAAGACTTTCTGAGCAAATGAAAGTAGAGCTCGCTTTGCGGGAATAATTTGTTTTTCCTCAATAGAACCAATTTTGCATGATAGGGTATCGTTTTCCAGATTTCAGTTTAAACTTAATACTGGTGTTATATTAGCTGTTGAATTTTCAGAAATAATTTGAACGGGATAATTTGACAACCATCCCCTGAGATTAAATTTTTGCAGAGAATACATATTCATTCAAACATAAACTTATTTCATTCTTAAACTGTGTTGAAACTGCAAACACAATTATCTACATACAACAATTCATTCAAAATTTCTACTGTTGAAGCAATATTATCAGTCGCACTTTCTAAGTGATGTCTCAAAGTAGTTGCTAATAAAAAGGGGCTACAACTGATTTCAAAAACTACACGTTTATGTCTATAAATTATGCTATTTTCCCATAGAAATCTCAGATAGTCTCTATCCTCTACTTTAATACCAGTTTGTAAAAATGCCTTCTCTATATCAGATGCTGCACCAATAGGATATTTCCGAAAACGATGCAATATAGAAGGAATCATTTCAATCAAATTTAATCCCTTATTTAGGTAATCATTTAGAGAAGAGAAACTTTTAACATGAGCCGAAGCGTCAAAAACTGGTCTAATTTTAGTTGTTTCACTCGCATTATCTAGCACCCATGGCAATGCTATTTCGCATCTCCCATCTGAATCTATTCTTATATTATTCTTAAAATGCTGCATAGTTTCTTCATGAATCTCAGATTTAATTTTGGATTCAACTGGATCCGTTATACCAATATATACCATTATAAAAATATCCAGCTTCTACAAATCAGCAACGGAACAATTGTTCCAAAGTGATCATATAGCCATAACAGCCTCATTTGTTTCTGATTTAATACTTGGAATTTTTCCCATTAGAGTCCATCCCAAATGGGTTTTTACCGCAACCGGACCACTTTCTAAAACTTTAATATTTACCGATAGTAATTTTTCTGCCTCATTAGATCCAATCAATAATTTCATTTCATTTTCGGTTTTACATGAACTATTTTCAACATCAGAAATTTTAATACCACATTTATTTAATTCTGATAACCAAGGCCCATCTGGCACTTTTCTTATTTTAGAACAAATAACAGGAACATCTAAAACATGCATATCACATTTATAACTATTGTCGATGCTACTTCAATGCTTCTACTACCAATGCTCTTCAGGGTTATCGCATGCGCTGAGCATTTTGCGATGAAAAAAATGTGTGTTGTTATTGGAAAATTTCGAGTTTCTGTAACTATAACCGTAACCATGAGCGCCATTTTGTTGCCGTTCTTAGAATCTCAAGCTCATACCTCTGAATTGCTATATCTGAAATTTCACTTTGATAGGTTAAACGGACTGGCAGCTAGAGCTTCATATACCGGCAAAGTTTTTATGACCACCCTGTATATTCAGTATGATTTGTTTCACTTGTTTCAACATTACCAAATAATGTGTGAATTAATTCAATTTCACCAATACTTTTATAATTCAAATATTTAATTACATCTTGTGATAAATAGGAGCGTTCTGATCCTGTGTCAATAACTCCACGCACGATTTTCTCTTTTCCATTGTGCTTTACACGGGCGCTTAAAGTTTGGAGTAACACAGTTGGATCCGAACCTTGAGTAGTTAAAACAGTGTCACTACTCCCTGATTCGTGTTTGCGACTTTCTAACGCCGCATTACCACCTTCATAAAAACATTTTGACATAATATAAAAAAAATGTCTTTTACCATAATTCGTGCATTTAGTTTTAGAGTTACAATTGCGAGAAATGTGGTTTTGTCTTCAGGTAAACAAAACAAGCATTTTTGTTTTAAAATTATGTTACGTTTTTCATCAAAAGAAGCGAACTAGCTTTAAAACATTTTTCTGATAAGTGACACTTGTCACAACGTATACACAAGTCTTCACGTTTTTTAATAAAATTTTTATCTTTTTAGGCTTATTACTTATAAGTAAATCTGTGGCAGTTGGCATTGAAATATATTCATTATTACATTTACTATATTTCTTTGGGGTGTCAAAACCAAGACTAGAATTCGCCAAAAGAACACGCTCTACTGCTATTACTTCAACTTTAATTTTAGCTTATCCACCTACTATTTTTTTCCCGCCACTATATTTTCGATTAATTTTTCTTAACTTATGTTCTTTCTTTTTATTAAGTTTTTTCAAAAACTCTATTTTACTTGGTAAGGTTGCAAACTTCTAAATTTCCTCTTACAGTTTTTATTACTATTTTTTGATTTTCTCTCTGCTGCGCCACAAGTGGTAGTTCATTGGGACCTCCTTACTATTTCAATTTATTCACTTAATCAAGTTTTATCTATATGTTGTTCTCACTGGAGATTTTGCTTTTAGCCTGTTAGAGTGTTAATTTTGTTTTAGAGCATTTGATTTTGTATTCAAATTCCCTAAATTTTTATACTTTTATAAAAATGGCGCTACTTAAACAGTTTCAATTAAAATTCTTTTAAATCAGCATTGATAACATGCTCGTCACAATTTACCATCCCTCCATCTTATCCTACCTTCTCTTTTAGACACCTTTTTTGAATTATGGTAATTCAGTAATTAAACTTTACTTTTATTCTATTTGATTCCCTATCTATTTAAAGTACGATTGCAAAAAATTTCTCACTTCAGCATCTCGCCCATTCAAATTACATATATTTAGTTTCATATTGCCACCTACATGCTAGAAGATATCATCTTGAAAGATTATTCATTATTTTGATGCTTTGGATAATACTCTCATTTTTCATGTGTTCCAAGAATAAAACAACTCTCAAGTGCAGCGCGTGCGTTGTTTAACTACAGTTAAGTGTGTACTTTGTTTGACTGGCAAACTTGCTATCAGGCTCCTTTACTATTTTTCTGCTATGTTGTCTTCATAATTTACTGATTTATGTGCCATAATCAGTCTTTTTATGTTTTTGAACTTGGAAACGTGAACTTATGTATATATGTACAAAGCTTTTCAAGGATTTTAAGTTGTTAAAACGCAGTTTATTATCATTTCTATCAGTGTAAATCTATCACTAATTGTTTAATGTGTTCATACTTTAGTACATGAGCTTTTAGTGCACAGTAATATTCTCACACTAGTCTTTCCCCTGTTTTAATTTAACCCATTTTAGGCCAAGCACAGAAATTTTATAAAATGTAGCATTATTTTTATTGAAATATGCTTAAATTACATACATTAAGACACAAAAAAAGATTCGTGCATGAAAAATAATATTTTATATAAGAAATAATATTTTATATAATAATATAAAATATTATTTCTTATAATGAATAATATGAATATGAATAATATTTTTATGACTTTTGTTTTATTCTTATTTCATATACAGAATTTGCAACTTTAATCTATTTTAAAAACATATAATTCATTTCAATTGGAATAATAATATATTTTTAAAAAGTCGAATTTGTGAAAGGCGTTCCAAATTAAAACTCTAGCGTATTTTGAAAATTTTTTAATGTTTACTCCAATTGAATTACTAATATTTTATAGATGTCTTCAAAAGCCTTAAAAAATAGAAGAAAAATAAAATTCTTGAAAAAAATGTGTCAGAGTGTTAAAAAAAAATACTTATCGAAATGTTTCGTATACGAACCTTTGGCCGAAAATGGGTTAATTTCTATTGCTATCTTTTTTTTTTTCTTTTTAATTTCAAATTGTTTTCCCTTAAATTTTTATCTTAGTTATTTTCAGTAGTCTAGGCTATTGGTTTTTGCTTTTCACTCTCCTTTTCTCCTTTCTTTCATTGATGTATGGAGGGGGTGTGGCAATGCCTCATTTTCTAGTTTTTGATCTATAATATAGATTTATAATTAAGAAAGCTGTTATTATTAAATTATTAACATCAACCTCTGTTAAAAGTAATTGCCAAAAATGGCAAAGAGTGAATTTCCTCCACTTCAAAGACTTAAATTATGGGAATATCAAGTTGTTTGCAAATATGATCTTAGTACGCAACTGCTTTTCGACCAGACATTTCGTCACTACAAAATGCATTCTGACGGTCATAACGATGAAGGTGATTTATTTCAAGAAGCTCTTATTCATAAAGTTAAATCCATAGAACTTGAGCTCAAAAATTATAGACAAAAAGAGAACTCGAACGATTCTCTTAATCAAGAACACTCATCACCAAGTACATCCGATCTCCAAGAAGATGATACAAAATTATTCCAACAGTTAAATCAACTGCAAGCATGTTTGAAAAAGCATACTAAAAATGTGTCTGAAAATACAGAAGAACTGAAAAATGAAATACAAGCCCATTTAAGATCATTAGATTTTGAACTGGAATATTACTCGATACAGAACAAAATTAAATTAGATAGAGAAAAAAGAGACAATGGAGGTTCATCTATCTCGGATATAGATCAAACATTAACTTCAAGACCATTCAAAAGCACCCTTAATCTTAGACGCACAACAAGGCGCTCGCAAGCTGCAAGTGAAGGAGACTTCAATGGAAAAATCCATTATCACTTATGCAGAAAACAGACATTATACAATAAACAAGAAGAAATAGAGGAATTACAAGAAAAATGTCTAAACTTCCAACGCTCACTTCGGAAAGCAGAAGAAGACAAAAACTTACTTAAGAAAGAAATTGAAGAATTGCAACATAGTTTTGAAGATGCAAATAAAGAGTTAGCGCAATTAAGAAATGAAACCACGGAAAAGTTATTAACTAATACTGATGCAAGTGACTCAACTCACATTTCTCAAGACTCAGACTCATTGCATAAGTGCACAGATGATTCTGATCCAGGCGATTCATCTACTCCATTACAACCAACTGAGAGAAAGAATATCTTCAAAATACTTAAAAACTTGAACAGGCAAACGCAATTTGCAAAAGAAGAGAAACACCAATATCTCATGGGATATAAATTACTTGAAAAAGATTTCCTGAACTTTGGAAGGAAGCAGTGGAACAATAAAACAGTGATCAGCTACATGAAACTACTATGTAAGAAAAAAACAAGAAATAAATCATCCAAGGCATTTAACAAATACAGAGAGCACTCTTGATAGTAGAATAAAACTAACTTATTCAGTCCATTTATTACAACAGGAAATAAACGTATTGAATACTACATATGGAAACCTGGGTATAAGTCTAAAAACAGAACTGGAAACACTTAAAAATTCAAAACTAAAGTCTTTGCCTCTTCAAACATTAATAAATGAGCACCATGTCCTAATACAAGAGAAACTAGATTTATTGGGAAATATCTCAAAAGATTTGTACGATGAAATGAATTCATATCTACAAGTCAATCCGAAAAATCTTACAGATCAATTAACAGATAATATACAAGATATACTGAAATATTATCTTAAAACAATCCCAACTGTGGCACCAAATAAGGAACATTCTATGCAAAACACTCAAGGAGAAGAAGAATCACAGATTCGAAAACATTTGAAGAAAATAATTATCATTCCTAATGAAGCTAATCAATCATCCCAAGTATCAAAATGCGTAAGAACGGAGATTAAAAAACCCGAATTACGAGCAGCAGTTAAATCAATCAGGAAAACAATGAACAATAATATAGAAATTAAAACTACAGAAACAGATATAGAAATCCTAAAACAAGCACTAACTTCATCGGAAGATCTTATATCTCGCTCAAGAATATTAGAACCAGAAAAGAAAAGACTGAGAATCCTCTTGTTAAGAATTCCAGATGATATCACTCAAGATGATTTAAAGAACGAACTGACCCAGAGAAACTACTTCAGAGACACGCCATTTGAAATATTAAAACATTTTTCGTCGAAACAAAGGCATTATAATAACTGGATACTTGAAGGTAGTACAAATATTTGTCGTCAAATAATTAATAAAGGCAAGTTAAACATATTTACAGAATCAGTAAGAGTAGTCCATCATCTTCGAATTATGCGATGCTCTAACTGTCAAGCTTTAGATAGCCACGTAGCAACAAACTGTAAATGGATATCAGAATGTGCAAACTGTGCGAAAGAGCACCACACTTCCGAATGCTCAGAATCTACAGAACAATGTATCAATTGCTTACGGGAAGGCTTTGAATGTTGTGATCACAAAGCCTCATCTCAAGATTGTCCATTATACAAACATCTTAAAAATAATAAATTGCAAAATTACTACACTAATTCATTAGGTAAAATGTCTATCTCTTCAACTAAAAATGAAATTAAAAGAAGCAGACAACTCACAAGTTCCATTTTATCTAACAACAGCGATTGTCCCAGTGAGGAAGATCTATATGAGCATGACTATCTTTCTCTTAAAACAAGCAATGCAATTCGTAGTGTCAGAATTATAGAAAACTCTTCGCGAAAAAACCGAGGAATTTCAAAGAAGACCTCAAGTAGGAATTGGGAGGCCCTGCCTCCCCGTTACCGATAGAGGCACTAAAAGTGAATCTTCTAGCCTTTATTCCAAAGAAAAATCATTGAAAATAGCACAAGTAAATCTGCAGAGGAGCCGAACGGCCACAGCTGATCTTATCAATACTCTTTACTCCGAAAATTACTCTTTAGCTTGTATATAAGACTGTTACATTAGCAACAACCGACCACATGGTCTACCAGCAGGAGCACCTTGCTACTCGTCAAATAATAGAAATGCGTTCATAATAATTGTAGATCAGAGTTTAAAACACATTCAACTTGGAAAGTTTGATAATACAGTTGTAGTAAATATAACTGTTTCAAAAAATACTTTCACATTAGTTTCACAATATTCTCCGCCATCAGCGAACTCGGAGCAAGATCTTCATTCATGGGATACTTTCCCGGGCTACTCGCCTAATCTCCTCATATTGGGGGATCTTAAAGCCCACAGCATTCTTTGGGGCTATCCTTCTGATAACGAAAAAGGTCACCAACTATTTTCTTTTATCAGTCAACATCGACTAATAGTTCTTAATGATCCTCACTGTTTACCAACATTTGAAACGGATCACTCTAGAGGCTGGCCAGATGTTTCCATGTCATCTCTTCCTTTCTTTTCCAGAATTTCATCCTGGACAGTTGATAAAGACTTAAATTACGGTGACCATAGATTAATTACAATACTAACAGATATCCCATTACCTAAACACTCGACAAGGAGATACCGAACAAAAAATATCTCTTTTAAAAAGTTCAATAAAGAATTGGCCTTTAAATTAACAGAAAACAATATAAATTTCAACAACATACCAAATCAAAATACTTTTGATGAATATTACAAACTTTTCTTAGAATTATTATATACCTTATGTGACAAATACTTGAAGAAAAGAAAAAGTATTTTTACCCCACAAATTACCTGGTGGAATGATAACTTACGAAAGACACGAAACTTTGTGAAGGCCTTGCAAAGAAAATCCAAATTACCGACAGCTTCACAAGAAGACAAAATTAGATATAAAAAAGAAAAAGCCATCTACAAGAAAGCGATAATGGATTCAAAAAGACAAGCTTGGTCCAACTTTTGTGGCAATACCAAAGATCCTTTTGGAAAAGCTAAGAAAATTGCATTCCAAGAATTCTATCAACAGGAAGTAATGGCATTGGCAGACTCAAACTATCCATTATATACTAGGGACTTCTTCTACACAGATCTAACAAATAAAATATTTGGCCCCTCAATTAAATTATCTCAAGAATCGTTTGTTTCTGATGACTCAGCTCCTCCGTTCGTAGACCAAGAACTCCATGCTGCCATTTACTCTTTCAATCAAAACAAGGCCCCTGGGCCCGACAAAATAGACCATTTCATAATAAGAAATCTTTATAAAACACAGAAGAATTTACTCTTATCAATGTACAATACGCTACTGAAATTGAATTACTTCCCTTCAGATTAGAAAATAGGAGAATTAGTATATTTTAAAAAGAAAAACAAATCTTCTGACGATTATCAATCTTATAGACCAATAACTCTTCTCCCAATATTCCGCAAAATATTAGAAAAAATGCTTTTGAAACGAGTAAATTATTTCTTATCACACTCACAATCTCTACAATCATCTCAACATGGTTTTGAACAAGGTCGTTCAACAGAAACGGCATTACAAGATCTTTTCTCTAATATAGAAATAAAATCTCAAGAAGATAAGTATATCTCTTTAATTTCTATAGATTTTCAAAACGCGTTTGATCGCCTGCCATGGGACATAACTATAGAAGAACTTGAACTTTTAAAATTAAACAAACCCTATCTTAATCTGTTTAGGTCATTTTTAACATTAAGAGCAGCCTACTATAATTGGCAATCAAATTCACTACATTGGTTTGGCAGAGGCTGCCCATAAGGCACCTGCCTGGGACCCTTTCTTTGGAAAATCTTCTTAAATAAATTATTAAAACTTCTTAAAAGACATGGTTATAAAATAATAGCCTACGCCGATGATATACTATTAGTAATCTTAGGCTCCACAAGGAGAAGTTTAGAAGATTCGGCAAATCATGCTTTACAACTCATCAGCGACTGGGCAGATGTTAATCGTATGTCAATTTCCTTCGACAAATGCTCAGTACTTCATCTTAAAAAGCCCAAATCTCTAAAACGTCCACCAATTTTTAAGATAAGAAATAAAAATTTAAAATCAAATCCAACATTGCTTTATTTGGGGATTACCTTAGATAGTAATCTTACTTTTCTTCCTCATCTTAGAAATAAGAAAATTGAAATATTAAAAACTATTCAAAATCTTTTCAAATTCTCTTCCTCGTATCGTCTTCCAAAATATATTTTAAAAGTGTGGTATCAAACAATATTGGAGAAAAAAATATCTTATGGTGCACCAATCTGGTTTCCAAGATTGCAAAAATCCCATGGCTTACGCATTTTAACATCAATACAAGCAGAATGTCTCTTGATGATTTCTAAAGCATACAGGAAAACGGCAACCTTTGCCTTATGCACATTAACTGGAATAATTCCGCTACAATACCAAATAAAAAGAGAATCTCAAGCTGGGCAAGTATTAAGACTTGGCATACCATCTGAAGAGTTCGATCCAACCCTAATACAAACAAGACTAAAAACGTGCCAGATAAAACCATTTAAAAAGTATTTACATTGGATAGAAGACGTACCTCCGAATTTAACTAACTTAGTGGAAATATACACCGATGGCTCAAAAACTGAATCTGGCACAGCCTATGCCTTCTGTACTTTCTATAACAATCAATTAATTCAAACATATCAAAAGTCCTTAATAAATGACAATAGTGTTTATCAAGCAGAATTGTTAGCTATTCATGACGCAATAATCTGGGCAAATTCAAACATTTTTCAAAATATATTAATTCAAACAGACAGTTTATCAAGTCTACAAGCCTTAAAAGACATTAATACAAGAGATATATCAGTAACCTCAATCATATTACTATTGCAGAAATCTACTAAAAATTTTGTTTTCAAATGGATAAGAGGCCACACGGGCATAAAAGGAAACGAATTAGCGGATACCTTGGCAAAAGAAGCTACGCTGGAATCATCACAAATAGAAACAAAATTCTATCCATTGCCAGCATCCTTAGTAAAAAGAAAATTAAAGCTAGATTCGCTTCAACACTGGCAAAACTATTGGGACTATGCAGATACCGGCAGACACACATACGAATTTCTACCGAAAATTTCAGAAGACTTTTTACTTTTTCATCGAAATCTATATTTATTCGCTACCAATCATGGTCCTTTTTCTTCATATCTAGTTAAATTTAATAAAGTAGATTCTGACCTCTGTACTTGTGGGAACAGAAGTACCTCCTTGCATTTCATGTTAAATTGTCCACTAACTTCAACCTTTCATCTGCGAAAGCCATCAAATATGAAATTAAATGAGTGGTTTTCATATGTATTGAAATGTCCGAAATTATTACAGAAAATAATTGACTGCATCACCCTCGTTGAAAAGAATCGGTATATATTTCAACTTGCGCATTAGCAAGCTTATCAAATCATATCTCTGTTTAAACATTTCTAAAAACATTTACTCTATCATACTTATGATAGTTGAACTTAGTTGAACTTTCTAAATAAAAAATGCATCTAAATTTTTTTATAGACATTTACAAACTCTTAATTGTCTTAATTAACTCTTCTATTTTAAATTTTGAAATTTATGCATTTTAATATTGTAAAAACTTTAGGTTCGCCCAGAAGAAATTGGGCAACCATTTGTGAAACAATTGTACTTTTTTTTTTTTTTTTTTTTTTTTAAATAATAATAAATGTTAGGTGGGGCTTGTTGAGCTCAAGCCATATGGTAGGCCTCCCCACCTAACTGAATCTGAATCTGCTATTACTTCATTTAAAAAAATGAAGAATATAATTTAGTTCGTTCTTACTTTGACGAGTCTTCTCACGCTGTCTTTTCTATATCCTAAGCACATCGTGAGGTAGACATGATTCTACAAGTGGGAAAAGTATGCTGGCATATTTGTCTTCTGTGACACTTAATGATTTTAAAGACCTAAGTTTTATCTCTAGATTATCATATAACGACGATAAATTAAAATTCTTGCTTGATGTTCGATTATTATTTAAATCTAACTGAAGATCTCTTATATATATCTCAATAAGTGTATCTTCTCTTCCAAACCTTTCTTTGAGATGTAGAATTACTTTTGGGTAATTATCAGCAGAAACCGGATAACTATTAACAATCTGTGCAGCTTTGGATTTCGGCGTTATCGCCTGTAAAAGATAAAAAAAATTTAAATGGTTATCTAAAGTGGTGTCTTCATGAATTTTGCTGAATGAATTCCAAAAAGCTAACCACAATCTTGCATCGCCATCAAACGGCTGTAAACTTATTTCTTGTAAGCGAAGTGGTCGGGACAGCGTTCTTTCAACATCTGTATAATTCTGCGATCGGAGTTGTTCTTCGATAGGCTTAACCAAAAATGTATTTACTTTTTGCTTTATAGGAATAAATTTTTTTCGTATACTCTTCGCATGCTTCAAACTCTTTAGAATAATCTTTTTCTATAATCTTGTCTTACAACATAAAATTCAAAACTTCATCTACAGCACGCAATCTTGTGCTTTTATCTTCCAGTTGACATATTAAATTTTCAATTAAATTAGCATCAGGACTTGCGTCGTTTAAAGCTTCATTTAACCCCTTGAACTCTGATGGTAAATTTTCTACCACATAATTTTATTTCCGAAATGTCACAATGGCGCTAGAAAATTCGACCAAATTTATTTGGGAAAGGTTTAATGCATTTTTTTTTCGAGTTTATTGTTAATCGGTTTTTCTTTTTGCAAAATACTGGTGCCAAAGTGACATTTGGAATTTTGGAGAAATTTACACCCCAGAGCTCAAAGGGTTAAAGCATTGTAAGATTTCGTAAATCCAGGTCTAAGAGGCGTTCTTTTGATTTTTAAAGCATCCATATTTTTTCAATGACAAGTTCTGTTGACTTATAAAAAACAATTATTTATCACACTTCCCTGTTTGGGCGCCAAATATCGTAGACAATGCGATGTCAATGATATAAATTCTACCCGAAAATATAAACATCGTCGTTTTATAATTAAACATGTGAAAGTAATTTAATTCTCTTACAAAACAAAGCTGCAAACATTTCAGATAAAAACTTAACACTAGAACCGCGGCGACGGGTCATTTTGACCCGTATTGCTTGCAAAGATGTTGATTCGAACCAGAAAACTCTTTATAAAATTAGCTAAATATAAGCTGGGCAAAAATAATTTCAATATATAATTTAAAGAGTTTCAAATGAATTTTACGGTGAGAAATATTTTTATAAAAGTTAAATGAATTTTCCCGCGGTTCTAGTGTTAACATATATTTTATTCCAGAAAATTTTACTACTTTTTTTATCATTGCTCGTGATGGCCTGCAAGAAAATAAAATTATGACCATGGATTCACTATGAGTGTATGCAAACCGAAAGTTATTACACAATATTAATCAAATTCGCGACACTGGTCACTCACTTTGAAATGACTCAACAAAATCATGTAATAATTATGTATTTTAAATTTCAAACGATTAAAATGCATTTGAAACTTTTTTCTCCATTAACCCTAATATAACGAAATACTTTTGATTGTCCCTATAATTGTTCTATGCATCCGATTTTCATAAAATTTGAAATGACTCGACAAAATTATGTAATAATTATATATTTTAAATTTCAAACGATTCGGCTGGGTGGTTGTTGCGTTGTTACATGCGGACGGACGGACTGAACTACTGATGATGCCAAATTGCTTTTCTTTTACTTTACATTCACTTAATATCATTTTTTTTGTTTGGATAAATACTTTTATTCACAAAAGAGGTAAAGTAATCGAAATCACATTTTGAAATTTTATTAAATGAAAATTTTTTAAATAAGAGTCTTAAAAAAGGTACGATGGAGAAAGATTATCTCATACAGCGAGTTCTCCCGGGTTAAGAAGAGAACAGCGAAAGAATAAATTAAAAATATTTATCTCTTGAGGAGGTATATTATAAATATAAGAATGCATCAAATGACCATAGACATAAGATTACGGATAGGAATTCAGAAAGTGAGGGACCAGCAGCCTTAAAAGTATATCTTCAAAAATTTAATGATTTAAACTTTTTATTCTGCACGCTTTTCTTAAAGGATATTCTTTCTTAGCTCACAGGCTATCAAATCCTGAGAGCTAATATGCCCGCAAATTCTGTATGTACGTACATAGGTAACGCGATAACTCTTGATAGAATTATCCGATTTGCTCTAAATTCGGTAAATAGGTATATGGTAATAAAGCACTTCCCTGATTAGTTTTGGGATTTCCTTGGTTGAGTATAAAAGAGAAGATTAACGGTGGTTTAATACCTCTTCTTAATTTAGGTAAATGGGTTTTTCATGCGGAATTATAAAATTGTTTCATATTTAATATAGCGGTTTGTTATGATTAAGTGCTTCCCTGATTAGATTTAAAGGTTCACTGGTTAAGTATAAAGGGAGGAAATAGAAGAGCTAACTCCTCCCCTCCTTAATTTAGCTAAATTTTTGTTTTCGTGTAGGATTATCCGTTCTGCTTCAAACTTGGCATATAGATTTATTCTGATAAAGGTGCTTCCCTGATTAAATTTGGAAGCTCATTGGTTAAATATAAAAAGGGGGAAATGGGGTGAGGTTAATCCCCACTTCCTTAATTATTTATTTTTCGTTGGTCATTATTATTTGAAATAAATGTATAATATACTAGTCATGTGAATAATTTGTGAGATCAGTGCTATCAGTTTAACCTTCCTACCCTGAATGGGTCTAATCGACTTATGACTATAATTTCTTTTTAACGATTCGAACCAGAACTTTTTTCATAAAGAAAGTTAAATAACAGATTCAGAGTAATAAGTCAACTAAATATATTAAAATGTTTTAAACAACAATTCTGGTGGGAAATGTTTTTATCAAGATTGAGTAAAATTTGAACAGGGTAGGAAGGTTAATTGAGTATTTTTATTTTCTTCGATCTTTACAAGAAAAAAATATGAGATTCATGAAAATTTTCGAAATCCGGTTTTCGGCGGATTTACACATTTTATGAGTCAGAGAACCCGAAAAACATGATTTTACAAAATGTCTGTTTGTGATTCTGTCATTTTGTCTGTATGTGACAAAAGTTTTGTGGGCTTTCTATCCCAAGAACTAATGCACGGAGTTCCACAAAACTTGAGATTCTGTTAGACCTGGATATAAACTATATCTGATTAGTTTTTGGTGTATATCACTCCACAGGGGCCGCTGCTATGCTGCACTATTCACAATTCGCCCATATATCAAGAACTAGTGCATTTTTATAAAACTTTAGATTTGGTTAGTACTTGATATAACATGGTGCTGATTATGTTTTGGGTGCAAATCGCTCGCGTTGCCATTGTACATTATTCCTGAAGATTGCAATAGCTTTATCTCAAGAATTGATGCACGGAATTTCACACAATTTTAGATTCTGTGAGACCTTGAATTAAAGTAGATCTGATTAGTTCTTGGTGTACATCGCTCAACAGATGCCACTGCTATGCTGCATTATTTACAATTTCCACAATAGCCATATGTCAAGAACTAATGGATGGATTTTCATAAAACTTTATATTTAGTTAGTACTTGATATGACATGCTACTGATCGCGTTTTGGTGCAAATTGCTCAAGAGGTGGCGCTGCCATGCTGCATTATTCCTGATCATCGCAATAGCTCTATCTCAAGAACTTATGCACGAAATATTCTAAAATTTCAGATTCAGTTAGCCCCTGATATTTATTAATATTTTTTGGTTTTTGGTGTAAATCTCCCTAAAAATAGCGCTGCTATGCTGCATTTTTCACGATTTCGTAATAAATGTTTCTCATGAATTAACGCGTGGATTTTCATCGAACGTCTGATTCAGTAATAAGTTGACATAGGTTGTTGCTGACTTCAGGTTGTTGCTGATTTTTCAGGAAGCATTAACATGCATAAGATAAAAGAAAGTTTGGGGATTACCTCATCGGACTAGTTTCTTTTTATTTCGTTAGTTTTCAAAATATTTCTAAATAGTATACTTTTAGTTTTATGTAAAGCATTAAAAGCTTGTTTAGTTTCTTTAAGATATTAGCTCGTCTCTTTGAAATAAAAATATCTTTGACTTTTAAGTGGCAACAAGTAAATAAACATATGTAATTTTTGTATTTACAAGTAGATTCAGAAACACGTCTAAGAGGGAAAAAAATACCTTTCGAAAAAGGTGTACACTTTTTTGTAGCATTCTTTTAAAATAACAAAATTTCTTTTGACAAAAGCAATAAACTAACGAAAGGAATATGTAGTAGTTTTACATCCTACTTCAATAAGTAAAACACAAAAATAGTATTAAAAAAAACCTCTTCCAAACTATTTTTGGATGGAAACCTATAACATTAAGGTTTTCTATCTACAAAACGCAATTGCTGTTTCGACTGTTACGAAAAGCAATCTTCGATGACGAGGAAAAGAAAAATATACTTTACCATCGCATTTTTATGGGTTTAAACTTAAACGAGAATAACTCTGGAGAAATTTAAGACTTTCCTATGAATAAATAACTAAAGTATACTGTATGAAAGATAGGGAGTTCCCAGCCACAAAAAGAAAAAGGCGGTTTTCCGTTCGAAAGTTTAGAAGTTCGTGATCTAAGAGTTAGGAAATATGTTTTAAAAAGCTCTTTTAAAATATTCTTTTTTTGTGTGTATATTTTTGAAGGAAATGTTATAGATTTCGTATTTTTTTAAGGTATTGTCCATCTCACGTGTTTAGAAATGTGATGGCTTTGTTATATAGAAGAGATTTAGAAAAAGATAAATTCGCCAAAATAACAAAAAAGTTATATGTTGTAAATAAAAATCACTACATGTAGTTTTAACCCCTCCGCGATCGCAGACTTTTACGAAATTTTTAATGTTTTGTTACCGGATTTTAAAAACAGAAATTTGTGGCTTATTAAATAAAGAAAATGCTCCGATAAAGTAAAGCGAATTTTACAGTAAAATTTCACTGGTGGAAATAAACAAAGATTCTTGGGCTTTTCTGCGGCACGTATACGTGTCGCCCGTCCTCAAGGGGTTAACATTGTAAAAAAAAAAAAAAAAAAAAAAACAGCATTAGATTCCCCTGGTGCTTTTACAAAAATGCACGATACGCGCTAATGCGTTTTATGTACATTTCAATCCACATCACAATGGAAACTGGAGTTTTTCTGGTGTATCTGTGCTTACAGGCAGCTCCAAGAAGGAAATGGCTTTGAAGTAATTTTGTTATTGCAGTAAGCAAGTGGAATGTTCAATAATATAAAGAGTTAGTTCAATAAACAATGCAATAAGGTTTTTCAATAACGATAGTGATAATTTATGCCAAAAGAAATTATTATTTATAAATATTAGAATGCTATTCCACAAACATTACAAAATTATTGTAGTCTCCATCTTTGTTTTTTCGTTACAGCGTTCGTACTAGATTTTTTTTCAATGTAGAATTGAATATTCTATGTCATACCCAAAATCATAAAGTACTGAAAAAGTTATTATTTTAATTACATAAATTAATATAATGGCATCCCACCAGTTTTACGATTCAAAACACAATCTTAATTTTAACCCCCCCTCCCCCCTATGAACTAAGTAGTCCTGTTGTCGAATTCAATGTTTTCAATTTTTTTACGTTTAATTGCCCGATGGATTTAATTAAAAGATATTTCGTATTTTTAAGACATTTTACGGATTTTTTTATTTATATCTTTATTTTATTTTTTTGCAAAATATAATATATCATAATTTTATAACCATTTTTCAACATTATATATGTTCAATTAAAGTTGTTTTACAAAAGTTATAAATTAATAGATTATTTTCGATTATAAATTAGAATATAAGAAATATAAATTACATTTTACGACTGGTTACGAAATTCGCATTGGTAATATCTATCAATTACACGAAAAAAAAAATTGCTGTCGAAATTGGTAGACGGGAGGTGCTGGGCTCTAACCCAATCGTGCCCGTCTGTCTAATTGTTCGAAGTTTTCCATGTTTTTTTTTTTTTTTTTTTTTTTTTTTTAACCTTGGTTTTCCTTGAGTGAATACGGGTTAGGTTCCTTAGAAAGACCTCCACGGAGGGCACTTTTCCCTTAAGTCCTATATCCTTCGTGTTGATAATTGGCTATAATAAACACAACCACATACATGATACCAATCACATACACATTCATACATGAAAAAAAAATCTATTAATTGCAACTCAGTTTCTAAAATAAATTACTTGAATAATAAATTTATTTTACATCAAATTCTATTTACTCTTTTAAACGCAGTTTAAATTAGAATTATTAGGCATTGATTGGTATTTGCTGGTAATCAAATATCAATTATGCACAGCGGCGTAGTCATAAAAATAACAGAGGATATACGCTCTAAGCAGAAGGTATACGCTGAAGGCAGAAGGTATACTCTACAGTGCATACACTATAGCTTTCTCGAGAAACAGAAAATATACGGTGTTCCTTTAAAAAATCTAGAAGGTATACTACGTATACTCTCGTATACCCTCCACTACATCCGTGATGCAAGTATACAACATGATGATACTAAGAGTTAAATTCTAGAGAATATACTACTCAGATACTACGACTTAAAAATTATTATACATTTTGATCTAATTATAATATTTTAATTTAAAACCAATTTTTGAAGCCAAAAAACAAATAAAACAAATGAAAATTAATATGTTAATTTTATGAGATTTTTTATTCTATTTCGGACCTTATTAAAACACATTTACAACCTCGTAAAATTCTCTGAAACTAGATTTTATTCCCAGCCCATATAAATAAACGAACCGTTATCGCTGAAGTTCAATTTTATGAGCCATTAACATTTTTCAAGATAAAATGTTCTACATGTGAGCTAAAATTCACACTGAGAAAGCAATTGCACGACCAATTAGTTTTTGAGTTAATGTTGGCTTTATTATCTACCCATCATACTTAGTATAAGGCAAGTCTTGCAATGGTTTTGAAAATCGAAAAAAAATTTTGACGGGTTTACGCGTTTTAGACATTGGAGATTCGAAAAACATATTTTTTAGAAAAAAAAAATGCCGTCTGTCTGTCTGTAAACGCGCTATCTCCCGTATCCCGTAGAGATTGAGATGAAGACATTAAATTTGGTGTGCACTAATTATGTAATAATGGAAAGAAGCCTATTGAATATCAGTAGCCTCGATTATCCGGAAGTATTTTTTTCGGATCCTCGAATTATTCTTTCTGATGAAAGATATGTTAAAAATTTTTCGATTTTTTTTTATTTTAAGGAGTGGATGTAAAAGACAATAAAACAACTCAAATTTTTCATAAAGAACGAAGTCGATCAGATAATTAGTTGCCGAGATATTTATAACCCTATTTTCCACATTCTTCGATTTTTCATGACCTTCTATTTCATTCAAATTTGAATTCAAAGATATATTTTACTTGGAAATGAGACGCTTACTCCAATGCAATAAACTGTTAGTTATGTTTTTTTTTTTTTTTTTTTTTTTTTTTTTTTTTTTGAGTTATGTTATATGAATGTTTCTTCTGCGCAATTCGGTACTACTTAAATTGTTTGGCGTTTTATAGAATTTGTCGAAATTGGATCATCAGCAATTCATTAATATAGCATTAATATGTGTTAAAAATGTTTAAAAATACGTTTAAATTTTATATGTTTCTAATAGCTATGCATTTTATAAATAGTTTACACATGTTTTATTTTCATAGTTTATAATATTCATATCCATGATTGGTAAATATTACGGTGGCCCTCAACGACTAGTTTATTTATCTACTAGCATGTCCGGATAATAACTTTATATAAAAGCCAAATTAGGTCGCCCCGGTGGCGTGGTCAGTAGCGGCAGCTGCTGCCCTCCGAGGGATCCTGGTTCGAATCCGGGTACGACATGGATGGGGTTTTGTCTCTTTGTCGTGAAATTAAAAATATGTAATGGATATGTCTAATAAAAATTGTTCTGTATTGTCTCTATTTCGGCGTATAATGGATCAATCTAGGCGGCAGCTATAGGCATCAAGCCAAATTAGCATGATTTTTGTCTAACTTGTTTTTGTATCGGCGTTACCCGGACCACTAACCATAAGCATAATCTCGATTTAATGTGACCAACTAAGCCGATTTTTTATGAATCTGCATTTTTAAAGGAATATTTCGCGAAAAATTATTCATATTTTCTGATAAAAGCGCTCCTAGGAAGATTTTTTTTACAGACTAAGACCGTTACATAGTTTTATTTAAAAAATAGCTCTTGTTGTTTGAACTCTGAATTTATCATGGTTCATATAATAATAATAAATCTAAAATAAATCATTTGAAAAAAATAAAATAAAAAAAGCTACTGAATTTGAACATTTAAGATAGTTTCAATCTTATAACATGATTGCATTAGCGAACATTAAAATATTATTTAAAAAACTCACGAAAAATTCAAAAATCTCTATACGAATTTCGAATAAACTTAACTGAAAAGAGAAAAAAAATTAGTATATTGGATTAAAATATTGAAATTGGATTAGTTTCACTCACTACTTAAGCGTGTTTTCGATTTGCAATTTCAAAGTTAATTTTTACGATTTGGGAAGATTTTATTTAAACTTTGTTTCACATACACTGTAAAAAATTTTTGGAACGTTATTCTAATTAACAGGAACATTCCCGATACTACCTGATATGTCAGAGCTGTTTCAACTTTCCGAAAGAAACGGAAAGCTTTCCGAAATTTTCGGTTTGATTTCCGAAGTGAACGAAATTGCTGCTAACGCATGCGCAGTCCAAGAATTTCTCAACTCAACTGTTCTCCCTCCAAGCGCCAAAACCGGAAGCATATTTTTTTTTCCCAACCGGGTTTTGCCACCTTGTAATCTAATTGGTTGGAGCTGGCTGTGTCAAAGAGGCTTTTTTTGGCGGGAAGGTATTGTGCTTGGCGAAAATCCTAAAAGTAGAGAATTTAGATAGGATGGGCGGAGAAAGGGAAGAATTTTTTTAATTTCAATAAAGTTTTTGTTTAAAATAGGGATCAATTGCAAAAGTGATTTTTACAGAAAGAAGATAATTTCCATTAACTTATGAAAAAAGCTAGGGGGGGGGGATCTTCTGCGTTTCGACAGCATTCTGCTACTTTTTAAAGAATCATAAGGTAGGTTATGTAGATAAAAAGATGACTTAGTGAAAATTTCTGAAGATAGGTGTTTGGTGTATTTTTGTTGGCCGATTATCTACACTAGGGATGTAGGCCCAGGGGGGGGTGCCCTTCGTGGGGGGTCTTTCTAAGGGAACCTAACCCGTATTTACGCAAGGTTCGAAGAAAACCACGGAAAACTCCGAACGGTTAGGCCGACGGTCGCGATTGGGTTCGAACCCAGCACCTACCGTCTACCAGTTTGGAGGTCAGAACCTCGCGGCCACTGGTGGGGCTTCTGAAGATAGGAGATTTATATAAGATCATTTACTGTAACCACAAATTAGCAATATTATAAAAAGTTTAAAAGGAAAAAATTCCATAAATTTGTTATAAAATAATTTGTAATATATTTTGTAATATATAAATAATTAATTTGCAATACAATACATAAATAAATTTGTTATTTTTTAAATTTAACATATTCTTTAAATTTATATATATTTTTTTATTTTAAATTTTCTATAAATTTATAATTTGGTTTAATTATAATATTATTTAATTGAATTTGTAATTATTCAAATAAATTATAAATTTTACCTTTCTTAATGATTTTTAATTTAATAATTCTTATAATTATGAAACTCTGCATGCTCTAAGGATTATGTGCTAGGAGAGAAGGAAATAAAATTATCAGTAATTGGGGAATTGTAGAAGATGTAATAATGTGCTATAAAATAAAAAATAGAGATCATGTTAAAAAGAAATATTTACAGATTTTAAACTTTGCATAATTTTGTGGAAATATGAATTTCAGAGAGCGTTTTTAGAAAAAATGGAAATCAACTATAATTTTTTTTTTTATTTAGTTAGTAATTTTGTTGAAATGACAAATAAATAATCGGTCGTCTAAATTTCGCTTGAAATTTCTATTTCTCTTGCCCATTTCTCAGCTTATGATGTAATTCTGAAATATTTATATTTAAAAAACATTTTCAATATTTGTTGAAATAATAATTAATCATCTAAATGCCCACTTGAAATTTCCGCTAATTTTTTTCTTTACACACTACAAAATTCAGTTCGTAAGTAGTACATCTTAGTTTTTTTTTTTTTTTTTTTGTATGCACTTATCTTACGCAAGATACGAATGGTTATTCTGATTATGCTAAAGAAATTAATGTGTTCCTTTTTCAAAAAGATTCTCAAATCGCTTTTTATTTTATTTTCAAGAAGAATAAAAACAAATAATTTGTATTTTTTTTTTTTGGGGGGGGGGGGAGTTTATGATGTTATTTAAAAAAAAATAACCTAATGCTCTCGAAACTCAAACATATTATAAAATACAACATAGTATTTAGCCATTTAAAATGGACCTTTTCTAAACAAAGCATTTTACAAAATTCGAATATGTTGTTGAAATATAACACAGTATCTATCCATTAAAAAAGGAACATCTTCCCTATCATTTTTTTTCACTGCAAAAAGTTGAAGATCCAGTTATATAATTGTCTAACGCTGTTATATTTGTTAGATACTAAAAAACTACTTTGATGATGGCGAGTTTTTATTCCTTAGCTTAATATTATGATTTTATTAGAATCTGTTTCAACTTTGAAACATATGCGTGAATGACTGTAAATTCTTGCATTACAGAGTACTAAAAATAACTTTGTTTACCAAACTTAAATTATTACTCTCAATTTAGTTACTTTACTCAAAAAGAAAAAAAAAAGCTCTAATTAATCTGAAATAACGAAATAAAACTCGCTATTATAAAAATAGTCATTTTTAAATATAGTCAATTTGCTATGTTATCAATTAGAAACCTATCTAGAAAATAATGCCACGGACTAAGGCGGTATCGTAACTTTTCGACCTGCTTTCGAGGCCCCTTTGTAAAATACCATGTTTAAACTTTGTGCACGATTGTGCTTTGTAGTACGGAATTTCTTCTATGCGAGTAAAACTCGCAATTGTCCGATTGTTTTTTTAAATTGTATATTATAATATTTATATTATAATATTTATATGCAATATTATATAATATTTCAATTATTGCGATTGTCAAAGAAATCTTTCAGAAACAAGCTTCGTTATCTTTTTTTTTTTTTTTTTTTTTTTTTTTTTTTTTTTTTTCTCTAACACCAACTTTGACAATCTTCTGCTTTTACCAAAAATTGAAAATACCATTCGATTACATAACTATGTAATCGAATGGTGTTTTCATTACTAAGAACAATTAGTTTTTTATTAATAAGACTAGTTGTCTCTGCACGAGCCGATGGACAATAGAGCTACAAAGAACAAAGAAAATGATACAAGCGTTATCACGGTGATCCTTTCCCTTGGAATATTTCCAAATTCAAAGAAGATCTTCTGGCCACAGCCAAAAACGTACACAAAAAATTTGGTTCGATTCTGTACATTACTTCATATACTTTTCGATGTTACAATAATGAAAATAGCATGGAAATCACTTTTACAAGGCCCTACTTCCGGTAGATTTTTTTTTCGAATTCAGAGTTGACCTGCCTGCCATACCCAAAAATAATCATACACAAAAAATTTGGTTCAATTCTATGCATATTTTCATACACTTTTCGATGGTACAATGGTGACACACGGACACACACGGTGGCGTATCTAGACTTATCATTTCGGTGGGTGCTGAGGTATAGTAAAAGTTTCTTAGAGAGAATCATAAGAAAGATAACTTTTACGCTTTAAACAGATTTTTTCATAACAGGTAATGCATAAGTTATACAGATCCTTCTAAGATTGAATCGCATGGGACTGCAAATATTTTGTTTTAAAAAGGTTTTCGTCTTAATTAGAAAAGATTTTATAACCTGTAAAAAAAGCCTGTGTATAACGGAAATTTGGCTGAAACAGTTTTCTTGTGATTTCTGCGAAATAATACTTTTTTTTAATAAAAACCTGCCTGAAACGAAAAGTTATTCTGCTCCCTAAAAGGACTATCTTCGCAGATTTTATTACATTTTTATAAACTTTTGTAATTATATTTTATGTTTTTTTCAAGTTTCGGAGGGGGCTGCAGCCTCATCAGCCCACACACTGAATACGTCACTTGACAGACACACACAGACCGACAGACATTTTCTAAAAACATGTTTTTTAAAACCTCTGATCTCTAAAACATGCAAATCGGTCAAAAACTGAAAGTCGAAAAAAATTTCGATTACAATATATTCTTCTATTAAATTCTCTTATTCTTCTTCTATATTCTTCTATTCTCGGTATATTTATTTTTACTTTGTTCTTGTTCTAACAAAGTAAAAATAAATATACCGAGATTCATTCTAAAAAATTATTTAAAAAAAAAATTTAGTAAATTTCAGGAAATTGGCTCTGATAAGGGCCATTCTTCTTTAATTTCATGACGAGGCCAGAGGAAACTCTAGTGGAGGCCCGCAGCGGTTCTGACGTGCAGAAAAAAAAAAAAAAAAATGACATAGAATTTGCGAAAAAAAAAAAAAATCTTACGCTATAAGAAACAGAAAATTAAAACAAAGAAGTGTTTTTCGCCAAGCACGATTTCCACCAAGAAGTGTCGAATTCATGCCGAAAGCTCTGGCCAATAAGATTGCGAGACACAGTTTGGATGGCAAAACCCGGTTGGGAAAAAAAATTATGCAAACCGGAAGCCCCTTCCCGCCTTCCAACGGCCGTGTCTATTGCGCCGTAAGATACGGTTATTTTACTGATCAATCTAAATAGCCGTAATGCGCAGCAATGAATATTAGTGAACTGCGCATAAGAGCCGTAAGACGGCTAAATTAGATAAAGGTTACCTTTTCTTAGAAGTCAGAGTGAGGGATTATCTTTTTTGGCGATAGCTCGCTTGAAATTTAGCAAATATTTGTGGTGGTAAACAAAAGATAAGGATTGCAATATTGGCAATTAATCGCCTTTATTTTTGCGTTTTACGCACATTGGCATGTTAATGTTTGTTTTTATTTTGAAATGGATAATTGTTTAGTTTCGCTGAGTTAAAGTTTTAATTAATTATTAATTTATAATAATTAAGTTAGTTTTTATGAAACCCATATCGTTTATTAACATTGACAGTTTAAAATTATTCAAAATATTTGCTTTGAAAAATTAGAAAAAATATTAAGTTGACCAAAAATTTTCAAAAGCTTGAAACCAAGCTTAATTTTTAATCATCATATTTTAATATGATTAGAAAGATTCAGTACATTTTTCTAAATAAAGCACATATTGCTAATGTTAAAAAAAAAAAAAAAAAAAAAAAAAAAAAAAACTTCATCATTATTTTGTATTGTTTAATCTGAACTGAGAAGTAAAATGAGCAATTTTGATTCAAAGTTTTTAATTACTATGTAAAATCAACTTGGATCTATGTAATGTATGCCTGAAAGATTTTTATTTCTTAAAATAAATGATTTTCATATATTTTCACTAAATAATATTTAAATACATTATTGTGAAAAAAAGTAAATTATTGTATTTATCTTTGTATCAAAAAGTTAAATACCAGTAGTAAATATTGTCAGTGATTTGTAATTTAATTCATTCATATTCATAATTGCTTTTTTATGACATTGTTTTTACCTATTCAAGGGCTAATAAACAATTTAGGTTTAATTCTTATTTTCTTTTTTGTTTGAAATAAGGATACAAGTAATTTAGCTGGGTGTAGATGATAATGCACCAAATATTGTTTCCATCTTAATTATTCATTATGCATATACATTTAATTTAAAATATACTCGCCTATTTCTCATATCATTTAAATACAGAATCTAATTTAAAATGCTTGCATTTAATTAATTTCAGTACTACTTGGTTATCCCGTCGACCAATTTTGCAAAATTATACAAATCTTCAAATTAAACATATTGGCATAATTTTTATTTTAAATATCGGAAGATGTTTAAAATGTTACAAATAAATTGATAAAACAATTATATGAATACAAATAAAACTTCATATTAAAAATCGCTTGATGACGTAACAAACACATGATACCAGTTTAATAGCACATGAAAGTGACATTTTTTATCATCATTATTGGCATTAAATCTTTTAGTTTGGATGAAGGAATAATCAAGTAGTACCTGAATTTTAATTTAAAAAGATGAAGACAATATACCATTAAATCAAAATATTTTATTTCAACATGAAAATATTGTTTCTAATTTACACCCGCAGAATATAAAAGCTGCTATTGAAAAGAAATGTAAAAATGTTATTGCAGATATTCCCATTTCAATATTTTCTCCCAGTTTATAGAAAAGTATTGAAATAACTTTTTATTCTATTACACTTTGGTTCTGACTTAAAGCTCAAGAGAAACATGATGAAAAATTAACTTTATTGATAAAAAAATTACCTTTTTAGAAAAACAGTAGTAAGCACGCAATTCATAATTTCATTCAGTACCTAATTTGTCTTTGAATCATGTATATATTATTCCTAGCATAAACACATATGCAAAAAGTTCTTTTTTTTTTTCCATTGAATAATTTTTATTTTCTAAAAAAAAGCTACAGCTTTTAGACTATGCCAAAACTAAGATGGGGCATGTGCCCCAGGAATCAGAACAAAGGGATGTCAAATGAAGGTTTTGTTTTTCGAATTTTCTCTCTATGTTTTGCAAGATATTGGTTAAATTCATCCTGCGTGGTATGTGCCAAAGTTTAGAAGAATCTAAAGATAATATAGTATAAGGATCCTGTATAAATCCAAACTTTTTTCAACTCTTTTAGATTCTGTTATCAGGATTTCAATTAATCAATATTTAACAATGCAGAATATGTAATTCAGTATTACATATTTTAAATTTTAAAATAAGTTGGCTATTAGAAAACTAAAATTCTCGGTACTTCTCTGTTATTCCGTCGACGAATTTCGCCAAATTATACACAATGACAAAATTTTTGTATTAAATAAAAAAATAAATAAATAGTAGAATATTAATAAAAATACAAATAAAAAGTCGGAATAAAAATCACTTAATGACATTTTAAACACGTGAATCGTATTTAATGTCATTCAATATGGCATTCACGATCATCTATTATTGGCATTTAATCTTATGGTTTGGCGATAATTTTTTGGTCGACATGGGCATATAGGAACTGGGATTTTTCAGACGGGCTCAGCTCCCTCGAGAGAAATTGAAAAATAAAGTTTACTTTTTCTAGAAAATTCACAAGGAAAGGACGAGTGTTTCGAAACAAAAGATGGTTTTAATAAGATAAGAACAGACAAGCTATCCTTCCGCTCCAGCACAATACAAAAAATTGAGTTTTTAGCAAAGCACTTGACCTTACTAATGCATAAAAAAACGGTTTAATCAAAAACTTTTGATTCTCACATACAGATTGAATCCATATTCACGAATACAGCTTCAACCAAGCCAGAAGATCTCAAACAAAAGCTTAGAATACATGCTGATGATTTTGATTTGACAAATCTTTCTGCAAAGTTGACACTTCTACCAATATTAATCCCAAACAGAACTGACAGAAATACGTTGTCGATCACAATTAAAATGATGTCATCACAGGAATTAGTAAACAAATTATTTTCTAAAGTTTACCTTTTGGCAGAATTTATTTTGTTATTCTGGTATTATTAGGTACATCTGAGAGCTTTAAATGCTCTTCTTCAAACAGACACACCGTCGAACAACAGTATATCAATTTAGACTCAATCACTTGATGCTATTGCATATTTATAAAGAAGAAGCCTTTAAAATTGATTTGGAAGAGATTGATAAGAATTTGTAAGCCAAACAACAGAAATAAAACTTTAAATTTTGGTAAATAGGAGTGGGAGAAGCCTGAAATTTGAATATTTTATTTGGTATCGTCCATAAATTAAGTGTCATCAAGTATATCGAATATAAAGTATTTAAACTGGATTAAAAAATCGATAATCTTTTGATATGCTTCTATTTTATACTCTTGTTTGTGAAAAGTGCAACACAAGAAACCCTCCAAAATGAATGAAATTATGAATGAAATGATCCTCGCCACTAGCTTTTAACAATATGCTCCACAGAGTTGTGCAAAAAGAAAGCTGCGCTTAGGACAAAGTTTCAATTTGGAGCTGCTTTCCCCCAACTTTTTCTTCTGACAGGCGAAAAAATGGTGTTGGTAGTATAAATTTGGGGCCTTTTAAAATTCCACACCTGGAGCGACCGTCCCATTCGGCCCCCTACTTTAGCATAACGCTGATGCTCCAACTCCCCCTGTTTTTCAAAGTTCCTACGCCACTGTTGGTCGACGGGATAATCTAGTAGTACCAAATTCTCTTTGTAAATATATTTTGCAGTGGAGAGAAGAGAGAGGCGCTAAAATTCATGTTTGGCCTGGATGCTAAAAAGGCTTGTTTTGACTGTGTTTTTGGAAATGTTTCAGTTGCTATGTTTTAACCCTTTGACGGTTAAAGCACTTCTATTCATAAAATACTAAAATGATTGAATGACACCGAAATTTAAAAACAAATTTATTTCATAATATATAATTTTTTTTTTTTTTTTTTACGTTCTTTGTAAAATTAAAATTTTTATTTAAAAATTCCGGTTTCAGTATGGCATTTCTCAATTAAATTAAGTTGTATTCTGGGCGCGTATAATCACTTATAACCACGAAAGGCTTAACTTTAAATTCTTATTAAATTAGTTTTATAATCAAAATCTATTGGCAATGTGTTTGTCATTCTGCTGTGTTCTATTATATAACCTAAAATAATAATAATAATAGACTGTAGAAAAAGAAGAAATAAAAAAAAATATATTGTTACCTGCATTTATGTCAAATAATTTTCCTTTATCTTATATTTCCTGTTGTAAAAACAGAATAGATGTAAGCAGAATATTTAGCCAGTTTTACAAGACCTCTTTTTATTTATTTATTTTTTTTCATTAAACAGCTTTTGTTCATACATTTTGTTTTCTTTTTTAATTTCAAAACTGCAGATCAAAATATTACTTCTAAAAACACTGAATCTTCATATTTCAACCCCTTCATATGATCCCTTCATACCTGCTTGGAAATTAAAACTCTTAGAAATAATATTTCTCAATTTCTACTCTATATAATTACAGTCTGATTCTAGAATCTAATATTTTAATTAAAACAGTATGGGGGATATGAAGTGTGGAAAAGAGGACTTTTGGTAATGAGGAACATTCACCACTCTTTTTTAATATTTATTTTTAACTTCTGTATGGCAAAAAAATTGCATTTAAATAAAACTACAGTTTTTATTTGGAAGCAATTTCACTTTCTATCTGGGGCACCTACACCTACTGTGATCAGGTTCTGAGCAAATGGAAATATATTTATGTAATAAACCTACAATTGGAATTTTTATTACATTTTCTTAATATGTTGAGTGCCATGGTGACTAACAGTGAACTTTCCGTTTAGGCTGGGTCAGTCACTGGCGAATGACAGTGCAAAATAACAGTGGCATAGCTAGAATGGGTGACACCCGGGGCGGCTGTAAATGGTGTCACCCCCGCCCCATCCGTTATATTTTTTTCAATCACAATTCTGTGTTATTACAACAAATGACCATAACACTCCTTATGTACCTTTTGTCCTCTTGCATAAAAAAAAATCACAGGAGCGACTTATCACTCAACTCATAATCCGCATAAGTCAATGCGATGCGGTGTCTATATGTAGAAGGTAAGTCTTTCTTTTAAAGTTTGCTTTCACTACTCATTAGTTGGATAAATTGGTTTTTGTTCTGTGGTGCATATCTTATTTACAAAAAAATTCACATTCTCAAAGAAAAGAAAATTAACTCTGTTGCATCGTGCACTAGAATTTTCATTTTATTTCAGAATTATTTTCCAAAATCTTCTAAGATTATTTATTTATAGATTTGCAAAAAGAGATTGGTTGTCACCTCTTAGAGGGTGACACCCGGGGTGGACTGCCCCCCCCCCCGCTTGCTACGGCACTGCAAATTAAGATATAAAACTAAAAAAAAAAAAATGTTGTTTTAAGTAACTATTAAGAAAATCTAATACTGCAATAAATAAAAGTTGAGATTTGAAGTAAATTTTCATTAATTACTTAAGCAATATTGTCAGGTTCTGAGACCACCTCTGCTAAAGATTGGAATTTCCGTTATTTCTCTATCTTAATCTTTTGTGTATTGTACTGGCTGTGTACTAGAATTTTCAAGGTGACATTCTTTCTTTGTTGAAGGGAGAATTGACAGGTAATCCTGTACAGGTGGTGAGTGAGAAAGAGGAGATTGCTGAGAGGCGTGTTCATCCGTCAGGGATGTATGTGGATGATGAGCAAACAAGCAACATGTCACTAATCAAGAAAGGAATGTGGAATGTGTCCAATGAATAAGCTCCAAAGGAGGTTGACATTGGGGAAACACAGTGATTTGAGAAGAGCAAGTCTTGTCTGAGATTTGAGCAGTTGGTATCTGGGCTCGTACCTAGAAGGTGTGTAAGACAGAGGTCCTTGTAAAGAGTGCTCTATGTTGTAGAGCTTAAGCAGTGCGTATCTGGAGAGCAAGGGACACAGACGTCCTGGTGTTTAGTGCTCTGGGCCGAGAAGTGCAGGCCGAGTATCCATGTGTTGGGAGATTCGAAAGTGATCTCTGATAAAGTTAATCTAACATGTGTTGAGTGTGAGGGAGAAGGTGTAATTTGAACAGTACACAGCCAACCTTTACTGTATCTAATTTAATGTTGAACCGGATCATTTATATACGAGTTGTAATTGTATATAATTGTAAATAGCGTGTTTATTGTGTACATATATTCTAAATATACTGTTAATTCAGTTAATTGACAGCATCAGTGTTGATTTACACAATCCTCATAGTGGGTGACCGATATCACCTAATAATATCGGTGGTGGCAGCTATAACTACCACGGACTTTCTTCAAAGTTGTGTGGGCTCAGAGGAACGTCCGACAAATATATTTTATCCAAATTTTATATCATATTTTACACTGTTAGTCACCGGTGGTTGACATGGCCCGAATGGAAAGTTCATTGTCAGTCACTGATGACTGACATGGCACTCAGCATGTTAGCATTCTTTTGGTGCTCAATTTAAAGATTTTATATGCGTAACAGAATTTCATCATAGATTTTTTTTATGTATTCTAGAGCGAAAATATTATTTTATATTGAGGACACATTTTAAATTATGTAGAGTGACTTGTGACTTCTACAGATATAAAAATTTTCCGACTTTTCATAAATTTGAAAGTTTAAAATTTTTATATGGGGGAAAGAAATGCACCAAATGCTTCCCTGATTAGTTTTGGCAATTCATTGGTTAAGTATAAAGGGGGGGGGGACAAGAGGCTAATCCCTCTCCCTCAATTTAAATAAATGGGTTTATCATGCAGAATTATCCAATTTGCTTCAAATTTTGTATATTTGTACATTCTGATGAATCACTTCCCTGAGTAGTTTTGAGGTTCATTCATTAAGTATAAAGAGGGGAAATGGTACCCCCTCCCCCCAGTTTCTTTAGTTTAGGAAAATATCTTTTCCACACTGAATTATTCAATTTTCTTTAAATTTTGTACATAAGTTCATTTTAATAAGGCACTTCTCTGGTTAGTTTTAGAAGTTGATTGGCTAAGTATAAAGGGGGGGGGGGGGCAGGGGCTAATCCCTCTTTATTTAAGTAAATGGGTTTTTCATGTAGAATTATCCCATTTGCTTCGAATTTTGTATATAGGTTCATTCCAATAAGACACTTCCTTAGTTAGTTTGTAGAGATACATTGATTAATTATAAACGGGAGGGAACAGGGGCTAACTCCCCCTCTCCCTCCTTAATTTAGATAAATGGGATTTTTCATACTGAATTATTCGATTAGTTTTTAAACTTGTATATAAGTTCATTCTTATGAGGTGCTTATCTAATTAGTTTTGGGAGTTCACTTATTAAATATAAAGAGGAGAACGGGGATGTTAATTCCCTCCTCAGTTTTGATGAATGAATTTTCATGCAGAATTATCAGATTCACTTCAAATTTTGTACATGAGTTCATACTGATAAGGTGCTTCCCTTTTTAATTTTTGGAATTTACTGGTTACGTATGAATGCGGAGAATAAGGACTAACACGCCTTTAATTTAAATTAATGGATTTTTCAAGCAGAATAAATCTATTTGCTTCAAATTTGGTATACTGGTTTATTCTGATATGCCGCGTCTCCGATTAGATCTGGAGGATCATTTATTAAGGGGGAACAGGTGTGTGTGGGGGGGACCATAATCGCTCTCCCATTAATATAACTAAATGGGTAGCTTTGAAATATATTATACAATTAGTTTGAATAGCCTGTAAGCCCAATGCCACCATTTTAACTGAGCCCTCCCTTTTTTATTATCTATTGTTTTTGTGCAAAATAAGTCCACGTGTTTTATATATATTGTAACGCCTCCAGTCGGCGTCGTACGGTAGCGTGACGATGTTTAGCGGCCAAGAGGAAATTTCACTATTTATTAAACCGATACAATGAAGCATCGTCTAGTTACAACGCTTAATAATTAGTGGATTCAGTACACTAGGTGAAAGTCCGTCGGGTATAGGCTTTTTAAGTGGGCTTTACCGCCACTCGCCTGAAAATAGTCTCTAGTTGCTGTGCTCTCGGCATTAGTTCCTCTCCAAGGATGCAGATTGTCTCCTCTACCTGCTCTTGAATCCAAAATTGGAACCCTTGCACTGTGAGAACAGGCTCTACCGCCTGCCTCCACATGATCCAAAAAAAAGGACTCTCTCTTTCTCCGCATCTTCTGCTTTTTATTCCCTTCTCTCTCATTCATCATCTTTCTGACAGGCATGCCTTGCCGCCGTTTCGACTCCGAAGGAGGTAGTGCGTTGAGGGATTTTCTCCAGGAGAGAGCGCCGACGTGAAAGCGTTTGAACGCGGTTTTTCACGAATTCTCAAAAGCATATCCCCTGGGTGCCCGAGGTATCTTATAAAAACAGTGTCCATTAGACAGAAAAGTTTCTCTTAAATGAGCTTTAGAAATGGTTGTTTGCTCATGTTAATTTTGATGATGAGATGTATAGCTCTGTTTGAGACTTTTGGCAAATGTCGGTGGTTTTCTGAACTGTGAAAACTGAATTGACCACTAGCAATGGGCGGAGCTTGCAATGTTTCCCACAAGCGTTACGGTATTTGATTGGCTTTTCGTGAGCGCCTGTGGGATAAATGGAGAAGCTGAAATGCTTGTGGTCCATTCCTCACTCACACACACACACATATATATCTTTTTGTTCTTTATCCCCTCTTATGCCTGCCCTTAAAAAGAGCCCATTTAGCATGGGGTTCAGAGCTATTGCCTTATTTGTGCTATAATTGCACTGGTCCTGAAAGTGAGTAAATTTCATTGCAAACTAGTATACTCAATAAATCTCAAACTCAGATTTTTGATAAATTGTTTCTGATGAAACATGAATTTCGTGGGATAGTTTCAATTTTCCAAGTTTGCTGGTGGCCGCCCCTCCCGGTGGTCTCGACCCGACCCCTGGAGTGGGGGAGGTGACCGAGAGCTGGACAGCACTCGTCGTACACGATGCTTGACGAAGGCCGGTCGGGGACTGAATCACCACCTCCAAGTGAGGCTGGATTGACCAAAGGCGGTCCCGTCCGGTGGCCACGGATAGCGATTGTCTGGAGGTTATATGGTTCTGCTAACTTCGGTTAGTGTAACTCCCGTGGTCCTCGGTTCTCGAGAGAGGCCACCAAAGGATGATCATCGCCCAATCCCAGTGGCGGCCTTTGGGAACTCGTCAGCGATCCTCACGTGAGGGTCAAGGCGTCGGTTTCAAGGGTCTGCGCAGTGATTTTGGGCAACTGGAAACAGGTGATCAGGACCTCGGCCACTCACTTGACTCAGAGAGAGCCTGAATTGAGAGTGTGGGCTTTGTCGAACAAGTGCTAGGAACTCTCTAGTGTCATCGCAGCTCGCAGGAACGGCGTTCAACGACTGCTGAAGCTAACGATGGGAGAGGCTTCGCCAGTGGCCGGTGTGACTTTTTCCGCGGGAAACTCAGCCCCTACTTCTGTAGCGGAAGCAGTGGTGTGCCAGCTCCTAGGTGGGAGGAGACTGGGGGTGCCCCCGCTCGACCAAGGGACGGGTCGTGACGGAAGGGTGCCGTGGTGGCGTTTGTCCCTCTAGGCCCGACACCCATGGGAGAGGGTCGGCCGGTAGGTCCGCCTCCACAATCCACTTGCCACAGAGATCTGGGCCGGTCGCTCACCGAATAAATCGGTGGCACATCTCTCAGAGGAACTCTTGGTCCGATTGAAGTCTGACGTGTCTATGCGGGACTGGGGTTTACTGCGCCCAGTGATTCAGACTTAGCAGTGCCTCAATCTAATTATTCCGCTACTCACCCCTGAGCCGGGCGTCGCTTAGGACGTCGTGGAGGAATTTTTCTTATCCTCCAGGGTTGGCTAGCGGTACCTTCACTCTCTGGTAGGAGTCCTCATTGCACGGGGAAAGGGCCTTCGGGCTCAAGAACCAACGAGGGCTCTGAGGTAAGGTAGTGAGTGGCGGGGCTTTGTTTTGGCTTCGCTCGTTTCCTCGGCCGAAGAGCGGGGGGACGGAGCAAAGGGCGCAGGGTCTCGTTCGCGCCAACCCCTTAACGAGGCTGTGTCTATGAAATTTAGGTGGAACTGGATCTGCGGCCCCTTTGACGAAATCCTCGTTATTCCAGCAGCTATTAGCCAAAATTCGCGTTTCTTTTGACGATTGCAATCAGTTGATTTCTTCAATCATTTGATGAAATTTGTTTTCTTTCTGAGTTTTTTTTAACGAGATTCACTTTCTTTTTGCAGCCTGTTGATGAAATTCGCTTTTTTGTGAGGCCCTTTGACGAAATTCGCATTTTTTGTTGTCTTTTGTTGAAATTTGCAAATTTTCTGTGGCCTTTACACGAAATTCCCGTTTTTCCTGCGACCTTTTATCGAAATCGTATTTGTTCCTGTATCCTGTCGAAATTTGCATTTTTCTCAACTTTTTGATGAAATTTGCATCTTTACCCGCAGCCTTTTGACAAAATTAGCTTTCATTTTTGTCTCCGTTTGATGAAATTTGTGTGATCTTTTACCGAAATTTGCAGTTTTTCCGAGGCCTTTTGACAAAATTAGCTTTTATTTTTGTCTCCGTTTGATGAAATTTGTGATTTTTTGTGTGATCTTTTACCGAAATTTGCAGTTTTTCCGAAGCCTTTTCACGAAATTTGCGTTTTTTTCTGCAACTCTTTATCGAAATTCGCAATCCGTCATTAAAATTCGCCTTTTTTTCTGAGACTCTTGAACGAAATTAACTTTTTGTCTGCTTGCGTTTGACGAAATTCCCTTGGTTTTTTGAAATCTTTCGATGAAATTCGAATGTTTTGTGATTTTTTTTATGAAATACGTGTCTTTTGTCATATTTTGTAGAATTTTGCGTTTTTTTTGCAGCTCCTTGAGAAAATTTGCGTTTTTTTGCACGATCCTTTGTCGAAATTTGAATTTTTTGAGCGGCCTTTTGACTAAAATAGAGTTTTTCTGTGAAACTGTGACGAAATTCTCATTTTTTCGCGATCCATTGTCGAAATTAGCATTTTCAGCGGTCATCAGACGAAATTCGCGTTTACTACGCTATAACTTGACGAAATTTGCATTTTCTTCCGCTTACAACGCCTCCAGTCGGCGTCGTGCGGTAGCGGGACGATGTTTAGCGGGTAAGAAGCTGGCGTTAATTTTTACTATGTATTTATTTAATCAATACAGTGAAACATACGTCTTGTTACAATAAAAATTAGTGGGTTCAATACACCAGTGAAAGTCCATCCTATAAGTTCTTTTTAAGAGGGCTTTACCGCCACTCGCCAGAAAAAAGGTCTATATTCGCGTGTTCTCGGCACTAGTCACTCTCCGAGGGTACAGACTGTCCTGTCTCCCTACTACGAACACAGACTTCACCGCCTGCCTCCAGTTATCCAAAAAAGGAATCCGCATCCCCTACTTTTTATTTCTTACTCTCTCATCCATCATCTTTTTGACAGGCACGCCCTGTCGCCATTTCGACTCCGCGAGTGAGGGTAGGATGTAGAGGGACTTTCTCCAAGAGACGTGAACGAGTCTAAACGCGGTTTTTCAGGAATTCTCAAAAGCATATCCTACGGGTGCTTGCGGTAACTATAAAGACAATGTCCATTAGACAGAAAAGTTCCTCTTAAGTAACCTTTAGAAATGGTTTTCTTCTAATGTAAATTTTGATGATCGAAAGAGATGTATAGCTAGCTCTGTTTGAGACTTCCGTCGACGGCTTTAGCAAACGTCGTTGGTATTCTGAACTGTATTCCTTACACGCTATAGTTGAGGAAGTTGACATTTTCCGCTATCATCTGACAAATTTCGCATTTTATTCGCGGTCTTTTGAAAAAATTCGGATTTTTTTCCCAATCCTTTAGCGAAATATGAGATATTTTTCTGTGAACGATTGACGAAACTGATTTTTTTCGACGACCATTTGTCAAAAATTGCGATACATTTATTAAGTCCAAAATTTCAGATTGATGACCGATTTTTTTTATTTCTTAAAATTCTAAACAGAATCCCCCTTACCCCTCTTTTTGTTTAAAATTATTGCTGCTTACAACGTAGTTCAACTAGCTTCATAAGATGTAGAACAATCATGGTATAACACCTCCAGTCGGCGTTGTGTGGTAGCGGGTCGAATAATAATGGCAAGAGGCTGGATCAGATTTCACTAGAATTTATTAAGTTCGTACAAGGAAATCTATTTCCTGTTATAACAAATATAAATTGTGGGTACGTTACACAGATTGGAAAAGTTAGTTTGTGTTCCTTTTGAAATGGCTTCCCCGCCACTCATCAATATAATAAATCTTTATCCGGAGTTGTTCTCCATAAGTTCCGTTACCATAGGCGCTGGCGGCCTACTAATCCGTTTACAAGAGTAAGGCACCGGTCTCTACTCTATCTGTATCCAAAAGGCAAGTCCTGGGAGCAGACTCCCCGTCTCAACGCCCTGGCATCCGAAAAACAAGTCCCTCCTCACAGCATCTCCTTGCTCTATTTATCCCGTCTTCCCTCATCCATCATTCCTTGTGCTGACCCGCCGCCTTTACTGGGGAAATATCTTTCTCCTACCTGTTGAAATCATGGTCAAAGCGGTCTCTCGCACTACTTCAAAGGTTCATCTCTTGTGGGGTCTTAAATCGGCGTAACGACCATACGCATTAGTCGGAAAGTTTCCTTTAAGTGGTCTATAGAATTCGGCTGACTTTCTAATGTCCATTTTGATGATGGAGAGAGATGTATCTCTCCTTTTGAGGATTCCGCTGGCTTGGCCGATGTGGGGGGTAATTTTAGAAGCGTGGGAATTGGATTCATCACAATGGGAACTTAGATCAGTCCGCCTCGAAATAAAATCTTGTGTACACCACAGCTTACGGGAATCTCGCCTAAGGCATCTTTTTTTTGGCTGAGCCTCAAAAATGTCTTTTCTCATCATAGGAATTAATTTTGAGGGTTTCTATAAAGCAGCTTTCCTTGGCATCAGGTGACTTATAGGTAGGTGTCTAGTTTTGACGGGAAACCAACCGAAAGGACTGCTTGGCTTTTTGATGGTTGGATAGGGTGAACTATTCCAATCAGCCTTTCGTTTCTTGTTTGGGAATAGGGCTGCATGACTTCTGCTGGACAGTGTGCAACCTGAAGACCGGACTAGTTCCCTGATCCAAGTCCAAGAGCCGACCGTTCCAAATTTAATTACACTAGAGGTTGACTTGTAAACTTAGCAATGTGTCTTCCTACACCCAGTTTTCCATATTTTCATACTTTTGATTGTACAGCAAACACAGCAATAGACCTGCGAGTGAGCCACTAGTGGTATTGATTTTTGGCTTATGCTCCACTTTGCTTCCGGCAGACATGGATCATTAGATTCCCCTATTACTACTCTTCCATAATATATCGGATTTTTTTTTGTGCTCAATGACTTAGGGTTTTGTGCGATCGGCTCTTGGATTATGAAGAGCAGTGTTGAATTCAGGGGGTGCACATTCCCCTCCAGAAAATTTGAAATTTTGAGTTTTTAATAGTCAAAAAGTACAATTTTCTCCCTGGAGCCACTGAAGGCCATTCCGGAGACAGGTGTCTGAATTCAACACTGATGAAGGGCGACCCGGTTTGGACACTTCTATGTGGGTTGCATGGAAGAATCGTCCTATGGTTGTTGTACAACCACTCCTGCATCTATACTCCATGTAATTTTAACAGGCTTCTCAAGAACATTCTATCCTCCCCTTCCTACTTCGTCCCTTCATTATCATTAAAAACTATGGATAATGTTAAACTATGTAGGTCTGGATATTTACATTAGGTGTGTACTTAGTGTGTGTCCATGTGGCCTAAGTCAGTCTGTGGTTCTTTATCTCAGAACCTTGTGAATTCAATAAACTTTATTTTAAAACAATAAAAGCACAAAAATACAAACTACATCACATAAAAAGTGATGGGTTTTTTAAAAACACAATACAGTTAAATAAAGCAAATCATCTGGCTGAACAATGGGTATAGTCGTCTTTGACAGCTTCCTGAATCCTAGGGAGTTAATCTTGTTTGTTCAAAATAGGCGTCCTGTGAAAATGAGATAGATATTTTGTTGACTATTATTAATCTCATCATTTTAAGCATATTTTTCAGTACAAATTCTATGTATCACTATATTACAGGGGAGCAGAATATGTTTTTACTCACAACATTTTCCCTAATCCTTATAAAAAAATTTCCTCAAACTTTTACGACATGTGATATAGACTTACATAAATTCTCTAATACCATAGGTATAGATTTTTTTTACGCACATTTTCTCAATATATGAGCGAGTACATATTACTCTGAGATCAATTTTGTAAAGGTCATCATACGGATCTTTCTAATTTTAGTGGGAATTTTTCCGTCTTGAGTAATTATGTAATTCATTGTTAAAATCAAAATCAATTCTAGATTTTTGTGCAAAATTTCCAGCATTAGAAATCTTTGGTGGTTCACTGGTCAGAAATCACCAAAAATTCAATCAGACCACTAATCTAAAATATTTAGCGGTCCGCAAGACCAGTAACTCTCCCCCCCCTCCCAATCCTTGCTCTCTCTAACACATAAACAAAGTTTCCCGTCCCTGAGAAAACTGAACCAAACACAAACTACAAAATTTTATTTAGGAAAAAAAAAAAAAAAAAAAAAAAGACAGTAAACCTCACAGTCAGTTGAAATAAATGATCAGAAATGAAATATAATTTTACAGTTTTGTTTATGTACTATATACATTTTTAGCAAATTATAATTTTACATTTTAATATGCCAAAAATTTTGGGTAACTGCGAAAGAAGTTCGGTTTATATTCTAGTATGTGTGTGTCGGGGGGAGGGAGGCAATTAAAGATACTTAATAGAATTTTATGTAACAGGCTAGTGATGATCACTGTGGACCAGTTACTTTTTATATCAATTCTTTTGCTGATTTCCCTAGATGGCCTAATTTTCGCCTGATCCTAGATTGCCAGATCGGGCATATTCTGCACCCCTGCTATATCATTTGAAAGGTTCAGCATACAAGAAAGTGGAGAACAGTTGCTTTGACCTTGGCAATACAATTGTTTATACTCAATTCCTTGGCAGATTCTGGACTGATAAAAACTCAACATTTATTGCACATGTGCGAAATAAAAATAATAATTAGTGTTGAATTAACAGGTGGCCCAGGGGGCGGGGGATCCCTGAAGCAATGAAATGTGTCCCCTCCTCCACTGTTACAGAAGTCCCTGCCAGAGAAAAATCTCTAAATTCAACACTAATATTAATGTTCTTATAATTTAGCCTACTTATTCAATATGTTCATGAGATGTCTAAATAATTTTTTTTAAACTTTGCTGTCCAAACACACAACTATACAGTTTTAATTCAATTTCAAGTAAGTGGTATGGATAGATTCATATGAAGCATTAGAGATTTTTTTTTTATTATTTAGTTCTTATTTACTTTTTAAAGTTTATACAAAATTCTACATATCATGAAAACAACACCAAAGTCATCCTTAGAGGCGTGTGACTACAAAAAACTTTGTGATAAGTTAAAAAAAAAAAAAAAAAAAAAAAAAAATACAAAGCAGCAAAAAATTTATTATTCATTATGTTAGTATTTATTATCTAAAAAAATTAAAAATATAAAGATGCTTAGTTTTGAAATGTAATATTTTTTTTCTGAATAAAATAAAAATATTCAATGCAAGTTGTGGACAATAGAGGAAAGAATGGGTTATTTGTAGCCTATATTGAGTAATTTCACCTTTTTACTATACAAATATTGATGTCTTTCTGTCCACACACACATGATGTCTCATCACGTAAATATAACAAAAAGGTTATATTTACGGTTAGTTCAAACTGCATTCTCCAGACACCTGACACTAAACTAAAGATTTAAAGTTTCTAAAAAATATGAAATGTTAAACTTAAAAACTTAAGAAATTTCACGGAAATGTTGATTTTGAAAATATTTTTCAGCTGAAAGATGTTTGGAAATTTTATTTATACTTTTTTAAGAATTGGCAACAATAAGTGAAAAAAATGATTGAAACTTTGAATTAATAAGAGAGAAAATTGCACATTGCACATAACAAAATAGTCATATGTGCCAGTGAAATATGGTTAAATTGTTATGCATAGTTTTTGATTCTATAAAACTTTTAACTTAACAATTTAAATTTTAAACTGTTCATAAGATAATCAAATTTAAAAACCATCTAATTCATCAGGTTTATCAATATTTCTGTATAAATCTACCAACTTTCATAATTTTAAAAGTCAAAATGTTATAGTAAACTCAATTGCAACACCAGCTACTTTTTTAAAATTGAATCAAAGTTAGCTCTTCTTTTCAACAATATATGAATTTACTAACCCATACACATGAAATATAAGATTAACAAATCACGTTCTATTCTAATACAATCCAATTCAGTATCATCTCTCAGTAGAAAAATTTCTGTGCTTCTTCAGCAATCAAAGATTACTATCATAAAAAAAATCAAAATACATTAAAAATCTATTTTCAAAGAAAAATCTAGAGACAAAAAAGTAAATTTTGTCTTTTTAAGTTATTAGATAAAATTACTTGGTTAAGTTTAAATTAATCTGCAGCATTTACTGCTATGCTGCTTTGTATCTAATCCTATTAGTGATTGTTTTAAAATCTATGTAGGTATTTCTACCTTAAGGCTCCTGTCCCTGCAGGCGAAGACACTCGCAAGCGAATGCAAAACCTATGAGGGAATTTTTTTTTTAATATCTTGCTTGCATTTCAATATTTTTAAATATATTTCTTTTTACACTGGACAACTGAGGTTCATCTCTACATCACTCTTTTTGATTTTGGTTGCAAGTATTTTTTTATATTTTCACTTTTGAAAGTGATTCTGAAAATGAAAGGATCATTTAAAAAAATAGCTGCAACCAAAAAGAAAATAATTTAGATATATGGATTTCAACTATCAAATGCAAGGGAAAAAAAAAAAAAAAAAAATAGAAACATTGAAATGCAAATGAGATATTAGAAAATAACCTCCCTAAAGGTTTAGCATTAGCTTACAAGTGTCTTCACTTGCAGGGACAAGAGCCTTCAGTTATAAAATTTTCACAAAAAAGTCAAAAGGTTTAGTAAGGAAAGCTTGAAACATTAAAGCAATTTATAAAAGCAAGAGAAGAGCACCTTAAAGTATAGAAAAAAGATGGATGTGGATGAGTGTTTGTTTTGTAAAATTATTTTTAAAATGACACACTGAAAACAAAATCCTCAAAATTGAAGTATGCATTATTTATGTTCAGGACTGGGGAAACACAGCATTTTGCTCGCCATTAGCGAGTGGATTTTTTTGGCAAGGTGAGTGCATTTTTAGTTTTTGAAAAACTGTAGGCAACAGAGACACAGTTTTAATCTAGATATTTTAACTTTGCAAATTATGACAGTGTAAATATGGTACTAAGTTCTATCTAAGTAATTTGATCTCTGTTGTATATATTTCTTGATATTATAGAAAAAAAATACGAGAATGTATTGTAGTGATAGTAATTTTGTCTGTAATCGCGTGCGATTTTGTCATTAGTATTATCAACTGCATGTGAGTTAGGATCTTGCAGGCTGGTGAAATAAATCCTTGGCTGGTAAGATTTGTAAAAAATTTCCCACCCCTGTTTATGTTCATTAAGATTTTTTTTTTTAAGGTGCATCTTATTTTGTTGAAATATTTGGGGTACTGTTACCTTTGCTTTCAAAGATTATTAGCAGAGAAACTACCCTATTTTGCACCCAGGGTATACATGGATTTTGATTCCCCCCCCCCTCTTCTACAAAGTAAATTTATAAAGAGAAATCTACTAAGTTTCTAATAGTTGGCTTATTTAAAAACGTAATACTGAACTATGTAATTAGCTTTGTCAAATATTGATTCATTAAAATCCTATGGAATCAAAAAAAAAAAAAAAAATCACTTCATTACCTCAAATTATTTACTCAGAAACTTAATTTTGTATAATACTTAGATCTCCTATTTGGCTTTGACATTCCTCATAAAGAACAATTTTAACAATTACTAAACTAATTACAGATGAAAGGAAAAAACAACAAACAAAATCTTCATCTAGTAACCTCATCGCCTTTTAACCTATTGCTCAGGACACATACCCCTCATTTTCAGCCCTGAAAGAAACTTATGACACAATCAACTAAAGACGAGGCACAATATTGATATATTAGTGGTTTAAATAAAAAAATATTGTAACATGTATTAGAACAAGGAAATACCTAAAAATAAAGATTGTTTCAAGAGAATTTTGCATTATATGTCCTTCAGACATAAATATTATTTTAATTATTGCAAATATTACTTATAAACAGGACAAAAAAAAAAAAAAAAAAAAAAAACTTAAGGAAGTATTAGATGAAATGCTAGTGTGGGGCTTTTGCAAGAAGCATTTCACTTTAGATTTCTTCTTTTAGAGGGAAAACTTACATAAAACCTGACAATAGCCGTTGTTACTTAGTAAGCAATATCATTAAATTAAATTATACCTTTAGATAATGCTGAAGTAGAATGTTGTTGCACTTCTAATCCTGTAGAAAATTGTATCTTTGTTTACTTTCACAGCCAACATCAGTTAAAATCAGGTACAATTGAGAAAGTATTGTCAATGATATGACGTGAAACATCAAACCATATAGCAAAGACAATACACATTCAATTAATATGTTGAGAGTTGCTCTTACTGCACATTGATGATTTGGGAAGAGGAAAGCAGGAACTGTCACTGAAAAGAAAAATAAATAGAGTCTGAAAGAACACAGATATAATAAAACATAGTCTATTAAAAATTTTGTGTAAGATTAATTTAAAAGTGATGCTGCAATTCATTCATATTTAATCATGCAAACTATTTTATTTATGCAAAAATCGGTTTAAAAAAAGGATGTACAAACTTTGCAATTACTAAATAATCTGGATAGTATAATTAATTTTTTAAGGAAATAAAAGCAGCACTGCACTTATGAATATCACATTTGCCATTTTTTTTTTCTCGTACATGCTTCGATCGATGCATGAGTATGGAAAAAGCAGTTTTTCAAAAATGTTTTATATACAACTATAATAAACAATCAATATTATAAAACTTACTTCATTGAATTTGCTACAATTCTTAGCTAGGCAGAAACAGAAGAACGAGATAAATGAGAAACAACGCTCAAAAGTCAAAAGTTACAAATCAACAACAGTACACACTTGGAGAAAGAAAAATCGCCAATAAATATGGCGTTCATAAGGTTGCTTGAACTGTAGAGAAGGCGATTATGCCAAGCCAAATTATCCTGCCAAGATACCAAAGGTAACCGTCATGCGCAGTAACGAACTGCGCATGACGGTCAAATAGAATGATTTTTAATGTAACCGTATCTTACGGCGCAATAGACACTCCGCCTTCCAACGTTCGATTCGATTGAATATTTTCGGGCATAAACAAAGTAAGTTTATCTTGTATTATTATTTTCTTTTGATCGAAATTTTGAAGTTATAATTCTATTGATATTTAGTTTAAACTTATTTATTAGTTTAATTCAGGTGATTAATTTAGCATAGTTGGCCACCTCCTGGATTCAACACTGATTGCCGGTATCACTGGTAAACACAATCTTTTAGTCAAATGTATTCATGCATTAATCAAGCTTTTTTGATTTTTAGTCTGACTAAACCTGAAATAAAAATTCCTTATTTTATGTTTTTAATGTGAATTAGTAGTGCACCTTTCAGACAAGTTTCACTGAACAATTTAGGCAAAATGTATCTTATCTTTACAATGAATATTTTAATTATACATTATTGATTATTTACTTGACCTTTGCTTTTAATATTTTAACATTTAAAAAAATATTAAAGAATTTTATCATTTTAGTTTATTACTTTACTTAATTATTTTAATATTTTACTATATTGTTAGCATTCATTATAATCTCAATTTCATAGTTACATTGAAATTACGGTTTTCAAAATGTAAACAAAACATGAAATCTACAAAATTCTAAAACCTGCACAACCTACGGTCAATAAGCTGTGCTAATTTGAGGGAGCTTACTGTAATTGCTATTTAGGACTACTATTTCTCTCAAAAATAAACTCCAGCCCCTAAAAAGCATATCTATATGAACACAGTGGTTAGTGTTAAAAATTGATTTAATTAGTGAAAAGGTGAAAAATGTCAGAAATATTGCCAGTACAGATGTTGTAGAGCTTAAAATACCAAATAAATTTCTTAGAGGTCTGCACTTTTTTTCCTTTTATGGATTTTTTTTAAACTAATTCATGAAGCGGTTGTGAAAAAAAATGATATTTTTTTCAGACTATTGTTGGAAAATATTGGATATTTTGTCAGAAATCTCACAAACAAATAGTGATTATTTTCAATTGGTCACAGAACAGAATTGTGAATTTCATCAAGAAAAAAAATAAGTAAATAAAAACTCGAATTTTGAGGGTTTAACTATTCAGGGGAAATTATTGGTAATTTCGTTTAAAAAATATGGAAATTTGCCAATCGTTAGTGATAAACTACCTGGAATTTCAAGAAATGAGCGATAAGAAACATCAACTTTGTTAATTGGTTGCAAAAGAAAATACGTTTCGTCGGGGGGGGGGGGGGGGGGGGGGGGGGGGGGGGATTCTGTTCCGAATTTTCCGAAAAATTAAAGTATTCGTTTCAGAAAATTACAGAAAGAAAAATCTGTCATCAATCTGAAAATTTGGAAATAAAAATATCGCGAATTTTGTCCAAGAATTGCGAAAAAAGCGATTTTGTCACAAGAACGCAAAGTAACTGCAAATTTCATCAAAAGACCGACAAAAAAGCCTGCATTTCTTCAAAAAATGGTCGAAAACCCCTGGAAATTTTGTTGACAACAACGAAAAAAAATAAAACACAAATTTCATGAAAAAATCGTAAAAAAACCCGAATTTTTTTAAAAAATGTTCGAAAACCCCTGCAAAGTTTGTTGACAATAACGCAAAAGAACTGCAAATTTTGACAAAGAACCACGAATTTCGTGAAAAGAGGATGAAATAACCGCAAAGTTCATCAAAAGATCTCCAAAAACTGCTTATTTTGTCACCCAGAATCATTCCTGTCATATATACTTGTGTATAAGTAGGGAAAATTTGCACAAATAATTTTTTTATGCCTACGATAATACAACTTTTACTTACAACATAGCGTAAAATATTGGGAAAATTTTCATGTGGATTGGGGGAAATGTTGGGAGTAGAAACATTTTCTGCACCTCTGAAAAAAACCATTTCTCACTATTGAAAATAATATTTCGAATTATGCATATTTTATAATATATTATATTTCCCAATTTATTTTCAGTATTCTCAATTAGCATATGCATGAATATATTCATTCATGCAAGTGGGCATATATGCCTTTTAAATAACAAAGAGCTATTCAAAATTTTAATTTAACAAATTTTATTAGAACATTTTTTGTTGTTGTTTAATGTTATATAATTATGTATTAACACGTTCGCTGTTGCTTATGTGAAGATGTGAAGATAGTTAATTCCGCGATGTAGAAGTGGGTTTTTCCCAGAAGCCGATTTACTTTTCATAACAAAGAATCAGTGAGAGATTTTCCTGTGCCAGCGCGTGACTGGCTATTGAGACATCACGTGCTGTCGTGTGAGAGGCCCCTTAACGTTGGCGCCATGTCAGGCGCTGGCACGTGATCGGCAGCGAATGTGTTAAATTCTCCACAAATACTGAATCCTTCCTAATTTATTTTTCAACATTGTTCATTTTATGACTTAATCTTTACATATTGACCTGTGAGAATGTTTCCAGGAATGCTTTGATATATTATATTTTGTCATAATTCAATTAAATATAATTCTTAAGAATGTGTAATATAAGTAGAACTATGAAATATAGAAGTTTAAAACACATTTTTGTGTATATTTTCTTTTTTCAAAGATTTATATTTTTGAGACATAATGCCCTCACAGTTGACTTCTATCGGTTATAAAGACTTATTTATCTGAAAAATTAAAAAAAAAATTATAACTTTTTTAGTAGTAAATAATTAAAAATGTATTAAAAATAAATCAATCCAAATTTAATATGGATTCGATACAAATTAACTTTTTAAAAATAAAAACAGGCTTTTTTTGGCCCGGCTAAAAGCCGGCAACCCTGGTTCAGTATAGATTATTTCCGATTAAAAAGCATACCTATAACAATAAAAAGGTACGTTTGTATGTATGCATGTTGTTTTCCAAGGAGGCTGCATTTTTTTCCGCGACCCTCTGACTAAATTGACATCTTTTTGTGATTCTGTGATGAAATATTCATTTTTTAGCAACTTTTTGACTAGATTTGCATTTATTCGGCAACCCTCTGACGAAATTCACATCTTTTTTGTGATTCTTCAATGAAATTTGCGGCTTTTTTTAGCAGCCTTTTGACTAAATTAGCGTTTATTAACGACCCTTTGACAAAATTCACATTTTTTTTCCCATGATGCATTGTTGAAATTTAGATGTTTTACACGATTCTGTGACAACTGGCATTTATTAAGCGATCCTTTGACGAATTTTCCATTCGTTAAACGATCCGAAGGCGATTTTGCTCTGTATTTTCCGAAAATCAAAGGTTTTCAGTTCCGAAAAAAAAAAAAAATTCATCAATCTGGAAATTTAGACAAAAAACGTACTGCGAGTTTCGTGAAATCGCCTCCCAAAAAAATCAATGTCGTAAATCATTCGCAGAATAATCGTAAATATCGTTAGAGGTTCGCGCGAATTTCTGTAGATAATCGTGAAAAGACTCAAATTTCGTCTGAAGATCGTGAGACAAAACGTGAATTTCATCAAACAGTAGTGAAAGAACACAAATTTCATCAAAGATTCGGGGGAAAAGAAAATTTCGGGTAGAGATCACAGTAAAAACGAAAATATCGTCGAAATACCTGCAAGAAAATGCAAATCGCGAAAATAATCACGACTTTCGTAAAAGGATCGCGAAAATTCTGCAAAATTCGTCAAAAGACCGTAAAAAATTCGCAAATTTCGTACAAGGGCCGCAGAAAAAAAAAATACCCCCCCCCCCCCTCCCTCCCCATTTCTCACACAACCTGCTGCAACTTTTCAGAAAATTTGCTGCGAATTTCAAAAAAGCTTTTACTTAGAATCAACTTTGAAGATCCCTTTGACAAATTTAGCGTTTTCCCGCGATCCTTTAAAGAATTTAGCGTTTTTTCCTAGATTATCAACAAAATTACCGTTTTTTTTTAAAACTATCTTTTGATGAAATTTACATATATTTCGAGATTCTTTCAGAAAATTCGTGTTTTTTAAGCGGCATTTTGATAAATTTGGGTTCATATGCCGGGCGTGCGAAGAGAAAACTGCGCTCGATGCAAAATTTTCAATTTAGTGTTCTTTTTCTTCTTATAGGCCAAAAATGATGTTGGTAGTAGAAAATCGGCACCCCTACTTTTCTGCACCCAAGGCGACCCCCCCCCCCTTCACAAGTCGCTGTTTATATGGCGATCCTTTCACGAAATTCACATTTTTTTCGCGATTCTTTCACGAAATTCGCTTTACTCCGCAATCACTTTACGAAATTTGCGTTTATTCCGTAACCATTTCACGAAATTCGCGTTTATTCCGCAACCATTTCACGAAATTCGTGTTTATTCCTCGATTATTATTTTTTTAATTATGTTTTATAGCGATCATTTGAAGAAAAGCGAGTTTTTATTTTGCGATTCGTTGAGAAAATTGGCGTTTCTATCGAGATAATCTCACAAAATTTTCTGCAAATGATTGATGAAATTGATTGTGAAAATATGTATTTAGTGCTCGGTTCAAAAGCTATGAAAAATCGGTTATTAGTCTGGAAATTCAGAGATAACTATCTGAATTTCCGGGCTGATGAATGATGATTCATAACTTTTGGAATCGAATGCGTTAACTTTTTGGAAAATTTGAAACGGAATTATTCCGTTCTCGCGACGGAAAATCGCACAAAATTTGTCACTCGATTGCAGAAAAAAAAATGCGAAATTTGACAATCGGTTGCGGAAAAATATCATGAATTCAAACAATTTGTCGCTGTAAAAAACTTGCAAAATATGTCATTCATTCGCACAAAAATATCAGAAAATTCGTGATTTTTTTGGGGGGCGGGAGCCTTTTGCATATGATATTCTTTTGGGTGAGATTTCAAAATTTCAGGCCCTAATCCCACAATCCCGCCCTGAAATTCAAGTCTTGAATGTGAATTTCTTCAAAATATCTCAGAAAGAACATGTGAATATTGTCAGAATATAGCAAAAAGATTATGTGAATTTCGCCAGAAGATCACAGAAATAAAATGCAAATTTCAATGAAAAATCAGTAAGGAAATGCTACAAAACTAGAACAATCTCTAAAGTTGCATAAATATTTTCAGAAGAAAAAATTTTCTTTATTGAATTGAAAGACTGAAACATTTTCCTTTTACGAATGTCAAAAATAGTCGCGAAACAAACATTCACACACATACATGCGCAAAAAAAAGTCCTCTAGATTAATTTTAACTGTGTGTGCAATGATTTTTCATTTTCAAAGGCTGCCAGAACATAAAATGTTTCTGTCCTATCAGAAAATCGCCTTTTTTGCATTCAGTTCATGCACTTGGCACACCATGTTAAAGAAGGCGAAATCATGCTTGCAATAAATAAATAAATAAAATATTATTTTTTTTTCTAGAAATCATGGTTGAATGTAGCAGAAAATAAAGTTGAAGTCCCAGTTTCTTTGTCCATAAAATATGGCATGAAGTACCTCAGCATTTAAAAAAGGTAGTCCTTAAAGCTTTATTTTTGTTATATTTTAATTAAAATAAATATTTCAGACTAGTCAGGTCTCCTGGTTTCAACAGAAAACTCTTTATTTTCGCATGTTTTTCTATACTCCTGATTTTTGACATATTTCTCCTGATTTTTTGCATATTTTTAAATATTCTATTACAGTAGACTCCCTAAAAGCCACACATAATTTATGAATGTAAACTATGAAATATTTAGTTTACATTAGTAGACATATATTTACAAAATTTGATCGTTTTAGTCTTATATCAATTTCAAACATATTTTAATTTGTAATTTTTGTTAATATTACTGAATTCATGTTTTTTTTATCAAGGAAAAATAAATTTATTTTTGAAAAATTTAAGATATTGCTGATATCACTGGTAATTACAATCTTCTTACCAAATATATTTATGTAATACTAGTCAAGCTTTTTTGGTTATTAAGTCTGACCAAACCTGAAGTAAAACTTCCTTATTTTATTATTTTGATATGAATCAGTAATGTGCCTTTATGAAGGCACAATGATTAATTTTGGGAAAGTACATTTCATCAGCATAATGAAAATGTGATCATACCTTAATAATTATTAATTTGAACATTGCTTTTAATACTTTAATCTTTTTGAAAATTATGTAATTTTTTATTATTTTAGTGTATTTGCTGGATTTTTTTTATTATATTGTAAGCATTCATTATAGTTTTGACTGCATTATTAATTACATTCAAATTGTTGTTTTAAAAAATGTAAACAAAGCAATGACCAGAAATTTGCAAAATTCTAAAATTCGCACACCCTCTGGTCCCAAGCTGTGTGGATTTGACGGAGTCTACTGTATTTTACAATCAAATGTATTGTGATTCAGAAATGCAAAATTCCAGTTTTAGTATAGGTGTAATTATTCTATACTGTGATTGATCATAATAGTATTTTATGAGATAAACTACAATCAGATTCTTAAAAAACTATGATGGATTTTAATTTTACTTTTTTTTGTTTTTGTATATTTTGGATTATTAATAATTTGATTCATTTAAGGCTTATTTACGATTTTTACTATAATTTGATACATATTTAGCAAACTGCCACCTTCCCTGTAATATGTAGTCAATTTAAAATTTGTTAAAACATCATATCGCTCAACTACATGAAAAGTGATAAATCTCGCAAAAAATCATTCTGTGTTTTATTCCACTAATACATCCATCATATGTGTGTCTTGCTACACAAACAGTTTCATAAGTGAAGTTTTATGGAAATTTACTTTTTTCAATGCTATATCCATTTGTGACTTCTGACCACAGAAGTGAGGTGGATTGTGTAAGGAGGTATCCAACTCTCGAAACCTCGTCCTGTATCCTCATTCTTAAAGATTTTGTGTTTTTATGCATGCTTCCATTTCTGCATGCAGAATTAACAGCTATAATTTAATGTTACAGTATAATTATGCAAATTTTCTTTTGCCTCTCATTTAAAATTTATTTTTGTTGAGATGTGTCACTTTTCTTGCGAGTGAGCGATATGTTTAAACGCATTATACTTGCAAGGAATGCTTATTTTCCTTATTTAAGTAAGAGTGACATATTTCTTTTTAATCATTGGGAGAATTAAGACATTTTTCCCCCTTGTGGTGAGGAAAGAAACTATATGAGTGGTGTATTGTTATTAAGAAATATATCCTCATATCAATATTAAAATGTTAATAACGATATTTAAAAAAATTAACCTTAATCTTACATAATTTAAAGTTGAAATTTTCAAAAAAACAGTTGAATTTTTGAGTTAGGCAAAATCATAACAACTCTGCTTATAAGCTAAATTTATATAGTTTCTTTCATTAATTGCAAATAAGAAATCAGTTAAAAACTTTTTCTTTTCCTACTTTACAGCTTTTTTTTTTTTTGGGGGGGGGGGGGTGGCATTTTATTAATGCTTAGAAATTCCTTTTAAATCTGGTCACTTTTGAAATATATTTAAATTCGCATTTATCTTTGCATTGATAACTTAGATTAAATAATGATACAATTTTAAAATCATGAAAAAATTCGAAAAAACCCATAATGTGTTTTATCATGGGTTTTTTCAAGTGGGCCCGGGCAGGTTTTTTCGGGCTGGGTTTACATGAGCGAACCCTCGTCATCATCCTAGTCATTAATAAAAGTATTTGTTATGAGACCTTTGTAATCTTTTCAGTCTTCCACAAATCCACTGCAACACTCTGCTCGGTCCATTTAATGGCCGACAGTCCTAATAATTCAAATTCTATTTAACCAAGTTATAAAAATTTTTGCTATGGCAAAGAAGAACTAAAAAAAAAAAAGTAAATAAAATTCCACGAAATAATACATTGGTTGATCACAGGCAAAAAATGCTAGACAATTTTTGACAGTTGATACATAGAAACAAAATATCAGAATTCACAATCAGCTGCCGGTAAATATAGCCAAATTTGCCATTGTATTGACTAACTGCGAAATTCAGTGCTCAATAGCAGAAAAAAAATCAACAAATTTTGCCAGTCGCAGGAAAAAGCCACAAAGTTTGTCTCACTACTAAGGTTTTGTCAATTGGTCCTGGAGGGGGGGGGGGGGGGGGGAATTATCAGTGGGTAGTTGGTCAATCGCAGAAAAAGTTCTGCTCTTTTGGCAGTTGCTTGCAGAAAAGCTGCAAAATCCACCAAACAGTTGAGGATTAAAATTATTGTAGTAGATTTAAGTTTACCCATAATTTTCTCCAACCAGTCTCAAGAAAAGTCTCAAAATTTATCTATCAGTGCAGGGAAAATATCGTAAATTTTTATAAAAGATGAAATTGCACTCCTACATATACAAAAAAAATCTCTCTTTTTTTTAATTCTCACAAAACATTTTTGATCAGCTGAAGGTTTGTTGCAAAATATTTTACTTTGAGATATAGTTTATGTTTTAACAATTTATAAGTCAATAGATAAAAGTTTTTATGTTAAGTTTTCGCATGCTGGACATTTTGTCCTTTTTTTTATGGAATGTTTCTAATTTTATGCTTTGTCTTCTGGAATTTATTTTCCTCTATTGAATCTTGCTTTTATTTTTATTCTTTTTATTTTTTTTTCCAGGAAAACTTGTATTTTATGTTTATAAATTGATCCATTAAAATTTGTAAAAGGCTACTTTGCTTCATTGTATTCAAATTATGTGAAATGTAATGCAAAAAAGAAAAAAAAAAAAAAAAACTTGATTTTGCCATTGACCAATTTCACCAAATTATGCAAATATCGAAACTAATCACTAAATTATACAAATTGGCATAATTTTTATTTTAAAAAATGAAAAAGCGAGTAAATTAGTATAATATTGATAAAAGTATAAATTAAAAATCACTGATGATGTAACATTCTTGTTAAGTGTCAAGTGACATTTACAATTATCCGTTTTTGGTATTTTATCATAGGCGATAGATTTTGGTTAAAAAAATAATCAAGTAGTACCAAAGAAAAAAATATTTATGCAAAAATTGCTTGTGTTTTTGGATAGCATGAAGCAAAAGATATAAATAAAATAAAACTAGTTTAATAAAATAAATGAATTAAATACATGCTATAAGCTCAGTGAAAGTGTGATATATTTGAATGTGTATATGGAAAGTAAAAAAAATATTGTTTGAATGTTTAAATATTTTTAAGAAGACAAAAGAAAAAAGTTGTAATGTAATTTTAAAGCAAATCCTTTTTAAAGTTGCATCACAGGATCACTTAAATTTTAATATTTTTAAAAAATCCACCGTTTGAATTTATGAAAGAAGTTAATAAAAAACACCAGTGGGTAAATTTTATCTTTTTTTACATCCAAAATAATGTTTGTACTGTTTATATAATTATGTAAATAGAATATGAAATTTCTTTTTCATTTATACTAGTAGCAGAGCATCTACTCAGAATTTGATATCATATTTAGCAATTTAAAACCTAAATGTAATATCTTAGAGCTCCCATAAGGTAATGCTGTATCCCACTTTTAACTCATTTAGGGTTTTTATTTTTGTATTGATACATGTACATTTTTTTAATAATTTAGATTATCACTCTCAGCAGAAAATAAAATGTATCTGTTTCAGAAATGATTATACTAAATACATTTTCTTTCCAGGCATAAAACTATTTCCTTGGCCTGCCACAACGAAATTCAAACGAAATTAAGGAATATACATTATTCCCCGCTGCGAAACAGCGAGACATAGTTCGTTTGCTAATGTATGAATTTCCTTCCCTAAAATCTTACATTGAGAAAGGTCATGAAGGTTGGAACATCAAGGTATATGATAAGGTGAGAGAGGATGTCATGAAAAATAAAGATTTAGTGCCTACTCCAAGAAGAAAGGTTTACACTGACAAGTTATTTCTGGCACCAAAGATGCAAAGAAATTTGCCTTTGGAGTGCATTCAGTCACAAGTCAACATCAACAGTGAAACATTTCAGTCTTTTCTTGCTATTGGGAACATTTTTAAATACACTGGAGTATATATGGCTTCAGAAAAAAGTATTATTATCGAAGATAATGGATTTTTGGAGGCAGTATCTGTAGCAGTAGGAATCTATTTTGTGTGTAATATTGAATACCCTAAAAGGGCAGCAACCACATATTTGTTTAATGAAAGTTGCATTCTGAAATTAATCCCCAATATATTTTGAACTAAATTAATTACTTCTTGTAATACTTTGCCAAAGTTTTAAGTCTTATTAAAATCTGTTTCTAATTGATATTTTTAATTTTTGAATAAAATATTAGTTGAATAAATCATTTTGAATATATTTTTTGTTGTTGTTGTTGATGCTTCATAAGTATCTAACTTTTATATACTTTTAAATTTGAGTCTAACTTGAGATCATAGCTGGTTTTTTTCTTATATGTTATTTTTGAGCTAGAAACAATGTGTTTCTTTGTGTACAGTCTATTTAAAAGAAAGCAGAGGTTTTTTACATACATAAAACCGGTATATATTTAAAAATATTAACATTAATACTTAGTCATATGCATAAACTTACATGAATTACTGATGTTACAAATATTGCCATTTAAACCATGAAAACTAAAGCATTTTTAATTACATTTTTTACTAAGAACAATTACTGACATAATATAGCTTGGTCGTTTCATTATCTGCACTTCTCTACAAATTTGCATTTTTTATGTGCTGGTTATATAAGCTATCATCTTTTTATTAATATAAGTATTTTAATTTAAAACATTATATGTATATTTTGAAATATTTGTTTAGTGTGTCAAAGTACTTTTGCTATTAAAAATTATATCAGTAATGCTGACAATAGTTATTTCAATAACAGAAGTAGAATGTTTAATATGTTTAGTGTAATCACTTTTTTAATTTATATTCATAAACATCATAATGGGATAACTGAGTTCAAAATTGGACAAATTATTAAGTTAAAAAATTATTTTTTATTCAATGTTCAATAAGTATAATTCTTAAAAATTTGTCATAAACATCTTGTTTAAATAAATAAATAAAATAAGTAAAATGATTATTTTAGATACTGTTTATATCAAAAAATGCCTTTTTGAAATAGTTAAATATATTAATGTTTTATGACCTCTGAATCCCATTAGCTATATTTTGTGAAAGTCTTCATGCACTGATATGCAAAATAATCTAAAATAATCAGTCTTAAGGGTCCTGTCCCTGCCTGCATAGACACTTGCGAGCTAATGCTATTCCTGTGGGGTGGCATTTTTCTAATACATCTTTCTCATTTTGACATTTTTAAATAATTTTCTTTACATTGGATAGTTGATGTCCTTCACAAGAACACTCCTTGCTGACTTTTTCAATTTTTGGTCGCAAGTATTTTTTTTATAAAGTTACTTTCACTTTCTGACCTGTTCTGAAAGTGAAAATAACTTTATAAAAAATATTTGTGACCAAAATCGAAAAGTAATCAAGGAGCCATCTTGTGAAGGACATCAATTTTATACATGTCTGAATTGACATGCAATACATATACCAAACACAAATAAGGAAAGAGTAAATAGGGTTTGCAAGGATTCTGGAATATCTGGATAAGCCCTGGATTTTTGTTTTTTATTTTCCAGATCTGTATTTTTTCCATCATTTTGTTCAAGAAAGAAATTGTATCAAAATATTGGGGGAGGGAGAAAAAAATCTATGATGTAAAATAGTGACTAAATACAGCAAAATGGTCCTGAATAATTTAGGGAGACTTGAAGTGGAAACTCTGGTCATAAAATACAATATGTAGTCATCTGTGTAACAATGTTGACTCAAAAATTATTGTACAATATTTTTTTTTATGTTTAAAGTCTTAAAAGGGAAAAAGAAAAGAAATGATGCATGCAACTCAAAGAAAAATTGAAAGTAAGCATATATGTTTATTAAATTTCAATATTTGCATATTTAATGCACAAATATAAAAATAGTAACAAAATGTTCCTTTTTTTCAATAAATGATAAAGAACAAAAATATTTATCATGCATTCATAACAAAAATGTATGTCATAATATTCATAAAGAAGTGTATTACAGAGTTATGTAATCTGACAAGCTTTTGAAGGAACGGTTTTTAGGTGAGTTCTGTAAGAAATCCAATATATTGCAATGGTTTCATTTATATATATATACTTCATTTTCTTGTCCGCACGATAACTGCGGTAATTTTGTATGGATCATTTTGAAATTAACACAAAAAGTTAAGAAGCCTTAAAGTTTCTGTTCCTGCAAGCAAAGACACTCTCAAAATAATGCTCCTCTTAGAAAGAGATTATTTTCTAATAACAGTTTTGCATTTAGAGATTTTTAAGTATTTTATTTATTATTATTATTTTGGCATTGGATAACTGAGGTCCCTCAAAGTTTCTTTTGCTTTCAAAAGCGGTTCTGAAAATAAAAGCGTCATTCTAAAAGATATCTGCAACCAAAATAAAAATAAAAAAACTAAAAAAAAGCAGCAATGTAAAGATGAACCTCTGCTATCCAGTACCCCCCCCCCCCCCAAAAAAAAAAAAAAAAAAAAAAAAAAAAAGAAAGAAAGAATAGAAATAGAAACAAGTTAACCTCAGAGAGAAAATACTAGCTTGCAAGTGTCTTGGTTTGCAGGAAAAAGAATCTTAAATTCGTTAATGGACTTGATCAAACCATGAAGGTAAAAGTTAGGGCTAAGGGGCATTTTTTGAGTAACAGAAAAATCATCAGCATTTCCTTACTATGAAAAATTGTGAGTGCCATTTTGTATTATTAACGCATCAAAGATTGGTGGCTAACAACATATGTTTGAAAAGCATTTCATATTGCTAATAATTATTTGAAGATGAGAGAAAAAGGTTTGGCAGTGAAAAAAAGATCTCCAATCATTACAGATATCATAACCTAGTAGATTTTTTTCTGAATGTTTTTACTATTTACATTTATCATTTTTCAATCTGACACCCCCCTCCCCCCCCCCCCCAAAAAAAAAAAGTTATTTAAATGACTCATAATTTGTGTTGTCTCACCTGAAAAATAAGATTGAAATTAACTGAATTATGATTCTGCGTTTTAATTTTTATGTACAGTTAACTTATGATAATTTTACACAATCTACTTCTACTTTTAAGCTCTGCTGAATGGAATTTTCTAAAAAATGAATTTGCATTGCAAACTCAGAAGACAGTGTTTGTGGGAAGAAGTTACAGATGCCGTTTAGATTTATCATGTGTATCTCATGCTTAAGTTGTAATAAAAGTAATATACATACAAATTTTGTTCAGTATTATCATAAAGTACCGAAAGTAAACATCCTCCTTCGCATATTCTGCAAGCTGTATAAATCCTGGGAAATTAATAAATTCCAAATATATCCCTTAATCCTCCTAATTTTACCGATCTATTTCAAAAAAAAAAAAATTCTAATTATAAGAATCCCTTAAAATTATTAGAATTTCCTGTCTGCTAAAGGGTTGACTTACTTTCAGTACTTTGCTGTATTAAACAACCTCTTAAAAACAGAACTGCAGCAAATTTTTAATAAGTTTTGCTAAGAGAAATTTTTTGGGGGTAGTTTGTTTCCTCCAGTGCATAAAACTTAGCAGCAATGTCAATAACAAAATACATTCATGTTGCACACACAAAAATATAAAGAAAAACCTTAAAAATTATGTTCATGTGTGCTTTGCGAAAAAAAAGGGGGGGGGGGCAATTCTCGAATTTATTATTTTTTTATTAATAATATTACCACTTTTTTTCTTTCTTTTTGAAAATACAGGCTACAGCTAAATTTTTTTCAGATATAAATTTCTTTCTTAGTTTTTTTTTTTCTTCTGATTCCCTAAATCTGATGTTAACAGTGTAGTTACAGTATTTTTTTAATTATAAAGTTAGTATGCTATTTTCAATTGTTTGTCTTTCAAAAGTCCATTATGGCATTTTTTTTTTTTGCTGACCTCAAATTAAGAATTAACGTGAAATTTTCGTTTGTGCCACTATCAAAGCAAAACAGAATATTAAAAAATATTTAAGCACATCTACATTACATTGACAGGAATTTTTCTGATTTCAGCCGAAAAACATTTAGCTAAAACAGGAAACCTTTTTGATATATAATAAAAACTTTTATACATATTCAGGAACATTCTCGATCCCAAATGAAATGTTCCATATATATTCCGAAACCTTTCCGTTCCGCAATGAAAGATTGGCTACACAATCTGAGAACTTTCCTAACCTTAATGGAAGCTTTACTATGTTTTCAGATATATTCAGAAAGGCTTCTGATATATTCAGAAACTTTTCCGATCAGTAATGAAGTATTTTCGATATATTCAGAAACTTTTCCGACCTGTAATGAAATATTTCCGATATATTCAGAAAGTTTTCCGATCCATAATGAAAGGTTTAAGATTATTCAGAAAGGTTTCAGATGTATACAAAAAGCTTTCAGATATATTCAGGAAGGTTTCGGATATATTCAGAAACTTTTCATTACGGATCAGAAAGGTTCCGTGTTTTAACCGAAACACTTTCCTGTTCGAATCAGAAACCTTTCCGTTAGTATCGTGCAGCACAGGTCTCCGTTATTTTCAGAAATGTTTCTGAAAATTTTTTACAGTGTACTTTTATAAAAATTTCATTAGTTAAATCATTAAATGATGAAACAAGATGCTTTTCTTTTTATTATTCTGGATTCGAACCTCAAAAGTACGACGATAAAACGACATGACTAACAAGGAGCGAACACTGAATCAGTTGCCACAAGTTACAAGCTACTATTTTAGCCACCTCTATTTCAAAAGAATAAACGTCATGGTAAATTTCTATTGGAAATAGTATAGATATATTTTGCAAAGATAACGTTATGCAAAAAGAAAAAAAAAATAATTGGGTTCACAGTATGTAATTATGATTTGCCACCCTAAAACTATGTGATATATTGAAATAAAATTGTTCTATCACGTCATGTTTAGTAGCGAAACGGATTTATTGATTTTACTTAAAATTATATGAAGTAGTGACATAAAATGTTATTCTATATTTAAAAAGAAAAAACATTTTTTATGAACGATTGGCTTTTCTCCTATAGTCACCAGTGGAAGGACAATAAAACAAGGTGCTGGAAGTAACAAAAACAGATTGAAAAACTCTCCGAAAGCAGCTGTACGCGAAAACTACGTAGAATGCGAGGTACCTGTCAAAGTGTGGGTGTAAAAGATTTTGCTCGTAGCTCGGGAAAAGGTATTGGCAGGAGGATTAAAAGCAATGCAAAGAAACTTTTAACTTGCGAACAGTTTATATACATGCCTATCAATTTATTTATTTATTCAGTCACACTTCAAGTGCTGATATCTCGAAAACGGTGGGATTCGGACTGGTGGTTCCAAACCACTTTTTAGCGTACATGACGAGATATTTCTTTTGATACCACACTTGTCCAAATCCACAACTTACACCTGGGAACTTTCCTAGTAAGTGTAGCGGAAAGTAAATAAAATGAGATTACCATTACTTATATTTTGGGACGTGATATCTAATATAAATTTGTTTTCTGTTGTTTAATAAGTATACCTAATACGAATCAACACTCGGGATATTGGTGATTTTTTTTATGCTGAATTGTGTAATTGTTTACAAATACAAATATTTAAAGTAATTATCAGTGACATCCTTGAAATAGAATAATTCAACACAGTTTTAATATGCATGATTCACATGATTTACATAAGATTAATACACTATCTACCAAAAAGTATTTGTACACTTTCAGTTTTTGACATTTTGTCAAATATTTAAAAATATACTGGTCGGATTCTTCTGAAACTTCAGAAATATAAAGATTATGTTTCACTTTATATTTATTTACATTCATTTGTTAAGCGGGTAATTAGGGGGCCGGCAAAAAAAACAAAGAATAATAGAAATATTTGGGATCGCCCTGTACATGAAAATGCACGAAACGACTTATCGCTTTAGAATACGAATATATGAGTACAGTAGAATATGTACACTAATTTTTGTGAGAATAGCATGTATATTTATGGCGATAGAGCGATTTTTTTGAAAAATTCAAAAAATTCTGGTATGTTTTTTGTTTATATCATGCTGGGTTTTTGACCAAATTTAACGCAAATTTCAGAAAAATTGGCAAAATGCAGTAGAAAAAATGTAGCGCAATTGGAATATAAATATATTAAATATTTTATGAAATATGAGTAGTTTTATGAAATAATTTTTATCTGCGCTAGAGGTCTGCACGGGTCGGAATTTCCAGGCCCGGCCCGGCCCGGCCCGTAGGAAAGTTATTTCGGCCCGGCCCGGCCCGTTGTAAAACTCAAAAGTTCGGCCCGGGCCCGGCCCGGCCCGTTTAAATTTTTATGTTTTAGGCCCGGCCCGGCCCGTACAAAAATTAGCAAAAACAGGCCCGGCCCGGCCCGGCCCGTTTTGGCCCGTTACAATTTCTACGATTTCTAAAAAAATCTGATTTTTATCATATAACTAAGATTCCTATATAGAATACTGCATACATATCTATGGAATGATTTTACAGTATATTTTACAGCAAATACACATTAACAACAATAATGATTACTTAGATTCTTAGGCTTTCAACATAGGCAGACCTCTAATCTGCGCATGCGCGAACGATAAAAACAATTCTTTTACATCATTTAATAGTCAATTCTATGGAGTAACTTATAAGAAAAATCCAATGAAATATCGTGAAAATTAAAAAAGATATCATTATTATAAGTAAGCTGTTTTTACGTTGCTCTCTAAAAACGGCTGAATGATAAGGGATTCTCCACAAATTGACATTTTTTATTGACTGACTTTTAGGAAAAAATTAGTATTTAATGTATACAATATCTAATACAATATTTCTGTTAATAAGTATCTTGACATCTGTGATGGAAAAGAATAAAAGCCCTTTTCCTTTTCTATCACAGGTGTCAAGATACTTATTAGCAGCAATATTGTATTCATTAAATAGTACTAATTTTTTCCTAAAAGTCAGTTAATAAAAAATGTCAATTTGTGGAGAATCCCTTATCATTCAGCCGTTTTTAGAGAGCAATGTAAAAACAGCTTACTTATAATAATGATATCTTTTTGAATTTTCACGATATTTCATTGGATTTTTTTTTATAAGTTACTCCATAGAATTGACTATTAAATGATGTAAAAGAATTGTTTTTATCGTTCGCGCATGCGCAGATAAAAATTATTTCATAAAACTACTCATATTTCATAAAATATTTAATATATTTATATTCCAATTGCGCTACATTTTTTCTACTGCATTTTGCCAATTTTTCTGAAATTTGCGTTAAATTTGGTCAAAAACCCAGCATGATATAAACAAAAAACATACCAGAATTTTTTGAATTTTTCAAAAAAATCGCTCTATCGCCATAAATATACATGCTATTCTCACAAAAATTAGTGTACATATTCTACTGTATTCATATATTTGTATTCTAAAGCGATAAGTCGTTTCGTGCATTTTCATGTACAGGGCGATCCCAAATATTTCTATTATTCTTTGTTTTTTTGCCGGCCCCCTAATTACCCGCTTAACAAATGAATGTAAATAAATATAAAGTGAAACATAATCTTTATATTTCTGAAGTTCTAGAAGAATCCGACCAGTATATTTTTAAATATTTGACAAAATGTCAAAAACTGAAAGTGTACAAATACTTTTTGGTAGATAGTGTATGTAACCTACACTGTAAAAATATTGTAAATTTACGATACGTTACCGTGAATTATCCAGTAAATTTTTGGAATATGTCCGTTTTTTGCGGACATTGTGTGGAATCTCTGCTGCAGCTTTTTTACAGTGCATATGGCTTATAAACAGAGATAACATTTAAATAAAAGTCACATGACAGAGTGCTGTTCGAAATAGCAAAAGACCCCCGATTTTATAATACAGTAAAACCTCCATAACGGACACTCCCGAATAGCGGACACCTCTATTTAACGGACAGTTTTCGATTCAACACTCCCAAAACCTAAATTTTTGTATGTTTAACCTCTGAATAACGGACATTCCGAATAGCGGACACTATTTTCGGCGGTAAAGAATAAAAAAATATTTTTTAACGAGAAAAAAAAAAAAAAAAAGCAAAAAGGCTTCTAAATTTATCAGGGCAATGTGTCACAAATTTTGTGATCACAAATAAATGTAGAGAATGGTTTGGGGAAAATCCTCCCCCCCCCCCCTCACACACGTTCAGTGATGAATTCAGGTGGTTGCCTGGGAAGGACATCTCCTAAGCATTGAAATGCCCCCCCCCCCCCGGAAGATTTTGAGATTTTATGCTTTTAATGGTCAAAATTCCCCCTACCCACCCAAAACTCTATAATATTCAATAACGTCACATTGAAAAACAAATTACATGTAAACGCAAGCAAATTTTTGTAACATATATATATTTTTTTTTCATAAGAATTTAATAAACAGTGGATAAGTGCACAGTTTTATTTCAGTTTCATTGGTTAAAAGATAATTTTTATTTCTGATAAATAATATAATAGAGGTTTTAGGACATATAAAAGTCAATTAATGAAACATTAAGCATTTGTTAGCGATTTTTGAATCTCTGAGGTTTTTCCCAATACCGGACACCTCCGAATAGCGGACAATTTCTGCGCTCCCGAGGTGTCCGTTATTTAGAGGTTTTACTGTATTTCCAATCCAAAAGAAATATGCTACAACATCAACTCTATGTTAGTATCTTAATATAATAATGATACAACTCAATTAAACTTACAAAAAATAAAAATTTTGAGAGCAATATGCAATCTAAATTAAATAGAACTCATAAACAATGAAACGTTTTTGACAAACGTCTCTTGATGCACTGCTCAAATCAGTTTCAAAATAATTACTTTTCATGAAAGCTATCTCTTGAAAATGGTGTTTAGAGTATTATATATTGCTAATTTTTAAAATACTCTCCAATGGCATCTTGTCATAGAATAATAATAGTAGGCTTTGCCGCTATCTTATTTAGTTTCTTCAAATGAATTTTAAATCAAACAAAATATATCGATGAACTTGACTTTTGGTTTTAAAAAATGTAATTTTACCTGAATGTTTTTATGCATTGTTGAAAACAGTATGAAAGGTATGTAGAAAATATAATAGACATTGCGCTATTATATTTTCTGATATGTTAGAAAATATATGCTGCTAAGGACCATTTCTTTTGATTGATAACAATAAGATAATAACAATAACAACAAGATTTCTTAAATAACTATAGAACGATGTGCAATACATTAAAGCCATCCCTGAAAAAAAAATATTAAGCTAACAATTCAAGTCTCACCAAAATCCACATAGTAGAAGAACCATTAAAAACGGTTGATTTTTTATAAACAGGTTCACCTGATTACAGAATTTTCTGAAGTTTGATGAAGTTTAAATCTGAAGTTTGATAAAAACGCGTGTATTAATTCCTGACAGCATAACAGCGCGATCTGTTGGGCGATATACACGATAAACTAATCAGATTCAGTTTATATCTAGATATTTTGTAAAAACAAGTTTTTTGGAATCTTTGACTTCTAAAGCGTGTAAATCCGTCGAAAACAGGAAATCAAAAATTTTCATGAATCCAATATTTTCTTCTTGTAAAAATAGAAAAGAGTAAAAAATTTCTAACATAACATTAATTTTTTATCGAAATGACCTAGATTCCTATTACAAAGATAATTATTTAAAATATTAATTGATATTTGAAATAGTCACCTGTGGCATACTTGTAATAGACTAATACATAACAGTTTAATCCGCTGATTAACAGCATTCTCCCGAGTGTAATAGGTAATCCATAGAGAATAGAATTTATAAACAGAGATAATTTCTAAGTAAAAGTCACATGACTGTCTGCTGTTCAGAACAATAAAGTACATGAAATTATACTATATCCAATAAAAAAGAAATGTTTTAGAGTATTAATTTTTAAAGTATCTTAGTGTAATAATACTGCTCAGTGAAATTTGCAAAAGATCAGAACTTCTCTTGTATTTAATTTGTAAATTAGATTAAATAGAACTCATAAACCGTGAACGTTTTTGACGAGCGTCTTTTGATGTACTGCTTAAATCAGTATCAAAATAATTACTTTTCATGGAAGATGTCTCTTGAAAAAAGTGCAGGGCATTAAATACATTAATATTTAAAACACTCATCAATGACACTTAGTCATAGAATAATACTAGTAGACTTCGCCCACTACCTCATTAGTTTCTCCAAAAAGAACCTTAAATCAAACAAAATATATCGGTAAACTTGACTTTTGTTTAAAAAAAAAAAAAAAAAAAAAAAAAAATACTTTTTCTGAATGTTTTTACGTAATGTAGAAAATAATATGAACACCGTTGCGCTATTACAATTTCTAATGCGTTAGATAAAATTTCATATATAACTATAGAACGATATGCAATATATTAAAGCCATGCCTGAAAAATTATTAAGCCAATAATTCAAGTCACATCAAAATCCACATGGTAGAAGAACCTATTATAACAATTGATATTTTATAAACAAGTGTTTGATTACAGAATTTTCTTCCATAATTTTAAAACAAAACAGCATAGAGAGTTATACAATATACTAAAATCTTCCCTAGAAAATTATGTGATTAATAATGCAAGTGTTTTCAAATCCACCGAGCAGAATCTTTTAAAATAGTTATCTTTCAAAATTGGGTTCTCTGGATTATGATTGGATTAGTATTTTTCTCCATAATTCTATTAGACAACGCAGAACGATAGGTTATTTACCTATCATCTTAGATTATTTATAGATAGAGAAATCTAGATTATGTTTCGATAACTTTTTCAGTAGTACCTAAAAATTATCTAGTCAAGAGTGTAATTTCTATTGAAATACATCCAGTAGAACCTTTTGAAAGGTTAATCTTTCATAATCTGATTATAAAATTTTCTCTCATAATTCTATAACTTCGAACTGTACAACGATATGTTATTAAAAAAAAAGAAAGAAAAAGAAAAATACCTTTGTTTTAAATTATTTATTTCTCTTGAAAATAATGTAGATACCAATTATAAAGACACTGGTTTAAAAATACTAATATTTAAATTAGTCACCAGTGGCATTCTTATAGTTGAATAATACAACACAGGTTAATTTGCTCATAAATTGGATTCTCTTGAGAATAAGTAGCCACTATATAAATAGCCAATATATACTTATAAATGCAGATAACTTTTAAGCAAATGTCACATGACTGTGTTCTGTTCAAAACAGCAAAGTACATGAAATTATATAATTTCCAATAAAACTAGTCGTTGGGGGCCACCGTAATACTTACCCATCATGGATATGTATATGAAAATAAAACATGTGAAAACTATTTATACAATGCATTGCAATTCATAAACAAAATTTAAATATTGTTAATATACATAGTAATGCTGTATTAAAGAACTGCTGATGTACCAATTTCGACAAATTATATAAAACGCCAAACTACTCAAGTAGTACCGAACTGCGTAAAAGAAACATCCTTATAACTCCAAAAATAATTCTATTAACTAACAATTAACTGCGTCAGATTAAGCGTCTCATTTCCAATTAAAACATATCTTTGAATTGAAATTTCAAGAAAATACAGGGTCATGAAAAATCGAAGAATGTGGAAAACAGTATTACAAATATCTCGGCAACTAATCATCCGATCGACTTTGTTTTATATGCAAAATGTGTGTTATTTTATTGCCTTCCATTCCTCAGAACAAAAAAATTCGAAAATTTTTATGTACCTTTCATCAGAACAAATTTTTCGAGAGTCCGAAAATATTAGTTCCGGATAATCGAGGTTGCTGATATTAAATAGGCTTCGTCCCATTCTTACATACTAACTACATACAAAATTTCAAGTCTCTATCTCAATTTGTTCGGGAGATAGAGCGTTTACAGACAGACAGACAGACGGACGGCAAATTTTTTTTTCTAAAAACATGTTTTTCGGAATCTCCACTATCTAACACGTGTAAATCCGTCAAAAAAATTTTTCGATTTTCAAAACGATTGCAAGACTTACCCTATAGTACGTATGATGGGTAAGTAAAAGTGATATTCTAGAACTTTAAGTTAACTTTTGAAGTATCTTAGTGTAACAGTTAAAATTGCAATGGCGAAGAATTCCCTCATGAACAATATGTAATCCAGATTAAACAGAACTCATAAACAGTGAAATGTTTTTGACAAATGTCTCTTGATGCACGGTTCAAATCAGTAAGGGATCTGAAATTAAAATATGAGGATTAATATTTCTAAACTAAACGAAATATTTTAGAGAATTAATTTTTCTGTTGGAAACGAAGGGAGTGGCATTAATTAATAATGAATTTAAATGTCGTACATTGGAATTTTTGAAATCATGCGTGATATTCACGTATGTCATATGGAGGATTTAAAAAGAGGAATTCAAGACAATTTTTCTTTATCTAATTCAAAATTTTTGTCTGTCTATCTATCTATACTGACACACACCTATTTTTGTATTTCTATAATGTACCTCTGAAATGGAAAATAAACATACAAGTTCGTATAGAAAATAATATCAAATTGCTATACAAATTAAATCAGTACGTAGTTGTTGCTATAGGGAAAGTTATGTAGGTATAGAAAATATTTTAAATAAAATATACCAAGAAATCTTAATCAAATCTCAATTTTTGAAAATAATCTAGATACCTATTACAAAGTTAATTGTTTAAAAATACTAATACAGTGAAACCTCCAAATAAGGGACACTCCAAATAAAGGACACCTCTATTTAAGGGACAAAACTTCCGGTCCCAGTCTCTTGGTATAGGACTTGTACCTTACAGTATTTACCTCTGAATAAGGGACACTCGATTTAAGGGACGCTTGAAATTGAGATTAAAAGGAAAGGTTTTTGTATCTTTGGATAATAAAGTAATTTGTGATGAAAATGAAAACAGTTTTTGTGAACTTATCTAACAGATAGACAGTCATGTAGATACAGAGACACGCGACAAAATTCTGATTCGACATCAGTGCATTTATCCCCATTAAAATTAATGCTGAAAATTATGAGGATGATTCTGAAAGTGGAGAATAAAAGGAAATTGTGAAATAAAGAACTTGATAGATGCTTTTAAGATGTTCTCAAATCCAAAAAAAAAAAAAAAAAAAAAGGCAACTTTTAAGACATGAATTTTAATTTATTTTTGTTCGGAAATGCCTGAAACTAGCAGGTGCTGTTGTTGAGAAAATATGTAATCGAGCTGTTTTTTCTGTTTTTTGCAAATACAATAGAACTTTCAAAAAATATTATCAAAGTGGGCGTTTTGAACTGAATTTTCACGCAAAAGAAGAATAACTACTTTAGACAGGTTAAATAACGTCTTTGTTACGTGATCAAAATCACTTATAACTCAATAGGTAATTTATTTATTAAAAAATTGAAAATGCGGTTCAATTTAAAATCGCTTCCATGTTCCAGTGTTCTAATTTTATACCTCTCCATTAAAAAATGAATTTGTAATCGTGAAAAAATGTTTTCCACTTATTAAGCAGAGCAATTGAGAAATTTGATGCCTTAAAATATGCAAAGAAGTTCAATACTTTTTTATATTTTTGTAAATACTGCTGGTAATGAAGAACTAAAATTTATAAGTATGGTAAATGAACACTTGAAAGGTTTGTAGTTAAAAAAAAATGGAAATTTGAAAAACAATCCCTTTTGATTGATTACTTTAAATAAAATTCTTTTAAAAGTTTTTATACTTTTTGCATGTACACTGTTTGCATAAAAAATACAAATCAATAGTTCTACAAATCATTTGACGATTTTGTATTCAACTGAAAATTTTAATCAATTATTTAATTAATTATGTTCTCTCCCTTTTGTGTCTGATAAACGTAATTTATACACATTGAATATATTTAAATTTCACTTTTAATGGTTTGTTATTTTTATATTCTTCTGAACGATAAATTAAAAATAATATAAAAAACTCCGAATAAGGGACACCTCTATTTAAGGGTCAAACGTTCTGGTCCCATGGGTGTCCCTTATTTAGAGTTTTCACTGTATTTAAAATAGTCACCAGTGGCATAGTTGTAATAGAATAATACATAAGATTAATTCGCTGATTAACAGGATTCTTCCGAATAGTAATAGGTAAACCATAGGGAATAAAACTTATAAACATAGATAACTTTTAAGTAAAAGTCACATGACTATTCTGATGTTTAAAACAGTAAAGTACATGAAATTATACCATTTCCCAATGAAAAAGAAATATTCTTGAACATTAAGTTAGTATGTGAAGTATCTTAGTGTAATAACACATCTCAGTTAAATTTGCAATGGAGCGAATTCCCCCACGAACAATATGTAATCCAGATTAAATAAAAGTCATAAATAGTGAAATATTTTTGAGAAATGTCCCTTGATGCACTGTTTAAATCAGCAAGGGATCTGAAATTGAAATATCAGGATTAATATTCCCAAATTGAACGGAATGTTTTAGAACATTAAGTTTTATGTTGGAAATGAAAGGAGTGACATTAATTAATAATGAATTTAAATGTGGTAAATTGGAATTTTTAAAACCATGCATGATATTCACGTATGTTTATGGAAGATTTTAAAAGAGGAACTCTAGACAAATTTTCTTCATCTAATTTTAAATTTTCGCTAAATGAAATTATCGTAATTAAAAATCTCTCTGTTTATATAAATCTATGTCTGAAATCCTATGAAATGGAATCCTAATAAATCCTATGAAATGAAAAATAAACTTACAAGTTTGTACATAATTCTACTACAGAACGTAGAACGATATATACCACAGTCGTATCTAAAAAAGTATCTAGTTAACAGTGTAATTGCTATCGAAATCCATCTAGCAGAATCTTTTGAAAAATTAGTCTCTCATAATCGATTTCATCTGATTATAGAATTTGCTCTCATAATTCTATAACTAAGCGAAATACAAAACCATGTTATCTTAAAATAATAATAATAATAATTATTATTATTATGGTAAAAACTATAATAATAATAATTATTATAAAAAAATTATGGTAAAAATATTCATTTCTCTTGAAAATAATCTAGATATTACAAAGATAATATTTTAAAACATTAATTAAAATTTGAAATAGTCACCAGATGCATACTTTTAAAAGAATAACACAAAAGAGTTTAATCCGCTGATTAACAGGATTCTCCCGAGAGTAATAGCTAACCCACAGGGGATAGAACTTATAAACAGAGATACTTTTTAAGTAAAAGTCACGTGACTGTCTGTTGTTTAAAACAGTAGGGGAAGATGGGAATACTTGAGCCATTTTTTAAATTTTAATTTTTTTAATTTTTTTTATAATTTCTTAGAACAAAATAAAATATTGAGAAGGAAAATTTGATATTTTTTCTTCAATTGAAAACCACTTTCAATTAATTTTGAACTATTTTTCTATGTCTAATAAATTTTTACTTTTTCTTTTACATCGTGGATCAAGTATCCCCATGGAGGGGATACTTGAGCCAGATGTCACATTCGCACCAGTATTTTGCAAAGATAAAACCGATTTACAATATACGCGAAAAAATGCATTAAACCTTTTTCAAATAAATTTGGTCCAATTTTCTGATGTCGTTGTGACATTTCAGAATTAAAATTATGTGGTAGAAAATTCTATCAGCAGAGCTCAAAGGGTTAATTACCATACTTTCAAAATGGTACCAAGGTATGTGATTTCTTTTTTACATGTTGAGAACTATAAATATGTTACCATGTTGCCAGTTTTAGAAAGAAAAATTGACCAATTGTAGAGATAATAGGGGTGGCTCAAGTATCCCTTATGCTCAAGTATCCCCACTATCCCCTAAATTACATAAAATTTTATTATATCTAATGAAAAAGAAATATTCTATAAAATTAAGATATTTTTTGAAGTATCTTATCATAATAACGCAGCTCAGTTAAATTTGCAATGGAGCAGAATTTCCTGATGAACAATATGTAATCCAGATTAAATCGTTATTTCTTCCTAGATAAATAGAAGCTCAATTAATGCAGCCGAGCATGTTTCAAGCTATTATGGACTTAAAATAAGTCATCTTCTTTAATAGAATTATTATGAACAGACGTTTATTAATAAGTCTATTAAGATGTTTCTTTAAAATTGTTAAATAACCATTTATTTAAGTTAATTTTAAAGATTAACCTCGATTTAATGTACTTAATTCTAGAAACGCTAATTTGGAAACAAACAGTGCAACCACATTGGATTAGTCAATAGAACACTGTCATAAAAGGATTTTGGAGATAATAAATAATTATGTCTCCCTACATAAATGAAGCTCATTTAATGCAGTTGAGCGCATTTTAAGTTATTATGGATGTAAAATAACTTATCTTCTTTAATTGAATTATTATAAACAGACGTTTATTAAGAACATCTATTAAGACGTTTATTAAAAATGTTAAATAACCATTTATTTAAGTTAATTTTAAAAATTAATCTCGATCTAATGTACTTAATTCTAGAAACGTTTATTTGGAAACAAACAGTGCAACCACAATGGATTAGTCAATAGAACACTGTCATACAAGGATTTTAGAGATAATAAATAATTATGTCTCTCTACATAAATGGAAGCTCATTTAATACAGTTGAGTACATTTTAAGTTATTATGGACTTGAAATAACTCATCTTCTTTAATTGAATCATCATAAATAGACGTTTATTAAGAACGTCTATTTAAGTCATTTATTAAAAATTGCTAAATAATCATTTATTTAAGTTAATTTTATAGATAAACCTCGATCTAATGTACTTAGTTCTAGAAATGCTTATTTACAAACTCTGCAACCGCGAAGGATTATTCAGTAGAACACTGCCATAGAGGAGATTTAAAGATAATATACAATTATGTCTCCCTACATAAATAGAAACTCGTTTAATACAGTTGAGCACATTTCAGGTTATTATGGACTTAAAATAACTCATTTTCTTTAATTGAATTACTATAAACAGTCGTTTATTAAGAACGTCTATTAAGTGTTTTATTAAAAATTGCTAAATAACCGTTTATTTAAGTTAATTTTACAGATTAACCTCGATTTTAATTCTAGAAACACAAATTTCAAACAAACTCTGCAACCGTGAAAGATCATTCAATAGAACACTGCCATTCAGGAGATTTTGGAGATAATAAATAGTTATACCTCTCTACATAAATGGAAGCTCGTTTAACACAGTCGAGTACATTTTAAGTTATTATGGACTTCAAATAACTCATCTCCTTTAATTAAATTATTTTGAACAGACATTTATTAAAAATTGCTATATAACCATTTGTTTAACCCATAACTACTGAGCGGTCTCATCGGTCTCACAGACCGCTGAGTTTTTGAAGTTTCGGAGTTTAACTCGTTACTTTTAGTTTAACTATAGATACAGGTCAAATTGTGTTTCGTTTAGGGCATTATTACTATCTCTAGATAATTTTGAATAGCTGAATTTTATTTTTATTTAAAATAGTACTGTATATAAAGTTTAATGCAAAAATAGTATTCTGAGAGTTAATTTAATATTTTATTCATCTTTAAGTTAAGCGGTCTGACAGACCACTCACAGTAGTTATACGACAATTTTTGTCACAGCAGTTAAGGGTTGAGTTAATTTTATAGATTAACCTCGATTTAATGTACTTAGTTCTGGAATTGCTTATTTGCAAACAAACTCTGCAACCGCGAAAGATTATTCAGTAGAGCAATGCCATAGAGGAGATTTGGGAGATAATAGTTATTTCTCCCTACATAAGTAGAAGCTCGATTAATGCAGCTGAACATATTTTAAGCTATTATGGACTTAAAATAAGTCATCTTCTTTAATTGCACTACTATAAACAGACGTTTATTAAGAAAGTCTATTAAGACGTTTATTAAAAACTGCTAAATAACCGTTTATTTAAATTAATTTTAAAGATTAATTTCGATCTAATATACTTAGTTCTAGAAATGCTTATTTCAAAACAAACTCTGCAACCGCGAAGGATTATTCAACAGAACTACTACCATAGAGGAGATTTTAAAGCTAATAAATAGTTATTTCTTCCTACATAAATAGAAGCTGAATTAATGCAGCCGAGCATATTTTAAGCTATTATGGACTTAAAATAAGTCATCTTCTTTAATTGCACTACTATAAACAAACATTTATTAAGAACGTCTATTAAGAGTTTATGAAAAAATACTAAATAAAAGTTTATTCAAGTTAATTTTATAGATTACCCTCGATCTAATGTACTTAGTCTAGAAAAACTTATTTGCAAACAAATTCTGCAACCATGAAGGATTATTCAATAGAACACTACCACAGAGAATATTTTAAAAATAGTATAAAATTATGTCTCCCTAAGCAAATGAAAACTAGTTTAATGCAGCTGAATATATTTTAAGCTATTATAGACTTAAAATAAGCTTAATTTATTTTATTGAACTATTATAAATGGATGTTTACTAAGAACGTCTATTAACAGGTTTATTAAAAATTGTTAAATGACCGTTTATTTAAGTTAGATTAACTTTATAGATTAATATCAATCAATTGTACTTAGTTTTAGAAATGGTTATTTCAAACTCTGCATCCATGAAGGATTATTCAATAGAACACTGCTATAGAGAAAATTTTGGTCTGCTTACATAAGTTGAAGCTCATTTATTACAGATGAGCACATTTCAAGTTATTATGGACTTAAAATAAGCTCAGCTTCTTTAATTGAACTATTAACTACAAACACTTTATAAGAACGCAATCACTTATGAAAACTGCAAAGTATCAGAAAATGTATTGACGATTTTTAACACTTTCTAACATAGTTGAAAATCTTTTATGAATTCGGTTTGTATGTCTATCTGCCTGTCCGTACTCCAATTCTCGTAAATACAGTCCGATTGCCATGAAATGAATACATGTTATCGGGTTTTACTATGACATGTTCGGTATTGAAAATTTAGTCTGTGGTATTTATGGGAACACTCAAAACAAGTTATAAATTGCGCGTCAAACGTAGCAAATGACGTCCGTTCCTACTAAAACGAATTTTTAAAAATACTCAGATCTTGTTGTAATAGTATATACAATACTTCGGATACGTGATAGTAGCCGAAATCTTTTGGGTGTTCCTGTAAACACTATCTGCTTTCTATTATACAGGAAGTAACTTGTAATACCTTAACAATGTATATCTATTTTATAAAATGTCAAATAATTTGATATAATTAAAAAGTTTTCAACCATGCTACGTATTTAAGTGAATAAACTTTTAGCATACTATGCAGTATACATACATAGATCATACATATGACAGAATTTAAAAAAATGTATATTTTGCCGTGTTTCATTTTTCAATCCGCATTATCTCCGCTGAGTGCCACTGCAATGCCCCAAATTTCTCACATTGAAAATAACGTGTAAAGAAAGGCCAAAATTTATTCTGTTTAGCTTTTGAAACGACCCCCTCACACACACAAACACGCATCAAAAAAATTTGAATTTTGAAATTAAAAAGTCATTTCGAGCATTATTACCGTTTCATATAATGCGCAGCAGTGCAATCTGTAGGTAATATTTTAACCTAAAACAAGGGCGCGCAGTAAAGAGATTATTAATCCCACACATTACTTTATTTTCACCGTTATCAAATTTCAACAAGTTGGTAATTACACGTGAAGTGTAGCAAATGAGGTGCGTTCTAACTATAAGAAAGTTTTAAAAATATTCAGATCTTAGTGTAATAGTAGCTAATTCTTCGAATATAGTACAGTAACCGAAATCTTTTGTGTGATCTTCAAATGATTCGATTGGGTAGTTTTTGCTCTGTTATATAGGGGCAGACGGATGGATAGACGGAGAACTGAAGGACGTCTATAAATGCTACGTATTTACACAATTACGAACGCCCCGAAAAACAGTCAGTTAATTTTAGACCATCCCGTAAAATACTCGTTAACAACGACATTTTGTAACAGCATAATTACTAATAACATATTCATTGTACAGAATCCTATTTGCGTGAGTAATATTCACACTTAACCGACTATTGAACAATAACAATCGTCGTAGATTTTTATAACAAATGATATAAAACTATACCACAAAAATTATTGTTCTGATATAGTATCTATGGTATTTTTCTATTAATAACAGTATTTATATAACAAATTGTAGCACCCGCCGTGCGGAATCCTGCTTTAAACGCCATTAGGCACTACGACGCTAGAGTGAGGAAAAACCGGAAACCTAGCGATCCTTGCACAGTATGACAACTTCCTCCCATGCTCTAAAACTTTAAGAATAAATCCTTTAGCTGCCACTTAAAGCATAATTCCCTAGGAAAAAAAATCTTACTTTTCCCTAGATTGAAAGAAATTTTCTAGAATTGGCTTTACCCCTGACGTCATCCAGCATTCCGTATTAAATGTACAGTCGCGATTCCAGCTTTCCCACCTACCTTTTTATTACTAATTGTTTATTTGCATTCATTATTTAGACTTCCCTTTAGTAAATTCTTTAATTGTTATGGGTGCTCTATCTTTTTTCGAAAACTTTAGTGATTTTTGATATTTTTGTAGTTATTTTCACCTTCTAAGGTTAGACCCCGCCTTCCTCATTTCCTAGTGGCCCACAGGTGCTTGCTCACTGTACCTCGGCTATTTAAGACATGTTTCAAGTTTGGGTCATTCTACCTTTGATCGCTGGCGTATGATGTTGTCTCTTGTGGGATATCCGTTCAGTATAGGGTCCTTTTCAGGACTTTAGCAGCGTCCGAGCTGTTATCGAGAACTCGATCTCCGCTGGCAATGGTCGCAAAATTTCTCATTCCAATTTTAGTTAATTTTAGTAGTCTTTTTTTCAAAACTTTAACTTTAACTTAACCCCTATTTAGATCACATCAGAAACCGAAATACTTTGTTTACTGGAGTTGTGGACCTGTTATGGTGTTCCAAAGTGTCTTTTTCAAGACTAGGTCTGCGGGCACTCTGGAAAACTTCAAAGTTGAAGGAATATTAGGTGAAATTTACTCAAAATAGTGAGCTAAGTGACCCCCCCCCCTATTTTTATATTTTTAGAGTGAGCTGTCGGGCTTGATTGCCTTATACTATGTCTTTTCTGTGTCGTTGGTACCACACTACCTTTACAGTTTTTTGCTTACGCCACTTGGTGAAATGACAACGAAGTGTGGGGCAACCAAATTTGTTTGGATGCCCTATGCGCCTCCTTTTTGGGGGTTATATTTAACCTCGGGCTTCCAGCTCTGGAATGATCATAGGATTTCCACATGAGTTTCCAAATCATACCATTTTGACGTGCATTCTTTCGAAATTCACTTTTTATGTTCACTTCTCAATTTAGATGGAGGTTACACGTTGCGGCTTCACGCTGAGTTGGCACTCCTTAAGTACCGCGATGTTACGTCAATTATTACACCCTGTAATCATAATTGCAAAAAGGTGTAAAATGAAAACCTTAAAAGTGAAAACATATTTTAAATTGTTTACATATTTCAACTCTACTGAAGCCGTTATCAAAACTAACAAGAATATTCTAAAATTTCAAGATATGGTTTAAAATGCCACTATTTAGTTTTTCATGTACTATTTTAGATAACACACGTTGTCTTTTTTTCTACTTGGATGTTTGTTTCCATATTAGTAACAATTCAGTAACTCAAGCATAATTTTTAAGTTAAATAATGTATGCTTATTTGGTTTGGATCGAACAAAAACATGTAAAAAGTCTAATAGAACATTTCTGCTGTTTTAAAGAATTTTATTTTACATCTTTTACACTGTAAAAAATAATTTTTAATTTTGCAATATAATATTGGCAGATGGGATATCATTATTATAGCTGTAAAATTAAGGTTAAGAAGTTTAAAACCGTAAGATCAACATTAATAAACCATTAAGAGACTGGGTTTTGTAGAACCATTTATTTCATTTACATTTAATAAGGTTAACTCAATCTGATATACTCGCTCTTACATTATTGTCAAACTAACTCTTCAACTATGCAGAATTATTAAATAGAACACGAAGAGATTACAGAATCGATAGTTATGTGGTCTTGTACAAATAGTAGTTAATTTAAGGCGGTGGATAATACTTTAGATACTATTATGCACTTAAAATAAACTGAACCGCTTCAAGATCTCTATTTTAAAACGTCATTTTCGGTTATAACTTCAATTAAAAAACTTACTGTTTATCATTTATATTTTCGACAAAGTTGTTAAAAAACAGTTATTTTTTGATTTTTTTCCAAAATGAATTATATTGTAAAAGTATGTTAATAATCATCATAACTCAATAAATAATAGTTGGATTACTACAACTCTTTAAAATTGTATTTTACACCTTTTACAAAAAATAATTGTTAATTTTGCAGTATAATATTCGCAGATGGGGTATGAGTGTTATTACTGTAAAATTAAGGCTAAGAACGTTAAGTTTAAAACCGTAAAATTAGTCTTCATAAACTGTTAAGAGACTGGGTTTTCAAAGAATCATTTATTTCATTAAATGCGTCCGTAATTATGAAAATACGTAGCACCTATAGTTGTCGTTCAGTCGGTTTGCGTGTCCGACTGTCCGCATCGACAATGCAGACACTACCCAACGTTTTAAATTTAAAATAATCATTATTACATAGTTTTGACGAGTCATTTCAAATTTTATGAAAATCGGATGTATAGCTCAATTACAGGAACAATCCGTTACATTACGGTCAATGGAAAAAAAAAAGCTTCATTTAAAAAGTGCATTTTAATTGTGTTCAGCTGTTTCGAACATAATAAAATTGATGTGCATCTATGAAATATATACTATGATATGAATTCTGTTCAATATGGGGTCCAAACAACATTTGTTATTCATTTACAGGGCCGCACAAAATTATTCCATTACATAATAATACAGGGAAAACATTCATTAGTTGAGCGCGTTGTAATTGTGTCAAATCATTTTATATTTTATGAAATTAATACACGTTGCTGAGGTTTACTACAAATTACTTCTTGTGTAATAGAAAGCAAACAGTATTTACATGGACACACAAACGATTTCGGCTGTTATATAGTATACTATTAGACGAAGATCTAAATACTTCTTAAACTTCGTTATAGTACGAACGCACTTTATTTGCTACGCTTGAAGTACACTTTTCAACGAAATTTAATTTTAACATGGTTAAACTCAATCTTATGTACTCGGTTCTACCATATTGTCAAACTAACTCTTCATCTATGCAGAATTATTAAACAGAATGCAAAGAGATTGCAGAGATAATAGTTATGTGGTCTTGCATAAATGGTAGATCCTTTAAAGCGGTGGGTAATACTTTAGCGACTATTATGCATCTAAATAAGCTGAACCGCTATGTATATTTTAGAACGTCATTTTTGGTTACAATTTCAATTCAAAGACTTACCCTGTTTTAGAGAGAAAAAAAGCTTAACTTGGAGCTTTTCCTGAAGTTTTCCCCTTTAATCCTGGAGCTTTTAATATTTACATTTCAGACAAAGAACGTTAAGTTTAAAAACTTGAAATTAACCTTAATAAACCGTTTAGAAACTGGGTTTTGCATAGCTGCCAACTTTTACGCATTTTTGCTACCACTAAAATTGTACAGAGATTTTCCATTTGTTTTCCATTTCGGTAATTAAATAACACGATATTTATTATAAAATTTTTGTGGTAGGAAAAATGCGTAAAAGTTGGCAGCTAGGTTTTGGAAGAACCATTTATTTAATTTAATTTAAATAATGCTAAACTCAATCTTATGTACTCGGTTCTACTGTAATATCAAATAAGCTCTTCAGATATGCAGAATTATTAAACAGAACGCAAAGAGATTGTAGAGATAATACATATGTGGTCCTACATAATTGGTAGCTCATTTAAGGTTGTGGATAATACTTTAGAGACTATAATATATCTAACTAATCCGAACAGCTACAAGATACCTGTTTTAAAACGTCATTTTCAGTTATAATTTCAATTCAAAGACTTACTGTTTTAGAGAAAAAAGAGGCTAAGCTCTAAAATCCTGGAGCATTTTATCATTTATATTTCCGACAAGGTTAAAATAATAACAATAATTGTTAATTTTACAGTATAATATTGGCAAATGAGGTATCAGTGTTATACTGTAAAATTAATTTTAAGTTTAAAACTGTAAAATTAACTTTAAAAACCCGTTCAGAGACTAGGTTTAGGAAAAATGATTTATTTCATTTAAATTTAATGGCTAACTCAATGTAATATACTCGCTTCTACCATATTGTCAAACAAACACTTTAACCATGCAAAATTATTAAATAGAACACAAAGAGATTGCAGAGGTAATAAGTTATCTTGTATATAGCTCATATGATAGCTCATTTAAGGCGGTGGATAATACTTTAGAAATTATAATGCATTTAAATAACCTGAACCGCTACCTTATCTGTTTTAAAACGTCGTTGTCGGTTATAATTTCAATTCAAAGACTTACTATTTTAGAGAAAAAAGGCACTAAACTTAAAAAAGTTTGGAGCATTTTTATCACTCATATTTCCGACATAGAACGTTGAGTTTATAATCGTAAAATTAACCTTTAAAAAACCGGTCAGAGACTGGGTTTTGGAAGAATCATTTATTTCATTTAATTTTAAAAAGGTTAAATCAATGTAATATACTCGCTTTTACCATATCGTCAAATTCTTTAACTATGCAAATTTATTAAATAGAAGACGAAGAGATTTCAGAGATAATAGTTATGTGGTTTTGCATAAATTGTTAACTCATTTAAGTGGGAGGATAATATTTTACAGACTATTATGCATCTAAATAAGCTGAACTGCTACAAGATCTCTGTTTTAACACTTTATTTACCGACGGTACTTCTAAGTACCATTAAAATTACTTTTTATAGCATTCTTTTAATATGTCAATTAGTTATAATACTGTTTAGAATGAATTACAGATACATTACTTTATTTTGTTCCAAAAGCATTATTGGTTACACAAAACAATAATATTTTTTAAAAGGATGATTTCTTTCGCCTTTGTAACTTTTCATCTTTCTTGGTGCTGAGGAAGAAGGGATGGGGATTTTTCAATTCGGAAATATTTCTATATTTATATTGTAAGAACATCATATTTGTACATTTTCTAATTCTACAAAATACTAAGAAAACAATTTAAAATAAAAGATTTAAATAGGGCAATAAATATTGCACAAAATTCCTGTAAATTCAAAATTAATCCTTCTAAATCCTTTAATCCTTTAAAATCCTTCAAAAATCTATTATATGATTATATAAATATTTTAATTTAATTTAAACAATTTACGTAATATGCTTTAGGATGTAAAATCTTCATGAATTCATAATTCGGTAGATAAAGGGTTAAAAGATCATTTTCGGTTATAATTTCAATTTAAAGACTAACTATTTTAGAGGAAAAGACGTTAAACTTTAAAATCCTGGAGCATTTTTATCATTCATATTTCCGATATAGAACGTTGAGTTTAAACCCGTTAAATTAATCTTAAAAACACGCTCAGAAACTGGGTTTTGGAAAAGCAATTTATTTCAATTAATTTTTTAATAAAATTAACTCAATGTAATATACCCATTTCTACCATATTGTCAAACTAAGCCTTTAACTATGCAAAATTATTAAATAGAACGTAAAGAGATTGCAGAGATAATAGTTATGTGGTCTTGCATAAATGGTAGCTCATTTAAGTGGCAGGATAATACTTTTCAGACTATTATGCATTTAAAATAAGCTGAACCGTTTCAAAATCTCTGTTCTAAATCGTCATTTTCGGTTATAGTTTCAATTGAAACACTTGCTGTTTTAGAGAAAAAAAGAGGCTAAATATTAAAATCCTGAAGCCTTTTTATCATTTATGTTTTCGATAAAATAGAAAAAAAAAGTTTAATTTTTTTTTTTTTTTTTTTTTTTTGCAAAGTGATTATCTTGTTATATTTTACACACAGATATGTTTGGCATTAATAATATAGAGATATAGATAGATTGCGTATTGCAATAATTTTGTAATAGTAAATGTAACTATGTGACTGCGTTATGTAAATTTTGAGACAGTGAAAAGGACGTTAGATTTAGATTTTTCACGAAATATAATTCCGTGACTGTGTCAATGCGAAATTTTTTTTGGCTGATTGTAAAACGACAGACAATTTGAAACATAACACATTTCAATTGGTAACGTATCCATAATTACTTATCTTGATTAGGTATACTAATACAGTTTTAATTCTTCAATACGTTGAACAGTCGAAATTTAAAGAATTAATATTTTGGTAACTTTAAGTTAAAAATGTTATTTGTTTTAAGAGTTAAACTTACCAATGTCAGAGTTCCCTTTTAAACAATTTATTTCGTCGAAATTCCACGGTATTATCTCGTTAATAATCTCATTACTACTACCCGCTACAATATCTCTGTTTTAAAACGTCATTTTTGGTTATAATTTCAGTTCAAAGACTTACTGTTTTAGAGAAAAAACAGGCTAAGGTTTAAAATCCTGGAGCATTTTTATCATTTATATTTCCGGCAAAGTTTTAAAATAATAATAATAATTGTTAATTTTACAGTATAATATTGGCAGATAAGGTATCAGTGTTACACTGTAACATTAATTTTAAGTTTAAAACCGTAAAATTATCTTTAATAAACCGTTCAAAGACTAAGTTTCTGAAAAATGATTTATTTCATTTAAATTTAATGGTTAACTCAATGTAATATACACGCTTCTACAATATTGTCAAACAAACACTTTAACCATGCAAAATTATTAAATAGAACACAAAGAGTTTGCAGAGGTAATACAGTCGAGTCTCAATATAACGAAACTCCATCCAACGAATTTCTCTATTTGACGAATTTTTTATAGGAACGGTTAATTTTTTCATGATTACATTAAAAAAAATCTCCATATAGCGAAATATATATCTCCATTTAACGAATTGTTTCGAAAATGTTCTGTCATAAGTTCAGAAAACACTTCAAATTATTTGTAGAATAATTTTTTTTTGTTCATTTTTGGTTTATATTTCATAGCTACATTCCTCTACCCTTTTCCTAATGCCCCAAAAAAGGCATTCAACTCCCCCCCAAGAAAAACATCTTTTTGCATGGTTACACTTGACTTTGTTTTAGCCAAGATGAGCATGCGTTCTTGGAAAAGATTGGAACATTTGCTTTCTAGTGGGGCGATTTGCAACTATCACAAAGCATCCTAAAAGATAAAACTATTCCATTATTGTCTTTAAAATGGTGTTTGTTTCTTGGTTTGGATAGTAAGACGGGAGTAAGGGGGAATTGCAGAAAAGGTCATTTTTCAGCAGGTTTTCATCTACCTAAATTAACTCTCATTACTTTAAGAGTTTACAGAGGATGTTTGTTGAATGTGGCGACTCGGAGTATTTTTTGTTGTGAGAGATGATTTGAATGAAGAATTGTTACTAAATATCATCTTTGCTGGTATTATCTTCTACTGCATTTGCATAAAATTGCTTTTAGTTTAAACACAACTCTCTCTGATAAAGTAATAATTTTGAAAATAATCGATAAGACACCGGGGAAAAGAAAAAGGAAGTGGCGAAGATGTTTGAGATTCTGAAAAAATTCCTTTAAATATTTCAAAAACTTAATTAACCACCTCAAAAATAATTCTGTTTCAAAAATTAAACATTAAATGAAAATTTTTTGCCATTCTGTATTCAGCGAATTTTTCTATATTACGAATTTTTTGTCTGAATGATGGATTTCGTTATATAGAGAATCGACTGTAGTTATGTGATCTTGTATAAATGATAGCTCATTTAAGGCGGTGGATAATACTTTAGAAACTATTATGCATTTTAAAAACCTGAACCGCTACAACATCTTTGTTTTAAAATGTCATTTTCGGTTATAATTTCAATTCAAAGACTTACTATTTTAGAGAAAAAAGGCACTAAACTTAAAAAGCTTGGAGCATTTTTATCATTCATATTGCCGACATAGAACGTTGAGTTTATAACCGTAAAATTAACTTTAACCTGGGAGAACACGCGTTTATCCAGGGTAGAAATGGTTTTAACTTTGTCACCAATAAAATCAAATTATAACCGTCATTTGATTTAGGCGAGCCAATCCTTACAAATTTTGCGATAAAATAAATTGAAGATTTCTTTTAAAAGATAAGTGGTTACAATTTCAAAAACCATACTCAACTCCGGGTCAAAAAGACCCAGCGCGTGTACTCCCGGGTTACAAAACCGCTCAGAAACTGGGTTTGGAAGAATCATTTATTTCATTTAATTTAAATAAGGTTAGCTCAATGTAATATACTCGCTTCTACCATATTGTCAAACTAACTCTCTAACTATGAAAAATTACTAAATAGAACACGAAGAGATTTTAGAGATAATAGTTATATGGTCTTGCATAAATGGTAGCTCATTTAAGTGGGAAGATAATATTTTACAGACTGTTATGCATCTAAATAAGCGTAACCGCTACAAGATCTGTTTTAACACTTTATCTACCGACGGTACTTGTAAGCACCATTAAAATTACTTATTATAGAATTCTTTTAATGCGTCAATTAGTTATAATACTGTTTAGAATGAATTACAGATATATTACTAGATATATTACACATATATACACAAAACAACAATATTTTTAAAAGGATGATTTCTTTCGCCTTTGTAACTTTTCATCTTTCTTGGTGCTGAGGGAGAAGAGATGGGGATTTTTCAATTCGGAAATATTTCTATATTTATATTGTAAGAACATCATATTTGTACATTTTCTAATTCTACAAAATACTAAGAAAACAATTTAAAATAAAATATTTAAATGGGGCTATAAATATTGCGCAAAATCGCTGTATATTCAAAATTAATTCTTCTAAATCCTTCAAATATTTATTAAATGATTATGTACAGTTGGCAAAAAAAGTATTTGTACACTCTAAAATTTTTAATTTTTAACTAAATAAAAACAGATATTTTGTCAAAAATAGTTTTAATACAGTCTGTTTAGCGTGCGTTTTAAATTACACAACAGAAAATTTCGATAAAGATGTAAAATAATTTTCTAATAGGAAAAGTTTAAAAATTTCTTGCAAAAAAAGTATTTGTACATTTCTCCATCCTGATATGTACTGTGTTTTATAGTGTTTATGGTTCAAAGGACTACTTTTACAGAAGCTGTTAATAATTTTTGAGTTCATATTATATTTGTCTGACATTTAATCTAATTTGCTCTTGAAATAATTGAGTATAGAACCTAATACTAGAGAGGCACCTCTAGCTATATGAAATCCTATGATTGAGCATAATAAAAATTTAAATTCGCAACAAGAATTTGTAAAAGCTATTAAATTACCATTTACAACTATTGGATGTATAGTGAGAAACTATGAATAAATTAAAAGCATCGAAATTCAATGAAAACCGGGACTTCTTAGCAAACTAACAATGAGGGAAAAAAGGAGTGTTGTTAAAAAAGCTTTAAAAAATCCTATGCGTTCGGTTCAAAAATTTGCTGGAGACCTTGCGACATCTTCTCGCATCAGAGTAATACCTCAAACAATAAAAAATATTCTTCTCAATGCAGATTTAAAAGGAAGAACCTCAAGGAAAAATCCATTCATCAGCGAAACAAATAGGCGAAAACGCATAGTATTCGCTTTCGCATACAGAAGTAAATCATTGGATTTTTGGAAAACAGTAATTTTTTCTGATGAGGGAAAATTCGGAATTTTCTTACCATCAAGCATTCGAAAAAATTGGCGTAAAAATAAAACTGTTCTAGATCCAAAACGTATACTTCAAACTATGAAGCATTTTGGGGGGAATATTATACTTTTGGGGTGCATAGCTTCTAATGGAGCAGGACATTTAAAATTTATTGACAATGGAAGGACAGGTTTAACATACATTTATGTGTCGCGCCATAATTTATTAAACTGTGCCAATAAATTATGCATAGAGGAAGCTTTTCACTTTCTGCAGGATAACGACCAAAGCATACTGCTGTGATCACCAGCACATGCATACGACAATACTCCAAGACGACTGGTAACTCTTCTAAAATCTCTAGACTTGAATCCAATAGAAAATTTGCAGATGCTATTGGATGCAAAAATCCGAAAAAAAAAATATGTATTGGTAAAAAACAGTTTTAAAGAAGCTCTTATTGTGTCATGGAATAACATTAACCAGACCGATACAAAAAAGTTGGTGGAATCAATGTCACACCATCTAGAAGTAGTCATAAACGCTAAATGAATTCGCACAAAATATTAATTTGTATCATTTTACTAAATTTTCATTAATTATATTACATTAATATTGTGTACAAATACTTTTTTTGCATTATATTTTTGTATATTTGTTTATTATAATGTAAAAAATCGATTCGTTTAATTTTGTTTTTGCTTCTATAATATTATAATGCATTAAATTAATGTATTACAGTATTTTTTGCTTAAATCTTTTGTTTAATTTCATTATAATTTAAAAAAATGAAGTGTACAAATACTTTTTTTGCCAACTGTAAATCTTTTAATTTAATTTAAACAATTTACGTGATATGCTTTAGGATGCAAAATCTTTATGAATTTCATAATTCGGTAGATAATGGTTTAAAACATCATTTTCGGTTACAATTTCAATTCAAAGACTTACTGTTTTAGAGGAAAAAGACGATAAACTTTAAAATCCTGTAGCATTTTATCATTCATATTTCCGACATTGAACGCGAGTTTAAAACGGTAAAATTAATCTAAAAAAAAAAAAAAAACGTTCAGAGACTGGGTTTTAGAAAAACGATTTATTTCAATTAATTTTAACAAGATTAATTCAATGTAATATAGTCACTTTTACAATATAGACAAACTAACTTTTTAACTATGCAAAATTAATAAATAGAAGGCAAAGAGATTGAAGAGGTAATAGTTATGGGGTCTTGGTAGCTCATTTAAGTGGGAGGATAACACTTTTAAGACTATTATGCATCTAAATAAACTGAAACGCTTCAAGAACTCTGTTCTAAATTGTCATTTTCGGTTATAATTTTAATTCAAACACTTTAGAAAAATTTTAGAGAAAAAAGAGGCTCAACATTAAAATCCTGAAGCCTTTTTATCATTAATATTTTCAACAAAGTAGAAAAAAAAGTTTATTTATTTTATTTATTTATTTATTTATTTGCAAAATGATTACCTTGTTATATTTTACGCACAGATATGTTTGGCATTAATAATATAAAGACATAGATAGATTGCGTATTGCAATAATTTTGAAATAGTAAATGTGAATATGAGACTGCTTTATGTAAATTTTAAGACAGTGAAAAGGACGTTAGGTTTAGATTTCTCACGAAAAATAATTCCGTGATTGAGTCAATGTGAAATCCTTTTTGCGGATTTTAAAACGACAGGCAATTAGAAACACAAGAATCTCAATTGGTAACGTCACCATAATTACTTATCTTGATTAGGTATACTAATACAGTTTAATTTTTCAATACGTTGAACAGACGAAATTTACAGAATTAATATTTTGGTTTAAGAGTTGAACTAACCAAAGTCAGAGTTGCTTCTTAAACAATTTCCTTCGTCGAAATTCGGCAGCATTATCTCGTTACTATTTACTAGCTGCGCAACTAAATTTCCGAGTTTTTTTTTATCCATGAAAAATGGAAAATTTCAAGAAAATCACAAAAAATGGTTTAATGAAAGCATCATTCCTCGCCATCTCTCTGATAATACATGAATATCATGACGATAAAACGACGTGTGTTTGGACAGAAATTATTCATCTAATCAATTTTGCACCTCTTCGAAATTAGTTAAGTGTATTCCAGCTAAGTCATGCGCCATCAACCCGACCAAATGGTAATCGGAAGGGGACAGTTCTAGCAAGTATGGCAGGAGCAGCAGCAGATCTATTTCAGTGTTTTGGTAGTGCTCGGAACGATGGAATTGTGATAGCACAGAACGTTGTCATGCTGCAATATCAATCGTTTGTGTTTAGAGTTTCTTTTTGGCTGTTTTTTGAACAATGTATGGTTCAATTTAATTATTTGTTGTCAGCCGCGATGTCTTTTGACAGTTTCGGGTGATTTCATCTCATGATTTCTTTCTGGTCCCACTAAATGCTTGGATATTGTATTCTTTCCGAATCAAATTGGTTGTGCCGTTCGATGTTGATGCTTTGCCAACTGAAAGTCACGATTTTTTGCATTTGGGATTCCCGAAATATATCTACTTTTCATTGCCAATAAGAATTCGATGCAGGAAACTATTTCTTCTGTGCGCAAAAGTAAAATTTTGATAATGGCGTTTTGTTTTTTCATCGGTCTTCTAGTCAACTCATGCAGAACCCATTTTCCTTCCTTTTGAATTTTTTTCATGACATGTAAGCGTTTAGAAATACTTTGGCAAGTCATGTTTAATGTCTTCCCAAGTGAATCTTGCTTTTTTGTTATCATCTTTCTGTTATAACGCTTGCAGATCGGTATCCTATTTTTTTTTTCGGAGAAATCACCTTTTCTAAAGCATTCAACAAATCTTCACAGGTATTTTCTGATGGTTCATGTTCGCCACAATCAGTGTTCTCGCTGACATTTGGCCAACGTTAGTAATTTGGCTAATTAAAAATAAAAAAACATTCGCCAAATGAAAAAAGTATTAGCCAAATAGATTCGCCGTGTAGCACACAAAAAAATTATCCTTTAAGGATGTTGTTAAATCAAAAAGGGTAACTTTGTGACATATGCTTTAATTTATCTTTGCATGAAATGCATGAAAATAGCAGGTGTTGTTAATCAGAAGCTGTCTAATTGCACTCAATTTTCTGTTTTTTTTTTTTTTTTTTTTTTTTTTTTAACACAATAGATTTTTAAAGATAGAAAACCAACGAATATAAATGCACAAATAAAGTATGAGAAGGTAGCAAATAGCTATTTCGAATCTACTAACGAGATTCTTCATCAGTGCAAAACTCAGCGAGCTAAAAGTAGCAAAACTGAGCAAAGAGACAGAGAGACGCAGGCTTATATACCCGCTATGGGAACAATCCCGCAACAATCCCGAACAATTTTCAGACTACTGTCTTTCGCAAACCTTTTGCGGTCAGTCTTCCACCTCAGATATTCTTCTCATCCTCCTAACCAGAAAGTTGCGGCTTTTAAAACTTTTGTTTTCCGGGCTTCCAATATTTGTTCAACTCCTCAGTTACTCAGTGATGAACTTAATTACCTAAAAGCTATTGCTGTTGATCGTGGTTATTCTCCTAATATTATAGATTCTATTCATAGAAAATTGACAAAATCCACACAAACTGAAAGTAAGAACTTTAATTCGAACTCCAATGCTTTGGTTGTTTTGCCTTTTTTCCCCAAAATCAGTCAGCAAGTTGCTAAAATTTTAAAAAGGTTCGATTTCAATGTTATTTTTTCTCCTGTTAATAAAATTGCTTTTTCAAATCTTAAGCACACCATTGATCACTTATATAACTGGGGTATTTACCAAATTTCTTACCAATGTGGTCTTTCTTATATTGGTCAGACTAAACGTGCTCTCAGATTTCGTTTAATGGAACATAAAAGGTATGTCAAAAATCAGGAGCTTAAACGTTCCTCTATTGCTCAACATTGTTGGTCTTCTCAACATAAGTTTAACTTTTCTTCAGCCACCATCATCCATAAATGTCCTTCTATTCTTGATCTTGATTTTTGGGAAGCTTACCACATCATAAAAAATTCTCACTCCTTAGTCAATGACTTATCTAGTACTCCTTATTTTCCAAGTATTTGGAAATCTTTAATTTAATACTTTTTTTTTTTACTCGCTTTTTAGTTTTTGTTTTGCTTGTTCTCCGATAGATGTCGCTACTTGTCCACTCTGTTGGTTTTGGCTGCTTTCTTCTCATTGGTTGCTTTTCTTTAGGCGGGATCGTTCCCATAGCGGGTATATAAGCCTGCGTCTTTCTGTCTCTTTGCTCAGTTTTGCTACTTTTAGCTCGCTGAGTTTTGCACTGATGAAGAATCTCGTTAGTAGATTCGAAATAGCTATTTGCTACCTTCTCATACTTTATTTGTGCATTTATATTCGTTGGTTTTCTATCTTTAAACATTTGTGCACAAAGGCTTTATTTGCTATTTTAATACAATAGATCTTTTATAAGTAGCCTTCAAAGTTAACATTTTTGAGCACATTTCCCGATGAAAGCATGAAAAGCAGGAGAAAAACGGGTGATCACATGATCAAAATTGCTTAAAACTGGATAGGTAATTTAATTATCATAAAATGAAAAAATAAGTTCTATTCGAAATCGCTTCCACAGTTAGGCATTCCAATTTTATATCTTTCTATTAAAAAATGAATTTGTAAATGTGTCAAAACATTTTGCGCTAGTTGAGCGGAGCAGTTGAGAACAACCTTAACGCACTCCCTTTTTTTTTCCAGTATGTTCTAAAAAAACCTAATTTTTTATAACTGCGACTACGATTGTTATTAATCTTACTAGCGAGCTACGCCCGCTAGCTGGGCCACTTTTTCCAAACGAACCTCGATATTAAGCAGTATATAATAAGCAAAAAAATTCATTTAATAAGCAAGTCTTGGTGTTCGAATCCTCAAGCACAAAATAAAGTAAATTAAAGAGCTATGGTTGTTATGCGCCCATTATCAAGTTAAAAATATGTGATTTCGCACAGTGGGCGCTATTCGCCCACCGTGTGAAGCCGGCCCACCGGCCTACCACCCACCGGCGCTACGCGCCATGGTCGCCATCGTCCCGTTAAAAATATTTGGTTTTGCATGGTTGGCGCTGCACGCCCATAAGACATTTTCTTGTGTTTTTTGGTTCATCAGAAGCAGACTTTTACGCAGATTTTGAATATGTAATCAGTTTTTTTCTACTTTAAAAACTGTCTGCATGATGGTTTAAGAAAAAACGCGCAAAAAAGTTTTCGGTATTAAAAACTGCAAAAGACTACTATTAAAAAGAAATAAGTAATTTCATTAATATCACAAACAACATAACTAACAAATACTAATTTTGGCAGCTCGTTTTCCGTTTGTACTAACAGAAATTAGTATTAATCGCGTAAATCTTAGGTTACACAATATTCGTGTATGCTACCAAAAAGAAAAAGTATGAAAATAAACCGTGTTTAACATTTTTTACCAATTAATTAGTTCTTTTTCAAAGAACCGAAACGAAAGAAAAAGTCGTTTTCCCGGGAGAAAAAAGAGGTTTTCGGCTGCTTCTTCTTTTAGCCAAAGGGGAAAAGTTCAGGTTCTTCACCGCAAGGTGGCGCAGTGTTCTGCCTCAGAGCTCCGTTTGAGCTCTGTTTGGGAAATTAGACGTTTTCCGTTCCGATTCCCGACTGGTTTTTAATTCATAACTTTTTTTATTTTGGTCCCACGGTCTCGAAAATGCCCGAAATGACTTCCCCGGAATTTTTCCAATCGAAAGGCACCTTTCGCGACTTCCAACTCGCCCGCGTTGCGAACTGTAATCGGCTTCAAGCAGACAGACAGACAGAGGCGCACGGATTTTATTAGTATAGATTAATCTAATTTCAACTACCCGCTACAAATATATTGAAAATATGTATATATTGAAAATATGTATATATGCATATGAATGAAAAAAGAAATAAAAAACAATAATTGAGCACTAGCAATTTGGCGAATCAAATCTCATGTTTACTCGCCAAATGAAGAATTTAGTCGCAATTTGGCGCATTGGCGAGCGGCAGCGAGAACACTGGCCACAATTCTCCTCAACAAACGACGTACTTCAGCTTAATTTTTTTTCAGATTAAAGCAGAAAAACAACACTTCCCGCAAACGCTGTTTATTTGGCGCAAAATTCAACATTTTCGTTTCTAAAAAAAATATTTTTGCATTGCGATATATATTGATATTATGACAGTTTACTGTTAATAGATGTCAAAACTACACTTCTCAAAACAATTAAAGGATATTTGAAGTTTTATATAAAATAAAGATATAAACGAATTTTTTTTGCCGAAAATAGAAGAAGAGAATCACAAATGCAAATTTTTCTGGTTTTCAAACTGTGGAGTATGCAAATTTTGAGTTCGACGTCAAAAACGTCGCTTCAGCGGCAGCGAATGAAATTTGACTTTCAACTGGATAAAAGAGAATGAAGACAAGGATGATCGGCATTCAGTGATTGCTTTGTTTCGATGAGTACGATGTCTCAGCGAAGTCATTTGACAGATTCAGAAGCTTGGAGAATTGTTGGTAGGTTAGAAGGGGGCCAAACTCAAGCCGAAGTAGCGCAAGCCAATGGAGGGTCACAAAGTGTCATTTCTAGGATCTGGAACCGTTTTTTGGAGAGTGGATGTGCAGGCCGAAGACCAGGGCAAGGTCGTAGATGGGCAACAACGCCCAATGAAGATCGGTATTTAGCGTTAACAGCTCGGAGACACCGAACATGAACTCTACTCTTCTCCAACAACACCTTCGCTCGGCTACAGGCACCACGATTTCAACTCAGACTGTCCGAAACCGGCTCCATGCTGTTGGTCTGTATGCTCGCTGACCGATGGTATGTGTTAGATTAACATCAAGGCATCGTCGCGACCGCAGGAAGTGGGCAACCGAGCATGTCAACTGAAGGAGAAATGAATGGAGCAATATTCTGTTTTCTGACGAGTCACGTTTTTCTGTGCATCCGGATAATAGGCGTATTTTCATCTGGAGGGACCGTGGCAGTAGGAATAATCCTGCGTTCGTGCACGAAAGTGTCAGGTTTGGCGGTGGAGGAGTGTTGGTGTATGGTGGCATCTCCATTGATGGGCGCACTGACCTCTACATCATTCGAGATGGAGCTCTGACTGGTCGCCGATATAGGGATGAGATCCTCAGACCTATTGTAGTCCCTTACGCTGCAGCAATCGGAGATAACTTCATTTTAATGAACGATAACTGCAGGCCCAACTGGAAAGAGCTCTTCTGGAAGAGTGGGGCAGAATACCCCAACTCGTCATTAATAGCCTCATTGAGTCCATGCCTCAAAGGTGTTCAACATTGCTGGCCGCCCGTGGAAACCATACCTCCTACTGAAAATGATTTTCTTTGAAGAAAACACCTTTTCTTATTCTTTTTTTCTCATATGCACAAATTGTGTTTTTTTCCTTTTGTACACAAATGCGCAATAAAATGCATTTTTTTCTGCCAAACATGTGTAATTTATTCTCATATAACCTACTATGTCTGTCGACCATGTATGAATCAGCTAAAAAGTTTCCCAGATACAAAATCGACCTAAAATTGCAATATCCTTTAATTGTTTTGAGCAGTGTATTAAAAAACATAACTTCAGACATATATGCTTCTACATGTGAAATTAGCTCCATCCATGTGTGAAAGCCAGAAACTTAGTTGAGCACCTAATAAAACTTTAGCAACATTACAAATTATGCATTCAATTTGCAATTCGCGAAAAAATATGTTCCCTAACAATTTGTTCCTTCATTTTATAAAATTCTATTACTCATTTTAGACAGAATTGCGAATATGTATTATCTGTTGAGCTGATGTGCTGATCTTGTGCTTTATCAACAGAAAATCCCTTTACTATTTTAATTATTACATTCCAAAATAATGTGGATACATTATGAAATATGATCACTTTTTTAGCTTTTAAAATTTCCTTTAAATGTTTCCTCAAGATAAAAAAGTTACTCAATATAATTTACATTTAACCTATAAATAATTCCTAAATAGCCATTTTTTAAAATATTAGACGCAATTGCGAAAATGTTACAAATGCTTTGTGTTATCATATGCAAATAGGTTTACTGTGTTGAGCTTTTTAATTCCAAAAAAAAAAAAAAAAAAAAAATGTGGATACGTTAAGAAAATCCCTTATGTTTCTATACGTTAGAAAATTTACTTTTCAATTTTTGCACAAGATAAAAAAATTACACAGGGCATACCTTGTAAATTCTTGGCCAATAACGGAAGTTGTAAAAGTATTACACAATTACGAAATTGTTATACATATTTTCTTTATCATATGTAAATCTATTTACTGCTTTTAGCTGCTTCATTTAAAAATAAAAGGAATATATTATGAAATATCCTCGTTCATTTATTTCTTGAAAAGTTAATTAAATATTTTCTCAATTTAAACAATTTACAAAGGGTATTATTCCCTCGTATTGATAACCACTTTAGCGAATTTCTAAGCCGTTAGCTTGAAAATTATAGTTAATATAAAAATTAACAACAAATTAAAATAAAAAGCTACAGTCGTTTGGTAGTTTCATTGCCCCTAGCCCTACCTTTCTTACTTTTCTATGTCTTTAATTGGTGAAATTTTAATTTTTAACATGTCCAGCATCAATTTCTCATCCCCCCCCCCCATTCCTATAGAGATTAATATTCGCGACGTGACTAGGAACTTGTCGAACTGGCTTCTTCTAGAGAGTCGGATATTCGTGTAGGGTGGCGGACGAAAAGAGGTCGCTCCCCACGGCGTTTAATTTAATTGAAATTGTTATGTGTATAACAATTTCAATATATTGAAATTGTTTTTATAATTGAAATTGTTTTTATGTATTGAAATTGTTATGAATTTTTTATTTTCGTCATAACTCATAAATAATAGTTGGATTACTAAAATTTTTCCCATTATATTTCACATGTATGTTTAAAGGAAGTAGAGTTCTTAATCTGATTTATTGAAACGTTTCTGAGTTATGCAGCCTAAATTTACGAATGATCAACGTTTTTCAGGAATTTTCGCCGTTGTTTGTCTTTTTAGGGTCCTTCGTAATAATATAAATATATATCTCCTATAGTCGTGATCCAATCCGTCCGTCGGTCTATTTGCCAGTCCGTATATAACAGCTGAAAAACTACCCAACTCAGTAGATTGAAATTTAATGTATAGAAATGTTGTCAAATTGCGTCGCTTCATTTCAAATTTCATCAAAATCGTATCAAAGTTAAAAACATAGTGATATAAGTTTTCTTCATTCTACCATATCCTATCATCGCCATTTATTTAATGATATCTCATGATAATTAATGATTCTAATTTCATAAAAACAGTCTAGTTCTTAAAAAAAAGTTTGAACTTATGACATGCGACACCGTTTAAGAATGAATTAAAATTTGCGTTATAGACCGGAAGGCGGCAGCGCAGACAATCATCTCATCGAGTTCACGGATGAAAATCTACGATTAGTTAAATGTCGATTCGCATGATAAAACCTATACATTTGGTCATATCTTGGTGGAAAACACCTAAAAAACTAATTTTAGCGGTTGACTCGTAGATTTAATATTGTACTTTCTTGCATCCAAAAGTATGAAATGATGGAGGATTGGAAGCAGGAAAATATAATGGTAAACCTATGAGTCAACCGCTTTTTGTCTGTGTTCCACTAAGATATGACTTGGCAGACCGATTGCGTTCTAATATGCGAATCGAGATTTAACTAATCCTAGATTTTCATCCATGAACTTGATGAGGTGATTACCTGTGCTGACGCTTCCTGGTCTATTATATTTAACAAGGTAGAACCCGTCGAATTTCGACGAAAGAAAATGTTTAAAAGGAAATCTTTCATCAATTTATAATAAACCTCCAAAATTAGTTACAATAAACAATTCATCTTATATTGGTAAGTGTAACTCTTAAACTAATTATATATGACCTAAATTTAACAAACTATTGCTTTAAAACTCAGTTGTAGGAATTGTTAGAATTAAACTTTAATCCAATGCAAGCAGTAAAAAACATTAAAGATCTTTTATTACGATAAAGTTATAAATTAAGATTCTTATGTTAGTATTCCAAAATGAAAACAAGTTGGAAATTGCACGTGAAGCGTAGCAAATGAGGTGCGTTCGTACGATAACGAAGTTTTAAAATATTAAGATCTTGCTGATATAGTAGAGCGTACTTTGGATATAGTACAGTGGTCGAAATCTTTCTGTTCCTGTAAATATGCAGGGAGTAATTTTTATTATACTTTATTAACGTATATCTTATTCACAAAGTGTGAAGTAGTTTAATATAATTAAAACACGCCCCAAACAATGTTTCCCCGTATAACATTATTTAGTGGAATACATTTGTGGGGCCTTGTAATTTAATAATACATATTCTTTGCATCACAGATTGTACAGAATGTATATTTTAGTACATACTTCATAGATTCATGTCAATTTAATTATGTTCAAATGAGTGTAACACCATTAAAATGCATTTGAAACATTTTTCCCCATTGAATGTAAGGAATGCTTTTGATTGTCCCTGTAATTGATCTATCCATCCGATTTTCATAAAATTTGAAATGACTCAACAAAATTATGTAATAATTATACGTTTTAAATTTCAAACGATTAAAATGCATTTGAAACTTTTTTTCCCATTGACCGTAATGTAACAGAATACTTTTGATTGTCCCTGTAATTGATCTATGCATCCGATTTTCATAACATTTGAAATGACTCGACAAAATTATGTAATAAATATACGTTTTAAATTTCGAACAATTTTTTTGCATTGTTATATGCGGACGGACAGACAGACAGACAGACGGACGGACTGAGCGACAACAATAGGTGCTACGTATTTACATAATTACGAACGCACCTAAAAAAGGGGGAATTTATTCCAGTTTTACTCAATCATAGAATTTTTTGCCCGTGAAATCTAAACCCTACATTTTTCCCACCTTATCAAAATTTAAATATCTACTTTTTAGGTGCGTTCGTAATTATGTAAATACGTATCACCTATAGTTGTCGTTCAGTCTGTCCGTCCGTCTGTCTGCCCGCATATAATAATGCAAAAACTACGCAACCGCATCGTTTGAAATTTAAAATACATAATTATTATATTATTTTGTCGAGTCGTTTCAAATTTTATGAAAATCGCATGCGTAGATCAATTACAGGGACAATCAAAAAAGATTCCGTTGCATTACGGTCAATGAGGTAAGAAGTTTCAAATGCATTTTAATCGTTTGAAATTTAAAACATATAATTATTATATAATTTTGTCGGGTCATTTCAAATTTTATGAAGATCGGATGAATAGATCAATTACAGGGACAATCAAAAGTATTCCGTTACATTACGGTCAATGGGAAAAAACAGTTTCAAATGCATTTTAATGGTGTTACACTCATTCGAACATAATAAAATTGACATGAACCTATGAAGTACTAGATACTAAAATACACATTCTGTACAATCTGTGATGCAAAGAATATTTATTATTAAATTACATGGCCACAGAGAAGTATTCCACTACATAAAGCTATAAGGGGAAACATTGTTCGGGGCGTGTTTTAATTACATTAAACTATTTCACATTTTATAAGTTGCTGAGGTGCAATAAAAATTACTTCCTGTATATGTGGAGGAACACAAAGGTTTTGACAACTATAATGTATCCGAAATACTGTCTACTATATCAGCAAGATCTGAATATTTTTAAAACTTCGTTATCGTACGAACGCACCTCATTTGCTACGCTTTACGTGCAATTTCCAATTTGTTATATTTGTATTCACCTTTTTTTAAAAATTGGTATTTGAATTTTATCATTTTGATTCAAAACTTGAAGTTGCTATACAATAGTTGCTATATACAGATGCTGAACTATATACTTTCTCTTAAGTGTAAATGAATTTTGTAAAGGAAAAAAAAACAACACCACCAAGTTTTATAACAGACTATATTTTTATCCAGCATGTATTTAAATTTAATTTTTTTCTCTTTTAATGAGAAAATGGCAACATAAAGATACAGTAATAATTTTTTTCTCTTTTTACCTTTGCTTTTAACCTTTTAACAGAAGCTGAGTACTCCTGTTGCCACAATTAGAAAAACGGTATTAAATACTACATAAAAATTAATATCTCAAAAATAAATTAGGATACAGTTTTCAAACAAACTGTATTTTAAAGCACATTTCCCCCCTATACGATGGTGCATAAATTTAAAATGTGAGAAATTTAGAAGTTTGAAAATTTGCAGTAGTAAAAATTACAAAACTGAATTTTCATTTCCAATTTCAAAGTGTTGCCACGCGCAAAATAAAGCATGCGTTATTCACAGATATGTTTGGCCTTTATAATATAGATAGATTGCTTGGGAAGAAAGCTAATATGCTCTCATGTGTTTTTATACTACACATTCATTACTTTTAAATTAACTCTATCTCTTAAGGCGCCACACTAGGCACAGAAAAAGACCCGGATGATAATATAAAGTCTATGGGAGCGTTTTTTTCAAATATTTCTCCCATATTTTAATATTTTGACATGAATTTTTTGCACAAGGTAGCTAAGGACGATACACAACCGACCTAGTTTTTACCTTTTCGATTTTGCTTACATATTTTTTTTATACTACGATAGTTTCAATTTCAGAACCGGTTTAAACCGGTTTCGAAAGTTAAATAATTTTTAAAAAAATCTGAAACCAAAAGTGAAAAAATAAAAAATAGACCGGTTGTGGATCGTCCTCAGCTATTTTGTGCAAAAAATTCATGTCAAAACATTAAAATTTGAGCGAGATATTTGAAAAGAACGCCTCCATAGACTTTACATTATCATCCGGTTCTTTTTCTGTGCCTAGTGTGGCGCCTTAAATCATTTCTTCAACTTTGAGCATTTAAACAACTTCTTAAATGAAATATACTGGAGATAAACTCAGCACCGGAGAAAGTCTGAGTAGATAATTCCCATAGTAAACACGATATTTATCTGTCTTATCAAAAATACCTTGATCTAAAAATGTAAACAAATAAGATTGTGATTATTGTTTTAAAAGAGTGTCTGCAGACAGTAAATTTAGTTTTTTATTTACTCATATTTTTTTAATTTAGTTTGATTGTGTCTTTGTATTAAAGAAAATTTCCTTAGGTTTAAATCAAAGTAAGTTAGTGTTAAATTTATTGCTTGAATTTACGTAATATTATTTATAATACATTTTAAATATATTTATAATACTTTTTCTATTTATAATACATTTTCAACACAGTGGAATAATAGTGTTACAAATTTGGTTTGTCTGTTTGTTTAAACAGATTTGCTGTAGCTCGCGTAAATATACTTGCTGTGACAAGCACTTGATATATACGAATTAAATCCACTCTATATATATGGACTGTTCGTAATTAATCCATTCTAGGTTCGATTCCCGTCGTGGATAATTTTTCACTCAGTTGGAATTATTTAATTCGTATGATAACTTTACAATCAGTTTGATTGTGTTAAAAATGCAATTCACTTCACATATGTTTATGAAGTTTAGTATAGCCTTTTCGGCCTTAAAAATGAAGTGTGTAGCATTTATAATTTATTTACAAGACTACTTAAAAGAGTTCCTTTACATTACAGTCTATGGGGCAAAAATTGATTGCGGAGTATTTTAATGATGTTACATCCTTTCAAATATATTAAAATTAATATATGTAACTGAAATACACTGCATGAAGTTTACTATTTAATATGGTTTGCATAACATACATCGTTCGTTTTCATGGATTCATAAAAGAATTCGAGTTCAGTGCAGTCCTCTAATAGTAATTGCTAGAAATGCGTTTTCAGATGTGGTGCGCGTTTGTAAATTAAATTATTGCTTTGTCAATTGCTTTGTATATATAAATTAGATAGGTAAATACATGGCTGCACAAAAAAATTCCGAGTACTTTTCCGTTTGTTGACGAAGAAGGATTTGCAGTTGAACTATGGCGTTTTTCAAATGAACAACTTAGAAATATTCTGCAAAATAAATACAAATCTATAAATCATATACAGGGCTGTACTGAAGAATTAGGATATTTTTCTGTATATTAATGATAATTCTGAAAATTGGATTTCAAATGTCTTATCAGTTTTTCGAACTTACTTAGACATGTATAGTCCACAAACTTTATAAAGCTTTGTAAAACTTTATCGAAATATAATGTAAGAGATGGGCTAATGTGCATTGCTGTGTGGAGTTGGCAGAGCTTTAATCTTTGGATATACCTCCTCACATACTTTCTTTGACATAATCTTTCACTTTATTTGACGGTTAAGGAGCAACACTAGTCACAGAAAAAGACCCGGATGATTATGTAAAGTCTATGGGAGCGTTCTTTTCAAATATCTCACTCAAATTTTAATATTTTTACATAATTTTTTGCATAGGACAATCTATAACCAACTAAGTTTTTACTTTTTCGATTTTGCTTATTTGTTTTTTATATTATGATGGTTTCAATTTCAGAACCGGTTTAAACCGGTTTTGATAGTTAAAGTAATTTTTTTTTTAAATCGGAAACCAAAATTGAAAAACTAAAAACTAGGCCGTTGGGGATTGTCCTCAGCTATCCTATGCAAAAAAAAAAAAAAAAAAAAAAAAAAAAAGAATCTTGTAAAAAATATTAAAGTTTGACCAAGATATTTGAAAAGAACGCTCCCATACACTTTATTATCATACAGGTCTTTTTCTGCGACTAGTGTTGCGCCTTAAGTATTATTACAGTATTTTGCATCATAATGTATATTTCATAGTTAGTTTTTCTTTCTTGCTATTTATTATCTAGTTCTAGATCGGGATGTGGAAGCACAGACAATCTCCTCATCGAATTGGAAGCTGAAATTCCTGAATTAATCTAAACTAGAGTCGCATATTAAAACGTAATCGGTCTACCAAGTTATATCTTGCTTAAAAATACCTGAAAAACAGCTCGGTTATGCAGTATATCCTACAAAGAAGGTCTCCATACGGGCCTACTCCGAAAAATCTGGAAAAATTACAGAACGTTCTTTTCATGAGGATATATACTTTATAAAAAAAATTTCGGCGGAACCTCCGTACCCTGTTCGTAAAAAAAGTAATGAAAATTTCGTTATTTGGTGATTTATACTCGGTTGGCGATGAAAAACAATTTAAAAAAAAATGTCAAATGCATTTTAAAAGGAAAAAGTTTCATGTTCAACTTGTTTAGATAAATTAAATATCTTTAGTTTTGTCAGTTTTAGTTTGTTTTGAGTATAATTTCCTTATATCGATATTTATATGTACTTATATTCAAATTTAACCATCAAAATTTGAGATTTAAAACGAAATTAAAATTAAAATTAATTAAAATTGCTTCAAGTTCAAAGTCCAATCGAGCATTGTCAATTCGAATTTGTTGCTATGGAAACATCTGGCTTTCATTTTTGAATACGTTTAAATGTATGAAAATAAGTTTTATGAAGAAGAATTTTTTATATATGAAAATATTTTTTTCCAGAGGAAAATTAAATAACTATAACAACACATAACAATACAATATATATATATACAGGGTGTTTCTAAATTCATGGTCCAAACTTTAAGGGGTGATAGTACACATCAAGACAAACAATATTTAAATAGGAAACCAAGGGTCCCAAAGTCTTCCGAAGGAGATAGGCGCCATTAAAGTTTAGGGTCCAAAAATTCAAATGATTATGAAAAACAGAAAAATTGGTCGATTCGTTTGCGGTTTTCACTAAAATTATTCTTTATGTCAGTATTGTCTTGAAAATAAATTATAAAGATAAATTTCAAAAAATGACGATAGAGGGTGCTTTAAACTTTAGAGTAACTACCAACTATTTTTTACCGTTATTTTTTGCATCTCATTAAAGGTTTCGTAAGCTTAGACTTTAAGCTCAAAATCTGAATAGTTGGAAGCAGTTAAGTAGCACAAACTTAACTGTGTTCAGAGGGTTTTAAATTCAAATGATTATAAAAAACGGAAAAATTGGTCGATTGATTTGTGGTTTTCACTAAAACTATTCTTTATGTCGGTATTTTAGTGAAAATGAATTATAAAGATAAATTTCAAAAAATGCCGATAGAGGGCGCTTTAGACTTTGGAGTAACGTACAACTATATTTTACCATTATTTTTCGCATCTCATAAAATTTTTTTAGAAGCTTAGACATAAACTTAAATTTCGAGATGAAAATCTGAATCGTTGGGAGTGGTTAAGTAGCGCAAACTGCACTGTGTTCAATGGGGGTGGGGAGGTTCAAATTTCAAATGATTATAAAAAACGGAAAATTTTTTCGATTCGTTTGCCGTTTTCGCTAAAACTATTCTTTATGTCAATATTTCCTTGAAAATAAATTTTAAAGATTAATTTAAAAAAATACCGTTAGAGGGCGCCTTAAACTTTGGAGTAACCAAGAACTGTATTTAACCGTTATTTTTTGTATCTAATTAAATGCTTGTAAAAGTTCAAAATTAAATTTTGAGCTCAAAATCTGCATCGTTTTGAGTAATTAAGTGCGGAAATTCGAAATGTGTTCGAGGGGTGGGGAGGGTAACATTTTAACTCCTGAACACTGTTCAGTTTCCGCTTCTTAACCCCTCCATCGATTTAGAATTTGAGCTCAAAATTTAAATCTAAGCATTTGCAAGCATTTAATTAGATACAAAAAATAACGGTTAAAAATAGTTGTTGGTTACTCTAAAGTTTAAGACGTCCTCTATCGGTATTTTTTGAAATTAATCTTTAAAATTTATTTTCAAGGAAATATTGACATAAAGAATAGTTTTAGCGAAAACGGCAGACGAATCGACCAACTTTTCCGTTTTTTAAAATAATTTGAAATTTGAACCTTTCCACCCCCATTGAACACAGTTCAGTTTGCTCTACTTAACCACTCCCAACGATTCAGATTTTCATCTCAAAATTTAAGTTTATGTCTAAGCTTCTAAGAAAATTTTATGAGATGCGAAAAATAACGGTAAAATATAGTTGTACGTTACTCCAAAGTCTAAAGCGCCCTCTATCGGCATTTTTTGAAATTTATCTTTATAATTCATTTTCAATAAAATACCGACATAAAGAATAGTTTTAGTGAAAACCGCAAATCAATCGACCAATTTTTCATTTTTTTATAATCATTTGAATTTAAAACCCTCTGAACTCAGTTAAGTTTGTGCTACTTAACTGCTTCCAACTATTCAGATTTTGAGCTCAAAATTTAAGTTTAAGTCTAAGCTTACGAAACATTTAATGAGATGCAAAAAATAACGGTAAAAAATAGTTGGTAGTTACTCTAAAGTCTAAAGCGCCCTCTATCGTCATTTTTTGAAATTTATCTTTATAATTTATTTTCAAGACAATACTGACATAAAGAATAATTTTAGTGAAAACCGCAAACGAATCGACCAATTTTTCTGTTTTTCATAATCATTTGAATTTTTGGACCCTAAACTTTAATTTCGCCTATCTCCTTCGGAAGACTTTGGGACACTTGGTTTCCTATTTAAATATTGTTTGTCTTGATGTGTACTATCACCCCTTAAAGTTTGGACCATGAATTTAGAAACACCCTGTATATATATATGTATATATATATATATAATGTATTAAAATCTCTCATTGTTTATGTTTAAATTCATTAAATACCATTTACACTCATTTTAAAAATTTTTCAGTTGCATTAAAATCGTTTTTCTTTTGGCGGAGAAAAGAGCTGCTCGCCAAATCGTGTGACAATTTCGTCTTTTCACGCCAAATATTCGAAAGTATTTTATTTTTTTACAGAGTTTCTATTGTGATTCCGCCGCTAATTTTGACTGATCCTTTATTATATACATGAGACTTTAATTAGCATTTTTTTTCAAAAAATTCTGAGTATGCCCAGTATGTATTTCCTTACCAGTGCAACGTTGCAGAACTCCTAGTAGGGGTAGGGTTCACCACGATGACTCGAAATCATAGAGCAATGCAGGATCGGAAATAACTTCCTGGCGCGATAGATGACGTTGCGCAAGAGTTCCAATCGTTTTTGTAGGGAATCGTCATTTCACAGAAGGACATAGACAGCGTAGTTTCAATAGGATGGACCCCTTTCTTATTAGATGCGTTCCTAATTATGTAATTACGTAGCACCTACAGCGTCATTCAGTCCGTCCGTCTGTCCGTCTCTCCTTATGCAACAAAGCAAAAACTATGAAACTGAAGCGTTTGAAATTAACAAATATATAACTGTTGCACAATTTTAGGATGTCATTTCGAATTTTAAGAAAATCGGATGTATAGTTTGATTGTACGGACAATCAAAAGTATTCCGTTACACGACGGTAAGTGGAAAAAAAATTGTTTCGAATTCATTTTAACGATGGTACAGCCTTTCAAATAGTTTAAATTAATATGCATTCATTGAAGTAAACTAAAATTTCAGTACAATCTGTGGTGCAAAGAATATTTATTATTAATTTACAGGGTCGCACAAAAGTATTCCATTGCATAACGGTATTGGGGAAAACACCGTTAGGGGCGCGTTTAAATATTATTAAACTATTTCACATTTTATAAAATGGATAAACGTTGCTGGTTTTTATTACAAGTTACTTCCTGTATAATAGAAAGCAGATTGTATTTATAGAAACACAGAAAACATTTCGTCACTGTAGTGTTTCCGAAGTACTGCATAATATTATACAAAGTTCTCAATATTTTTAAAACTTTGTTATATTACGAACTCACCTCATTTTCTACGCTTGACGATCAATTTCTAACTTATTTAGTATAAATTTACTTGAATTTATTCAATTAATGAGATAACTCCCATAAAATAAGCCACATTTCTTCGTTTTAAAATACTGGTAACCGAAAATTTTAGCACGTATTTACACTGCAAAAGCTCTTAGAACTAGCCTCATGTATAATTATTTTTTATGTAAATCAATATAATTTTATTATTAACACTAATATTCAATATAATCTTATCGATCAATCTTATTTAGTTTTATTTTGGATCTTTCTGTATATCTGTATACACCACCGCGTCAGGAAAACATTTTCGATCCTGCATTGCAATATAATTTCGAGTCGTCGTTTTTCACCCTACTCTTCATAGAAGTTCTGAAACGATGTTTATAGACAAATTTAACCATCAAAATTTGCAATTTAAAACAAAATACATAATTTAAATTAATCAAAATTGTTTCAAGCTCAACGTCCAATTGAGAATTACCGATTCGATTTTGTTGTTATGGTAACTTGTGGCATTTTTGAATACGCTTAACTGTATGAAAATAATTTTTCTTTTATATATGTTACAGGCCAAACCCGATTTTAGGCCATACTAGATTGGCCTAGGACAAATTAGTCTATCCTAACCCCCATTGGATAAACCAGTTTTTCCTAGGCCAAACTAGTCTATCCTATTGCCCATCGGATAAATTAGTTTTTCCTAGGCCAAACTAGTCTATCCGAACGCCCATCGGATAAATTAGTTTTTCCTAGGCCAAACTAGTCTATCACCGAACGCCCATCAGATAAACTAGATTTTCCTAGGCTAAACTAGTTTGGCCGAACGGGCATTAGGATAAACTAGTTTAGCCTGTTATTCATTGGTTTGAACTAGTTTATGCTAGGCCGATCTAGATTATCCTAGGCCAATTCAGTTTGGCGTGATTTTATTGAATTTAAAGACCGCCACGGCGCCAACTTTCTAGTTTTGATCTAATTTATCCTAGGCCGATGCAATTTGACGCGATTTCAGCTCACAGAGTATCAAAGCCTGAGAGCTAATGTGCTCGCAGATTCTCTGTGTGTGTCTGTAACCATGTACGTACGTATGTACATGATGCGATGACTCCTGATAGAAATATCCAATTTGCTTCAAATTTTGGACATAGATTTATCCTGATAACGAACTTCCTTGATTAGTTCCAGGAGTTCATTAGATAAGAATAAGGAGAGGGAATAAAAGACTAATCCGCACCCCCCTCCTTAATTTAGTTAAGACAGTTTTTCATGCGAATGTAACAGATAGTACTTATTTATATCAGGGACTTACTGAATCTAAAGTTTGATGAAAATTCGTGCATTAATTCTTGCGACAGAACTACTTCTAGAATCAGGAAAATTGAGCACAACAGCGCCACCTATTGGGCAATTAAGATGAAAACGTAAACAGAATTAGTTCATATCATGGATTTACTGAATCTACAAGTTCTATGAAAATCCGTAAATTAGTTATTGAAATAGTGTTGTTGCAAATCGGTAAAAATGCAATTTAAAAGCGCCATCTGTTGAACGATTTACATGAAAAAGTAATCAGCATCAATTTATATCAGGAACTATCTGAATATAAATTTCTATTAAATTCCGTTCATTAGTTCTTGAAGTACAGTTATTGTGAAAATTATGAAAAATGCAGCATAGCATACCCATGTTGAGTGATTTACTTCAAAATAGAAACAACACCAACTTATGTCATGGAAGAATTGAATCTGAAGTTTGATGGAAATTTGAGTATTAGTTATTAAGATAAAGCTGATGCGTAAATCATAAAAAATGCAAAACAGCAGCTCCACCTGATGAGCGATTTATTCCAAAAACTAATCAGCATCAATTTAGATCAGAGACTACCTGAATATAAATTTTTATTAAATTTCGTGCATTAGTTCTTCAGATACAGCACCTACAAAATTTATATCATGGACAGTCAGACAGAGTTATAGACTCAAAATTTGTAAAAACATGTTTTTTTTTTTTTTTTTTTTTTTTTTTTTTTTTTTTTTTTTTTGTATCTCTGACCTCTAAAACGTGTAAATGCGTAAAAAACCGGAATTAAAAAAATTTCACGAATCAAACATTTATTGTAAAAACAGAAGACAGTAAAATAATAAAAAGAATGAATTGTAAACGAACTTCGCTTATTTCAATAGATGTGTTTGAGCTGGGTGGATTCGTTTGAAATATTTTGAATTTGAGCTTAAACTTGATTAATTTTTGAGAAATTAAATTTGAGTTTGAAGTAATTCTTTTTTTTTGTGAGCGTGCCAAACTGTGGTTGGCATCAATTACAACACGTCAAATTTAATTGGCCTAGGATAAACTAGATTGTCCTAGGATAAACTAGATTGGACTAAGCAAAACCAAAAGATTGGCGCCGAAGCTGTCTTTTGGATCAATAAAAACACGCCAAATTCAATTGGCCTAGGATAAACTAGTTCGTCCTAGGATAAACTAGTTCAGACCAATTAATGGCAGGCTAAATTAATTTATCCTAATGACCGTTCGGCCAAACTAGTTTGGCCTAGGAAAATCTAGTTTATCCGATGGGCGTTCGGATAGACTAGTTTGGCCTAGGAAAAACTAGTTTATCGGATGGGCGTTCGGATAGACTAGTTTGGCCTAGGAAAAACTAATTTATCCGATGGGCGTTAGGATAGACTAGTTTGGCCTAGGAAAAACTACTTTTTCCGATGGGCGTTAGGATAGACTAGTTTGACCTAGGCCAATCTAGTTCGGCCTAAAATCGGATTTGGCCTGTAACATATATATATTATATATATATAAATGTTTTTTCCAGTGATAAATAAGTACAGCAGCAAGCAATATATATGTATATATATATATATATATATGTATATAATATATTAAACTCTCCTATTATTTATGTTTAAATTTATTAAATACCATTTACACACATTCTAAAAATCCAACAATTTTATATTGTATTAAAATCGTTTGCTTTTGGCAAGAAAAAGTGCTGCTTGCCAAATCGCGTGACGCATTTGTCTTTTCATGCCAAATATTTGGAAGTATTTTATTTTTTTACAGACTTTTACTGTAATTCCGCTGCTAATTTTGACTGATCCTTTATTACATACATAAATAGTTAAATTAGTAATTTTTTTTTCAAAAAATTCTGAGTATGACCAGTATAGAGACCTACCTTGTGAGACGCCCTGTATATACGTAAACAAATTAATTGCTATTTTAACGTTCAATTTACAGATAAACGAAATGAAAGTGTTACATAGTTTTGTCCTTCTGTTTCTACCTGTCGCCCTATCACAATGTCCAGAAACTGTAGATGTCAGCCCTTGCAAATGTGCCGAAGAAGGTGGCCAGAGAAGGTTATCTTGCTCGGGAAGTATGGATCTGTCGCGTTTGACGAACATACTGAGAGATGTGATGTGCGGCAGGACTGTTGGCAAATTTGAATTGCTTGGAACAAATATTACCTACCTTTCAAGCAATTTATTTTCAAGGATGATCGTAAAAGATATCAATGTAAGTACAATCTAATGTACAACATTGTACTGTAAGAACAATGCCTTATTCATTAAAAATCCACCAAATGTGTAATATGTTAGTTGCATGATCATACAGTTTGTTCAAACTATTTAATTAATTAAACTTTAAACTGTCTACAATACATATTTTAAATATAATAATGTATACTATAATGTCATTTCTTACTACATTTGTTAGTACTTTCCAACAGAGTTGAGAAGTGTTCATGAATTTGGTTTGTCTGTCTACTTATCTGTATAACACTCCGTTGCCCTAATCAATGGCGTAGCTAAGATGGGTAACACCCGGGGCGGATGTAAATGGCGGCACCCCTACCAGCATGATGTCAGTGCCCCCAATCCGCCATTTTTATCAATCACAATTCTGCGTTATTATAACAAATGACCATATCTTTCCTTATTTACCTTTCGCCTACCTGCATTAAAAAAATAATAAAATAAAAACAGGAGCCACTTATTATATATTCCATAGTCCGCATAAATTAATACGATGGCTATACGTAGAAGAAAAGTATTTCTTTTGAAGTTTGCTTTTCGCTATACATTCATTGGATAGATTGATTTTTGTTTCCTGGTGCATATCTTATTTAGACACTTGATTCTGTACAAAACTTCATATTTTCAAAGAAAAGAAATTAAATCTGATGTGTCGTGTGATAGAAATTTCATTAATTTCATTTTCTTTCAGATTTTTTTTCCAAAATCTTACAATATTATGTGTATATATTTGCAAATAAAGATTGGGTGTCACCCTCGTGTCACCCGGGGCGGACCGCAACCCCCGCCCCCTCTAACTACGCCACTGGCCATAATGCCCCTACAAAAGACCCAGATCACCACGCAATTGATATGTTCGGTATTTAAAATAAGGTGTGTAACATAAATAGTTCTTTTACAATGACACAGAAAGGAATTGGGTTATATTACATTCGGTGGGGAAGAGACTTTTGCATTGTATTTTGAAAATCTTACAATATTTCGAATGTATTGAAATTAATATGTCTCGTTGATAGGCTCGACAAAAGAACTTTTGAAGAAAATGGTAATGTATGGCATTCATCATTCATTTACAGAGATATACAAAAGTATTCAGTTGCATTACTACGCATGAACATTAATTACTGAAAGTATATTTTCTGCTGTGGTACGCGTTTTAAAATTTAACTAATTTTTATTTTCTTCTATCTTTACAAGAAGAATGTATTGGATTAGTGAAAAAATTCGATTTCCAGTTTTCGATGGATTTATACGTTTTAGAGTATCTTCAACACGATTTGATAGTTTTTAAGAAATGGTTGACTGTGAGTGTGTCTCTCCCTCTATCATTCTATGATTCTGTGTGTGACAAAAAAATTGTAGGTGCTCTATCTGAATAACTAATTCACGGATTCTCAGAAAACTTTAAATTCAGTTAGACCTTGATATAAACTAGATCTGATTAATTTTTGGTGGTGCAGGTGGTGCTATGCTGCCTTATTCACAATTTCCACAATAGCTCTATCTCACGAAATGATGCACGGATTTTAATAAAAATGTAGATAATCCTTGATATAATTTTGTATTTAGTATGTTGTGTTCCAAATCGCTAAATAGCTGACGCTGCTATGATGAATTATTTATAATTATCACAACAGCTATATCTCAAGAACTAATGTGCTAATTTTCATCCAATATCAAATTCAGTAACTCTCTGATAAAAATTTGTGTTGTTTAGGTTTTAGTGAAAACACCCCTACAGTTGGCACTGATATGCTGAATTTTTCACGATTTCTTAATAGCTGTATCTCAAGAACTAATGCATAAATTTGCATCAATCTCCAGATTCAATAAGTACCTGTTAAAAACTGACTGTGATCAGTTTTTTGAATCACACAATCATCCAATAGGAGGCGCTGTTATGCAGAATTTTTTACAGATTTTGCAAAAGCTCTATCTCAGAAACTATTGTACGTATTTTCATAAAAGTTCAGTTCTATTATAGAAGCTAACATAAATTATTGCTGACTATATTTTTGTGTTAAAAAAACCTAACCAGTGGTGCTGCTATACTGCATTTTTCAGGAAGTATTGAAGATAGAAGAAAATTTTGTATTACTTCATCTAACTAGTTTCAGTATTACTCTTTTTGTATAAATTCTATAAATCATACACAGAGCTGCAAAAAAAAATGTAGAGTACTTTTTCGTTTACTGACCGAAATTGCAGAAGGGAATTTTTCAAGTGTGCCAGTGTGTTTCTTAAATGAACTAAATTTTCGTATACTTTCTAGTATATGTACAAATCTATAGGACTTCACAAAAGAATGTGGATATTTTTTCAACTATTGATGGTATTTATTAACATTGGATTTTCAAATGTGTTCAACGTTTTCCAAATTGTTTTTGTTTACTTAGGTACGAGATATACTCACGAGTAAGTAGAAAAGTTTCTGGCAACTTTCTACAAGCCAATCGGTGGGGTCTACTTAACGCGATTTAATTAAAAAAGAAAACCAGAGAATTTCGAATACTGCAAAATTCAGTTTTTATGTGTATGAATAATAAAATAATATATAAACTATGCAATTAATAATTATTTATCATAAAAAAGTTAATCATTTGTTTATGAATACTTGCTACATTTTTGTCAACGAAATATTTAGATTGATTTTGTACCAAAATTGATGTAGAAAATTAGGGGGTCGACTTATAAGCGTATTTTTCATTTTTTGCAGGATTTGCATTCTAAACTTAGGGGTTCCAGTTAGACACGAATCGACTTATACTCGAGTATATAAAGCATCATTTCATTAGCTTATTAAAAGTTGAAATTTTGCTACAGTATGTTGAATGTGTGGAAAGTGTTTTATAATATATTCTTGTAAGCAGTGTTCTCACTGACATTTAAACAAAGTTAGTAATTTGGCTGATAAAAAATAAAGAACATTCGCCAAATGAAAAAAGAATTAGCAAAATTGATTCGCCGTGTAGCACACAAAAATTATCTTTGATCTTTTAATGTTCCATTTTTCATTCAATATGTTCTAAAATAACCTAAGTTTTTATAACTGCGAAAACGATTGTTACTAACCTAATTTCAATATATTAAACATATCAAATATATTAAAAATATATGTATATGCATATTAGTCCAGTCATTTTAGCACCTTTTTTTACAAATAGCCGAAAAAATTAGAACAAAGCTGGATTTTTGCATACTAGGTAGGGTATGTAGTTTAACATACTAAAAGTCCCCATCGATCCGATGTGAGCTTCCGCCGCCAGGGGGCGCTAATGAGCTTGAAAATCGGTTTTTTGTGAACATCTCACGAACAATGGCATTTAGGATAAAAAGTTCAATTACAAAAATCTAGATTATTTAATTTCCTACAAAAAGTGTCATTAACATTTTTTTGTCACACCAACCCTTCCCTGCCAAAAATTTAAATAAAGTAAACATCATAGAAAAAAATGCGGAAGCAGAATCATAACGCGGCGAAGAGGCAGAACAAATACGGAACAACTTTGGATCCTCTCCGCCCACCTCTCCCTTGTTGTCTGTATGCCGTTTTCGCGCGCTTGTGCAATAGAAATTGCCCAATACCTTACCTCTCTTTGCATTTGTAGAAATGTACTACGTGCAGGTATCTTTCCAATGTTTAATTTTCATTTGGTGCTAATTTCGCTAGTATGAAATCACCCTAATTTACTGAACGAAGTATTATTTATGAGATCAGCGCTGTATGAAGGGGGAGGGGCGAAGGGGTGGTCGCAACCAGCGCGGATATTTAGGGGGCGCCAAATTTATACTACCAACTAATTTTTGGGCTTGTCACATAAAAAAGTTTGGGGCGCCAAATTGAAGCTTTGCACCGGGAGCAGTTTTCTCTTCGCACGCCTCTGTGTGAGAATTTAGGAAGGGAATAATTTTATTTTCAACGCATGTTATAGAAATTGTTAAATAGTTATGACAGTTTAAAATTACTCTTTCTTAATTGCTGATTGTGAGCGAAAAATGGAGACTGACAGAATAGTATGTCTTGTATGAGGTGAGGATTGCGTTACGAAAGATTATATAAAAATAGGAAAAAACGGACTGAAGTTCCTTGTGACAGCAAGTTCGGAAAGATGTGATCATAAGTAGAAAATATGTGAAGAAATGGCTAAAAAAATAGTGAATTTACAGTTCACCCAAAGTGTAGAAAAATTATACAGGAAAGAATTTCATTAAATCATACAATAAATCTATTGCAGAAAAACCAGCAATGTCCGCACAAATTACTCCATTGAAGGAAAAATTATGAAATGACAGTCCCTTGTTTGAATTCAAGGAAAATGTTTATTATGTTCTGATACATTAAGGCCCCTGTCCTCGCTCGAAGAAACGCTTGCGAGCTAATGCTATTCCTATGGGGAAGCATTTTTCTAATAATTCTTTCGCATTTTGACATTTTTGAATAATTTTTTTTTCATTGGATAGCTGAGGTGCATACCAATTGCGCACCTTTTTTACTTTTTCAATTTTGGTTTCAGATATTTTTTACAAAGTTAGTTTCACTTTTAAAACCGGTTTCGAAACTGAAAGTGCTTTTTAAAAAATATATCTGCAACCAAAATCGAAAAAGTAAAAAAGGTGCGCAATCGGCATGCTCCTCACCTATCCAATGCAAAAAAAAATATTCAAAAATGTCAAAATGCGAAAGAGTTATTAGAAAAATGCTTCCCCATAGGAAAAGCATTAGCTCGCGAGCGTTTCTTCGAGCGAGGACAGGGGCCTTAAACGAAGCTTTTATGCTGAAGGGAAAAAAAAAGCTCTAAAGTATCGCAAGAAAAGAAAATATTTTTAATCTAAACATTAAATTAAGATACGTCTCATATCTATTCTTATGGAGAAATTTATAGAGAATGGTTTTGAAGGGAAACAAGCACAAGATGATGCATACACATTAATTGTTAAAACAGCTATTGAAATAGCAAAGTCTGGTGCGCTTACTGGTGTTGTTGGCGATGATGTTGACTTGCTCGTATTGTTGACTGCTTTAGCATTTCCAGCGATAGATATTTTTTATTAAGCCAGGAAGAGGACGAATTGAAACCACGCTGTATTCATCGCACAGTCTTAACAATGATGCTGTTCTGAAAGATCATATATTGTTCCTTCACGCTTTTTCAGGTTGTGACACGAAATCAGCAATGTTTGGGAAAGGTAAAATGTCGTTAGCAAATTTTTTGGAAAATGAAGAATATCAGAACATACAAGCTGCCAGCATTTAAAAAAGTGACCAAGTATCCCAATTTGAAATTTCCGAGGCAGGAAAAACTATTTTTCTTGCTTTATACGGTGGTAAAGCAGAAATTTCTCTGAACAAGCACCGCTATGTATGTTTCAAGAAAGAAGTTGCTGTTGGTAAAAAAAGCCTTTCATCGTTGCCGCCTTCCGAAGATGCAGCTAGATTGCACAGTTTGCGCGTTTATCATAATAGTACATGATAAACACGAGTATCACATTCGTACAATATCGGTTGGGCAATAAACTACATCCTGAGAACTGGTGCTTGCAAATTGCACTTAATTTGTCTCCAATTTCAGCTACCTTACAGCCCGCACCAAAAAATATTATTGAATCAATTTTTTTGTACTTTCTCCAAAGGATGTGTAAAAGCATGTGGATGCCGATAATTTGGATTGAAATGTTCTGATATTTGCATAAATTGCTGCGGAGTTTCATGTCATAATGCAAGTAAAATTGAATTTGAAGACCAGAAAGATACTGTCATGCATCCTGCCCATTACAAAGGAGGAGGGAAGCGCTACTTCGGAATTCAGTGATGATATCGAAAGGCAAACAAAAAATACTGAAAGCAGCACAAAAACGAAAGAAAGAAATACAGATAGTGACGAATATGAATCGTGTGTAGAAATTGAAGTTGTGCAAAGAACTATTAAAGCAGTTAAACAACTGAAATTGGATTAAGCCAGTCACTATAAGATGAATAAGCCTACGGAAGAAACCACAATAAAGAAAACGCGCTAAATGCTTTTCCTCAAGAGTAATGTGGAAATAAGCATAAATGTATATTATATATTCACTTTCTCCATTCAAAAGTGAGAATTTTAAATCTGTTTACATAATTGTTTTTAAAGCAGCAGCAGATTTTTCGGATTTTTCTAATTTTACTATCAAATATGTTCACTTTCTTATATTTTTGACATGGAAGTGTTGGTGTGACAAACAAATGTTAATGACACTTTTTATAGGTGTTACGTTTAAGTTGCTGTGGTGATGCGGGAAATCATGCCGGTAGGCTGTTAAGATAATAACATAGATTTATTAAAGAACATACAACCTTACTACATCGCGGCTAGTGCAAGACTGCCGATCGCGCGGGAATCCGTGTAGGATTTCCGGTCATACAAGCGCGCCGCAGAGGCGCCATCTATCATGCACAAGATGTATTATAATCAATCATAACAGTTCCCTCCCTTCTTAAAGAAAATGCAAAATGTCATAGTCTTGTACATCGAGATAGTTCAAAAATAAAACAGTTTGTCAGGAACAAAACACAACAGTCTAATACTGGAGGCGTATTGGTTTTTTTCTAACTCGTTCTGAACGTCTGACCAATGGGGTACTTGCATCACGAGTTAACACTTGTGGTGATAGAACTGGGGGATCTGCAGGTGGCTTGTTATTTACCCTTGGAGAAGTCACTTCTAAGGGGAGCACAGGAGGTTTGGGGGTACCTGTGGGAACATCGATTTGTAAATCGACTGGTTCTGTAGCTGTAGCTGCAGGAATTAGCAAGTCGAGTGGAGTCGGAACATCACTCATCGGGTTCTCCTGCCTGAGCCTCAACTGGTCAATGTGGCGTGTCCAATTTCCCAAAGGGGTTGACACTTTATACATAACTTTCCCCACGGAACATAAAATATTGCCTTTAACCCATGGTGGGCCACGGCCAAATGAACGCACCCAAACTGGAGTGCCTTCTGCAAAACTTCCGGAACTGGTCTCTTCCTTCTTGTGCGTCTGACTGATAGGATCTCTAATTAGGTCCAGACGAGTTCGGAGAGGACAACCAAACATAGCCATGGCTGGGGATAATCCAGTGGCTGCTGATGGTGTATTGCGATAGTTGAAGAGGAACCTAGACAGTCTCTCGGCAAGAGTCCCTCCAGTCATTTTCTTCAGGGTTGACTTTACTGTTCGGACTGCTCGCTCAGCTAAGCCATTCGAACGAGGATGGTAAGGAGGCGTCTTCACTTCAGCAATGCCATTGCAAGATAAAAAATTTGCAAATTCTTCACTATGGAAACCAGGACCATTGTCGCTGACTACACTCTTTGGAATGCCGAAACGAGAAAACAGGCTACGCAAAACCATTATTGTTGCACTTGCAGATGTACTTGATACCTGTGCAACTTCTAACCATTTTGTCTTGGCATCTACAATTATAAGCAGCATCTGACCTTCCACTGGACCTGCGTGGTCAATGTGTATCCGCTCCCATGCTTTCTCTGGCATAGGCCAAGGAACATACTTTGATGGAGGTGCTGAAGCATTCTGCTGACATGCAACACAGCCTTTCACTCTTGCTTCTAAATCGTTATCCAGCTCTGGCCACCAAACATAGGAACGAGCATGTGCTTTAATTGCTGTTATGCCTTGGTGAGATGAATGAAACTCATCTAGAATGAATTTTCTAAATTTTGGAGGAATAAAAACACGTGTGCCTCTCAAAATTATGTCTTCTTCGACAGATAATTCATCTTTTACTCTGAAGAAGGGATGCAAATTTTTCTCGATTTTCTTAGGAAATCCTTTTAAAATATATGATTTCAGCTTCCTTAGGTAAGGACATTTGTCAATTTCGGTAATAATTAGGTGTCTCGTCACTGGAGTGTCATCTAACTGTGTTAATAATAACACTGACTCTGCTGGAACTGGTGGATCTGCATACTTAGTAGCCAATGGCAATCTACTGCAAGCATCTGCATTTGCGTGCAAGCTGCCTTTTCTATACTCAATTGTATATGAATATGCTGCCAGGGTCAAAGCCCAACGTTGAATTCTCGCAGCAGCTACTACTGGTACAGGCTTCTCTGACGAAAGGAGATTAACTAAAGGACGATGATCAGTAAGCAACGTGAATGTTCGTCCTAACAAGTATTTTCGAAATTTTGTTACACCAAAGACCAGGGAGAGAACTTCTTTTTCTATATGGCTATAATTTTTTTCAGCTTCTGTTAAGGAACGGGAAGCAAAGGCTATTGGACGATCACCATCTTCGGTTGTGTGAGACAATACTGCTCCAAGTCCATAGGGACTAGCATCGCAAGCCAGAACAACTTCTTTCTTGTTATCGAAGTGTATTAATAGTGATGAGTTCTTCAAAACCTCTTTCACTTTAGAAAATGCTTCCTTCTGTGGTGTCTCCCATTTCCATTTCGTTTTTCCTTTCAATAATTCATATAATGGAGCTAATAAGGTAGCCATGTTTGGTAAAAATTTGCTGTAATAAGTAATGAGACCGATGAAGGAACGTAGCTCATCAACATTCTTCGGATCAGGAGCTTTGACTACAGCATCCACTTTAGACTCTAAGGGATGAAGTCCTTCCCTGTCAATACGATGACCTAGATATTCCACCGAAGATTTCAAAAATTCACATTTTTCGGAATTAAGCTTCATTCCAGCTTCCTGTAAACGCATTAGAACTGCTGTCAAGTTCTGTAGGTGTTCTGCTTCATCTCTTCCGAAAACCAAGACATCATCGAGATAGCAAGCAGCCTTCAAACCATGCAGAATTTTGTCAATCTCTCTCTGGAACATCGCTGGAGCTGAGGCAACTCCGAAAGGAACTTTAGTGTACCGAAAAAGTCCTTTATGGGTATTTATCACTACTAGATCTTTGGACTCTTCATCCAGTTGCAGCTGGCAATATGCATCACGAAGGTCCAATTTAGAAAAAACAACTCCTCCTGAAAGCTGTGCAAACAAATCTTCGATGTTCGGCAGTGGATACTGCTCCAATTCAGTCACCTTGTTGGTAGTTAATTTGAAATCTCCGCATATTCTGATGCGTCCATCACGCTTTAGGACAGGTACTATTGGCGCTGCAGACTCAGCGGTCTTCATTGGCTCAAGGATGCCTTCGTTAACGAGGCGAGCTATTTCCTGATCAACCTTGTCCAAAAGAGCATAAGGGATTGGACGTGCTTTAAAAAATTTGGGCGTTGCAGAATCTTTCTTAATCAGGTGCACTTTGACATCTTTTAGCATGCCTAACCCTGGTGAAAATAAATCTTTGAATTTTTCTAAAACTTTATGTAACTTCCATTCTGGAGTGGGCAAATTGTTTATGGCATAAGACTGGTTTGGATTCTCGAACACTTTCATCAATTTTAATGGATAAATCCAATTACGCCCGGCTAAATTAATTTTTCCCTGTTCAACTATCATCAAAGGTAAAGGGCAGGACTTGGATTTGTAGGATACATTCACTTGTGCTATTCCAATCACTTCAATAGGATGCCCTGTGTAAGAATTCAGCCTTATTGAAGTATTTTCCAAAGGAGGAAAACATTCTTTTACTCTATTGTAAACATTTAATGGCATCAAAGAAAAAGGAGCCCCTGAATCCACTTCAAAAATGAAAGGCCTACCTTGTAGAAAGCATTCCACTTTAGCAGGAGGTAAGGTTTCTTCCATACCTGAGACATTAAATAACGTGTATACTGGTGGCACTTCATTTTCTACTTCTTCCACTTGCACATTATGCACCCGAGGACCGGAATTCTTCTTCTTAAATCGGCATACTTTGGCGATATGGCCGATTTTTTTGCAAGAATGGCAATTTGCATTCCGAAAACGGCATTCGTTTGACAAGTGATTTGATCCACATCGGCTGCACTTTTCAAAATTATGTTTTGTTGTACGAGAATTAGGACTTCTCGGCCCATTATTCTTCTTTGAATGTATTTTGTTTGTATTTATTTCAGCACCGGATGTCATACGCAAGTTGTTTGCATCTCTAGCCGCTGTCTCCATCGTCACCGCGATCTCTGTAGCCCTCGTTAGGGTTAACTGATTTTCTGCAAGAAGCTTTCTCTGAATTGCTTCATCTTGAATTCCACAAACAATCCGATTCCGCAACATTTCGTCCAACGATGTGCCGTAACTGCAATGCTTAGCCAGGCTACGTAACTCAGCTATAAAATTTGCGACCGATTCGCCGGCACGCCGAACTCGGCTGTTGAATCTGTATCGTTCCACAATGACGGAAGGTGCAGGGTCGAAGTGCGAATTCAAAACGTCGATTATTTCTACCAATGTCTTCGTATCCGGCGCCGCTGGTGACAAGAGATTCCGAATTAAAGCGTACGTAGAGGGGCCGACGACTGTAAGAAAAATAGCTCTTTTCCGGTCGTCGTTCTCAATCCCGTTTGCGATGAAAAACTGCTGGAGTCTTTCAGTATACAATGTCCATGATTCGGCTGTCGAATCAAATTCTTTAATTTGGCCAAAAGAGCCCATCTTAGCTTTATTTCTTGAAGCTTTAATTCCAAAGAACACGCGCCTTTCCGCTTGGACTTCGTTCGAGCTTGCGCTACCGGCAAATGGAAATCTCACGACCGCGTGTTAGGCTTAACATCGCGCGTCAAAGATCGGCGTTCGGCGTTGTAAATTCGCCGAAAGAAGAAAAAAAAATTCTCTTCGCATCACCATATCCCATGCTCGTCGCCAGTGTTACGTTTATGCTGCTGTGGTGATGCGGGAAATCATACCGGTAGGCTGTTAAGATAATAACATAGATTTATTAAAGAACATACAACCTTACTACATCGCGGTTAGTGCAAGACTGCCGATCGCGCGGGAATCCGTGTAGGATTTCCGGTCATACAAGCGCGCCGCTGAGGCGCCATCTATCATGCGCAAGATGTATTATAATCAATCATATCAATAGGAAATTAAATTATCTACAACTTTGTAATTAAACTTTTTTTTCTAAATGCCATTGTTCGTGAGATATTCACAAAAAACCGATTTTTAAGCTCTTTAGCGCTTTCTGGCGGCGAAAGCTCATATCGGATCGATGGGGACTTTTAGTATGTTTAACTACATAACCTAACTAGTACCTACGCAAAAATCCAGCTTTGTTCTAATTTTTCCCCCTATTTTTGCTAAAATGACTGGGCTATATGTATGAAAAAGAAAAGAAAGAAAAAGCAAAAATTGAGCGCTAGCAATTTGGCGAATCCAGTCGCTTGTTTACTCAACAAATAAAGAATTTAGTCGCAATTTGGCGCAATGGCGAGTGACAGCGAGAATCCTGCTTGTAAGCAGTATTTTTCGATCTTGTTTATACTATCGATATCACCTGGTTAATCATGATTTTTCGATCTTGTTTGTATTGTTGTTATCGCCTGGTTAATCCTGATTTTTTCGATCTTGTTTATATTGACGATATCGTTGATTAATCATAATTTTCCTTACAGATATATAGTACAAACCTTCAACATTTCTCAATCGATGGTCAGTCAGCATTCCATGGTTTAGAAGACTCTTTAAATTCACTCTCGATGAGGCGTTGTTTCTTGAAGGATCATCTCCAATGGCAAATGTTTTCCCAAATGCACAACCTCTCCTACTTGGACCTGTCATACAATGAACTGACACAAATCCCTACTCAATGGTTGGATCATCCACCGCCCAATGTGAGATCTCTTTTGTTAAAAGGAAATAAGTAAGTTGGTAATCATTGGAAAGATAGAAGCTGTACATGTACATATACAGGGTATCTACAAATTAGTTTGGAAACAAAATGATTTATATAATGAATTCACAGGGAAAAAAGTAAAGTACAGTCGTAATAAAAAGTAAACACCCCCTACTAACACCTCAACAAATTATCGTAAAAGAAAGTTATGGGTACCGAACTATTGGAAATAAAGTCTACTTCTAAATAATGAATATAAAATTTCCTTAGGGGGGGGGATCTACATATTAAAATGAACTCAAACAGTTTTTCTTTAGCGACAGTACCCTATTTCTACAGGATATTTCAAATCTTCGGTTCAAATTATGTCTAGACCTCAAATGTCAAATCATTTGAATGATAAGTTTTTGAATTATAAACATTCAGAATTTAGAGCTTCTAATGTTAAATTAAATTTTTTTCGTTTTGGTTTGTTTTCAAAATCTTGTTTTCAAGCAATGATTGTCATGGAAATGACTTCTTGTGAAAATGTGTTTTGCTTCACGATGAGTTTTTTCATAATTTCTCAAATTTAAATTGTCATAAGTCAAGAACTGTCAAAGATAAATACTTCAAACTTGGAACATGTCTTTTGTCATTGTTTTACTTTAATTTTGATTCAGCAAATTTGAAAAAAAAATTTACTTTTAAAAATATGATTTTTAAAAATATAAGTTTCATAATTTTATTTTTTAATTTTTACTTTAAATATTTTTATTATTTTAATTAACATTTTTTAAAAATGCTGAATCAAAATTAAAATTTAGATATTTCTTTTTATTTTAATGTAAAAAAATTCAATCTCTACAAATAATGTTTTTAGTTAAATTACCCCACTTTTTTAATAAATTTCAAATTTCATTTTTTTAATTATGAGAAGTTTTATCATGTGATTTTGGTTATAAATAATATGGTTAATCATCACAAAAAAATTCAAAATTTTAAGTCAATAAATAAAATTTATTTTAAAATGTGTCGTGGGCCTTCTTAATATTTTGGAAGTTCATAACTTACGAAATTGCCCAACTAATTTGTAGACACTGTATATAACGTTATCAATTTTCTGTCAATTTTAGACCCCTTTCCCTTCTACGATATGATACATTAACATTCCTCGAACCCCCTTCCTAAATATGCGTAAAAGTTTTTTTTATTATTAACTTTTTTTTCTTTTATTTAAATTTTCTTATGCAATAAATTTTAAATTATATACTTTACATAATATATAATGACATAAAAAAAAAAAAAAAAAAATATTGTGGCAAAAGTATATACAATCTGTATACTTACATGAAAATAACCATAAATTAATCGAACAGCACTCACATTGTTTGCAATTAGAGAAAAAATGTTATTTTTTATCGAAGAAACTAAATCTTACATCACTTAATGATCTATTTTGCACCAAACGCACTCACCAGCAGCTCGAAATTTATTAACAGAAGCGTATAAGAAGCGAGATATGATGCCACAAAGGTTCTCGATTGAGTTAGAATCAAGGATACACGCCGGTCAATCGAAAACAGTAATATTTTGAGAGTTAAACCAAGTTTTTGTTTTATATGTAACACGAATAGGCTCATTATCTTTCTCAAATACATACTTTGGACCAGCTAATATTTCACCAAATGGCTGTAAATTGTTCTCTAATGTATGTATGTAGCATTGCGCTGTTTGGTGACCATCGAAGAATTTCAGACAGGCTTGAGCCTTAAAGCAAAGTGAGGTCCAAATTATTTAAGAGTAATATCCTTCTTGATGACTAAAGAAAGTCTAAGACTTTATAAACAAGTCCTGCCAATAGCATGCCCATCCATCTGGATCATCCAAATTACGCTTTTTTTCACCTCACTGAATGTCACAGTACAACACTTGGGTCCATATGACATATGTTTGTGAGACCACTGCATTCTCATCAATTTGTAGTGAGATTTCAAAGCTGATTGTTTTATCATTTTCATGTACAGTCGACTCTCGTTAATTCGAAATCGGCTAATTCGAATCTTCGCTTAATTCGAACTAAACATGAAGTCCCGAAATTTTCAATGGCAGAATAACGTTAAAAAATTTCATTAATTTGAGCTCAATTTCTCTAGACATCGTTTAACTCGAACTAACGAGAATTCCGATTTTTCATTCTTCTTTTCTTTCTCACGGATTTCAGATCATTTGAATAACTTTCTTTGATTTTTGTGAATTTTTTCCGAACGAGTATACATATAATCGCATGCATTTAATATCCACTTTCTAAGTGCCCCGTCTGTCTATCAGTGACGCTTAAAATTTTGCTTCCATTGTGCTTGTATCTAATCTTTTAATTAGTTTATGTATTTATACATTCTAATTTAAGTCATATTGATGATAACAGACATAATAATATAAAAAAAACCACAATAACATTAATTCCTTTGAAATAATACCATATTACGCTCCATATTATGTTTTCATTTCATATTTTCCATAATTCGAACTTCGGATAATTCGAACATTTCTCGTGGTCCCGACGAGTTGGAATTAACGAGAGCCGACTGTATGTTAATTTTTCTCTCTGTTTAATTCAACTACGAATCGTTTCCGTTGACACAGAAAGTTCTAACTCAGATTCAATGTGACTAGCAGTCATCATTTGTGTAGGTTCCAGTTTATGGATCCTTCTATCATCCCGTTTTCTTGTCACACGAGGCCTTGCACATCTATGTTTTGCTTTTAAAGAGTCATTCATATACAACACTTGATAGACAGACTTTTTTGGACGATTCATATGAGCTGAAATTTCTGTTAGAATTTTCCCTTTCGATTTTAGTTTCCATACTTCAATTATTTCATCTGATAAGATATTTCTACCTCGCAGCATCTTTAGGGACCGATGCTATTTCAGAGAAGCACTTGGATAATTCATGCATCTGACGTGTTAAGTTTGAAATTCGCATTTTTCCGTGAACAGTTGCGAAAAACCAAGAAGGTGTTTAAACTTCTGCAATATGTGAATTTCACTTTTTTTAGTCAAATTAAATATTATCTGATATTAAAACCATTATTCCCGTCCTAAAATGTTTAAAATATATTTAAAAAGCAGTATAGCCATTTATATAACCTAAGAGTTCGTATCTTTTATTTAAAGGTTAAATATCACCAGTGTCTAAACTTTTTGTTGAGGACAGTACACATAGATTTCAGTAGTTCAGAATCAAATTTATCAATCAGTAATTTTGCTGAAAATAATTTAACCTGATGAGGCAGAAAAGTTATGTTCGTAAAATGATGAAATAATTTACAGACAGTAGATTTTACGAAAGAAATTTTTAGAAAAGAAGATTATCCTTTTTCATATTTTCATTGTAAGTGAAATTTTTCTTAAAATATTCTTGGTGCGGATTGTCAATTTTGGAATTAAAATTAGGTAGTCATGGCCGAATGATTTTCGCCCTTCAAAGGGTTTAACACATTTATTTATCCATAATTTATTCTTTCTAGCTAATTCAAATAACATACCACATGCAATTTTTAATGGTTCTTCTGAGAAAATATTGGGCTGGCTGTGTTGTCGTCAAAATTTTAAACCCATTTTATATTTCTCCTACTAGCAGAGTACAATTTTTTGTTTCAGAATTTCCGCACTTGAACCAAATTCCCTGAGGTGGATGTATTCACTTGTTGAATTAGATCTGTCGGAAAACAGGATCACAAGTCTTTCCAGAGAAGCGTTTCCTTTAAATGGAAATTCATTAATACTCCTGAGACTAAGGTGAGTGTTTTTAGCTCACAGGCTATCAAAGCACGAGAGCTTATGTGTCCGCCCGTTCTGTATGTATGTGTATATGTATTATGTTAACTCATGATAAAAATATCCGATTTACTTGAAAATCTGGATATAGGTTCATTCTGATAAGGCATTTCCCTGATTAGTTTTGGGAGTACATTCCATAAGTATAAGATGGAGAACGAGGAGCAACTCTCCTTTAATTTAGATAAATGAGTTTTTCATGCACTGTAATCAGATTTCATTCAAATTTTAGATATAGGCCAAAAGATCAGAGCCCTCCTTGATTAGTATTAGGAGTTCATGCACGTAACGCGATAGCTCATGATAAAAATATCCGATTCACTTGAAATCTCCGATACAGGTTTATTCCGATAAGGCGATTCCTGATTACTTTTGGGAGCTTATTCGATAGGTATAAAGGAAGGAACCGGGGCTAATACCCCTCCCCTTAATTTAGGTAAATTGTTTTTTCTTACAGAATTATCAGATTTCATTCAAATTTTAGATAAATGATCATTCTCATGAAGCGCTTCTGCGATTAGTATTGAGTATTCATTGGATAAATATAAGTGAGAAACAGGGGGTTGTCTACCCCCTCCTTAATTTAGGTTAATGGGTTTTTTTCCACGCAGAATTTACCGATTTCCTTCAAATTTTGGATATAGTTTCATTTTGATAATTTGCTTCTCCGATTTGTTTTAGGAATTCATTGGATAATTGTGAAGCAGGGATCGAGGAAGACTGCCCCTATCACATGCGGTAAATGGTTTTTAATGCAGAATTAAACGATTTGCTTAGTTTGTTTTATACAGGTGCACTGTGATAAGACGTCTCCCTGATTAATTGTTAGGTTTTTTTGTTATGTATGAAAGAGAGTGCGGGCGAGTAATTTTTTTTTCTCCCTTAAATTAGATAAATAAGTTATTATGCAGAATTATTGGGTTTGCTTTAAATTTTGGATGTAGGCTCTTTATGATTAGGCGAATCTCTGAATAGTTTTGGAAGTTTAATGGTTAAGTATAAAGGAGAGAACGGGGGATAACTGCTCTTAAATTATATAAACGGCATTTTATGCAGATTTATCCGATCTGCTTCGAATTTTGGATATAAGTTTATTATCTGCTAATGCATATTTCTGATTAGTTTCCGAGGGTTCAATGATTAAGAGAGAGAAATAACGGGTAATCCCCAACCTTAACTTGTTTTTCAAAGGGCATTATTCCTTGAAAATATAAGGATGTAATATACAATTAATGTGCATAGCCTGTGAGCTCAATGCCATCAGTTTAACTAGGAATATTCTTTTTAATTTATTTATTAACGTTTTACGCATCGAAAAATTAAGTGAATTATAAGAAAAATAAAATTCTTTGCCGGCTGGGTCTACAGGCACATTTCCATTTCGAAGCTGAGTACTAATTTCACCAAAAAAAAAAAAAAAAAAAAAAAAAAAAAAAACTAAATCAAGATTAGAGATAAACACAGATTAACAATTGCCGCTTTGGATGAGTTTTTAATTTCGTTTTTCTGTAAGAGCTGATTTTACTAGAATTATGTTAATATGATATTTTTTTTTCTAACAGAATTTTTTTTTCCAGTTAAGGTTGATTCTATCAAAAATTTGTCAGTTTAAAAGTAGTGGATAAAATTAGGAAGATGTATAATTAACTTAAGCGGATTTGATATCTTATGAATAGACGAAATTGATTTTTTTTCTTTTTATTTCCACCCCCCCCCCCTCCTTTTTTTAATTGGTGTAAAATTTTTGTCAAAAGCTTAACATAAAAGTTGTAGATAATATCAAGAAGATCTATAACAAATTTATATAGATTTGATATCTTGTGAATTGAGGAGTCTAAAGTTATTTTTATTCTTAAAACGCTATTTTTTTTTCGCCCTTTGAATCCATTTTTAATGTTATGAAAAACCTGTCAAACATAAATTTGTTGGCCTTTTTCCATAGAAGTAATAGTAAATTTAAACTGATTTAAAATGCATTATTGGGATTTTTTTTATGTTTCATTAAAAAAAAAAAAAAAAAAAAAAAAAAAAAAAAAAAAAAAAAAAATCCTATTTTCAGCTCCTTGGTCGGATTTTTCCCATTAATTCAGGGACTTTGCCCGAGCGGTTAGTGATTCTAACATATAATAATGTTAGAATTCCAAATAGATATTAATGAAATACAACAAACTTTACTATATTGGGCTAGACAATTGTAACAGAATCTTTTTCCTGATATAGAAAAATCGCATAAAAAATTGCTAAAATTTATTTCAAAAATTACAGAAGACAAAAGTTGCATATTGTGTTAGATTAAAAGCGACTTATTTTTATCAATGTTGGAAAATTTTTTTAATATCTGTCATAATTTTGAATTTAAAACTATCAAAAGAGTGTATTGTGGTGTCATTTGTTACCCAACAGAGCAACTAAAAGCGTAAATTAATATAAAATTGAAATTAATTGTACTGAACAACATTAAATCAGAGGATATTACTTACTTTTATAAGATATATAGATATATATATCCAGGTTGCTGTTTATATGCAACTCCAGGGATTTGTAAGGTTAAATTTTTGAATAACAAAGTATTCCATTTGGTATTGTATTAGTTCAATGGTTGACTAAAATAGTTAATATTTTATTGAATTTCAAAATATGTCAATAATGTTTAAAATGCACTGTAATTTTTTCTTTAAAATGCTGTATTCACTAATTTCCTTTATTTATTTTTTAGTTATAATATGTTGGAAAATATAGATAAGGGATCATTTACTGGAATGTTTAGCCTCCGACGTATATATTTGGACAATAATAACATTACGAAATTAGATGAGTCAACATGGCGACCAATATGGGGAGACTTGGAAGCATTAGATTTAAATGGTAATTTTTAAAATTGCATTGTTTATGAATATAAAATGAAACTACATAAGACTGAGTAACAGTAGCATAGAAGCACAAACCATATACGTATTTCAACTAATTTGAAAAATGATAAAAATTGTTCAATATTAATAAAACAAATTACTTAAAGGCGTATATTATACACAAAAGATAAAAATTTTCAAAACAATAAAAATAGAATTTTAAGTCTAAAAACCGACAAGTTTCACCTACACTGTGGCCACCTTCGATTATACTTCAGTAAAACAGAGACAAATATTAATTCATAAAAATCAAAAGTAAACATACTGTCTTGAACTCGTCTCCAGGTATTTACATCACTCTTGTCTAGAAGTATGACCCTGATGACGGCCACCACAGTGTGTTAGATATTTGTCGGTTTTTAAAATTATTATTATTATTATATTTTTTATGGTTTGAAAATTTTTATTGTATGTGAATAAGATAAGTAATAATATAAGTCTTTAAGTATTTTTTTTTAATTGTATATGTGATGTTAAATTTCAAGACGTAAGTCTTTCGATTTATATTGATCAATATACCAAGAAAAAGTATTTAATTTCTATTGCATTTGCTGCTAATAACAGAATCGGCATAAAATATCTATATGAGTTTTTTCTTTCTTTCTTTCTTTTTTCTTTGGTAAATTTAAAGATAGAATATATTTTTTTAATTCTAAATATTTCTACAAATGAAGTTTTGCGAAATTCAAATTGATGCAGAAAAGAATAGCTTGACCTAAACCCTCTTAATGTGTTGATATTTGACAAGAGGACTAATAATGGTAAAAAAAGATACACCAAAAGAAAATTTAGTACTAAAACTTACTGGCATGTTTAAGTGCATACATTATTTTGAAACTGAACGTTGGAATGGCAAAGTTCTAACTGACAAAATCATTTAAAATTTGATGGTGTCATTTAACTGCTGCATGTTCTGAATTTAGTGTACAATTTGAGCTCACATACGGGGCATTCTAGCCAGTATTTCGAGAATTAGAGAATCTCAGAAAGTTTTAACTGCAGTTTTGCCTCTATATAATAAAAATTTTAGTCCATTTACTCGGAAAAATAATTTTAACTGATAAAGCTTGTGTTGTGGAACAGCATTAACCTATAATAAAATAAATATCACAAGAGAGTGACTGCGGTTTCATATATTCCATATGTGGAAGTTATAGACCTTATTTTGAAACCTATAAAAAATAGCCTCACGTAAATTCTTTTGCAGAAGTCTTGCTCGTTCCATATTTAGCATGAAGTGACATTATAGAGCCTTATTGTGCTATTTTTAACTAGTTAACTAAGACAGGTAAGCAAGGTACATCTTATTATATTCTTCTATCTATAATAGATGATCATGTTGTAATAGAAAAGCTTTTTTGACGGTTTGAACCAACGGTTTATGGATCACATATCTCAAAAAACATGTTTTTACAAAATGTCTGCCTGTCGGTGTGTGTACATGTTTTCTCTGCAACACGAAATGTCTATTAAGTTATGCACAGAAATTAACCGAATTTCATATATGTTTTTTGTTATGGCCAGCATCTCTCAGCATTATTTTCCAGAAGAAGGTGCTGTAATAACGATAGTTGTGACATTTTTCTTATTGCACCAACAGAAATGTGCGAAGTTATGCATGGAATTGAACCAAACTTGACGAAATATTTTTGACTAAGTACATTTGGTGCCAGTTGAAAATAGAGATTTTCCCCCGAAAGCAGACATTTTGATGGCAATTGTTGTATAAATGTCTCGAGTTTTTAACGTTTATATGAAACACTTCAAATTATAAACAACTTTCGATTGTTATACCATTGATAATCAAAATTTAAATACATGTGATATAAATAAATCACAAACCCCCTTTGCTATATTGCTATATAAACATTTTATATAGATTAAAAATATTAAAATGTTCTACAGTTTCACATAGAATAGACACAAAGCATAGCTGCATAGTAAAGCATAGCGCAACAATAATTTTATTGACATTCTTGAGGATGGCCATGGTTGTGTGCCGAAACATAGAAGATTTAAATCTTTTTAATGTTTTAAATCAATGATAGTAAATGCTTATACACCAATATAGCAAATAATTTGCTGTTTAGGCGCATCTTTTTATTTAATCCTTTGAATGACCCCATTAATGTCTCTGTAATTTTGAATTATCACCGGACAAATTAAAAAAAAAAATACTTTTAAATAAGAAAAGAGTAATTTTTTAAGATTTTGCTATTTATGTTGAAAATAAAAAGTAATTTTTCAAGATTTTGTCGCTTAAGTTAAAAATACAAAATTTCGTTAAAAGTTTCTGGTGCAAATCTTATTTAAATTAGGGGGGGGGGATAAAATACTTACCTTCCCTCAAGGGGTTAAATCTTTTCAAAATAAGTGAACATATAAAAATGTTGCACTACACATTTTTGTGCTGTTTTAACTATTTGTTTATGTTTTAACAATTTGTAATTCAATACATATAAGTACAGGGTGGTCATAAAAAAACTTAACTTAAAACAGTAATAGAAGTTCCCTATAAAGTTTATAATTTATTAAGCTTAAAACGCCATTACTTAATTCTCTTCTAAACTCCGCAGTTTAATAATAAATAAAATCAATACTATATAAATTCGTGTTTATTGTTTAGTCTTGACTGATTGCATAAGCTGTATTTGCGGTATCTTTATCATACAGTCGCAAATATCACTGATGTATGTTAAGGATATAGCACCAACAATTTCGATATTCGGCTGTCTATCCGTATTAAAAATACAATATGAATTAGCTCAATCGAAACCGTCTTCTTTGTTAAGGACAATACTACTTACCATCTTTTAAATATACAGGGTAGTTTCTCCGATCTGTATTGTAATCAGAGATTAGTGTACTGACTCTGCGTCATATGCAAATTTCCTCCTTGCGCCCCAATCGAGTTTTTTCTATGGGGGGGGGGGGGGGAGGATTCCCAGAACGGTTTTTTGTGCGTGCATAACATGTCCGTTTCTTGCGATACACGGATGGTTCCAACGCTTTTAGGGTTTTCGCATGCGCTGAGTATTTTGCTATGAAAAGAAATGGGTGTTGTCATTGGAAATTTTCGAGTTTCTGTAACTATAACCGTAACCGTGAGCGCCATTTTGTTGTCGTTCACAGAATCTCGAGCTCATACCTCTGAATAGCTACATCTGAAATTTCATTTCGATCGGTTAAGCGGACTGGCTGCTAGAGCTCCGTATATCAACAAAGTTTTTTTATGACCCTATGAAGTGTCGCGATCAGGCTATTTTATAAATTTTTCATGGAATGTCTCAGAAATCGACAAATAGGTCTAGGATTTAAAAAGTGGAAGTTTTCATAAGCTATTATTTTTATCACTAAATTATTGTTAACAAGAAAGAAAAAATAGTGTCTAGTATAGGTTATGAAGCCCTTTCCAACACATTCAGAATAATCTAACAAAACTTCACCTTTTAAAAAATTAAAATACTACGTATCATTTCATCACATGGAAATAAACAACGCATTCCAAAACCAGATTTCAGTTTTTCCCATCAACAATCGGAAAATTATCCGAATTTTTTTAGCCTGAATATGGTGTAGAGATTTGTATCTATACTGACAACATGTATTTCAAAATTTAGTTAATTTAAGAGATACATATAATTCAGTTGAAAATTCCCCTTAACCAATTTTCTCTAATAAGAATGGTATGCAAATACTTTTGTGCAGCCCTGTATGTGGGGTATAAAATTTATAGTATATAAAGAGTAGTATGCAAAAAAGTAATCAAATTTAAAAGTGCATACCGAATTTTAAAACATACAATCCATCAATTATTACGCAAAATGATTACTGTAACAAATTTTTTTTGTGTGTCCCTGTAAATGAATAAAATATGCAATGAATGCTCAGTTTTAACGAGATCGTAGTGAAATTCAATTATTTATATCAGTTTCAATACATTTGAAATAGCGTCATGTAATTAAAATACTCTCAAAATTATTTTCCCTATATACCGTAATGTAATCGAATTCTTTTGAGTGTCCCTGTAAATGAACCATTAATCCTATGTACTTCATATGAAATACCAAACATGCTTTGATGACCTTAAGTAAGCTTTATCAATTGCATAAAAATCCGAGTATATTTACAAGAGTTAAAGCGTGGACAGACGGACAGACAAACGGAATGCATGCTAAAAACGGGAAGCATACTAAGGTTTAAGGTATAAAATGTGGAAATTCTTAAACCCATAAAAATGCCTTTCCATATCACATGTAAAGCAGTTTATTTACATATTACTGCTGTTTTAACAATGCTATTATACCGTCCAATTAAGTCATCTATGCTAATATGAAAGTGAAAGGTTTTTGTAAATTTTAATTTATAGTTTTTATTTTAACAACCTATTGTAACAACCTATATAAGTTAACAGATATAAACATTTATATGAGCTCCAAATTTTGTCTGCTTTTCATTGAATGGCCGTGTCATCGGAAACATACCTTTGTTCATAATTTTTTTAATTTTAGCTCAGCGCTTCCAAATTTTTTCTCTCACGTACTCCATTCTTAAGCTGCTATGAGATTCACCAACATTTCGTAAGACTTTTGAGCCAACAGTTGATTTCCACCAACTTTTCGCGAAATGTCGTCCCAAAACGCAGTGTGATAGCAAACAGGAATGTTCCCCCAATATTTTTTCGCTGCTCCAAAAAAAATCTCTTCTTGTCAACACTTTTCATCCAACATCGAACATTTCAACGAATCAGAGATAAGTGAATGATACGAGTAGGCGATAAATATTAACGCCTGGTACTAATAGAAACTGGTTTTCCGTTTTTTCTTCCAACTTTTTCAAAGACAATTGTAACCTTTTTCTCTCTTTGAACGGGAAAATGTTGGGGTTAAAACCGGCTGGAATGTTTGTCTCGCCTAAAGTTCGTGAATCTGATAAAAGCTTTAGGCTTTTTCGTTTTTGAGTACTCCCATTTATCATAATCATGCTCTCCTCCCGTCTCCTCCACTCAAATACATAACACAAATTTGCTTTTTTAGCACTTCACAATGTTGAAAAGTGATTATGCATTCCGTTCGCCTATCCGTCTGTCCATCTGTTCACGCTGTAACTCCACAAAATAAACTCGGATTTTCAAGCAATTGATAAACCTTATTTAGGTTTACGAAAGCATGTTTGGTACTGCGTATGAAATATGTACTATTCCATTGTTCATTTACAGGGCCACTCAAAAGAATTCGATTACATTATGTTACATGGGGGGAAAATCGTTTGGAGAGTATTTTAATGACATTACGCTATTTCAAATTTATTGAAACGGTCATAAATCACTGAATTACACTACGATCACGTTAAAACAGAACATTCATAGTATTTTTTATTATTTACAGGAACACACAAAATAAGTCTGTCACAGTACTGTCTTTGAGTAATAATTTTAGGAGAGCACATTTTTAAATTTGTATGCGCTTTTAAATTTAATTACTTCTTTTTTGCATATTACTCTTAATATATAAGTTCTATACACCACATACAGGTCTGCACAAAAGTATTCGCATACCATTCTCTTTATGCTGAAGGGGAATTTACAACTAAAATATATGTATCTCTTAAAAGAACTAATTTTTGGAATGCATTTTGTTAATAGATACAAATCTCTATATGCTATATACAGTTCTGCTAAAAAAAAAAAAAAAAAAAAAAAAAAAAAAAAAATGGGTTGATTTTCCGATTGTATAGATAGAAACAGTTGAAATTCGTTTTTGAAATGCGTTATATATTTTCACTGAGTACTGAGATTGAAATGAGATTTTAATTTTTTCAGCGGTGTCGTTTTGTTTCATCCTTCTAAATGTGTTGGGAAGTGTTTCATAATGTATGCTTGAAGCATGATACATATACAGGATGTTTAAAAAATGACCGGTATTTTTGAAAAATCAATAAAAACTGAACGGGCAACGATAGAAATACACTGTTTGGTTCAATATACTTGGGACAACAGTACATTTTCAAGTAGTCAAGCTTTCAAAATTAGTTACAATTTTCAATAACAGATGGCTCTGTAGTCTGGAAAAATCTAAAATTTGATATTTTCCACATATCCACCAAGCGCAGCAATAATATGGCGTAGTCTCTTAAAGAAATTACCAGAAACCTTTGTAAACGCGTCAGGCGGGATGGCTTCACATGCGGAAGACATGTGCGTAGCCAGGGGGGGGGGGTGCCCTGGGTGCCCGGGCACCCCCCCGCTCGCGCAGACCTAAGCTTGATTATTTTAAAAAACCGAAATTTATAAAAGAAAAAAGAAGAAAATTGAAAGGCAAGGTAGTTCAATTAGTTACTCAAAACTAACAGTCTATGTTTTGAGATGTAATAAAAGAAAAGACCCACATTCTTTTTTTTTTTTTTTTTTGTTTATCTTTTTTTAAATTAGAACATTTACAAGAATCTGTATTAGTCACAGTAAGTCAAAAAGTTGTTTTTTAATCCCAATTTAATGTCTTTTGTTTATGGAAGTTTTTTTAACGCTGCTCTTTCTCATGCATGTTTTTGCAGTTCTTTAAGAAATTAGCGCAAATTCTCGACAAGGATAGAAGCTATTTATATCTTTGCTTTTGTAATCTAAAATCTAGATAAGAACAAAAAAAAAAAAAAAAAAAAAAAAAAAAAGAAAGAAAGAAAGGAAATACAGATGTGAAATGATAATTCCACCCTGTATTAGCCTGAGGAAGGGAGGGGTCTCACAAATCTGCTTCCTTTGAAAATCAGAAATAATGATACGCAAAATTCAAATTAATATAGAGAATAGAGATAAGATGGGTTCAGCCCGGGCCTGATACGGTCTTGGGCTCATTTTTTATTCTAATCTTCGGGCTCGGGCTCATTTTTTCTGAAACCGAAAAATTATATTTATTCATGCGTAAAAAAGATTGAAAAAAAATTTCCATTTAAAATTGCGTACTTATTCCTTTTCAAATAAGTCATTTAGATCAAAATAACGGGGAAATGAAGTAGTGTTTGTTTATTTTAGCATTTCCTTGCTATTTCAAATGAAAATTTGTGATAATTACAGATTTATGTCTACATAATTTCCGACGACGACCTACTGAATGGCGCCAATCAAAATAAACACAGATATGAATTTGCTTTTTGTTGGCTTTTCGTTAGCATATATTTTTTAATAGGATTTTTTATTTATTTATTTATTATTTAGTTACATAACGTGAAGATAGTACTTTCTGACGAAAATTAGCTGGAGGTTTGCGAATTGTTTAATCTCCTATTGTGCATGAGTCATAGTCGTTTTTCATATGAAAATTAGTGGTTGTTCTATCTATTTGTCAACATGAAGTCTGTTCATGTTGAGGATGATATACATTTTGGAAGTCAACTTTCTTGCGTAAGTAAAAATAATTATTATGTTATTCTGATATAAAGCAATTGTTCAGTGTTTCCTCTTTTCCTATAAAAGCATCGGACCTTTAAAATAATAAAGTCTTTTTTTTTTTTTTTTTTTTACGTTGATTTTTAGGCACCTATCAATCACGGAAGATTGTTATGAGAAAGGAATAGGTTATAATTAAAGATGTGCATTTTTTGCAGAAAGTTGAAAAACGTTGTTCGATTCGCCAGATTACAAATAGTAATTTCTGTAAATATCATGCATTTATTCATTAAGTCACAAACATGTACATGAAATTTACTTTTTAAATTAGGGAAAAATTTGAGATTAATTTTAAGAGTCAACTGTATTTTTATTTGATACGGATTTTGATAAGATTGTATTTAAATTTTCATTTAACAATTATATCTGTGTAAGAAATTTTTAATACTATAATAATGAATTTATAATACAATAATAACAAACAAAAATAAATAATTAACATAATAATAAATTTTTAATACCATAAATACCATACAATTTTGTTTTGTATATTTTTGGTATCGGTCTCGAGTTCTGGTAACAAAAAATCTTTCAGGTTCGGATTTAAAACCGTCGATCTCGGGGGGACCCGGGGACCAGAAAACGAGCCCGAACTTAGCTCTAATGGGGAATGGTCTGTTGGTTGGTTAAATTTCGTTTTTTGAGGCCATATTTTGACATTTTTAAAAAGAACATGTTATAGAGATGAAACGGGCTCTTTAAAAAAAAAAAAGAAAAAATATTTATTTATGTGTAGAAAGATTGAAAGAACTCTTTTCCACTTTAAATTGTGTACTTATTTTCTTTACAAGTTACTCTATTGCTACTTTGATCAAAATGACAGGAGAAATAAAGCCGTGTTTATTTATTTTAGTATTTCATTGCTGTTTGAAATGAAAATTTGTCATACTTACAGATTTATGTTTACGAATATCTTTGTTTTATATCTACCATGTTTTATCTGTTTATATATATTTTTTTCTTATCCATTAGATTTATTTTTGAGCAACTTCTCATCCTTCTTCGCGCAATGAAAAATTGCGTTTGGGTCCGTTTAAAAAAAAAAGTACCATACAATTATACCTTCAGCGAATAAAAACCTGTCTAAAACGGAAACTTGATAGCTTTTAAGGGGTTCCGTTTTATTACCTTTTATTACATAAGATATTGTTTGTACCCAACATGTTCAGGTTAAAAAATTTGGGCACCCCCTCCGTTCAAAAGGCTGGCTACGCCTATGGGAAGAGATGTACTGCTTCAGTTATTCAATTGTTTCTGGATTGTGGCGGTACACGTGGTCTTTCAAATAAAAAATCCCCTGTTCTAAGGATTAAACCATTTTTTCACAGCAAGCTTGCAATCTGTGGACAACACTCGTTTGCAGCAGAAAGACGACTTACAGACTGCGTTTTCTTTTATATCTTTTTAATCGCCTGTAGCGCCATCTGTTGTTGAAAATTGTAACTAATTTCGAAAGTTTGTCTGCCTGAAAACTTACTGTTGTCCCAAGCATATTGCAACAAATGGTGTATTTCTATTGCTGCCCGTTTAGTTTTTATTGATTTTTCAAACATACCGGTCATTTTTGAAACAACCTGTATGTATATATATTTCATTAGTAATCGTCTTATGACAACCATATAATAAATCGATACAAATTACATTTACATTTCCGACATTTTTGTGATTTCCGCCATTATTGATATTATTTTAACGTATCCCCATGGATTCGTGTACACCAAGTTGGCAATCGCTGTATCTAGCTTATTCAGAATTGAGTGAAAATGCGAAATTCCATCTTTATATATAAGACTAAAGATGAGTTAAATGAAAGTGTGTCAACATCTGATATATTATTGTTGTTTACTTTTAGGTAACAATATTCTGTGTGATCACGACGCATTATGGATGGCAGAGCTTCGTTCTCCAGCTCGTTTGTATGGAGAATGTTCTGGATCAAATTTGAGAAACAGACATCTAAGGACGCTGACAATAGATGATTTCGATGTATGAATATAGTTTTAATGAATGTACTTTTTGTACACGCATATTTGTTTGACAGTCGTTATCAATTTTATCTGGATTAAACGTATATTCTTAACTTTGATACAGAAGGTGAGATCTAGAAGGTTCCAGGACTCACACGCATCAAGGGATTCAGAGGAATTGTTTTAGAACCAGAAATTTCTTAAAGTACTTGTTGTTATATCTGAAGATAGATTTGGTTTTTCTTTTCATCAAACAAAACAAATATTATATTACTCCCTCTGTCCCAAATTAGTTGCGACATTTGAATACTTTTGTACTGATTATTGATATTTATGACTTTATGATTTTGTTTGAACATTTTTTAGAGAGCTATACTATCAATCAACAATATTTACGTACCTAACATTCCCTCCATCATTCCATAAATAAGTAATTAATTAGTTTTAAAAATTCCGGTTCACACGCTGTTAAGCCACGCCCCTATTTTTAAATACTTTTTTAACAGTAATCACATAATACTTAAAGCTAATCAATCGTGAACTCATTTACGAACATTTTATTTCAACATTTCTGAAAAATATCTTTTTGCATAAACATGCTGCAAACAAAATCGAATTCTGTCGAGCTTATTTTTTTTCTGTTAGACTGTACTTAATGAAGGATAAAATACGTTCCGATTTTTTTTCCGCCTTGAGAATCCTGTCTAATATAGATTTACGAATCATAACATATGAAACTCTTCGCAGTGATTGTCTTCGTTTTATTGGGACATCTTTGATTTTGCTCAATGGCATTTCTTTTTCGTCCGCATTTACAATTTTTTGTAAACTCACATTGTAAGTTTCCTCATCTTTTATCGTCTGATGTTTTTGCCTGCTTCTGCAAACGGGATAGAAGGATAAGCATTATGGTGCACATTGAATTTAATAGCTGCAGCATTTATGGCATTACGACTTAGTTTACAATTTTTCAACTATCGTTTCAAACAAACCAGTATAACGTTGCACTCAATATTATTCATTTCTTTCTCCAGAGAATTTTCTAAATTATTATTTCGTTTACTTTTACTTTAAATTCAAGTTAACATTGCTTTTGACACATCATTATAGTCATTCTAGCATAATTTTACTGGTGTGGATCTACTAAACTGCATCAAAAGTTATTTATGACTCCGCCTACTTGAAATGTCGCAACTAATTTGGGACAAAATTCTCAACCTAAATGTCGCAACTAATTTGGGACAGAGGGAGTGCAAAAAATCTGCTAAAATTTGCTTACAAATCCTCGAAGCGTACGAAACCTGCTTCAACCATGTATTGGAATGAATCATTAAGGCATGCGAAAAAGCATAGCTGCCGCATTCCTATTCTTTTTAACAAATGAAAACCATAAATTTTACTATAAGAAGGAATTTCTATAATAATATTTATAAATTCTTTAACACCTTGAGGAGTAAGCAATACTATTTCTATAATATTGAAATCTCTCCAACACACTTTTACTTTAAAATAAGAAAAGACATTTTTTCTACAAATTACTTGCCAAAGTTAAAAGTGTTAAATTTCGTTAAAAGTTTCTGGTGAGAATCTTTTTTAATTCGTTGGTAAAAAAAAAAAAATCCTACCGCCCTTCTACCTTTCTACCTTTTTTTTCTTTCTCGTTAAGGGGTGTTTTACCCTTTAAACGCATCGAAAATCAACAAAAACATTGAAAGTTTGAATTAGCGCATCTTCATTAACTTTTTGTGTAGATACATAAAATTTGGGCTATTGATTGAACGGATTATGCTTTTTAATATAATACTACAAGAGCCCGAATTTGTCTTTGAAAGAAATTGCTTATTAGTGAAACTTAAATACTTCTCTTTTTTACTCCATAAGTCATTACGTGCGTGATGTTTTGAGAACGTATGTATGGATTGTAATGAAGTTAGATATAAATATTAAGGATGTATGTATTTGAAAAATGATCTACTCCTAGGTTAAAATAATTTCATTGATTATGTAAAAAATGTATATATAGCGAGGTGCAAAATGATAGGAACCATACAAAAATAAAGAAATTAATTCGCGTTTGCTATGCAAATGCGTAAACCTTTGAGATAAAATTATGTGCACGGTATTCCAATTAATAGTACAGTAATTGTTTGCAAAAATTGCATGTAATTTTTTGATATTTTTAGAAATATGCAGTTTGCTAAATTTACGTGGGAGCAAAATGATAAAACGCTGTCGATATTACTAAAACCGCGGTACGTGATTGGCGGATATTTTCGCATATGATTTAAAAATGCATTTAAAAGATATTCTGAGTACATTCGTTTAGTTCGCAAAATGTTTGCATTACAGGGTGAATCAAAATGCCTTTTTAACTTCCAAAGAGGGAAATTCCAGCTTATAACAATATCGGAATGTAATTTCAAAGAATATCTGATGAAATTAAACTTCCAAAGACCTTCATTTTTAATTTTATACAGAATCCAGCTATTTACATAACTACAAAATCTACAGGGAAGCCAAAAATTCTTTCAAAACGACCTAAAGTTTGATTATTTGCAATGTTCCAAGTAAAATAATGACACAAAGGAATTTGGAAGCCAGATAAAGACGCCAGCATGAATATCGATCGTGCGAAGGACAATAAAAATGTCGAAGTTCTAAAAAATATGAAACCACGTCGATGTTCGCGTTTAACATCTAGCAGTAAAAAAGCCCGCTTTCTGCTTGCCAGAAATATCTGAAACAGCAAATGAATTGGTCTAAAAACTTGCCCGAGTGCCGAAAAAAGTTGATTTTGATATTCCATATGATATTCATTCATATTTGTATGGCCTTTAAGATGATAAAGACGTATTTTCCCCACATCAATGAAATGAAAGCTTCTTAATGGGTTGGGATACTTTTTCCTTGGTAGGTAAGATTAAAATTGCTTCTCTAGATGAATAAACAAAATAGGCATATCTTTATTTAAATTTTAGGAGGCCATTTTTTAAACCTGAGTGAAAACATTATCAACTTTTACGAAATTTTCAACAAGATAATGTCTAAATTCACTCAGTAAAAAACACAAAAAATTGGTTTCAGGATAAATAAGACTCTGAAACTTGATTGACCATTTTATTAACCTTGACCACGACCGCACTGATCTCATAGCGGCCTTCCCAAATCGCAAAATCTCAATGCATTCGAAGGAAACAGTTGCGGAGGACGTTTGCCGAGAGAGGGCGCTACGTAACCTCCTCAATTCCCGGATTCCCGCGATTTTTGTTATCAGATATACGTTTGTTTTTATTACTTCTCTTACAATTTATTTTAAAAAACAGCCCTTTTTAGCGCTTTTCAGGAATACTGGAATATACATATTGCAGAAATTGTTTCTGCATTAGTTATTTTTATAGCTGTTGAAGTTCTCAGGAGCTTTTATTATTTTTTTTCATTATGGTTTATTGTTGTGTACCGTATTGTAAATCATCTAGCAGGCAAAAGGGCGAAGAAAATTTGAACTTTGAGGGAACTTGGGCAGTGGGAAAATATAGCGAAATTCGTCAATCAATTACAGTAAAATATCGTGAAATTTATTAATCTGTCACAAAGAAATATCATGAAATTAGTCAGCCAATAATAAAGACAAAACACAAATTTTTCAGCTGGACACAGGAAAATAATTGTTAATTTCATCACAATGTCACAAAACAAAATGGGAAATTTGCCAATCAGTCGCAGAGTAAAATAGCTAAATTTATTAATCAATTGAGAGAAATAAATCGTGAAATTTGCCAGTTAATCTCCAGACAAAGAAAATAAAATGCAAAATTTTGTGAAACGAGCAAGCAAGAAAATTTTGTGAGAAAAACTACAAAACTTTTCAGTCAAACGCAGAAAAACAAACATGAAATTTGTATAACTGTCATAAGAGCAAACTGTGAGATTTGTCGATCGATAGAGGAAAATATCAGGAAAATAGTCAGTCGGTCCTGAGACTTGATCGTCACTTCACAAGGAAAAAATTTCGAAAAGTGACTTAAAAAAAAAAAAAAAAAAAAAAAAAAAAAAAAAAAACAGGAATGTCTTGCCCACAAGATTTTTTAGGGCATGAATCCTGCCATTCCATCCTGAAATTCAAACACTGTATGTGTATATTAATAATATGGCTAATATAAAACAAGCAATGTGTAATAGATCACTAAACTTTGAAGGTGCTTTTCACATGCTCATTAAAAGCTGCAGACATGATGTGAGTTCAAATTATAAAGCAAGCAATGCGTAATATATCACTAAACTTTGAAGACGTTTTCCACATGCTCATTAAAAGCTGCATACATGATGTGAGTTCAAATTATAAAGCAAGCAATGCGTCATATATCAATAAACTTTGAAGATTCTTTTCACATGCTCATCTTTTAGAAAAATCATCGTAAAAGATGTCGAGGTATGTATATTTAAAACTTTTTTTTAATTAGATGAAATTTGTATAGTTAGAAAATCATTTTGTGTTGTTGATGAATTAATTACATTTTATTTTATATGAAAGTAAAAAGTTTTGTTCACATCCACAGAGTAAATCAATTTTATCTTCAGAACTTGGGCTCTAAGCAGGGGGGGGGGGGATTTCAAAACTTTCTTTGGAAGTAAGGAGAGTTTGGCAAAGATTTTTGGAGGGGGGGGGGTAATGAACAAATATTTAATCTGATCATGTTGTGCCCCATCTAAATAATAATGATAATAATAATAATAATAATAATAATGAAATGCTCATTTTATACTTTTTTCCTTACATTTATTTTTAAAATTAGTTAGTGTATTCAATCATATTAAATGTATATAACTTTGGGAACGTTTAAGTGGCAATTAATATTTTCTAGGCTAAAAATGCTATTTAAATGCTAATGTTTCGGCTTCATCAAATTTAACTAGTTATTTTTGCTTTTGTACATTTTAAGTTAATGTGTGTGTATATATATATAACCATTAATTGTAAATAAAGATACTTGAAATAAAGATTTCAGAGAAAAAAAATATATATAAGATAAAAATATAAAAAATATCCCACTCTTCCCAACAAATTATTTTATTTAACAAATGAATATTTATTTGTTAGAAATGTGTTTCTAAACACGTCTAATTAAGAATTATGTATATTTACGTTTGCATTAATTATTTGAAAAAAAGATTTGGGCCATTTTCGTATTCGTTTTCGTTCGAAAATTCGTCCGAATTTATGTTTCGGTTTCGGTTTTGTCCTTGTAGGTATGATGAACTGGTATGATTCATATCTGCTGTTTATATTCTTTGCATTTTTCTTAATAACCATAATATATAAAAGAAATATTTAATATCTATTGCCTATATGCATTAATACGTTATTTACGTATTTAGTAGGTAAATCTATGTGTCAATTCAAGTATGTTTCGTTTATGTTTATGAGCTCTAATAACAGTGGTTGAATAGTATTTGTTCTAAATCTACATATTTATTCATATTTCTCCACCGAATTAAAATAAATAAAACTCTACGTATTCAATATTAAAATGATTTATTTAATAACAATTCCTTTTTTCCGTAAACATATCGTACCTTTCATTAAAAGCCTCTGTTTATGTTGTAGAACATTATTTATATGTAAATAAAAAATATTTTACGCCGATGTTTTGCTATACAATGTACTGTTTTCAATTGATTTCTTATTAAGTCTGCAATTGTATCACACTATAGGCATGTTATGTTAGCGATTCTTGTTGCTAGCCCGATTGTTTATTATAAACACGATTAAATATAGCAAAACCCTAGCACTGAATTGAGTTTTCTACTCGCTTTTGAGGAGGTTACGTGGCGCCCTCTAGCTAGATCGTGAATTACGGAGTGTTTCCGTGAAATCCTATAAATTGGAAAGGCCGGTAAGCGTCAGCGCATGAAGTCTGGCCGTGCCTTGACTGACAGCCAATAACTCAAACCTATAGCCCATGAATAAAGTTTGTGGTTTTACGAGGCATAATATATAATGAAAGATGGTCGAAAACTTAAATTTTGGAAGAAATGACATGTTTTGTCACCTCAACAAATTCAAAACTATGTAAATTCTATGCTACAAGTTGCATAGTTGCATTGAAACTACTAAACACAAAAGAAGTCCAATTGACATGTAATATTTTTATAATTTAAAAGAAATCAGTTTTGTTCTTATCATTTTGCTCCCAATGCATATCGAGTAAAAGTGCAATGTCTTATATTATATTTATAACAATTGTTTTAGAATGTTCTCTTTATGTTTATGTTGAGTATTTTGTATGATACAATAAGTTTATATGGTTTATATGAGGATTAACAAAATTTTATTTTTTATTTAGGCAATTACATGATCGTTCCTACCATTTTTCATCCCGGTATATATATTCTTTGTAAAAAAAAGAATCGAAGTTTTACATTTTTTAGTGTTTAAAAATTGTCATTGTAAAAACATCATCATTGTAAATAATTAAAAATATCATTTTAAACGCACTAATTTACTTACTATGTACACCGAATTTCGTAACAATTCATACATACGTTCTCAAGATATCTTGCACGTAATGACTTAGGGAAGGGAAAAAACTCATTTAATTTAAACCCTACACAAATTCTATAAAACTCTTATCAAATTCTAATACTAGCATATTGTAAAGCAAAATCTGTTTAATCAATATTCAAAGTTTTTTAAAATTCCCAATTTTTAACCCACAGTCTAAACGATTATTGAAATCGAACGGTTACTGAAATGCGAAATATAATAATTAAAAATTGTGGATATTCAAATAAATATCAAGCTAAGGTGGTTGTGACTGTAATTTGTAACTTAACCCTTTCGTGGTTATAAGCGCGTATACGCGCCCAGAATACCACTTAATTTGAATTGCGAAATGCCATACTGACACCGGAATTTTTAAATGAAAATTTTAATTTTACAAAGAACGTAAAAAAGAACATTTATATATTTTGAAATCAATTTGTTTTTAAATTCCGGTGTCATTCAATCATTTTAGTATTTTATGAATAGAAGTGCTTTAACCGTCAAAGGGTTAAATAGATACTTTCAATCTTCTTCCAATATTTTTTAACAAAGCATTCAGGATTTAAGAAATACAACTAGCATATTTTAGTACAAATTAAAAAAGAAATTGATTGTCATATTTATTTATGTCTTCAATTTGTGTATATATAAAGATTATACATTTAAATCTAATTTTGTCAATGGTGATTGTCTTTCTTTCGTTCAGTTATTCCAGTGTATAAGAAATTTTGCTGTAAAAAATATTTACTTGTGCGTCATAACTACCATAAACTGTGCATAAACTACACAATCTTAAAATATAATAGATAATTTAATGATTTTTCTCGAATATTTTAACTTAATAATAAAAATATTGTTTAGTAGCTTTTTATAGAAATGAATGCAATTTTTTAATGAAATTTATTTAATGTGATTGACGAACAATGCCAAACAGTTTCTTTAAGTTTTAATTCAGATAAACAAAAAATTAAAGCCGTTTATTTTACACAAATAAATAAATTAATAAATAATGTTTTAAATATACCACTAATTATCATAATATTGTATAATCGTTGAGTTAAACGAAGAAGAAAATAACTAACATTTAAAACAGTTTTAACCAATAAAATAAATTTGAAATTCGTGTCTTGAATTTTTGTTGCATTTTATTGTTTGAATCATTAACCATAATAATAAGATAAATTATCGACGATCTCGTTATTTTTTAAAAAATGTTTTAAGCCAGGACAAGAGAAGCTATCATTAACAGAAGAATAAGATGATGATGATGAAGAGAGGTATCCATATAAAATCAAGCTTGCATAAACGGAAATTACATTCCATATTATTTGTAATGATTGTATTTAACCATTAGCATTTTAAATAAAAGGAAACAGAATATCTATGAAGGCCTTTAAAATAATTCCAATAAAAATTTCAAAGTATTGCATGAGATGTTTTATGGTGAGTTAAATATATCCTGAAAAATAAAAGAAAACGAGTACCAAAATGATTATTAAAATCTGCACATTATTATTCCATTATTCATTTATTATTCCTTTACTTTCTAGTGTCTTACACACATAAAAAAGCAAGTTTCCCGGACAAAATAAAATAAAATAAAACAAAACAAAACAAATAGAAAAACAAGTAGGAAATTGTACATAAAAAATTTCAAATGAAGTGCATTCGTACTCTATCTGTCGCTTAAAGGAAAATGACATTGACGAAACTCCGACATTTAAAGAGAAAGTTGACTATGCTGCGCATACTCCTATAGAGGGTATAGAGTGCTGCGAACAGGGTTCTCGCTGCCGCTCGCCATTTCGCCAAATTGCGACTAAATTCTTCATTTGACGAGTAAACAAGCGATTAGATTCGCCAAATTACCAATCCTCAATTTTTGCTTTTTCTTTCTTTTCTTTTTCGTTTTTCATACATATGCATATATACATAATTTTAATTTATAAAAAAAATTAATATATTTGTAGCGGATAGTTGAAATTAGATTTATAATAATCGTTGTCGCAGTTATAAAAACATAGGTTACTTTAGAACATATTGAAAAACAGAAGATACATTAAAGGAGTAAAAAAAAAAAAAAAAAAAAAAAAAAAAAAATGTGCTACACGGCGAATCTATTTTGCTAATATTTTTTTCATTTGGCGAATGTTTTTTATTTTTAATTAGCCAAATTACTAATGTTGATCGGATGTCAGCGAGAACATTGGCTGCGAATGCATGCAATATCCTCAGATTCCGCTAGATGAATGTGTTATAGCATGGGAGCTCGTTAATAGGCATCGTCTACACAAATCTGCGATTATATGAATCCTAGGTACCCGAAACGGTGTCAACGCGCGGTCGGATTTATATAGTGGAAGAAAACCACATGCGCTTGATCAGGCCATGACCTGTTGTCAGAACCATTTCTTCCACTACGAGAATGCCAACACCATTGGAATAGCCATGTGCGTGACATACACTCCGTGCAATACACATTTTGCATCTGACGATAGATTTCATTAACACTCGCATTTCCCGTTATTAAAATTACACCGTTTGGAAGCATTCATCTTGCGAATGATGCCTTTTAACATGCTTCCACGCTATCTCGCAATCATCTGGCGGGATCTGACGACATTGCATGCATTCCCATTTTTTGCGCCCTCTTGAAGAGCACGCACAGTCATTTTTCTTTTCAAATGGCAGAATTATTGCATTAGTGCTATTTTCGTTTGGGCGACCTTTACAGTTTTTATAAATATTCAGATTTTGGTGCCATACGCTGTAAAAAAAATCTGCGCAGTTATTAAAAAATTTCCAGGATCCAAGACCTTTTTATGTAGTTTAATCAGGAAAAATTCATGTATCAGATACATGTTTGCACTATAAGTATATATACTCTGTAAAGTTACTTTTTTTTTTTTTTTTTTTTTTTTTTTTTTTTTTTTTAGAAAACTTGGATTTTTAGAACTTTTATGTAACTGCTATCTGGTTAGGAATAAAATATTAGTTAGTAAGATTACGGTAAATTTAATACATTCTTTTAGAAACCTACAGATTTCTGTAGTGTTACAAAATATAATTTTTTACATTTCCTCTTTTTTTTTTTTTTTTTTTGTACAATGTACATATAAAATTTAAGTAAGCATACAAATTCATATAAATTTACATTTGTAAAGGTACTTTTTTTACAGTATAGTTGTCGCAGTTTTAGGCAAAAATCCAGAATACAAAATTGATTACGATTCTATTCATTAAATTTAATAGCATGGAAATAGTAATAGAACTCCATCTTCAATAGAACGTCATCACAATGGTAATGTCGAATTATTACCTAGCACGGGATATCACTGAATTCATTACGAAGGATAGGATTTATTAGAATAAAGAAAACTTTTTTGATATCTCTAAGTTTTTATTAGATTTTCGTAAACTTTGAAATGGGACGACAAAATTATGCAATGATTCTATAGTAAATTTCAAACTATTCGGTTGGGCAATTTTTGCTCTGCCATATGTGGACAGACAGACAGACGGATGGATCTGACGACAACTATAGGTCCTAGGTATTTATATAATTATGAAATAACCTAAAAATATTGTTTAAATGTTATTTTTATATAAGTATGTGCAAATTTTTAATGAAATTTATTTATTGTTAATGACGAATAAAACCGAACATGTTCTTTGATACTTTATTCAGATAAAATACATCTAAATGCATTTATTTTACTTAGATAGAAACGCTCGGTTAAATGATTATGAAATAAGTAACTTGTGTGATAGTTTTAAGAACAATAAATACATTTCCATTTTTTTTTTATTTTAAATTTGTATTGTATATTATTACCTGGATCATTAACGATGAAAATCAAGATAAAATTATGGACGACCTCGTTATTTTTTTTAACGAGTTTTAAACCTTGAGACTTGAGAATTTATCATTAATATAAAAACAGAATGTATGATAAAGAGTTGTATCTATTAAAAATCAAGCATGCATAAACGGAGATTACATTCAGTACTAAGCATTATATTTAATCATTAACATTTTAAATAAAATGGAACAGAATATCCATTAAAATCTTTAAAATTTTTCCAATAAAAATTACGAAATGTTGAAAGAAATATGTGTTTCATGCTAAGTAGAATATGCTAAAAAATAAATCATCTTTTAGTTTATTTTCTTTTTACAGAAATGATAATTATAATTTGTATCTATTTTTCATTTTTCTTAAATGTTTTAAATATAGTAAAAAGCATGTTGACCAGACAGAAGAAGTAAATAAATTATAAGAAATAAAATAAAATAAAAAGAAATTATTTTCATTAGTTCACATATATACTTACAATCAGGGATGTTTTCGAGGGTATACGCGGGTATACACCGCGTACCTTCTAGTTTTTTTTTTTCTTAAAGTTCCACATTCCGTCTGTTTCTCAAATAAAGCATTAACGTATATTCTGTCTCTGAATGTTAATGACGTCAGCGTATATACACTCTGTTTATACAGTATACGCTCTTTTTTTTTTTACGAATATAACACTGTTTCTAGTCCCTGGCCAAATTAGTAGACGCACTTGTTTTTATTAGCAAATTTGATGTATGTAATGATACCAAAAACTAATTCAATGTTGTAACAGGGTTTTCAGTTTATCAATGTTTGACATGTATTTTCTTAATTCTAAAAACTGCTGTTGTTGGCATGTCGTATCATACCATTGTCCAATGATTTCTAAATTGATTGCAAAAGTGCTAAATTTTGATGTTGTTTTCTCTAATTTATTTTAAATGTTAATAAAAGAGGGATTTTCTGATATGGTGCAAATTTTTGTTACGTACATGCTTATAAGTCTTAAAAGTATCAATCATAGTTTATTTTTTTTAATTTATTTATATTTGTAGAATTATATTAACTTAAAGAAAGTTTTAATTCCAGTGAGCCTTGCTACCTAGTGAATGAATATATCAGTTCGCGGCGGTATTTTTTTTAGCGAATTTTTTTTAGTTTCAATCATTAAGCTTTGCAATTTCAGCAATTTTAAATTTAATTTACAAAAATAAATAATATAACGTCATTGGCATGCTTTTTATTTATTATAATTCTACAAATGGCATATATAATGAATTGTAACTATTAACATAGTAATATCATCTCTATGAAGGAAGTAAATTGATTGACACAAGAAACCAGTCAGATGTGGCAATCTCAAATCTTTCTTCTATCTCATGCATATTAATACTTCCTGAAAAATGCAGCATAGTAGAACCACCGGTTACGTGGTTTAAATCAAAATCTAGTCAGTAACAACTTATGTCAACTTGATACTGAATCTGAAGTTTCATGAAAATCCGTGTATTAGTTTTTGAGATAGAGCTATTGCAAAATCTTTAAAAAAAATTGCATAATAGCGTCACATGATTGGAGATGTACACCAAAAAATACTCAAGTTCAATTTTTTATCAGATACTAACTGAATCTGAAGTTTGATGAACATCCATACATTAGTTCTTGAGATACATTTATCGCGAAGTCATAAAAATGCAGCATAGCAGCGCCATCTGTAGGGAATTTATACCAAAAATTAAAAACACTAATCTATGTCAGGGACTAACTGAATCTGAAGTTTTAGAAAATTTCATGCAATAGTTCTTGGGACAGAGCTATTGAGATAATCATGAATAATACATCATGGTAGGGCCACTTGCTGAGAGATTTGCACCAAATCGTAATCAGCACCATGTTATATCAAGTACCAACTAAATCTAAAGTTTTATGAAAATCCATGCACTAGTTCTTGAGATATGGTTATTATAAAAATTGTGAATAATGCAGCATAGCAATGCCACCTGTTGAGCGATAAACAACAAAAGTAATCAGATATAGTTTATATCAAAGTCTTACAGAATCTAATGTTTTACGAAAATCCGTGCTTTAGTTCTTGAGATACAGTGCCAAATTTTTTTATCACATACAGACGAACAGGCTCACAAGCTCACTGACAGACAGTTTGTAAAAACATGTTTTTCGGGTTCTCTGACCTCTAAAACATCTAAATTCATCGGATTTCGAAAATTTTCACGAATCAATAATTTCTTCTTGTAAAGATAGAAGAAGGTAACAATTTAAAGTCATTGGCATGCTTTTATTTGTTATAATTCTACAGATGACGTATATAATCAATCATAACTATTAACATAGCAATGTCATCTCTATGAAGCTAGTAATTTGATACTCATCAGGAAAAAAAATAATGCGTCCAATTATTTCGCCAGGGACTATATCTAAGAGTGTAAATATGCATACGCAAATATATACACGTATATCTTCAATGTTTGCGGTTTCGAAACAAAGATCGTTTGACCAAACACATAATAAGGAAAATATAGCTTTGTATATTTTTTAAGTAAAACTAGCTAATGAAACTTCGATCTTGAACTAGTTTATGTCTATCTTAAAATGTTATCAAACAAATTTAATTTGTTGGAGAATTTAAAAATATGATTGATAAATAATAGATCAGACAATCAATCAAAGTTTTCTTTCAGTAATAGCAGCGAATATGCATTGATCTCTTTTTTTTCTATAGAACTGTCAAATAGTATTTGCATTACCTTTGATAACATGCATGTCATAATTTTAAAACTGAGTCGTGTAATGATATTTTGGTACACGTATGATTTGTCGTATTGCATTTAGTTGGAATCATTTAAATATATTTTTTGTTTTCTTTTATTTAAGGAGAAAAATATTTTTATTTTGTAAGTCAATACAGAGTTTTCTCTATTAACTGGGATGGTCGGTAAATGCTTCATCCCAGATAATCGATTTTTGAAAATTTTAATGAAAAATTTGGAAAAAAGTATAGAAAATATCAATGTATTTATATTATATGCTAATGTGAGCATACCGGGTCGCGCCCATCCTCGAAAAGAAAAAGATATACTGCAGCCATGTTAGGCTTAAACATTTCGATGCCGTAATATAATTCAAACAATTGTTTTATTTAATCTTCATTTTATCACATTTTTTCTTTTACATTTTCTCTAAAACCTTCAAAAATTTTAAAATCATATATATTTTTTAAGCTCTAAATTAAAAATAATCATCTACAACAACATATTACCGATGCAAACTATATAAACAAATGAACACCATCGCCATTCAGAAACACAAAATTCCAAATCTAAAAAGAAATGTACGACTCTTTGGGTGATTTATTTATTTATTTATTAAGGATAATATCTCTTTCTGCTTTTAGAATATTTGTAAAAGCATAAAAACGCTTTTAAACATTTTGAAATGCATTTTTCACTTTTGAGAGGTTGTAAGCTCAAATGAATCAATTTTTCTGAAATGTTTTGTACTGGATAATGTTTTGTTGCTGTATATTGTTTTCTATATATTATATTGGTTACAAATGCAATGCAATTTCTATGCAGTAATATTTAAAATTTGGGATGTAAGTCTAATATTTTCAAAGGGGCTATTTTTCAGTTCAAATTTCTGTATTTTAAATTGTAGTTTCCTAAACCTTTGTTGTTATCATAAGAAATCGGAGAATAATATATATTTTTTATAATATGCTAATGTAAGGAATCTGGTTTTACACATCTTCGAGAAAAGCAAATTATGTCTGCAATATTAAACTTGAGTATTTAGATGCCGATTGCTCAATATATGAAAATATACACATTATCTGCGTTGTATCACATTTTTTCTCCTTCTTTTATTCCAAAACATTCAAAAACTATGCAATTATAATGTTTTAAATTTTAATATAAAAATAACGAATAAAAAATTATTTATGAATAATGGATAATCAAATATATATAAATCAACACAATTTTGGTGTCATCTATTGGTAATCGGTATAAATAAAAGAACTAATAGGTTTAAAAAGAAAAAGAAAAAGCAGATCGTAATGATTCGATATGAATTTTTAAAACTTCCGTAATATAATTTTAGAATTTTGTTCAATATAAATAAAATTAGTGTTATAATTTAAATTCTATTTTATAATTTTGTAAACTGTATTTGCTGCATTTTTAACATACATCTGTGGTTCTTGGAACTGTATGTTAAAGATACCACACATATACCTTATACAGTCATCAAAAGTGAAACAATAAACACGAATTTATAATAGTGGAGATTTTGTGTATCATTAAACCATGTAGTTTTTAAGAAAATTGATTATTAGCGTTTTAAGATTAGTAAATTATAATGCTTTCTAGGAAAATTCTGTTAGTTATTCATTTATTACTGTTTATTATGCAACACATTCATCATTCAAAGTTGATTTGTTTGATTTTCCATTCATAATGCTGTCAGTCGCAATTTATTCCTCTGCTTCAGTTTGATAAATGACTCCATTAAGAGATGCAAATACTTTAATATTCAGAAACTTCTTTCGATCAGATTTAACAAGGAATCAATCATTTTTTTGATAAACATATAAACTTAGAAATATTTTTTTTCTTTCGCCTAAAAAATTCTATAATTTTGTTCCCCAACGCAATAGTGTTTGCTTCCATGATCGGAGTGTTTTTCTGATAAACAATACGATGTTTTTAGTGCGTTTGAAACCAATAACATAGCTGCCAAATTGTACGCATTTTCATAACACTAAAGTTATATGGAAGATTATAGCTAATTGAATAGCCGAAATTTAAATGATTTTAGCATTTCAATAAGTCAAAATTTTTCATTAAATTTTTGTGGCATTAAAAATTTTTACAAGTTGGCAGCTATGCTATAACTAACCCTAGCACTTATAAAACAAAAATTACTAGAAATTGTTTAACACTATGATTACCGGAAATTCAATTTAAGTTTTATAAAAATATTTCACACCAGAATTTTGATTAATAACCATTTAATTTTTTATTTACTGTTTTCTTTCTTTACAACTTTTAAACTTATTTCATAATCAAATTTCTGGTTTGAGCCGCATCATATACATATCATAGCTGTCAAAATGTCGGATCACGGTAGTTCTAGTGTTAATTAAAGATTTAAACCTAATAATATATTCTAGTGGTATCTTAGAAATATATTTAAAGATGGTAAGTAGTATTGTGCTTATCAAAGAAGATGATTTTGATTGAGCTAATTCATATTGTATCTTTAATACGGAAGACAGCCTTATACGAGTGATTATTGATTAATGAAAGTAAGCTGTTTGTGCTGTATCTTTAATATACAGCTGTGATTTTTGCAACTGTATATTAAAGATACAGCACATACAGCTTATACAATCAGCCAAGACTAAACAATAAACGCGAATTTATATAGTAGTAATTTTATTTATTATTAAACTGCGGAGTTTTGAAGAGAATTAAGTAATAGCGTTTTAAGTTTAATAAATTATAAACTTTATAGGGAACTTCTACTAATTATTCATTTATTAAAGTTTATTATGTAAAATATTAATCATTTAAAGTAGATTTGTTTGCTTTTCCCATTCATAATGCTGTTAGTTGATATTTATCCCTCTGCTTAATTTTGGTAAACGACTCCATTAAGAAATCATGCAATACTTTGATATTCAGAAAGTTGCTTTTGATCAGATTTAATTCGGAAACAATCATTTTTGGGATAAACATATAACCTTCAAAAATATTTTTTTCCATTTTCACCTAAAAATTTCTATAATTTCGTTCCACAACGCAATAGCGATTGCTTTCATGATCGAAGTGTTTTTTGGATAAACGATGCGATATTTCTCCACAACATAGCTGCCAAATTGTACGGATTTTTCACACCACTAAAATTAAATGGAAGATTATACCACTGAAATTTCAGTGATTTTAGCGTTTCAATGAGTCAAAATTTTTCATTAAATTTTAGTGATAAAGGAAATCCGTACAAGTTGGTGCTATACTATAAGTACGCCTGACGCTTAACTCCTTGGGGACGAACGACACGTATATGTGCCTCAAAAAGGCTTAAGAATCCCTGTTTTTCCCCATCACTAAACTTTTATCGTAAAATCTACCTTATTTAATCGAAGCATTTTCTCAATTTAAAAAGGTACAAATTTTTGTTTTTAAAAACCGGTGATAAAATATTAATAATTTCATAAAAAGCTCCCGTAGCAAAGCGGTTAAAAAGCAAAAATTATTAGAAATTATTTAACACTACAATTACCGGAAAAATGGATCAAGTTTTATAAAAATATTTCAAACCCTAATTTTTATTAAAATTCATTTAATTTCATTACTTAACGTTTTTTTCTTCTTTGTATCTTTTAAGGCGCAATACTAGTCATAAAAAAAGACCCGGATGACAATGTAAAGTCTATGGGAGCGTTCTTTTCAAATATCTAGCTGAAATTTTAATATTTTTACATGATTTTTTTTTCCTAGGGCAGATGAGGACGATCTGCAACCGGCCTAGTTTTAAGTTTTTGGATTTTGCTTATATATTTTTTATATTATGTAGTTTCAATTTCAAAACCGGTTTAAACCGGTTTTGAAATTTAAAGTAACTTTTTGAAAAAAAATCTGAAACCAAAACTGAAAACGTAAAAACTAGGCCGGTTGTGGAAAGTCCTCAGATATCCTATGCAAAAATATCATGTAAAAATATTAAAATTTGAGCGAGATATTTGAAAAGAACGCTTCCACAGACTTTACATTATCATCCAGGTCTTTTTCCGTGACCAGAGATGAGCCTTAAACTTATTTTGTAATCAAATTTCTGGTTTGATCCAAAACATATTCATATGTTAGCCATCAAAATGACGGATTACGATTATTCTAGTGTTAATCATTCAAAGTCGATTTGTTAGCTTTTCCTATTCATAATGCTGTCAGCCGCAATTTATTCCTCTGCTTCATTTTGATAAACGACTCGACTAAGAGATTAAATACTTTGATATTAAGAAACTTCTTTTCAATCAGATTTAATACGGAATCAATCATTTTTTAGAAAAATATATAATTTCAATTCTTTTTCTTTCGCCTAAAAAATTCCATAATTTTGATCCATAGCATAATAAACTTTGTTTCCATGATCGAAGTGTTTTTCTGATAAACGATGCGATGTTTCTGCTGCGTTTGAAACCAATAAGTACGTCTGGCACCTATAAAACAAAAATTACTAGAAATTATTTAATACTATATTTACCATAAATTTGAGTCAAGTTTTATAAAAATATTTCACACCAGAATTTTGATTAAAAACCATTTAATTTTATTTTTTAACCATTTTTCTTCTCTGTGTCTTTTAAGCTTATTTAATAATCAAATTTCTGGGTTGAACAGAAACATACTCATATGATAGGCATCAAAATGACGGCTCACGGCAATTCTAGTGTTAATCATTCAAAGTAGATTTGTTAGCTTTTCCCATTCATATTGCTGTCAGTCGCAATTTATTCCTCTGCCTCAATTTGATAAATGACTCGATTAAGAGATGCAGTACTTTAATATTCAGAAACTTCCTTTCAATCTTATTTAACCTTCCTACCCTGAATGGGTCTATCGACCCATAGCTATAATTTGTTTTATACAATTCGCACGAGAACATTTTTCATAAAGTTAAATAACAGATCAAAATAATAAGCCAATTGAATATATTAAAATGTTCTAAATAACAATTCTGGTGTGAAATGTTTTTAATCAAGATTGAGTAAAATTTGAACAGGGTAGGAAGGTTAATACGGTATCAATCATTTCTGAGATAAATATATAACCCACAAAAATATTTTTTATTCTTTCACCTAAAAATATTCTACACTTTCGTTCCACAACATAATAGTGATTGCTTTCATAATCGGAGTGTTTTTCTGATAAACGGTACGGTATTTCTCCTGCTTTTGAAAAGAATAAACACGCCTGGCGTTTATAAAACAAAAATTACTAGAAAGAAAAAAAAAAAAAAAAGGAAATAATGTTGTAAGGTTGAGACGCACACACACGCATATACTATATGTGTGGCTGCCGGTAATAACCATGTAAGGCACATTTTTGAAAAAATTGAGATAATTTGGGAAAATGTAACTTTAAAAGAGTACTTTCATCTGCCATAGTACGGAAAAATGAAAATCGAATACTTCCCGTCATAGGGAGATTATAAATTTTTATTTAAAAACTGAAAAACCAGTAATAATCTGTTAACTGCATAAATTAACGGTATTAACCAGATAAGATTTCTGTTTATTTCTTTAAATCGTCTATAATTAAAAAAATCAAACAAAAATATAAAAAACATAAAAAAGTAATAAATTGACAATGTATTTAATTGTTGTGGAAATTAATGTTTAAAATGTAAATAAATATTTTATTTACATTTATTAAAAATAGATGCAAAATGGTAATAACCAGATAAAAAATACATTTTTAATTGGTTCTCAGTTAATAAAAACTATTTTTATATAACTATTTTGGCAAAAAAAGTTCTTATATCATTGAATTTAGTGAAAATTATTAAGTTCTAATCTGTTTTATAAAAGTAATGATAAAAAGACATTTTTGAAAACTTTAAACGTTAATTACTCAAAATATTAAAAATGTGCCTTACCTGGTTATTACTGGAAACCACAGATATATACATATTAATATTTCAAAATCAGATTTTTTTAAATCACAATTTTACTATATGTTCTATTTTTGTATTAGATAATTATAGTTTAAATGTGAGTAGAATTTTCTTTCATGCTTGCTGCTTTTAAAAGATATCTCCACTCAGCCTAGCAAGTGTATTTCTATGTTAATAATATCCTGTCTTGTTTTCGAATTCATTGAAAATTCGCTTCAACAATTTCCTCTTCAAAGGTAACGATAATGATATGAGAAATAAAAGAAGATACTCTTTTACAATATGAGTTTAAAATGATAAAACAATATCAATAAAAGCCTTTTCTTTTTCACTTCAGCGATATTTCTGCCATAAAGAACATTATTTGTACATAACCACAAGCATTTTGCTTTTCAGCCATTTTGTCTATTTGGACTGTTGCCAGTTGCATATAAAAAAATTTAATCTATCTCATTTGAAAACTTGGAATACATTCGAAAACTTAATTTATAAAATAAAAAACAATTATCAAAGTTGACACTTGTATGAATTTGGCCATTTCAAAATTCAATTTTTTAATTTAATATTTTAGTATCTATTCTAATTTTATATTAAATAATGATAGTTAATAGTGAATAGAATTTTTCTTCATGCTTACTATTTTTAAAAGATGTCTGCACTCAGCCTAGTAAATGTATTTGTATGTTAATGATATCCTGTCTTATTTTCAAATTCAATGAAAATTCGCTTCAACAATTTCCTTTTCAAAGGTAGCGACAATGACTTGAGAAATGAAAGAAGAAACTCTTTTACTATAGAAGTTGAAAATGATAAAACAGCATCAATAGAAGCATTTCTTTTTCATTTTCAATGATATTTCAACGATCAATACCATGGAAATATATATTTGCATCTAATTAAACATTTTTTTTAAAACTATATTTCCAAAGGACTAAATGGAAGGAAATATCTTTGTTTGAGGTGACTGAATATAAGTAAATTTTGAAAAGGTGCAAGAATAAGTTTATTAATAACTCTGTAAAGTAATGTTTTATAACTGGCTTTCATCGAAGGAGATTATAAAACTCATTTGTATATTTTCTTTTTCTTTTACATTTTCACACAAAACTCAAATGCACATTATATGGCCAATGCAATGTCAAGATTTTAACTGATTCCTTGATTTTCCTGTACGTCATACGGACAACGTGTTTTTGTCAATCATGATTTGCCCATACCACGTACGGGTATCCGTACTCCAATCAAAATTTACTAGTCTCTCCAGTAAAATTTTATTATAATTTTTATTTTATCTAATTGGAGCATTTTTCTGATTCAATTTACTAAAAATTTCTATTTTGAAAACCGGTGGTAAAAAATTAAAAATTCTTTAAAAAACATGAAAAAAAATAGTGTTTAAAAGTTTTTTTTTTTCAAAAATATTGATAAGTTAAGTGGTTATATGCTATCCAAAAGAAATACCACATCGAGGGCTGAAAGGAAAAGAGTATTGTAAAGTTGCGACATATATAGCTTTTTTTTCAATATTAGATTTTTTAAAATCATTATTGTAGTATCTGTTCTATTTTCGTATATTAATAATATCCTGTCTTATTTTCGAATTCAATGAAAATTGGTGTCAACAATTTCCTTTTCAAAGGTAGCGATAATGATTTGAGAAATGAAACAAGATATTCTTTTATGATATATGTTGAAAATGATGAAATAAGATTTGTAAAAGAATTATCTTTTTCATTTCAATAATATTTCTATGATCCAGAACATTATTTGTACACAACCACAAGCATTTTACTTTTCAGCCATTTTGACCTTTTGAATTGCTGCCAGTTGCAAATAGATAAAAAATTTTGAATCTAAATCACTAATTTGAAATCTTGGTATATATTTCAAACTTAATTTATAAAATTTATAAAATAATGATAAAAGTTTGCACTTGTATGGAATTGCCAATTTCATAATTAGATTTTTTTTAATCGTTATTTTAGTATATGTTCTATTTTTGTATTAGCTTTATAGTTAAACATGAAAAGAATTTTCCTTCATGCTTGCTTTTTTAAAAAAGATATCTCCACTCAGCCTGGTAAATTTATTTCTATGTTAATGATATCCTGTCTTATTTTCGAATTCAATGAAAATTCGCTTTACCAATTTCCTCTTCAAAGGTAGCGATAATGATTTGAGAAATAGAATGTAAGTTGAAAATGATAAAACAACATCAATAAAAGCATTGCTTTTTTCATTTTCAATGATATTTCAACGATCAATACCAATGAAATATATTTTATTTTCATGTAATTAAACATTTTTTTCTTAGCTATATTTCTCAGGGACTAAATGGAAGGAAATATCTTTGTTTGGGGTAACTGAATATAAATAAATTTTGAAAAGATGCAAGAATAAGTTTATTAATAACTGTGTAAAGTAATGCTTTATAACCAGCTTTCATCGAATTAGATTATAAAACTCATTTGTACATTTTCTTTTTCTTTCACATTTTCAAACAAAACTGAAATGCACAGAATATGGCAATGCAATGTCAAGTTTTTAACTGATTCCTTGATTTTCTTGTGCGTCATATGGTTCGTCAATCATGATTTGCCCATACCACTTATGGGCATCCATACTCCAATCATAATTCATTATTCTCACCAGTAAAATTTTATTGTAATTTTTATATTATTTAATCGGAGAATTTTTCTCATTCAATTTGCTAAAAATTTCTATTTTGAAAACCGGTGATAAAAGATTAAAATTCTTTAAAAAACATGAAAAAAATAGTAGTTTTTTTCTCCAAAAATATTGATAAGTTAAGTGGTTAATTGCTAGCCAAAAGAAATAGCACATCAAGGGCTGAAAATAAAAGAATATTGTAAAATTGCGACATATGTAGCTTTTTTTTTTCAATATTAGATTTTTTTAATCATTATTTCTATTTTAGTATTAGATAATTATAGTTAAAGGTGAATATAATTTTTTCGTCATGCTTGCTATTTTTAAAAGATGTCTTCTCTCAGAACTTAGTAAATGTATTTCTATGTTAATGATATCCTGTCTTATTTTGGAATTCAATGAAAACTCGCTTCAACGATTTCCTCTTCAAAGGTAGCAATAATGATTTGAGAAATGAAAGAAGGTACAGTTTTACCATGTAAGTTGAAAATGATAAAACAACATCAATAAAAGCATTGCTTTTTCATTTTCAATGATATTTCAACGATCAATACCATGGAAATATATTTTATTTTCATGTAATTAAACATTTTTTGTTCATATATTTCACCTGCGACTAGAAGGAAATATCATTTCTTCGTGGGACTAAATATCGATAAAATTCATAAGGAACACGAATAAATTTATAAATAACATTGTAAAGTTATTCTTTATAATTGGCTTTCATCGAAGAAGGTTATAAAATTCATTTGTATGTTTTTTTAGGTGCGTGCATAATTATGTAAATATGTAACACCTATAGCCATCGTTCAATCTGTCCATCTGTCCGCATATAGTAACACAAAAACTTCCCGACCAAATCTTTTGTAATTTAAAATATATAATTGTTAGATAATTTTGTCGCGTCGTAGTTTCAAATTTTATGAAATTCGGATGCATAGTTCCATTACAGGCACAATCAAAAGTATTTCGTTACATTCCGGTCAATGGAAAAAATAGTTCCAAGTGCATTTTAATGATGTTAAACTCTTTCGAACATAATACAATTCATGAGCATTTATGAAATATATACTAAAATATGCATTATGTAGAATATCTGGTGCAAAGAATAATTTTTATTAATATGTAGGGCGACACAAAAATATTCTATTTAATAATGGTACAGAAAACATGGTTTGGAATGCGTTTTAATTATATTAACCCTTAAGGGGGCTCAAGGGTTGAAAACTTTTCAAAAAATCGATTTTTTTATGATCTAGTTTGATTATTCAACTAATTCTTAACTCAATGCAAAAAACCGCATAAAATATTAGCATTTTATATTGAGTTATAAGCATTTATATATCAATATTTACATAGCCGCATCCATATAATTTCAATTTTAAGTCGTGTTTTCTCAAAACTTGATTTTGACGACTAACACCAAGATTAAAAAAAAACTATTTGATGGAATGGCTTAAATTTTTTTTGCATGCATCACATCATTATCTAGATTATGAATTAAGGATATAACTATCACTTAAAAAAATATTAAAAAATCTCTTAAAGTTGAAAATTTAAAAAAACCCTAAAAAATACAACTTTTTTTCCATTGTATTCAAAATATTAAACTATCTAAAATATATTAATTCATATTCTAGATAATGATGTTATATGCATGCAAAAAAAAATTAAGCCATTCCATCAAATAGTTTTTTTTTAACCTTGGTGTTAGTAATCAAAAATCAAGTTTTGAGAAAACGCGACTTAAAGTTGAAATTATATGGATGCGGCTATGAAAGTGTTGATACCTAAATGCTTATAATTCCGTTAAAAATGCAAATATTTTTATGCGGTTTTTTGCATTGAATTAAGAATTTAATGAATAATCAAATTAGATCATAAAAAATCGAATCCCTTAAATGCATAGGATAGAACGCGTTCAAAAAAATGCGCAATTCAAAAAATCAGAATTCATACCAGAAAAATCTAAATAGTAAATTTTTCTTTATTTAATTACAAATGGTATGTCATTAAGTAAAGTGAAAATTGCTCTTTTAAATTTCTGGTGAGAATACGGAATATTTGAATAAAACCCCCATTAAATCGGGAACACTTATGGTATCGAAAATGATACAATATGCGTTTAAGGGTTAAACTATTATGAAATTTGTATACTTGCTAAGGTTTACAACAAGATAATTCTTGTATAATAGAACGCATTTAGTATTTACAAGGACACACAAAAGATTTCGGATACAGTATTGTATCCAAAGTACTGTATGTTTTAAAAACTTCGTTATAGTACGAACGCACTTCATTTCCTACTTTTTATTTGCAATTTCCAACTTGTTTCTTTTAGATTTTCTAACATAACTGAATTTTACAGGATATTGCAAGGCAATGTCTCTTTCGAAATTTTTAAAGAGTTCTTGCCAATTATTTTCAACGCGTCATGACGACTTTCATGAGTCAGTTTTTGATCCACTTTTGAGAAAAGGATCTATATATATATTACGCTAACGTATGTTTCACAAAAATCACCATTATTTGTTAATTGTTTTATGGCAACATCCAAATGACATCTGATGGGTTACTATGCAAAAGTCCTTTGGTAAGATTTATGCTGTGGTAGATTGGATTTATTTATGTTCTGTTCCTTCACTGCAATTACGGCGCTTCAAAATATCTTTAAATTAAAAAAAATTTAAATTAAAAAAAAAGTTTATTTAATAATTATAGAATAAAACAATTTATATTATTTAAAAAAAGAAAATAAAAGCAAACAAACAGTTTATTAATAAATAAATAACAATAGCCGGAATACCATGTGATGCAAATATAATTGCCATTTTGTTGTAATCACGTCAATGTGTTAAGCATATGGGATCTGTGTCTATTTCTCTAGCAGAATTTCTAATTTGGCAAAAAAAAAAAAAAAAAAAAAAAGAGCAATTAAAATAAATTATGAATAAAAGCAATATACTTTAAAGCTTAGTATAAATTCAAATCAAAAATTTTTATTTTTGTCTGTTCTTTTTATTTATTAAAAATAAATAAAAGTCATGAATTAAAATAAATTATGAATAAAAGCAATATACTTTAAAGCTTAGTATAAATTCAAATCAAAAATTTTTTTTTGTCTGTTCTTTTTATTTATTAAAAATAAATAAAAGTCATGAATTTTAAACTTTTCAGTTTCAAATTAAAGTTATGTATTATAAATGAAATGAGTGAAAGAATTTTATTATTATATTTTAAATAATTATAATGAAATACGAAAAAATCCCAAGGATACAATATTTGGCGATTTATTATCTGCGCCAGGCTAGCATAAAAATATACTGAGTTCTTGATTTATCAGCACTGATGTCATATATGCACCACATTGGCGCGTTATTTTTCTGACGCCAATTTGGTGAACGAGAAGTGTTCCATAATCCTTATCAACCAAACAAAGTTTTCACCCATGATCGGAGTGCTTATGTCATAATCTATGCGACATTTCTTAGCTTTTTCAAAGCTTTAAACAAGTCTGATGCTTATGAAAAATAGTACTAAATATTATTAACCCTTTCGGGTCTGGTGCACTATTAATAGTACAAGTATTTTCATCGACTATTATTTTTCCTTAAAAATTATTTTGTCTCTTTCTACATATAGAAATGACGGTATATCTCTATGCCTGTCTTATTATGACTCCATTTGTATTTTAACATTTCGTAATAACAATAATAATAATAAAATGCTTAGTTATCTTTCCACAGTTGTCGATTCCTTTATTTTATACATATATTTCAATATGTAAATTTAAAGTATAGGTTACTTCTCTGAACAAATCATGCTTGATAAAGCGCAAAAAAATTAGAAATTTGTAATATCTGTTAAACCTTGTTGTAATACGATATTTTCCAAACGCCTCCTAAAACTCTCCCTTAATCTATTATCACATAATTATGAATTGAATAATGCGCAAAATAAGTACATTCGTTGCATTTCAAACAACGAGATAATTTGTAAAACCCTCTCACTGTTGTGTTTACTTGGAAAGCTTATGCCGTTCCAAAAGAAAATAATATTAATAATTCGAAACAGAAATTTTGAATTGAGTACGATTTTACGTTGTTTTCGGCCGCAAAAGACCCATGGACGTGACAGTCAGTACTCATCAAAATATGCACAGAAGTAAAAAAATAAAAAGAATAATAGAAAGCATAATTACCTGCAGGAGCTTGAGAGATAGAACTAAAAAAAAAATAATAAAGGATGCAGGGAGTTTCTCTTCTTTAAAAAGAATTTTTTTTTGACATAAAATTCTTGTTTTGTTTTATGCAGAAAGTAGACAACAATCTTCAGGGTCTCTCATTTTTTCTAGAGACCTGCCACTATGGCATCACTTTTAAAATCCAATTTTGACGACTAAATAAAAAAATATTTGAAAGGAAATGAGCTTCTCCTGGGGAATTAGGGGCGACATGTTTCCCGGAACAATGACACAATCCCTCGAATACAACGAAGTGCACCTGAAACAAATCAAACCGGCTCGAAGAAAACTTTCCACACACCTCAGGTCCCATTCTACGAGGACCCATCCAAAGCCGCAAGGAACTACATAAGGTGTCCATCACAACATTTCTATTGCCAAAAAATTTTTTTACTTTCAATTTTAAATTATTTTTCGTTTGCAGAAAGACAAAGCATTACGTCTTTGAAAGAATAATCATCGCTGGCTCCCGACACTCTCTCCCGCAGATTCTGTTTTGAGCAAAAAAAAAAAAAAAAAAAAAAAAAAAAAAAAAAAAAAAAAAAAAGAGCAGCAGCGAAAGGAGAGGTTTGCCATAATCCCATAACACGCCAATTGGCAGGGTTAGAGAGGCGGCGATAAAGAGATTAGCCAAACGAGTAAATATTGATAGGGAAATTGAATTTTCAAGATTAAAATTTTATAGCACCTGAAAGATGCGAAGCCAATAAAGTAGACAAGAATTCACCTATTTTAAATTACGCATCAGCAGAATTGAATCCGATTGGCCGGGGGAGGGGTTATAAAAAATGGAAGTACATCCCTATGGAATATTGGAGAATGTTCTAGAACAAACATCTGCCGGAAGTAACAAATTCGAAATCATTTTATCATTTTGAAATAAACGAAAAGTTACGTAAGAAATAAAAACTTTACAGGGGAAGTTTAAAAAAGGCGAGAATTAAAATAAATGTTAGAATGCGAATTTTAATAATAAAAGAATAAAGATTAATAAGATACATGATAAATTAAATTGAATAAAAATATGGCAGTGGTTATGAGTAACCACAACACTCACTGACAAGCCCGTGTTAACACTTTCACTAAGCTCCAGGTTTCACTGCAATTTAAGCAATATTTAAAATAATATAATTGTATTGATTTAATTGCTTTTAAATTCATTGAACAATAATTAAAGCTTTCAAGGCTAATCTTTATATTCTTTTTTAAATTTTTTATATAATTTTGAAAATGTCGACTTTTTTTTAGCATTTATAATTGAAAACACAGAAAACAACATTACAATTTCGCCCTTTTGCAAGACAGCCAGAGGGTTAAACAACCGTATATCTGTTTGGATCGCTGCGATTAACATTATGATAATAATAATAATAATAATTTTGTTCTCAAAATGGAACAAGTTGGAAATTGCACGTGAACTTAGCAAATGAGGTGCGTTCGTACGATAACGAAGTTTTAAAAATATTCAGATCTTGCTGATATAGTAGAGCGTACTTTGCATATAGTACAGTGGTCGAAATCTTTCTGTTCCTGTAAATATGCAGGGAGTAATTTTTATTATACTTTATTAACGTATATCTTATTCACAAAGTGTGAAGTAGTTTAATATAATTAAAACACGCCCCAAACAATGTTTCCCCGTATAACATTATTTAGTGGAATACATTTGTGGGGCCCTGTAATTTAATAATACATATTCTTTGCATCACAGATTGTACAGAATGTATATTTTAGTACATACTTCATAGATTCATGTCAATTTCATTATGTTCAAATGAGTGTAACACCATTAAAATGCATTTGAAAAAATTTTCCCCATTGACCGTAATGTAACGGAATACTTTTGATTGTCCCTGTAATTGATCTATCCATACGATTTTCATAACATTTGAAATGACTCGACAAAATTATGTAATAAATATGCGTTTTAAATTTCAAACGATTAAAATGCATTTCGATCTTTTTTCCCCATTCACCGTAATGTAACGGAATCCTTTTGATTGTCCCTGTAATTGATCTATGCATTCGATTTTCATAACATTTGAAATTACTCGACAAAATTACGCAATAATTATATGTTTTAAATTTCAAATGATTAAAATGCATTTTAAACTTTTTCCCCATTGACCGTAATGTAACGGAATCCTTTTGATTGCCCCTGTAACTGATCTATCCATCCGATTTTCATAAAATTTGAAATGACTCGACAAAATTATGTTATAATTATGTATTTTAAATTTCAAATGATTCGGTTGGGTAGTTTTTGCTTTGTTATATGCGGACAGACAGACGGACAGACGGACGGACTGAGCGACAACAATGGGTGCTACGTATTTACATAATTACGAACGCACCTAAAAAAATGGACCCCAAAGGATTAAAAAATAAACAAGTTGTTAAAATAGTGATTTTCTTAATAGTAAATTTTCTTAACATTACATGCTTTGATTTTTATTTTCGATCTTTTGTTTAGCATATGTTTTATTTTTTTTTGATTAGTTGATAATTATTAATGGAAATGCAACTTTTTTTTATATTTTATATTTTTAGCATTTTCCAACAAAGTTGAAAAGTGCTTATGCATTCGGTTTGTCTGGCCGCGCTCTAACTCTCGTAATTATTTTCATGAAATATTTGGACGTTAATGATGTTTACCCGAGTACGAACCCTATTGAAAATGAAGGCTCTGCCATGATTAGTTTATTTACAGGGACAGTTAAAAGTTTTCCATTACATTACGGCCTATGGGGGATAATCGTTTCAAATGACCCTGTCAAACATCTACAAATTTATATGCATCTCTGAATTGCACTAAAATATGCATTCTGTAAAGTAAGCAGCGAAAAGAATAGTTATTATTCATTTACATTGCCACACAAAAGAATTCCAATAAAGGGGGGAATTGTTTACGACATATTTTAATTATGGTAAACGATTTCATATATAATCAAATTCATATACGTTGCTGAGGAATAATATGAGTTATTTCATGCGTAATACGTTGTGCATAGCATTTACAGGTACACACAAAAGACTTCAAATAGTATATTCTATCCGAATTCCTGAATATTATGGGAGATAGCTGTTAGATGGATGAAATGAATTTTTAAAATTATGATGTACGCTTTTAAATTTCACTAAATGTATGCATATTATATGATTTATATAAATGCTAATTGTTACACAACTTAGATATACAGGGTTACACATCAGATCTCGGATAGGTTGCTGAATATGAGCGTAATTTACTTAAAGGTGATTTTTAAACATGTTATGCCTTTTTACGTTGAACTGCATTCAGTTTACTAAGAAATGCTTGTAGAATATAGGTAAAATGACATACAGGGTCACACAAAGAACTGGATACATGGTCGCCTTTGGATGATAATTTCTGGAAATTTGATTTAAGTACTTTAAAGAGAATTTCTTTTTAACTAAACTTTAGCAAAATACTTTCGTGCATTAAAAGTACTGTGTATTTTACAGAACAAACAAAAGTATTCAAGTATGTTTCCATCTATTAGTATAAATTGATGAATGGAAAATTTCAAACAGTTAGGCGTTTTCTTGCTAAACTAAATTTTACCATTCTATACTCTATATATTAACCGGCGGATCAAATACATGGCTTTTCAAAAGTATTGGAATACATATTTGGATATGGACAGTAATACGTTATTTCCCTGGATAACGAAATTTTGTTAAATATTTCGAGAAATGTTGGAAAGTGCTTCACAATCTATGCTTAACGCACTATTTTTCTTACTTGTTAAATGATAGTCTGGGCTTAGTAAGTGTATTTCTATGTTAATGATGTCCTGTATTATCTTCGAATTCCATGAAAATTCTCTTCAAAATTTCTTTCTTCAAAAGTAGCAATAATGATATCTATACTAATAAAAGAACAAAACGCTCTGTCTGTGTGTGTGTCTGTGTGTGTGTCTGCGATGGCTAGCAAAATCTACAGCACGTACAAAGCTCAAAATTTTTTTGAGAGTAGCCCAATATCTCTCCTGATGCACCTGAGCTTCAGAATTTCAAAATTCCAATTATTAACTGAGTAATTAATTAAAATCAAGAGGTCACTCTCATAAAAAATCATCTTTTTCCCAATTTTTTTCTCTTTCATTTGTTTACGGTTGGTTGGTTGTGTAAAAATTTTCGCAGAAGTTATAAGAAAGCTGAGACAGAATTAAAGAAACCCATGGAGGAATAAGATAAGTGGAGGTGAAGTAAGCTCAAAAAAGGTTTGCGATATGAAACCATTTATCGCTCAAATTTAATGTGGCAAACAAAAGGACGTGGAAGAGATTTTGTATTATAAGACGAATTGAAAGAAATGAATTACAGTTGAAGCATATTTCAACAGGAAATAGCAAATTTTTAAAATGGTCTTCGTTCTATTATTATTTATTAGAATAAATATTCGCTTTTAAAATGAAGGAAATTGGAAAATTAGCAATAATTAAATATCAAATTAAAATTAAATAAGATATTGAAAACATTTAATACGAATTAAAAATTGTATAACTAAAAGTTTCCTTCATTAATGTAATTTTCAATACTTTATAACGTAGATGAAAAATGTTTATGACTTAATAATTGCATGTAAATAAATATTTAAAATATAATGATGAAAACATTCTTTTAAAATCATGTATGAAAACTTAAGTAATAAATATTCGCGTTTGTAATGACCGAAAGATGGCGTTGTAATAGACCTGATAATCGTTTGTTTACGTTTGTTTGTTTACGTTCCATGCTGTAGCACTGTAGCATAGAACCAGTTTAAAGAGCTATTTAAAGTGCAGTTTTTTATCTTTTTTATTTAATTATGGGAGATAAATTACAAATATCGACAATTTTAGAATTTGTAGATGCTGGAAAATCTAGTAATTGCTTTAGAGAAGCTGAAGCATGAAAGCATTGTGTTGCTGTCATGCTATTTTGCCATGAGTAAGTCAAATGTATTTTTTTATATTATAGATCTAAACTTTGTGTATAAAATTTTGATTTTAGATAATTTTAATACGAAGAACCCAACGTTGCACGCGTTATAGAACTGTTTATTTATTTATCGGCCTTTTAAACACTGATTTCATGCTCACGGTATCAGTTCTATTTCGTTTTTCAGACTTTGTCCGCGAGAGGGCGTCTATTTCATTTCAAACGCGAATTAATCTAAAATATAAATTTCTGACTGCAGACGATTTTAATGTACTAACAAAATAATGTTATATTTTCAAGCAAAACGTTAAAATAATTTTCTATATTGATATTTAAAACACATATGATAAAATAATTAATTAATTTTTACCGGTGAAGCGATAAATTAGTTCTTTTTTTAAAAACGAGAGAAAAAAAAATACAGGTTTAAACCTGTTTCAATTGATAGCGAAATTTTAAAATGGAGGGCCAAAATCACAGTCCGGTGAAATCCAAACACCTCATTGGTCATTGAGCCGCGTCCTTTTCAGGGAACAATCTCTTAGCAGTTGGGTAAATGTTGTCATACTCCTTTTTCCGAGAAAAAATCGTAGCGGCAGTTTTGAAGTAAATCTTATCTCTTTTCATTTATGATCTAAATTTTTCACTCTCATTTTATAAAATGGCATCAAAATATCTTAATTGAGTTAATTTCGATGGTTTATCTTAAATAAGAACAGACGGTAACAATCGCTTAAAAAATACTTTCCCCCTCACCTTTTTCAAATGGAGAAACAAGTTCGTGATTTTCACCCTTACCACTCGACCAATGGGGTGGCTGGATTTCACTTGACTGTGATTTTGGCCCTTCATTTTTAAATTTCGCCAATTGATAGGCGTGTCAAAGCACGTGCTTTTGTTGGTACTTAATTGGACTTAATGTAGGGTTACATCTTAAGCATCATCTCCAGAGATAATACCTCCACTCTATTAATTTCTTTTTACTCTATGAAAGAAACCAATTTGAGATTTTGACATTTCAGAAGTGACTGTTTTTTTCCCAAAGACCTTTAAAATTCATAGACTGGCAAAATGTCAGTTTAACTTAGGATTTTTGAACATAGCTATTACGTCAGATCGTTGGTACTTCGTACATTAGAATGTATTTGTGGTTGGCTATGTTGCAGTTAATATATGTATATGTATATATGAGGCTTTTTTAGCAGTTTTTTTAAATCATTGATTAAATTTGAATGCATTTATTTAAGTTAAAATTTTATTAAGACTTTAATTTGTTTTTAAAACAAAAATGAAATGGCTCTTTGACGTACAATTTTTCGAATAGGCAGACGATTCATACACAGTAATAAATTATCAAATAGCAAAATAAATTATATATAAAAAATAGTCACTAAAAGAATAGTAGCAAAACATAATGTTTAGGCGTATTAACACATAACCCGATCCCAACCAGAAAAAAACACACTATACTCCGATCCAAGCAAGACAAAAATTTCATGAGCATAAACGCGACCCGAACCTAAAAATTCCATTTGAAAAAAAACTATAGATTTGATATTTGACCCGAATCAAATCTGAATCCCACAAAAATATTCAAATGAAGCATACCCCAATTCGATCAAAGAAAAATAATGTTCGTGTATATGCAACCCGACCCGAACCTAAAATTTTTCTCTGAAAAAACCCAAAAAATGACCAGAACGAAACCTGAAATCGATAAAAATATTCCAAAGAACTATAACCTGATAAGAGCAAGACAAAAAAACTTCCATGAACATAAACCTGACTCGAACCTAAAAAATTCCATTTGAAAAAAAAGCCTGAAGTTTTATGCAAACTACATCTGAATCCGATCAAAATATTCGAAAGAACCATAACCGGATTCGAATAAGAGAAAATAATTTTCGTGGACATGAAACCGATCGGAACCTAAAATTCCATTTGAAAAAAATACCTGAAATTTGAATCGACAAAAATATTCCACAGAACCATACCCGGACCTGAACAAGACAAAAAAATTTCCATGAACATGAACCCAATCCGAACCTAAAAAATGAACTAAATCTGAATCTGACAAAAATATTCCAGAGAAGCATATCCTTATTCGAATAATGCAGAATAATTTCCGTTGATGCGCAACCCAACCTGAACCTAAAAATTCCATTAAAAAGCCGAAATCTGAATTGAACGACATCTGAACCCGAAAAAAATATTCCAAAGAACCAAAACCCGATCCGAGCAAGACAAAATAATTTCCCTGGACATGAATCCAACCAGAACCTTAAAAATCAATTAAAAAAAAAAATACCTAAAATCTGAATCGAACCAAATCTGAATCCGACGAAAATAGTCCAAATAACTATAACCAGATACGAACAAGACAATATAATTTCCATGGACATAATCCCCATTCCAAACCAAAAAATTTGTAAAAAAAAAGAAAAAAAAAATCCCGAAATTTGAACCAGACTTAATCTGAACCTAACAAAAATATTTCAGTGAAGTATAACCTCATTGGAACTAGGTAAAATAATTTCCATATAAGTACAATCCGACCCGAACTTAAAAATCCCATTTGAAGGGAAAAAAAAAACCCCACGAAATCTGAATTGAACCGAATCTAAACTGAACACAAATATTCCACACAATCATAACCGTATCCAAAGAAGACAAAATAATTTCCATGAACATGAATCCAATCCGAACCTAAAATTCGGATGTTCTACAAAACATAATGCGCTCCGTAGCGGTGGAAAGTGAAACTAAGTACTTAGCGCGAGATGGTTAAAATATTTTGTTTATAGTTAATGTTAAATTAGAACTAGGTTACGGTTAGATAACAGTTAGGTTGCAATTACGTTCCGGTGACCCTTTTGTTATTTTATTTTCCGGTTAGGTTACAGTTAGGTCATGGTTAAGTTACAGTTAGGTTAAGGTTAATTTGCGGTTAGGTTGTGGTTAGATTATGGGTAGGTTATGATTAGGTGACGGCCAAGTTACATTTATGGTATATTTAACTTGCAGTTAGGTTACTGTTAAGATACAGCTAAGTTACAGACAAGTTATGATTCCGATACAATTAGGTTACGGTTAGGATTTTGTTCATAGAATGAACATTACGCATGTTTGATAAAAAATATACACCTATTTTTGTAAAATGGCTCTGAATTTATAATATTATATACTAACCTTTTAGCGAATCATCGAGAATCGATTTCATTCACGGTATAGTCAGATTTAAGAGTGATATATAATTAGTTTGAAATTCAAAATATTTCACTTGGGATATCTATGTGAAAAAAGTATTTAGTTAAGTCACTTAACAGTAATTTTAAGGATAAATATCAACACGAAATCGTTGGACACATATTCCCTCCTGCGTTTCCCATTGCAGTCATTTTAGGTATTTTTGCAGCTAAATATTAGTTTTTTAAAAAACCAATTTTTGACACAGTCAGGGGGCACGTATTTAATATAATGTACACTGTAAAAAATTTGACCCTTTTGCTGTATCATCACTCCCCCGCTTTTATAGAATATATCTCTTTTGACCTATGACAATGCTCCAAAATAGGCTGAAGTAATCATTTTCTATAAAAGCGGTGGAGTGACGATGCAGCAAAAGGGTCAAATTCTTAACAGTGTATTAACACATATTTTGAGTTGAAGATAAAATCATAAAAATTTCAAGTTCGTTTAACATTATTATAACGGACCCGGGCAACGCCGGGCGGGTCAGCTAGTGGGAAATAAAAGAAGATACACTTTTACGATATAAGTTAAAAATGATAAAACAACATTAATGAACGCGTTTTTTTCCTCGTTTCAAAGGTATTTCAAAGATTAATTCTATGGAAATATATTTTATCTAGAAATATACACAAGGAATTATTCTGAAACTCCTGGTGTGTAAACAAAATAGTACACGTCATATATTTTGACAAAGATTTTTCCCCGAAATCTAACAGGGGACCGTCAATAAATTGAAAAAGAACGAAGATCTTTTGGATCACCCTGTCAAAACTAGTGAAGCAAAACAGTTTAAACTGCAGATAATGATTAAGTGGCTTATTGTGATAAGTTGTGTCGATTTTTATGAATATAGCTTGAAAACTCGTAGAAAAATTAAAGTTTTTATAAAAACGGTCCAAAATTTTTCCAAGTTTTTTGCTTATTATTTTCAGAGCTCTTCATAAAACACAATAATCTTTTCAAAAAATATGACAAACAACATTGCACATAACACCCTGTAATCAGAATTAAAAAATAATAAAAAATGTATGAAAAATGAACGGGTTAAACTAAATAATTTTTTACTGCGCATGCGTCAACGCTATTAAAATTTCATTTGCATATTATGTTAGTTAAATGTATAGAGCAACTTTTGTGAAAGTCTCAAAAACATAGCTTGAAAACTCTGAAAATTATCGTTAATAGAATATTGTCAAAATCCATTATTCCCAAAATGAAGCAAAAAGATGAGGGGCTGTATCCATATTCCATTGATTAGTACCTACACAGTATTGTACGTACTACTATATTTGGATACAACTCCTTATCTTTTTGCTTTATTTTGGAAATAACGGATTTTGACCATATTCTATTGACGATAATTTTTAGAGTTTTTAAGCTATGTTTTTGAGATTTTCACAAAAGTTGCTCTATACATTTAACTAACATAATATGCAAATGAAATTTTAATAGCGTTGACGCATGCGCAGTAAAAAATTATTTAGTAAACCCCTTTCATTTTTAATACATTTTTTATTTTTTTTTTTAATTCTGATTACAGGGTGTTATGTGCAATGTTGTTTTTCATATTTTCTGAAAAGATTATTGTGTTTTATGAAGAGCTCTGAAAATTGTAAGCAAAAAACTTGGAAAAATTTTGGACCGTTTTTATAAAAACTTTAATTTCTCTACGAGTTTTCAAGCTATATTCATAAAAATCGACACAACTTATCACAATAAGCCACTTAATCATTATCTGCAGTTTAAACTGTTTTGCTTCATTAGTTTTGACAGGGTGATCCAAAAGATCTTCGTTCTTTTTCAATTTATTGACGGTCCCCTGTTAGATTTCGGGGAAAAATCTTTGTCAAAATATATGACGTGTACTATTTTGTTTACACACCAAGAGTTTCAGAATAATTCCTTGTGTATATTTCTAGATATTTAACAAAACATCAAAAATCGAAAGTGTCAAGATTTTTTTGGCGGTGACTGTACATTGCCCATACGACGTATGGGTAAAACAGGGAAGCGGTTAGGATTGTAGTGAAGTGGTGAAGTGTTGGGTTTTAAAAATGAACTGTGTAGCATTTATCGTTTCTTCACATATGAAGAATTCAGTTAATTTAAGGTCTGAGGTAGATCATAATTTTTGTAACGACACAAGAAAGTGAACAATGAAATTTTTTAATTGAACGATTGATTTAAACCGTAAGGAGAAAATCACTTCTATTCTTAAAATGCTGAAATGATAGAATGACACCAGAACTTAAAAACAAATTTATTTCAAAAGTGATAAAAGCTTTTCTTCATGTTAAAAAAATCTTCATGTTTCTTCAAAATAAAATTTTTCATATTAAAATTCTTGTGTCAATCAACTCTTACAAATTAAGTGGGATATATTTTATCGCACCGCCCTGCAAGGGGCTAAAGAAAAATATTTATTGATTTCTTTTAGAGATTGACTTCACAGTAACTGAATATTTTCATATTACTATATAGTCCCAAAAATCTGTCTCAGAATATGAACTTATTTTTCTCAATTCCACTTTGATTCTTTCTTCATTATGTGTATATTAAATCATATAATTTTTTATTTACTGTGCATTTTTATATCATTTATCTAAACATTTCATAATTAAATTAAAATAATAATAAAATGGCACATTGTACGGATTTTATTGAATGTGTTTGATTTTTATGATCATTTGATATGTAACTGCCATTTAAAACAGAAATTTGATATTAAAATCGATCGAAATTCTAAAATTAATGATCTGCTCAGAAAGCAATAAAACTCAACCATAATTCGAACTTGGAATCCGAAGGTAATAAAAGATTTGAGGAGTAAGATGTATTTTTTATAGGAGAAGTTTTTGAAAAGTTTTGGCAGTTTTTAATTAAGACATTGAAACAAGCTGTAAAATCTGCTGACATGAGGGAGATTTATATTCTGATTAATGTAATATTACCAGTCTCACTATTTCATTAAATTTGATTAATGATTAAAAATGACTATAGTTAAATATGCAATTGGTGGTAAAGAGTCTTAATGTAGAAAGAAAATGAATTTTAAAATGGCTTTTGATTGAAGAAATAACTAGTCGGATGTGGCAATCCCAAAACTTTCTTCTATCTTATGCATGTTAATATTTCCTAAAAAATGCAGCATAGCAACATTACCAGTGAGGTGGTTTAAACCAAAATCTTGTCAGCAACAACTAATGTCAACTTAAAACTGAATCTGAAATTTGATGAAAATCCGTGCGTTAGTTTTTGAGCTAGAGCTATTGTAAAGTCTTAAAAAAAACTGCATAGAAGCGCCACACGTTAGGTGGCAACACCAAAAACCAATCAGAATCAATTGAAGAATACTCATTTACATCATCTACTAACTGAATCTGAAGTTTCATGAAAATTCGCGCATTATTTCTTGAGGTACATTTATTGCGAAATCATGAAAAATGCAACATTGCAGCGCCAACTTTATAGCAATTTACACCAAGATCTAGTTTATATCAAGGTGTAACAGAATCTATAATTTTGTGAAATTCCGTGCATTAGTTCTTGAGATAGAGCGCCCACAATTTTTTTGTCACAGACAGACATTTTGTAAAAACATATTTTTCGGGTTCTTGACCCTTAAACTGGATTTCAAAAATTTCCACGAACCCAGTACTTGCTTCTGGTAATGATAGAAGACAGTAAAAATATATTAATTGGTAAATAGAATATATCATGCTATATACCTTCTTATGTCATGCACCATTAACTAATGCTGCAGTCCGTTTTAAATTTAGGGATTATTAAGTATTCTGCAACTGACATTGCGTAACTGGCAAATTTTAAACTTTTACTGTATTGCTTTTACCGTATTTACTCATGTGTAACGCGCATTTAAAAAAAATTCGGCAAAACTTCTAGGTGTGTGTTGTACATTTTTATAACATATATACATTACTTCTAGATGTAATCACGTGGTATGCATATGCATCAAGAAATGTACTGAAAGAAGACATAATCACTCGGAAAATCTTATTTAATGAAGTATTATTTCATCTTTATTTCACTCCTTGCACTTTTTTTATGCATTAATATTATATAAACGCTAATTTATATTCTCAATACTTTCGCAATGTTCAATATATTCGCAATTCCCAATACCGTCACTCACTCCTAACTCCCGACATTCACTCCCTACCCGGAGTCTAAAAATGTATTTTCGCCTGATGTAATGCTTGTTTCGACTTTCTTTACTGAAATTCATTTAGTCATCCATTCATTTGCATATCAAATTTGCGCTGCGCGTTACATACGAAATTTTAAAAATTCGTCATTGTTTCTTGTAAAGTACAAGATGCGTGGTATGCACGAGTAAATACGGTATTAAATAGAAAAAAAATCCGTATTTAATTCTAATTTATATATAAAATTTATAACTTAATCTGTTGAAATCTATATCTAAATGTGTTTTTCAGTTGTTATTTTTTTGTAGTTTTTAATACTTTTTTTTCTCATCGTAGCAACAGAAGTATTACATTTCTAGACAATAAGCATGGACCAATCAAAAAACGAATAAAATAAAAAAAAAGAAGTATTCTGTTTTTGGACATTAAACATCGACCAATCAGAAAACGAATAAAATAAAATAAGTTACGGAATTCAACCAATAAAATGATTCAGATATACTTCCGATTTCACTCGTTCTCTACCGTGGACAACAACTATTTCCCAAATAGTTAAAAAATTAAGTTCAAAATTATGAAAAAGTATATATTTTACTAATAGAAAGTTTAAATTGTGCTATAAACTAATCGTTGGGGGGCCACCGTAATACTTACCCATCATGGATAGGCATATGAAAATAAAACATGTGAAAACTATTTATACAATGCATTGCAATTCCAAAACAAAATTTAAATATTGTTAATATGCATAGTAATGCTCTATTAATGAATTGCTGATGTACCAATTTCGAAAAATTATATAAAACGCCAAACTACTCAAGTAATATCGAACTCCGTAAAAGAAACAGCCTTATAACTCAAAAAAAAAAATAATAATATAAACTAACAATTTACTGCGTAGGATTAAGCGTCTCATTTTCAATTAAAATATACCTCTGAATTGAAATTTGAATGAAATACAGGATCATGAAAAATCGAAGAATGTGGAAAACAGGATTACAAATATCTCGGCAACTAATAATCCGATCGACTTCGTTTTATATGCAAAATCTGTGTTATTTTATTGCCTTTTACGTCCATTCCTTAAAACAAAAAAATTCGAAAATTTTTATGTACCTTTCATCAGAACGAATTTTTCGAGGGTCCGAAAAAAATAGTTCCGGATAATCGAGGTTGCTGATATTAAATAGGCTTCGTCCCATTCTTACATACTAACTACATACAAAATTTCAAGTCTCTATCTCAATTTGTTCGGGAGATAGAGCGTTTACAAACAGACAGACGGCAATTTTTTTTTTTTTTTTTTTTTTTTTTTTAAATATGTTTTTTGGAATCTCCAGTGTCGAAAACGTGTAAATCCGTCAATTTTTTTTTTTCGATTTCCAAAACGATTGCAAGACTTACCCCATACTACGTATGATGGGTAAGTAAAAAGTGAAGTGTAGTTATGAAAACTACCTCATAAAATTTATTAAACTGAGATGTCCTGAATAGTTGAGCCGTATTCAGGGGTTTTCTAGCTGCAATTATTGGGTCGTTCAAAAAGTCGTGACCGTGTTTTAAAATCAAGACGTACCGAAAAATTCTATCATTTAATTATTAGATGCGGTTTCTGATGTCTAATGTTTAGTAATTATAGTCCAAGAGCCGACAGCACAGAACCCTAAGCCATCGAGCACAAGAAAAAATATTTTATATTATGGAAGAATAGTAATAATGAAATCTAATTGTCCATGTCTGCCATAAACGAAGTAGTGCATAAGCGAAAAATACCACTAGTGGTTGATTCGTAGGCTTAACATTGTGTTTGCCATACAATAATAAGTATGAAAACACGGAAAACTAGGTGCAGGAAAACACGATGATATGCCTACGACCAGGGATGTAATCGTAAAAGTAACAGAGGGTATACACTCAATGCAGCGGATAAACCCTAGAATATGTATACTATAAGCAGAGTTGCCAACCTCCGGCTTTTTTTTAAATCATGAAAACGTATTGAAACCAGAAAATTTATTTAATTAGATAGGTCTAGAATTGACTCAGTAAATGAATTGCAATCTACTTAATTTCGCTGACACATGAAATTTCTGGTTACAAGTATAATTGTTTGATTTTCAAAAAGCCGGGGGTTGGCATGTCTGCTATAAGCTTTCTTGAGAAACAGAAGGTATATGGTGCACCTTTAAAAAATACAGAGGGTATACGGCTTATACCACCGTATATCCTCCACTACATCCTTGCCTACGAGTTAACCACTAGTGGTATTCATTTTTGGCTTATGCCCCACTTCGCTTCTGGCAGATATGGATCATTAGATTCCCCTATGACCAGGGGTGCAAAAATCTAGGCGCCAGAGGATAGTCTCTCACCACTAAAATTTTAAAGTTTTTTTCGCTCATAATTTAATAGAATTCTAGCAGGAATTTTACACGAAATATTAGATGAAGAAAAACGAAATAAATTTTGTGGTGAGAAACTGCCTGCTGGCGACTAGATTTTTGCACCCCTGCCTATGACTACTCTTCCATAATATAAAGGGTTTTTTCTTGTGCTCGATAACATAGGGTTTTGTGCAGTCAGCTCTTCGACTATTAATGGACAGAATTTTCCGGCACGAATTGATTTTCGCCAAACGGACACGACTTTCCAAACGACCCAATAGCTTAATATCTGGTCTTATTACTGAGATGTCTTATGTTATTGTGAGCTATTAAGGGTAACAATAAGTGTAGTATAAATTACCGAATTGGAAAAAAGATAATTTTACAGAAAAACCTAAGAATTTAAAAATTGGAGAATTTTCAAAGATAGATATTAAATCGTTAAATTTAGGTCAATTAAGTTAGAGAAAAGATATTAAAATTTAGGTCTACCTATAACTGTTAAAACTATTGCGTAAATTTCTTCACCTGATGTCAAAGTTAAAGGAAAAGTAGTTGTTTTCTTTAAAAAAAAGTGTTGCAAACCGAAGAAATTCATATAAGAGATGTTTGTGCCTAGGGGGGAATATTTCAACCGCATAATGTTAAATCCAAAATCAAACTTAATTCTCAAATATATAATTTCTAACTAATTATTCAACATTTTTTGCGTTAATGCATTAAACAATATTTGATACTATTTGCTTCTGAAGTACCATATTATTTATTTTTCAATTCCTGAAGGATATTAATTATTTCACTGTTCATTTAACACAGAATGTAATTAACTGTAATCGATTTTATGTTTGAACTGGTACAATTAACAATGCTCGACAAAACTACAATAAACATGTTTCTCTGCGAAAACATTTATATAGTGTGACATTTACCTCCATTTATCAGATGAACACCTGAATGTATATTCGAATATATCTACATGAATTAACATAAATGATGTTAACGTCTGCTCACGATTTGATGGTATACATGCATATTTCTTTTTCCTTTCTAATCTCAGTTTCAAATTAGTGTATGATTAATTTAAATGTAATACACCATACTAATTTAAGTAGTATCAGGTCCTTTAAAATAGTGATGTGGTTTTAAGTTTTCATAACTTTTTAACTCTTTGTGGGATAGGCTTTCTGTAATGTTTAATCCCCAAAGTAAAAGCTGAAATTTTTTATTTGAAAAATAAAAAATACAATGCACTTATTTATTTTTTACCAACATTATAAAAATAAAATTTCATTAAAAGTTTTCTGGTGCAAATTTTAACTAAAATTAAGTGGGATAATGTCATACCTCCACTCAAGAGGTTAAATATTTATTAAAATTGCAGAAAACTTTGTAACATTCAAGTCTTACTTAAGGTTTCGTAAAATATAAAAATAAACATTTATAATGTAACAAAATAACAAATACAGCTCAAATAATATTAATTTTTTTCACATGGTATGTTACAATCCGCACGATTATTTCACTTATAATAATATATTAACATAAAATACACGTTAAAATGAATTTTTTAACATTATTTAGTTGCATATTTCTATAAATTTTGCTTTAGAAACACCTATTATTAACTTTTCAATTCCTGTAGAATATTAATTATTTCGCTGTTTCTATTTCGTTTCTACATGGAACTTGTCTGATATCATATCTTTAAATAAAATTTAGTTCGAAACATGTGTAATCTGATTTGAATTGACACACAATCTGCAGAAGTTACGTTGGAAGTTGGCAAATATGGCATATTAATTCGTTCTTATATACGTAATTTCTAAAGAATTATTCCATATTTCTACGTTAATATACTAAACAATATTTAATAGAATTTGCTCCAGAAGTATCATATAACTTGCTTTTCAATTCCTGAAGAATATTAATTATTTTACTGCTAATTTAACACAGAATGTAATTAACGGTAATCGATTTTATGTTTGAACAGGTACAATTAATAATGCTTGATAAGACTGCAGTAAACGTGTTTCTCAGCTAAAACATTTATGCAGAGTGATAGTTACTTGCATTTATCACATGAACACCTTGATGCATATTTGAATACATTCCACATGAATCAACATAAATGGTCTTAACGTCTGTTCACGATTTCATGGTATATATATATATGTTTCTTTTTCCTTTTTAATCACAATTTCAAACTAGCTTATGATTAACTTAAACCTTTCAGGGACAAGGTACTTTCTATTCAGAAAATGCTAAAATGAGTAAATGACATCAGAATATACAAATGAATTCACGTGTTTAATAAAAGGGTATTTCCATTCAAATATTTTGCTCCTAATGTGGAATTTAATGACTAAAATTATGTAGTTCAATATGAACCGCCAACCTTGAAGGAGTTAAACTCCCTTATTTAATACAATTTTTGGCAATTAAATATGACAAACTTTTCTCTTTAAGAATACTGGTAGGGAAAGTGCGCAAAAGTTGGCAGCTATGATGTTAATCTCTCTGATAATGCAAACATCCTAACTTTAAAATTAAATATTTATTCGACCAATATGTAATACTCACAAAATTAAGAGAGGAATACTTTCTTTAACCCTTTGTGGACGAGTGCTGGCAAATAGCCGCCCAAGCTTTATTAACAGGATTCTATCTTTGTATTTTTTTTTTTTTTTTCACAACTTTCTTTTAAAAGTATGTTTTTTAGTAAATTTCTCTTGCACTTACTGTCAAAATACATGTAAAGATACTTTTTTTTAAAAGTATAGCCGACCAAATTAATACATGTGTAAGATATTTGTGCTACGAGGAATACTTTGACCACATAACATACTTGCCAACTTCCGACTTATTTTCCGTAAAATGTGAGTTAATTTAAACCATGGTAAACAGTTTTCTAACTGGAAAATATTTGAGATGCATCGTTTGCGATTTAACACTAGAACGCCGGGAAATTTTACACAAGTTTTATAAAATATATTTAAAACCAGATTTTTTTTTTTTTTTTTTTTTTTTTTTTTTTTTTTTTAAATACTGAAATGTAACTTATTTCTTGAAGATTTTTCTGATTCTAATAGATCTTTTTTCTTTCTATTCCCAGTTTCAAATTAGTGTACGATTAGTTTGAATGTAATATACCATACAAATTTAAGTAGCATCAGGTCTTTTAAAATCTCCAACGCAAGTGCAAAAGTGAATATGTAATGTAATATAATTACAAATACAATTCAATTAACACTGATTTTTTTCACATGGTATATTACAATCCACTCGATTGTAACATACCATAATAAATAATTTATCAACATAAATCTAGAATAATATAGCAACATAAAAAATACAATTCAATTAATAAAGAATTTTTTTTTCACATGGTATGTTACAATTCGCACGATTGTTTAACTTGGAATAATATATGAATATAAAATGTACGTTAAATGAACTTTAAACTAATACTTATAAAATGAAGTAATCACATAAATTTTTTGTCAGAAATTATTTTCAAAATTCAATTGAATTTCAAAAATGAAAAAATAAATGATTAAAAAATAATGGAAATATTTACTTATCTCAATAATATTAATTCCTTAATAAAAGTACCTTAAAATCCTCGTTACATATGATCGCAGATCAATCAAAATCTGATTCAAACTTTTATCTCTTCATTTTAAACATATAGATTATATAGTCTATAGGGTCCATGAGCGTTAACAGGGCCAGTCTCTTAATATGAGTTTTAAAGAATACAGAGTCCTTGAGTTTATTACTTTTCCATCCACAATGTGTAGTTTCGGGTAAAACTTGTAATCGTTTTAAAAATCGAAAAAAAAATTTAACAGAGTTACACGTTTCAGACACTGGAGATTCCGAAAAACATATTTTTAGAAACAAAAATTGCAGTCCGTCAGTCTATGACGACTACATATCTCCTGAACAAATTGAGATAGAGAGTTGAAATTTGGTATATATTTAGTATGTAATATATTTAGGAGAAGCTTGCTAAATTTCAATAACCTCAATTATCGGTAACTTTTTTTTCATTCTCGAAATATTTGTTCGGTTAAAAAATACATAAAAAGCTTCGGATTCTTTTTTAGCCCTAAATATAAAAGATAATAAAAACACATGAATTTTTTACGAAGAACGAAGTCGATCGCATAGTTAATTGCCGAGATATTTGTAATCCAATTTTTTATACTCTTCGATTTTTCACGACCCTGTAATTTATTCAAATTTCTAATCAAAGATATATTTTCATTGGTAAATGAGACGCTTAATCCGACGCAGTGAACTGTTAATTAATATGATTAGCATTTTTGGGAGTTTCTTTTATGCAATTAAATAATAGAGCACTTAAAATTTATGACGTCATGGTGGCACGATTTTAAACACTCTATCTACCGATTAAAGACGAATATTTGTTTAAATATCGAATGTTCGGAGATTTTTAAATGTACAGATTTGTATTATTATTTATATGAGTAAATCTTTTAAAAATAAATACGTTAAAATTATATTTTGGAGTTGCAGTCAATTTTGAAAATTAGTTTACTTATGTTTTATTTTCATATTTTATATTATACATATACATATCTATGATGGGTTCATAGTTGCGTAGTTCGGTGGCCCCTAACGACTGGTTTAATTATATGCCCAACTTTCGAGGCACATAAAAATACTGGAGTGTTGCGCAATGTGTTAATTCGGAGTACATGAATTAAATCGCTTTCATTGATAGTTCAAAGCGGCATGTACTTACGTGTAATCGATTCTGTGCTTGGACAGATAGAATTAATAACGCCTGAGAAAACCAGAGTGCATATGTGCTTAGTGTAAACATTGCTACAAAGTGATATTTACCTTCCTTTATCGCATGAATACCTTCAGTGCATGTTATGGATACAAATGTATTCGAATACAATATATAAGATTGTATTTCAGCGGATATAATCGCCATGAAATAATATACGTAAAGTAGAGTTCCAATTAATAAAACTGGATAACACTTTCATTTTCTAAATTTGTGCCTCTGTTTCTAAAAGTGGGACAAATCCCTTTTTAACCTTTTCAGGAACACAGTATTGCTATTTGTAAAATGATATCATTAACAGACACCAGAATTTTAAAGTTTATTTCAAAATAGGTAAAAGTAATTCTTTATGTAATTAATAAAAATAAATTTTTCATTCCAAAATTCTGGTGACAGTATGGTATTTTGCAATTAAAATTAACTTGATATCCCACCACCATTCAAAAGGTTAACGGGTCTCAGTTCACTTAAAGTTCGAAAAAATGAAAAAAAAATTATTATTGGTGTATTTATAACGGACTTCAGTAATTACCTATCATATTTTTAGGTCCCCTGAAAGCACGTTATAACCGGTGTCGACTGTATATATACGTGTGTTGGAACACGGGCAGATAAACAAGCAGCAAGCATAAATACTTTTCATCTGCGTTCGAAAATGCTTCCCTGATTTGCCCGTACGTCATACGGGCAATGTGTTTTTGCAAATTATGATTTGCTCTTGCCACGTAAGGGTATCCATTATCCAATCATGCTTTATTATTCTCACCAGTAAAGGGTATACCCGAGTTTCTTAGTAAAATATGATTTTGAGTCGATCACATCGAGTCCTGCATGAATCGATAGACCATAAAAAGAAATTCATTTCTCCCCAGTTTCAAGTATTCATCTCAAGACTACAGGGGGTAATGATCCTAAATGTCTATTCTGGAAAAGAGCTCATTGTGACGAAACTACTAAGAAAAAATTATTTCAATGAAAAAAATAAGGGGTGTATAAAACTACTATAAGTATGTTTGACAATTTTTCCAGATTTTTTTAAACAAAAGTTTTCTAACATTTATCTTGTTTTTAAATGAACATTTGAATTAAAAATCTATTGAAATTTCTGAGTGACCACCTTAAATTTTTTTGCATGAAATACTATGAGATATGATGTATATTCATTATCAATTTAAACTTTCTACATAGGGTGCATCATATTAAAAAATTGCAAAATCATATTCCGACGGAGATGGGGACGTGTCTCACACAGTTAATTTTTTTCAGATTTTTTTAAACAAAAGAACAAGTTTTCCAATATTTATCTTGTTTTTAAATGAACATTTGAATTAAAAATCTATTGAAATTTCTGAGTGACCACCTTTTGCATGAAAAACTATGAGGTATGATGCATATTCACTATCAACTTCAACTTTCTACGTAGAGTGCATCATAAAGAAACCCGGCTATACCCTTTTTACTGTAAATTTTGTATAATTTAATCCGATCATTTTTCTAATTTAGTTAGGCAAAATCTTCTGATTAGAAAAACTTGTGGTAAAAGATAAAAAATTCTGTAAAAGACTTAAAAAAAGGCATTATTTGAAAGATTTTTTTCAAAAATATTGATCAGTTAAAAGGTTAAAGGACAAATCTCTTTCCTTAATAAAATGTGAAAAAAATCACAAAATAATATATAAAAATTAATATACATGCATTTAATAATATGTAATGCTCATATTTATAGTATCCAGTTTTCGCAACTTTATGAAATTTGAAGTTCATAAGGTTATTGTAAATCTGATGTTCATTTTAAAGATAATTAAGACTAAAACGGATTAGAAGCTATGCTAATATATAATTAGGAAGCAAACGCTAACGTCTATGATAGTTACTAATGAGAGCTTATTATCATACATATATGCAAATTCAGGTCACTTATCGTTTGATAAATAAATTACACAGTATGGACTCGAGTCTTTGGTAATTTCATTATAAAGGTGACTATCTTGCATTTTGATATGTAAAATATTAGGTACGTACTATATTTAATAGAAGACATGTAAATGTGTTTGTACTTGTAAAAGTGTCATGTTGTTAGATAAAATATTTACCTAACGTAATGCGAGTCTTTAAAAGACTTTGAAGACAAAGGATGCGAAAATTGTCCTTTAACCCTTTGCACTAGTATGTTCAGTAAGACTGTGCATCATCTTTCTTTTTTTTTTTTTTGCAAAATTTGTTTTTAGAACCAATATTAAGTAGAAATAAAATTTGCCTTAATTAATGAGAGCATTTTTGATATCGTGTATTTGAAAGAAATTTCTTATAAAAAAGCATTGTCAACCGAATTGAATTTGTCTAAGAGATGCCCAAGTCGAAAAGGTTAAGTTATAATGTTCATACAGTACATAGCCAAAGGTGACCGACCACTTTTAGACGTTTTGTAAAATACCTGGAAAAATACATGAGGAATTATCCTGAAACTCTAGGTTTATAAACATAATAGTACAGGTCATACATTTCAGCGAAGTTTTTTTTTTTTTTTTTTATCCCGAAACCTCATAAGAGATCATCTACAAATTGAAGAAGAGCGAATATCTTTTGGATAACCATGTGAAAACTAATGTAGCAAATGCGTTCAAAATGAAGATTATGATTAATTGGTTTATTGTAATAAACTGTGTTCATTTTTATGTGGATAACATGCATACTCGTATAGAGAAATTAAGTTTTTCATAAAAATAGACCCGAATTTTGCCAAGTTTTTTTTTTTCTTATAGTTTGCAGTATTTTTAAAATAAAAAAAATATTATTTTCAGAAATATGTCAAACAATATTGCAATACATATCCCTGTAATCGGAATAAAAAAATAAAAAAATATGTACGAAAAATGAGCAGATTTTCTAAATAATTTTTCACTTCGCATGAGATAATGCAATCAAAACATAATTTGCATAAGAAGTTTGCTAAATGTACAGAGCAAATCTTGTGAAAGTTTCAAAAACATAGTATAAAAATTCTGAAAATTATCGTCGATAGAATAAGCTAAAAATCCGTTGTTTCTAAAGTGGAGCAAAAAGATGAGGCTGTATCCATATATCCATAGATTAGTTTCAATATAGAATATACAATATTGCACGCACTATTACATTTGGATGCAGACCTTCATTTCATTGCTTCATATTCGGAATAACAGATTCTGAGCTTATTCTATCGACGATAATTTTCAGAATTTTTAGGTTTTGCTTTTTAAACTTTCACAAAAATTGCTCTATGCATGCAGCTAGTATAATATGGAAATGAAATTTTGATAACTTTTACGCATGTGCAGTAAAAAATTATTTTGTAATAGCTCATTTTTCATACAATTTTTATTATTTTTTTAATTCTGACGACGGTGTATTGTGGACAAATACAATGCTGTTTGTCATATTATCGGAAAAGAACATTTTTTATAGCAAGAAATCTGCAATTTATAAGCAAAAAGATTTGGCAATATTTTTTTTATAAAAACCTTAATTTCTCTTCAAGTTTGCATGCTTTCCTCATAAAAATTAACACAGTTTATTATATTAAGCCACTTAATTATATTATGCAGTTTTAATTAGCTTGCTACATTAGTTCTCTCATGGTTATTCAAAAGGCATTCGTCCTTTTTTCTATTTGTTGGCGATCCCCTATCAGATTTCGAGAAAAAATCTTCACGGTAATGCTTGACTTTGTACTATTACGTTTACACACTTGGAGTTTTGTGATAATTCCTCATGTATTTTTCTAGATTTTTATTAAAATGTCTGAAATCGCAAGTGGCCGGTCACGTTTGGTCATACAGTGTATGATGCTTTGTTAAAAATCTTGTAAATTCTGCTCTATATGATATATATAAAAATTTAAATTGTTCATTTTACATTTGGATTTTTGTCTAATTTGTTCGTTATGAATTGAATAACTCTATCCTATTACATCTCGATTTTACTTATATCATGTTTTACTTAAAATTTATACATATAGTATGTGGTTTACTTTTTTGTCTTAAAGCGACAGTAGACCCTTATTTGAGCGAAATCGTCTACAGCAAAAAAGATCTATTTCTGTGGTATGATAGTACCAAAATAGTTTTTTCTTTTTTAAATAACATTTATGAAAGTTTTAAGAAGTAAAAATGAAAGATAAGTATTTATATACTTTAAATCTGTTTTTCTCAAAACTAGTTTTATAGCGTTTTTAGATTGATCAATATTTTGATCAATATTTATCAATATTTATGAAATTGTAGGAAGTATTCTGATATTGTTTAAAAATAAATTTTGTAAGCTTTTTTAAATTGCGTCTTCATTAAGATAGTTAAATTTGATTTTTTACTTATTAAAAGACAACATTTTCAAGAAAATCGATATGGAATTTAGAAAAAAAATCTGTAAAAAATTAACTATTCAAAAGATTTAAAAAAATCTTACACAAATTTGTTTATAGTAGAGTTTTAAGTGATAAAAAAAACAAAAGCAAGAAAATATCTCAAAAATTAAGACACGAGGAGCATTTTAAAATTTCGTTTAAAAATTTTTTTTTTTTAAATGTAAAAACTTTAATAAGATTGGAAATTTTTTTGTAGGTGTTCTATATGCTTTTGGTGAAACGTTATATGCGCTAAATTTCATATTGCTATGATGAATATTAAAAAAAAAATTAACGTCCACCGTCCCCTTAAATCTATGCAAAATTACAAAAGTATGCAAGCAAAAAATAGAAGGGATTAGCCGAGCGACTTACACCAAAAGCTAATCGGCAATAATTTATGTCAGGGACTAACTTAATATAAATTTTAATTAAACACCTTGCATTAAATCTTGAGATAGAGGGATAGGGTTTCGGTCATTAAAATTTATTATTATTGTTGTTATTATTACTACTAGTTAGAGCATGGTGAAAGTTTTCTGAAAGTAACTTTTAGGAATCAAGGACCGCATTAAGATTTTAATTTTGTTCCTTTTACAATAATAATGAACTTGACGCAAATGGTTAGCAATACTCGCATACTATTATTTTAACACAATCAAACTGATTGGTAAATTTCTCATACGAATTGAAGATTTCCAATTGAGCGAAAAATTGCCCAGTTCGGGTATCGAACCCAGATACTTGGCTTACAGAGTCAATGATTTACCTGTTTAGCTAACTGGGCGATAGCCGGTTTGGATTTTTCACTTGGATAACCTTATTGGTCTTAGCATCTGGTCTGTCAGCTTTAGACAGCTCGGCAGAATAAACCGCAGGTAATAAAACTCCATATGACGATGGATACGTAGATATACTATTATTTTAACACAATCAAGCGAAAAAACAATTTCCAACTCGTATGATAAATTTACCAATCAGTTTGATTGTGTTAAAATAATAGTATATCTACGTATCCATCGTCATATGGAGTTTCATTACCTGCGGTTTATTCTGCCGAGCTCTCTAAATGACAGACCAGATGCTATGACCAATAAGGTTATTTGAGCGAAAAATCCAAGCCGACTACCGCGCAGTTAGCTTAACAGGTAAAGCGCTGGCCTTGTAAGCCAATTTCCGGGGTTCGATTCCCCGCCTGGACAATTTCTTACTCTGTTGGAAATATTCAATCCGTATAATACTTGCATGACTGAAAAAATGTTTAAAATATTTTTGGAACTGGAACAATGCTTCTAAAACTAATAATTTGGGAATTAGCTATTATTTGAGGATAGAAAAGTATCCCCTATGAATTATTTAAATAATAGGTTGAAAATTTTAAATCCTACTAGATCATCATGTAATATACAGTCGGCTTTCGTTAATTCGAACTCATCGGGACCACAAGAAATGTTCGAATTATCTGAAGTTCGAGTTATGGAAAATATGAAATGAAAACATGCTTAACCCATTAACGCCCAGCGTCCTCGTTTGAGGACGGTTACAAAAACAGCAAGAAAGCGGTTTTCCCACCAGTAAAGAAGAAGAAAAATGTATACCTTATTTCACGAGACAGAATCCTTGATAAATTTAGATAAAAGTTAATTTGCTTTTAAAATTGGTGGGAAATACAAAATTTAAATTTTAGCGAAGAAAATAATTCGGGCGTTAATGGGTTAATATGGTGCTATTACAAAAGAATTAATGTTATAGAGTTTTTTTAAATTTATTTCATTTATTATCATTAGAAAATGACTTAAAATAGAATGTCTAAATACATAAACTAATTAAAAAATTAGAAACAAGCACAATAGAAGAAGAATTAAAAGCTTCACTGATGGACAGACGGGGCACTAACGAAGTGGATATCAAATGCATTGGATTATATGTATACTCATTCGGAACAATTTTCACAAAAATCAAAGAAAGAAAGTTATTCAAATGATCTGAAATCCGTGAGAAAGAAAAGAAAAACGAAAAATCGGAATTCTTGTTAGTTCGAATTAAACGAAGTGAAGAGAAAATGAGTTCGAATTAATGGAAATTTTTAACGTTATTCTGCCATTGAAAATTTCGGGACTTCATGTTTAGTTCGAATTAAGCGAATATTCGAATTATCCGATTTCAAATTGACGAGAGTCAAATGTATATATATTTATCTTGGTTCCAGAAATATTTTCATTTTTCCAACGTTTACCGTATTTTCAATTTCTTGCTCTGTTTGTTAGAAAGACCTGTTTCAAAGAATTTTATAATGGTTTATACATCAATTTCATTTGAATAAATTCCTTCTTTATTTGTAACTTTACATTTTATGATGATAAAAGTATTCGTTTATAATGGTGTTACATGTATATTTATCCAGAGGTATAAAAATTTAGGCACCAGTAGGCATCCTTCACAACTAAATTTTATTCGTTATTTTTCGTTTAATTTTTTGTAAAATTGATAATAAAATTTAAGCGAAAGAAACAAAAAAAAAAGTTATGAGAGACTGCTCGATGGCTCTTAATTTTTTACACTTCTATATATATCGATGATTTATATATATTAATGAAAGTTTTATCAACTAAGCAGAAATAAAATTTTCAATTTCACTTTTTAAAGTATTATTTATTCTGAATATTATGCCATTATATGTATGCTCTTTCCAGTATCATATTTTGCTTACATCGAGAATAAATCAACTGAACACATCTGCTGATTGATTAGATTTCAGTACTCTGGCCAAATCAATCATGCATATGTATGAATTCATAAAACTTGACATGAATTCACCGTGAATGCACAGATAATCAATGTAAACCGTATAATAAACTGCTTTATTGCATAAACATTCTGCAGTATATGCTGAATACATAAACATATTTCAATATTTTGGGCGGTGTGTATTAATCACAGACGGATAAACTCGTTTCAAATTATAAATATCATCTTATTCAAAAATCAATATGTTAAAGGGGAAAGTCATTTTATTTTACATCTTTAAATAACACAAACAGTTTAAAATTCTCGACTATATTTCAATTTAAATTGCTATATAGTCGAGTCTCTCTATAACGAAACTCCATCCAACGAATTTCTCTATTTAACAAATTTTTTATAGAAACGGTTAATTTTTTTCATGATTACATTAAAAATAATCTCCATATAGCAAAATATAGCGACTGCATTTGCATAAAATCGCTTCTAGTTTAAACACAACTCTCTATGATAAAGTAATAATTTTGAAAATAATCAATGAGACACTGGGGGAAAAAAAGGAAGTGGCGAAGACGTTTGAGATTCTGAAAAAAATTCCGTTAAATATTTCAAAAACTTAATTACTCAAAAACAATTTTGTTTCAAAATTTAAACATTAAATGAAAAATTTTTGCCGTTATCTATTCAACGAATTTTTCTATAAAACGAATTTTTTGTCTGAACGATTGATTTCGTTATATAGAGACTCGACTGTATTTTGGAATTATATTTCACATTAAAGTTTTTCTATTCACTTGCATGAATTACATACAAGTATACAATTTAGTTTTTTACACTGTAAAAAATGTCAGATTTTCTGAATATATAAAAATATACTGTAATCAAAAACGAAAATATACAGTAATCTCTTCTAACTCACCTAAGGTTTCGAAAACCGTTTGTTTACCTTTAAAAATCCCAGAAAACTATTTGTTTTCGAAATTTAAAGAAGAATTTAGAAAAAATAATTTTTATTAGCTGCCCGCCCTTTTCGAAACGTTTCTAAGTAGTTTATACAGTACAGTAATCACTTTTCTCAAATCAAAATATCACTTTTTCGGATGTTACTAATTCATACGAAAATATTTTGATATTCAGAGAACATGTTTAATAGGCAAACATACAAGATTAACAGTATTAATATTAATATGAAAATTAACATTGTTTTGCTACAATTGCATGCACAAAATCAGTTATGCAGCTGAAAATGTTTACTTGACAATTGATAGAATCCAAAAAAGTGATATTTTGATTTGAGAAAAGTAATTACTATACTGTAATAGCTACTTAGAAACGTTTCCAAAAAAGACGGGCAGCTAATAAAAATTAACTTTTATGAATTCTTCTCTAAATTTCGAAAACAAATAGTTTTCTGGGATTTTTAAAGCTAGGACCATTTTTGAAACCTTAGGTGAGTTAGAAGAGGATACTGTATATTTTCGTTTTTGATTGCAGTACGTTTTTATATATTCAGAAACATCTGACATTTTTTACAGTGTACTTCCCCAAAAGTATATGCATTAAATTCTTTTTTATTTGTTTAGGATTTTTTTCTTCGCTTGTCATTTAAAATATTACAATGTTGGTTTCGCTGCGATTTGTTATATTTTAGCGGTAATCAGCGTTTAAATAATTGCATTAATGTTAGGTAACATAATAATTAAATAAATAAGTAGAAGTAATTAAATAAATATGTTCGTAATTATATAAATATATGGCTCCTATAGTTGTAGGTTAGTCCGTCCATGTGCCCACACGTAATACGGCAAAAATTATCGAACCGAATGTTTTGAAAATTAATATAATGAATCGTTGCAGAATTTTGTCATTTCAAATTTTATCATAATCGAATCACAACTTAAAGAGATAATAATTAAAATTTTCATTATTCTATTAAATCCCTATCATAACATCATTAAGTCAATGGTATCCTGTGCTAGGTAATGATTTTAGTTTGCTTTCTTGATGACTTCCTACAATTTGTCCCACCGAAATAAAGCCACCATTATTTTGTACCGTAATTGGACAAGAAACAAACCAATGAGAAACATATAATAAGTAAGTTTATACACAAATGCATATTACTCCTACATAAACATGACTTCTTGCCCCACCTGGTCAGGAAAAAAATGAATATATATATAAAAAGGGAGATAAAATGTCCCGGCGAAATAAAGTAACTATTGTTAATAGTCAATATATAAGCCATGGAATATATGATGTGGCATGCCTTTTACCAATCTCTGGAAGACAGTATAGTCCAATAGCCGACAGCACAAAAACATATGTTATCAATACAAGAAAAAAAACCTTTATTTTATGGAAGAGTAGTAATAGGGGAATCTGATGATTCATGTCTGCCGGAAGTGAAGTGTTGCATAAGCCAAAAATTAATATCACTAGTGGTTGACTCGTAGGTTTAACATTGTGTTTGACGTACAATCAAAGGTTTGAACAAATGGAAAATTGGGAGCAGGAAAACACAATGATAAACCTACGAGTCAACCACAAGTGATATTAATTTTTGGTTTATGCACCACTTCACTTCCGTCAGATATGGATCATTAGTTTCCCCTAGTACTACTCTTCCATAAAAAAAGGATTTTTTTCTTGTGCTTGATAGCATAGGTTTTTGTACAGTCGGCTCTTGGACGAGTAGCATCAATATTATTTCATCAATATTATCCCAGGGTTTCAATGATGGAGTTCTGCTACAGACTTGAACTGTCTGACATGACAAATTCTACTGAAGATACCGGACATATTTTTCTTGAAAGTTGAGATAAGCGTACAGAACAGGTCATCCTATGGCATGCACCCAATTATTCCAAATCCATTCCTAAGAGGATTCTGCTAAGATTATGTGGACGTTGTTCTGCTGTAAATCCGACTTAGGTCACCAATTTTCTCTGCAAATGACAGTAAATAGGTTTCTAGCATTTCTTGATAATCTACAGCATGCATGCATTCCAAGTGAAAAGCCAGGTTAAGTTTACCGCCATAGTCGAAGCCTCCAAACATCATTAATAAGCCTCCGCCTATCAGACTATGTTGAAAGCTATCCACAAGCAAAGCAAAGTCGATGTGGCCAAATATAAATAAACTTGGAAGAACCAGCGGCATCTTGTTATGTTCTCAGATGATAGAAAAAATTAGTTTAGATGGCTCAGATAGCCTTGCTTTCCACTGGCATAACATGAGGAAAGGAAAGAAAATTTTCTTCATAAGACAGAATGGTGGAGGTTTATTAATAATGTTGGGAGGCTTTAGCTATGGTGATAAACTTAACCTGGCTTTCGCCTCAGACCGCATGTAGACTACCGATTACCAAGAATTGCTAGTAACCTGTTTATTGCCAATTGCAGAAAGAATTAGTGGCCTAAGTTTTCCAGCAGGAATAACCGTTGCAAAATCCTCCTATGAATGGTTTTTGGATCATTGAGGATATGTAATGGAAGAGCCTGTCCTATACCTCCATTTCAATCCCCAAGAAAATATGTAGGGTATCCTGAGTAGAGGTTTAAATGCCAATATCAGAGAGTTCAAGTCTGTGGCAGAACCGAAGACCGCCATCATTGAGCCCTGTGATATTATTGATGCTACTGTCTTCCAGAAACTGGTACATGATATGCTGCATCGTATATTCCAAGTCATATGTAAGCATTGCAGATATATCGCTTTTAATATTAGTGGCTTTATTTCGGCAGAACAAATTCAGCACCCTCTTTTTTATAAATTCATTTTTTTATCCTGACCAAGTAGAGCAAGTAGTGAGTTACTTCTTGTAAATATACATTTCTATATCGACTTTCTTAATGTATTTGTTTCGTTCTAATGGATTTGTTTCGTGTCCAATTACGGTACAAAATCACGGTGGCTTATAGTGTATTTAAGATCAAGTCCCATTAATTTTGTATTATAGAATTTAATATATAGAATCATAATACATTTTGTGTTTGTGCATTTTTTTCTTAGACTGCAACAGTTATGACACCAAGATCTGAATTTATATGGGTGATTCTCAAAATAGGGCACGATTTCAAAAATGAAATCTTAAAAAAATTACTGTTAGCAAAATTTCTGAAAAAAATAGGTGTTGTTAATATAGTATTAGGTATACTTTCCATGTAGTCAGCAGAGCTAAATATTTAAAAATTAACTTTAAAAAATAATTAGTATTTTTTGATCCATGCTAATGACAAAACAAATTGCATGGAATAAATATATTATGAAATTTCTATTTTCTTCCTTTTTAAATATTTTTTTTCTATATTTATTAGCCTTCCTTTTCAGCAAATGGTTTCCATTTTTACATATATGCATATAAGGAGAATAAAAACATTACCAAAGAGCAAACTTTGTTACATGAGCAACATTCTGACACTAACAATGTAAGAAGCTGTCTTAGTGATTTTCCTACAGATTTAATGCATATTTTAGGGATAATAAATGTAATACCTAAATTTATACGTAAAATTAAACTTTATAAAGGATACATATAAGCACTGGTTACATTTATGTACATAGGAGTCTTTAGCATGGACAGAAAAACCATGCTAATGACACTGATATCTGTCCATGCTAATGACAAATTTTAATTTAAATAAGAATATGAGCCATAATATAATCACAATGCAATAGTCCTTTCTGGGGCTTTTTAAAACACAAAAGTTCTATGCAAATAAATAAAATAAAAATTTTAACTATAAAATAAACATGAAAATTATTATCCATTCTAATGACATACAATTGATGTACGCCCCTAATATTCAACTTCTATTCTTAAAATACAATACATGCTTCTATTGTCTGGCTGGGATAATATGGCTACTTGTTGCCATGGAGAAACTTTATATTTTCAAACTATTGTCATATGTGAAAATGAAATTTTGATTAATAACCAGCTGTTATAGTATGACCTTGTTTTGAAAATCGAATATGGAGGACAAACTTTAATTCTTTTTTTATGTACTATAATTTTATTTTTAAAAAGAAATTTATTGGATAAATCCTCTCCTTGATTAATATAAAGAAAGAATAACATTTGTTTATTTTATAAACATGATATTAACTCTCAAAAAATGCTAGTATACACAAGGCACAGCTGCTGTGGACATCCATGCTAATGACATTTTGAATCTTTATTCTGTTATTTTAAGGTGTTTTAAACTAAAAAGTGAGTAATTCTTGAGTGCAAATAATGAATAATATTAAGAAAAACATATCTAAATATAAAAACATGACAGAAAAACTCTCAATTTTTTTTTGCATGCCGAAAGACATAAATTGTCCCCTATTTTGAGAATCATCCATATACGCATATTATGCTATCGTACGCGGCGCAGAAATGCGATCATTTGTTAATTGTTTAATGGCAACGCCCGAATGAAATGCTTCTCATTGGTTATTGTGTAAAAATCTTCTGGGAGGATTTAGTCCGAGGTACATTTTATTTATTTGCGTTTCTGTTTTTCACTGCATTTATAAAGATTCAAAATGTTATAATTTTTGTTTTTTTCGCTTCTTTTTAATAAAAATAAAAAAAAAAATAAAAATAAAAGTCATAAATTTTAAACGTTTCAGTTTAAAATTAAAGCTATGTATTATAAATGAAATGAGTTAAAAATTATATTTTAAATTAAACTAATGAAATACAAAAAAAGGCCACAGGAACAATGTTTGGCGATTTGGTTTATTAGTATTTATAAAACTAATTATTGTACGAATGCTCCTTATTTGACACGTATGACGTACAATATTCGACTTGTTGTAACTACTTTCCAGTTGTAACCACAAAGAATATTTGGCAATTTATCACTTTCACCGGGCTAACAGAAAACAATAACCTGACAATTAATTTATTAATTTATATTTAAAATCATTAAATGCCTTATTTTCATCAGAAATATACTGTGTATATCCGTCACTTTTTCTAAAAATAGTGGTGCCAATACATTATACAAATAGTGGCCTGTGGCAGCCATAATAGGATTTCAATATTGCGAAATCACAATTCAGCTCCTGGAAGTGTCAAAGGATGTTAGTCAGTGAGATCTGAAATTAATTTAGCTAATGTTAAACTAATTGTCATGTGACGCATTAATATCTAAACAATATTTCTACAGGAAATTAATTATTTTTAACTTCTTTTTCTGCGTACCATTCTTAAAGGATGCTTTTAATTTCCAAATTATTCCTAAACTATAAAAATAATTTATAATTTTAAAATCTCAGTTCATAGTTTAAGAGTTTAATAAATAAAATTATGGTATATATTTGAGTGAAAATATATTTTAAAATACTATTATACTGTTATTATATTATGCGCTTTTACATAGCTGCCAACTTCTACGCATTTTTTCTACCAGTAAAATTGTACAGATATTTTCTATTTGTTTAATCATAAGATTTCGACGATTAAATAAGAAAATATTTACTATAAAAATTTTTGGTAGCAAAAATGCGTAAAAGTTGGCAGCTATGGCTTTTAATATCATTTATGATACCATCAGTGTTCCCGACTCAGTGGATGTTTTTATTAACATACTAGAAGACGGCCCGTCAAAATGACGTGTTTGCATTTTTAAAAGGATGATAAAAAATTACAACTGTGGTCAATCAGCCACTTTAGGCTTAAACAATTTTTAAAAATACAGCGATTAAACATGGAGAAAAAAATCTATTTAAAAAAAGAAAATTTTAACAGAAATTTGCATTTAAAACTATAACAAAACTGTCTGGTGGATGATGGGGTTTGTAATGAACAAATCGTAAATACATAAATTTTAAAAGAATAAAGTAAGGCAAAAAAATCAATTATAAAAGATTATATTGTGAAACTACAGCCAAAAAATATCGAGAAATACTGAGAGAAAATAATAAAAATATCTAAAATGTATAAAAAAAATTTCCTATTTTGGCCCACTTTTTAGCTAATACTTAAAAGAAAACACTCTATAAGATCGAAAACAAATGTCAACAATAAAGAGTAAACAATGAACGTGTTCGGGAGATACACGCGCTTCGCACGCAAGCTCAGGAGTTTTTACCGAGTACTATTCCGCTGTAAGATCCACTCCACGTACCTGACTCCTGAGCGTGCGCGCTCAGCGCGCATGGATCCCAAACGCGCCCGATCATTCCTGAGTCGTGATGTTACAAAGGAGTCATTCTAAAGATTCAATCACGGAATTTGTCATTCTTGAATGGCAACAGTATTGATTTGCTTACATTTTTTGTTTGGTTTGTTTTTTCCGTAATTGCTGGTTTTTTTATTTAGAACTTAAACATTATAATTAAATAGTTTTTGTAGGTTTTAAAGAAAGTGAGTAATGAATAAATCTTTCACATGTATATTTTCATAAGTTGAACAATTAGAATATTTGTGAACAGCTCGGAATAGTTAAGCCTAACGTGGACGCAGTTGCAATAAGTTTCTTTTTCTCGTGGATGGGTTGTCCCCGGAATCGTCATACACGGAGGGGTTATATATATATAATTCCATGTTGACACAAGAAGTTTAAAATGAAAATTTTTTATTTGTTTAACACGTTGAGTGCAATGATCATTGACACTGAAGCTGAAAAATTTACAAAGTTTTAAGTAATTTTTAAGAAAATATAATCCTGTAATAAATTAAAGTTAAGTAAATATTAAATAAATTTCCTGTAATTACTTAAAGCAATATATATATAGTTAGAATTGTACCATATTTTAGACCATCAGTCATCGACGAATGGCGTGCTCTAAACGGAAAGTTCAGTGTCAGTCACTGATGACTGACGTGGTGCTTAATGTGTTATTACTAAGCACTTCATTATTTCAAATAACTGAAAACTACTATTTAGAGTTTTCTGGCATGAATTCCGATTTTCTGAATTACGCAATTTCTGCAGCACACAAGACCGTAGCCAAGGGGGGGGGGGGGGGATCACCAGGGTTTCATCTCCGTCCGAAATTTTTGTGGGGATGAGTATAAATATCCCATTAACTATCAATGAGGTCATGATTCAAAATTCGTATCTTTGTTTTATTTCGTTAGTATGTTGAAAAAATACATGTAGTTTCTAAGAAATCTTAAGTTCATTTGAATTTTCTGGAATGGAATTCTAAAAATTGAATGATAACGCAATTAAAATAACTACTACAGCCTGATACAGATTATCAGATTTGTTTAACCCAAATTTTTAAAAATTGCAAAGGAAATTATTTAAAATATCACGAAAAATAGCTGTTCTAATGTAATTCACTGTGAAGACTTTTTTGGTAATAATTAAAAAAAAAAAAAAAAACCCAAAAATAAACGTAAAAAATAGCAAACGTTAGTTTCGTTAGAACTAAAGTCAGTTTGTACCGAAAGATTATCTAAATAACGCTAATTTTATTTGTAATGGAATATACTTATTTTTTCTTTTAATTATATCAAATTGAATTAATAAAAAATCTTAATAATATTGTTAACACTCGTCCCTATTCAATTAATAAAAAATAATAATAATAAATCAGAACGATAAAAATTATGATCTCAAATTTCCCTCCGAAATATTTTTTCTGGCTACGGCCTTGGCAGCACATTCTATCCTGGGCGTTTACAGGTTAACAGTAACAAGATAAATTTGAGATCTCACTCACCAACACCCTTAAGTGATTGATTATTCTGTTTTAGAATACTTAACAGACCAAAACTATAAAAACATATACTCTTTTTATTGAAAAAAAAATCATCAAGTACTTGTTCCACAGTTATAGAGGCAAACAGAATAAAGCGTGAAACACAGATGAATAGCAATTTATTTTTCAACTGACTTTGCAGACATACATTTAACGGAGGCACTGGATTGGCACAATTGCTCAGGATACTCCGAGAGTCCAAGAACCTTTGTTATTCACAGCCACAATATGACAATATTTATACGTAAATTTCAAATGTCATTGCAAGTATAATTTCATTCTTATTTTTCAAGAATTAAAATATATTTAACTATCAAATGAATGTCTGAAATAGGATATACTGTGTAAATTAGATTTCTGCAACAAGTCGGTTAACCCTATTTTATTCGAAGTTTGGGTCGGAATTCACTCTAGTTTTTTTTTACTTACCCATCATACGTAGTATAGGATAAGTCTTGCAATCGTTTTGAAAATCGAAATTTTTTTTTGACGGATTTACACGTTTCAGACGCTGGAGATTCCGAAAAACATATTTTTAGAAAAAAAATTTTGCCGTCCGTCCGTCTGTGTGTCTGTCTGTCTGTCTGTCTGTAACCGCTCTATCTCTCGAACAAATTGAGATATAGACTTGAAATTTTGTATGACCTTAGTATGTAAAAATGGGACGAAGCCTATTTAATATCAGTAACCTCGATTATCCGGAACTATTTTTTTCGGACTCTCGAAAAATTCGTTCTGATGAAAGGTAAATAAAAATTTTCGATTTTTTTTATTTTAAGGAGTGGAGGTAAAAGGCAATAAATTAACAAAAATTTTGCATAAAAAACAAAGTCGATCGGATTATTAGTTGTCGAGATATTTCTAATCCTGTTTTTCACATTCTTTGATTTTTCATGACCCTGTATTTCATTCAAATTTCAATCCAAAGATATCTTTTAATTGCAAATGAGACACTCAATTTGATGCAAGAAACCGTTAGTGAATATGATAATTATTTTTAGAGTTATAAGGATATTTCTTTTATGCAATTCAGTGCTACTTGGATAGTTTGACGTTTCATAAAATTTATCGTAATTAGTTCATCAGAAATTCATTAATAGAGCATTATGATGTGTTAAAAATACTTAAATATACGTTTATATTTTATTTTGGAATTGTAATGCATTTTATAAATTGTTTACATACGTTATGTTTTCATATATTATGTTATGTATCTCCATGATGGGTAAGTATTACGGTGGCCTCCAACGACTAGTTTTAATTTATGCAGAGTTGCCAAGTCTCCGGCTTTTTGAACACCAGTATTATTTTTGAGAAAATTTTGTACTTTAAAATTGCCGAAATGTTCCAATTAAATAAAACAATTTTTTTTGCATTAAAATAAAGGTACCCAAAAAGCCAGAGATTTGAAAGCTCTTCGGCAGTGCCCGATTACTAACGGGGCACTCTCCCATCAGTAAAAAGAAATACAATGTTTTCCTTTATTCATAACAGCAATCGCGATTGAAAAGGGGCTTTTAAAAAAGGTGAAAATACCTGTAAAATTTTACTGGTGGGAGAGTGATCCGTTAGTAATCAGGCCCTGGTCATCGGTTACACTTTAAATTTTGAGGTTCTCGGTTGAGTTTTGATTTTTTTTTCGTCGTTTTCGGCTTGACTTTACCTTTTAAAATAAAGTTTCTGAATATTATTCAAATGAAAAACTATACATTTGAATATTACTGAGTATAAATGTGCTCGTTTTATGCAAAAAATAAATAAAATTAATGTTACTAATTCAATTGTAGACTACAGTTTCATAATTGTATTAAAAAATGGATTGATTTTCTTCCATTTCGGGTTCTGGTTGATTTTAAGTAGATTTTTTAGGTTCGAATCAGGTCTAACATGACTCGTGAAGGATTCTGAAGTAAGTAGAATTAAAAATGTATCTAAATTTTCATAATTCTTCAAATGAAATATATATATATATTTTAGCTATTTGTAAATTTTGTACCGAAGTCTTCTATAAAAAAAAGTAAAAACTCTATCTGTTGATAACTTTTTACTCCCCAGTAATACATACATTGTATAGTAAAATTTCCGTATTTCAAGATGAAAGTGGTTGCTATATGCTTCTCTGAAACGCTGGATATTGAGCATGTCGAATAGAATTTACATATAAAATTCAGCGAAAATAAAAAATTCCAATGGCAAAGTTATTCCCGCATGTGCTAGTTCTATAAAATTTATATTACTTTTAGGAAGGTAACTATTCCCAGATGATTTCAGAATTGTAAAATGATTTGTCAGATGAGCTAAAGAAAAGTCACATGATATTTATACAGGTTAGTGGACTCTCAAAGTTTACATACTAAATTGCTGCTATGAAGAATGTTTCACAGAATGTACATTTTTTAAAACCAATACAAAGGGTATATACACATCACTATAAAATTTTGTAACTGAATACACACTGATGAATAAGGTAGCTTGAGTTACATTGAAAATTTACTGTTTCATGACAAGAACCATTGTATGAACTATGCAAATGGCCTACAATGAAATCATGTTGTGGTATTGTTGCACGCGTGCCTATACTGTGCTACATTCATCGAAACCCACATGCGTTCTAAAGGACTCAATGTATTTTCATATATATTTATTTTTTATTTATAAATGATATTTTTTTTTTTTTTTTTTTTTTTTTTTTTTTTTTTTAGATTGAACATTAGACAGTACTTGACGGATTAAACGATCTCCTTCACTTTGCATTTCACATCATATTTAAAGGAAATCGGATGTAACAATCGGGTACATCGGGTGTAATTGAGTGTAATTCATATATAGCGATTAAATTTTAATCCACTTCGTTATGAACTAACTGTTACCGCTGTTTTGTACGTAGGGGTACCGTAAAGTTACAATTACAAATAGAGTTTACGTTTATATTCTGTTCGCACCACAATTTTTTAAAAATGAATTTCGTAGTATATTTCTCTTGCAAATGTTCTCAATGTGCATAAAAATATATATATATATATATATTTTTTTTTAATAATGCTGTAAATTAGCAGCGAAATATATTCGCCTGTATTTGAAACTTTGCGATACTCTCACGTATTTAGAAAACAACTCCTTTTTACAAAATGACAAATTAATTTTAATGTCTAAAATTCTTTTAAATGTTTTAGGATAAACGAAATTTATCTAAAAAAAAACTAAACTAAATTGCATATTTTTGTTTACTACAGATTGTAGATTGCCCTTATAAAATCCTTTTTGAAGTTACTTGATGTTTAAGAGCAACACGTCCATTTGTATAAAGATTTATAGTACTTACAAGCACATTTTACAAAAAATGGCTTTTTTTCAAACTGGGTGAAATCAGAACGAAAAACTATTAAACCAATATCTTGCTATATTTTTTTTCTTATTAAAGATAACAAAATTTATTAGAGCTTCGACCATTTCCTTTATTTTCATATGTATACACACACATATATATATAGAAGCACGCCAATAACAAAGATGCCAATATCTTTCATTTATTCCGGAATCTGATCTAAAATTTGCATGTTTAAACCGGAAAAAGTATGTAAGAAAATGTGTCTTCTTTCTACAAGGTTACTATGTTGAATACATTCTGAAATTTTAGGTTAAATAAAATTTCCGGTTGAAAGCATATTTATCTTCAGACTCTTGAATAATTAAGAGATGTTGACATCTCTGTAATGAGCGAAAGAGGGATAAAAAATAGACGTCATTTTCAAATGCCTTCAACTTTGTTAATCTTCAGTTTTTTTTATCTCAAAGTGACTGAAGCTCTAGACAATCTAAACTATTCTCATAAACATTAACGAAGATTGATTGCAGAAGACTCTGGTGATCTACCGGATCCCGCTCAATTGGGAGTACAGCACGCACGATATGACATCTGCTCACGCAACTTGAACACCGTCATCCATTTTTGGATTTAATTTTCTTTTTAATTGTTTTTAAAATGATAATGAATATCATTCAAAAAACCCGGCACCAAAATCTTCTTTCCTATTGCAGAAACAGAATTGTTAAAAATACTATTTTCCGGCTTTCAACAGACAAATCTCCAAATAAACTGAAATATACTGTCAGGTTTATTGGCAAATTAAGTCCAATAATATTATTTCAAGTTTCAACTCGAATGTATAGGTCCATTTTTTGACATTTATACTGCCTTTCTTTATCACTGCATTTATATACATTTTTTCTTCCAAATTAATTTTTAAAAAAGTAGCTCATGTCATAAATAAAAGAGACGCTATCCTGTAAAAATGGTTATTGATTAAGTACATTTTCGAGAGTTTGTATTATGTACTAATTTCAAAAAAAAAAAAAAAAAAAAAAAAAAAAAAGGCTTCACGAGCGTGTTGAAATTTAATGAAATTTTTCGGTGGAGATGCAATTTCGAAAACAATGTGCAGGAAAGATCTCGAATGAAAATTCAAGCAGGTGATTTCGACGTAACACAAACGTTGAAAGAACGTATACAAGCGTTGAAAAAAATTAATTTGGCTGCTACCACGTATGGCTTGTTCGATTTCAACCAAAAATATCTTTAAAAAAGAGTTAAATATGTATATCATGCCAAAAGTATATTTAAATGATAATTTAAAATGCTTTAAAAGAAAACTTTGCTTTCACATCTTTTTTATAAAACTTGAGTGAAACTTCCGGTGTTTCTAATGTTTATAATAAGCCACATTCTGGGTAGCCATCTTTGATTGATGAAAATATTTTCAAGAACGTGATATCGCAAGTCCTTTTTGGCAGCATCAGGGAAAAAGCTTAACCCGGCTCAATAAATCATTTCGGATCATATATTCAGAAGTAGGAAAATTTTATTGCTCTTTTTCACTTCCAAATCGGGCACAATTTTTCAGTAGCCTTAATATAATGATCACAATATTTTTTATGTATTCCCTAGCCTCTATATATCTGGACACCAAATGAAGCGATGGCAGATTTGACTATAGATAAGACGTCATGTGCAAACCACCTATAGCATCAGGTTTCCCAAATAGTCAGCTCATTTTGGTACCGATATTTTTAATGAAAAAGTCGATTACATTTATATATGCGAATATTGGTGAAACCTACCTTGGAGGTTATTTGTATTAACAATGTTTCTGAAACTAACACAATTTTTTTCGGAAACGCTGGGTTTAAAAGAACGGATTATTTACTTTGTACTGTAAAATCGGTACAGGCATCGGGTTCTTATCTATAAAAAAACTATTTTGATCTTTGTTTGCTTAAAAATTGCTTTGGCCATTTGAAATATTCATTATTCATTTTATAACAAGGGATCAAACAAGGTTCTGTCATTTAAATAAGCAAGAATTGCACAAATATTCAGCTTTTCATAATGTAACAATTCTTTTGTTAAGATTAAGTTACATTCATATTAAGCAAAATCATAACTAGTAACAAATTTAATAGCAAACTGCTACGACAATATAGAAAAAATACTTTTGCAATCATTTTGCAAATTTTTACATAATTACACCAAAAATATTAGCAGTTTAAAATGTACAATGTTTATACAATTATTAACATTAACATCGATTAGCACAAAACTATAATAGGGTACAATAAATTCTACAAAGTACTTTTAAAGAACTTTGAAATTATTTTGTTTTATGTTGTTCCAAGTTGACAAACAAATACTAACAAAGTAAATATAATAAACGTGTATAAATAAACTAGCGGAAAATTGCACCAATGTACTTCATTTACTTTGTCATGTTAGCCAACTTGTGCTATTTTTTCTTACCATTAAAAATTAATACGGAAAGTGAATTTCACCGAACTTATTACCAAAATGAAACAAATTTCAACAATTAAACAAGACATAAGTTCCTAATATTTTTTAGTGGTACCGTTAAAATTTTACAAACTGGCAGTTAAGACATAATTACTCATTATTAAAATCGTTATGTAAAGGTAAAACTTTGGAAACTCTATTTCTGCTAGGGACCCTGCTATTAAAAGCAATTAAACTTTACACACCTATTACCGTACATTATATTTTCTAATTTTGCAACAATATATGCAAATCAAGAAGAATTGAAACTGTTTGAAGCATTTTTTTATATATTTTAAAATACTTTTTTGACATTTTATGAAAGAAAAATGTAATTGCTACAATAAAATTATATAGATTCCAATAAATTCTAAATTAAGGTGAGAATTTAGACAATATTTTCAGCGGTGATTTTAAAAACATAGTTGACGAACTCTTTATTCCATGCGTCGAATATAATTTTTCATGAATTTGAATATATTAGTGACTTATTTTGATTCGAATCTCAGAACATTTTGCATAAGCTGTTTTTTACATATTAGAAAAGGGAAGCTGGCGTCACTATGTATCGAAAAAAAAAACACCTCCTTGTTCTTTACTACTCATACTGTACACATTAGCTCGGCAAATTTGAGTGGCCTACATTCAATCAAAGCTATGATATGATTGGTTTATGCCTCCAAGACACTTCTGCAATGATCGCTATGTCAAAATTGTAGTGGTAGTTTAGTTGACTAAAGCGATTGCTTGTAAACATGCCATTTTTTATACACAACACAGTGATCCCATTTTTTACAGGTGTCTTTTTATGATTTATGTATCAAATATCACGTTAAACGAAAAACCGAAATCCCTATACGTACCCAGAGGAACTGCGGTTTATTTCCTTTAACAAAAGGTAATAAATTATCAATATTCCCATTATATAACAATAAGTTATCGTCGATGATGCTATTGACGGCGACGTACGAATTCATATGCTATGGCGGCCGTGAAATATAGCCGTATTTGGCTTCTACGGTTTTCAAAGCGATAAATCGTATATATATATATATATATATATATATATATAAAACAAGCATGTCTTGCGATCAGCTGAGCACTAGACTTGGGCTCTTGCAGATCTTATGTGCAAGTAACCAGATGAATTTGATTTACTTTACTCTGGTCATACTACCTGCTACACTGTAAAAAACCGGACAATTTTACGGACGTACTACTGGTAATCTAGACGCCAGTACAATTTATTGGAATTTACGGAAATTTTTCCGTTAAAAAACAGTAAATTGTATTGGCGTCCAGATTATCAGTACTACTTCCGTAAAATCGTTCGTTTTTTTACAGTGTAAATAGGAGCATCATCCAATGCGCAAAAAATTCTTGAACATCTGGTTACTCTACTAGTCAATATCGAAGAACTAGACCGTCAAAACTGCCTATTTCAGAGTCAAATCTCGGGATCTCCAAAAGGCTATGATTAAACCGGACACGAAGAAGAAAGTCTGTCCCGGAATTTAATCAGGAGATTCGGCTTTGAATATGGAGTCTTCAAATGAAGTCTTCGAATATGGAGCACCTATAATATTAAATCTTCAGTTGTCAAGTTCGATACGTTCATGGACAATTACTTGTGAAAAATATTTTTTCGCGACTGTGAGCTTCACGGGCTAAATATAGTTTTAGCTAATATACATTAGGGTTTCTTCTTTGATTTTGTCGCTTCCAGTATTATTTTAAACTCTTAAGCACTCAAAAAATGGCAGCTTTGAATTGACAAACTTGATTTTAAGATCAGAATATTTAATTTTAAGAATTTGTAAGAGTTGGAAGATTTGTATTAATAAAAAACCCGACTTTTTTTAATGTTCTTCTTAAAAATTGCACGGTGATTAAGTGAGTAAAAATTTTTTTAAAAAATAATTCTCCTTTGCACTTATTTTTTACCTGCAATTTTGGCGGCTCAGTCCTCAGACTCTACTTTATAATTTACCTATAAAGTTTTACGTAAACATTCAGAGTTGCCTTCGACGTAAAATTGTAGATATGTGCTTTATTTCAAGACCAGGATGGCTCTCATCAAATGAATCTTCCCATATCAGAGAATCTCTGGCGCAGAGATTAAAAATCTACACCTGGTCTTTTGACTTTATAATCTTGTCTTCTTCAGGCAGTGAAGTATTCTGGTGTCATAAATAAATGGCAACACGTTTATTATAAAAAATGCTTTGCATATGTATTTCACATAAATATGAATTTTATATTAAACACGTCAATTACACTAATTTTAATTGATTAAAATATACACATCCACAACCTTTGAAAAGGTTGCTAAAATTTGATAAAAGACCCAATTTTAGTATTTTTTAATTTGTATAAATTTTCAATGTATTTAAATTTACTACGTCTACAAGTAAAAAAAGTAAATACTTTGCTAATTATATTGCTGATTGTCACTATGAAATTTTCATAATATATTTTCTATGTCAATACAATTGATTTATCAAAAATACAATTTTTATACATGGATAGACTTCAGTAATTAAAAATTGTATTTTAAAATAATAAGATTATTTTCTTCATAACATTTACATTATTCTATATTTTTGGATACAAAAAATAGCATTGTACATATATCTATACATTTAAATTTGTAATTTTTAAATGAATTTATACATTGAGTACACCATGAGTTTTATTAAAATACAACATACATTCTTTCAAACATTTCATATGAAGCAATACTAAAAAATAGTATTTTTTTTATTTATGAATTTGTAATAGTGATTTTTAAAACATTACTTATAAGTTTAAATAAAACTAAGCAATGAAAATATTTTCTCTAGTTGAATAACACCAGCTGATATTATTAAAATTCAAATATCAGTTTATTATAAAATTGCTTCTAAATAGTAAATTTGAAATTTCTTGATTTATTAAAAATTCAGATAAATATTTAACTCTATTTTTGAGAAACATCAATTTGGTCAAAACACAAAAGTTTTTTAAAGGATGCTAAGTAAAAACATTGCGTGGCAACATATATGTATATTTTTAATGTGTTCCATTTAATTTGTATTTTTTTTAAATAATAACATTTTGAGGACATCTGAATTCATAAGTTATTTGATAAGAATTAACGGCACTTACGTATTAATGCCACCGCAGCACAAGTTGAGCTAATTCGCGAATAAAGAGCAATCTTGTTGTTCACACGCGTACAAAACATCGCGTCAAAAATGAGCAAATAAAAAAAACACTTAAAAAGCAATAACAAGCACTAAAAGAGCTCTAAAAAACTCCTAAAAACACTAAAAAATCACCAAAAAACACTATAAAGCATTAAAAAATCACCAAAAAGGCATAAAAAGTTAGCAAACAACAAGGCAACAAAGAATACAAAAGATAACTGCATGCGCGTGCGAACTACAAGATTGATCTTTATTGGCGCATTAGCGCAACTTCTGCTGCGGTGGCGTTAATATGTAAGTACCGAATTAACTTATATTAAAATGTTGAATGTTAAATGCTGATTCACATATATAAAAAATGACAAAATATTTATATAATGGTACTAGCGTCATTAGAAATTCCGATTTCCAAAGGCCTTAAAATCAGAAAAGAAGAAAGAAAAACTAACCAATCAGGATGCCGAAACTTCTCTGTAGTCTTTAATCCAACGAAGAGCGTTTAAATTTGTACGGGCATCCATATTCAAATCATGATTTGTTATTCTCACCAGTAAATTTTTATGGTAAATTTTACTTTATATAATGCGAGCATTTTGCTGATTCAATTAGGCAAAAAATTCTGTTTTGAAAAGCCGGTGATAAAAGATTTAAAATACTGTAAAAGACATAAAGAAAATAAGCCTTTCAAAGTTCTTTTCAAAAATATTGATCAGTTACGTGGTTAACCCAAAACTCTTGGTATATTCAAGCTTACAATAAAGCCATAATAACAATCATCTAAACAAACACTGGAGATGGTCAAGAATGGTTTACAAATAAAATTAGAATTTAGTGCAAGATATCACGCAAATAGGACTTGGAAATCATAAAATAGCTAAATGGTGTTTTAACTTAACAGTTTTCATTTATTATTTTTATGAAAATTTTATTAAAATAGCATCATATTCATGTTTATTTTTGGTAAATTACCATAGCATGTTATAAAATATATCATTAATTGCTTTATGAATATTTACATAGGATGTTTTAGATTTATAATTGCTATTTGAATTAGAAATTTTTGCAATCAACAGAAATATTAGCGAATTTAATCAATATCAATAAACGACAACTTTTTAAATCTTCATCAAAAAATACATCAGTAATTTTCATTATCATTATGTATAAAATGCCTGTTTTTATTTCCATTTGCTAAGTACACATTTACTACATCTTATGAACAAATAACACTGATTTGGAAGCTATAAAAACTAATTCGTGTAAAAATATTGGAACACATCTATATAATTTAAGATATATCAACAGATTCACAAATATGTACAATGTCTAAAACATGAAGGCAGTTGTAAAGAAGCACATCAAGGTCATTTATTATTATAAATATTTACTTATATGTGTTAATGAGTTTGCATAGCATTTTAACTATTTCTAATGCAGTGTGGCGTTATTTAAAAAATTACTTTTAGGATTATAACATTCGAATTTAAAAATGGGGGACACAAGTTCTCGGGTACACTATCCAGTAAAAACATGTGTGCATTAAAAAACCAATTAATTAACTTTTTTAATGATTAAAATGAATTTTTTTTGTCGAATCACTTTTTCTTCTCAAATTGAGTATGTGATACAGTGATACAATCTTTCACAAATCCCATGTTATTTTATTTTAGGAAATAGGGTGTTAAGTTAGAACTACATTACATACAAAATAAGTCAATTTCGTCACTACTTAGTAACGGCAGACATTAAAAGCTTATGAATACTCGAGATTTATCAGTATGCATCTCATTAAACATATGATAACATACAATCGTGGAAACAAAAAGAAATAATCGTATAAAAATATGACTGATACCAATCGATAAGTTGTCTACATATACTAATCAGTACGCCTTCTGGAGTTTTAAGACCAAGGAATTCTTCAATATCAGTATTTTCTTACAGAAAATTCCTATACCACGAAATTTCGCGCGTGTAATCTATTTTTTTTCTTTAAAAAATACTCATAATTCTCCTGGAAAATGCCCTGAAGCACACGAAATCTGGTACTTGTCTTGTAACAAACTTAAACATAATACTAAAATTTTTTTGGATGCATTTTCAACTTTATGAATTCATAGATGCCAACATGTCTTAATAATTCCGGAGTCTGAGCTAAAGTTTGCATGCCGAAACCGGAAAAAGTGCATAAGAAAATGTGTCATGTTTCTATAAGGTACATTTTTTTTAATACATTTGAAATTTTTTGGTTAAATGAAATTTCCGGTTGAAAACTTGCTCATGTTCATCTTGGATCAGACTTTGGAAAAAACAGAGATGTTGGCATCCATATCAAATGGAAAGTTCAATGAAATACATGGAATTACCGCTGTAAAAGTTTATTCATTAAAAGCAAACTTCGATACGCATAATCGTGCAATAAAGATAGAAACAGTAGTAATCGCACATAAAACATGTTTACATTCAATGTTTCGAACTCATTTTAACGAATCATCTTCATAAGATTTAGATGATCTTAAGGCCCGACAATAGTCACTGAAAAAGACCCGAATCATAATGTAAAGTCTATGGGAGCGTTCTTTTCAAATATCTCGCTCAAATTCTAATATTTGTACATGATTTTTTTTTTAATAGGATAGCTGAGGACGATCCACAACCGGCCTAGTTTTTACTTTTTCAAGTTTGCTTATATATATTTTTATATTATATCAATTTCAGAACCAGTTAAAAACGATTTTAAAATTTACAGTTTTTTTTTTTTAAATCTGAAATCAAAATTGAAAAAGTAAAATCTAGGCCGGTTGTGAATCGTCCTCAACAAAAAATCATCTAAAAATATTAAAAATTGAGCGAGATATTTGAAAAGAACTCTCCCATAGACATTATCATTCGGGACTTATTATGTGACTACTGTTGAACTTTAATGGAGGAAAACGTACTCTGCAAACATAGTCATATACATTAAACTCATAATGTGTGTGACTATGTTTGTAGTATACGTTTTTCTCCTGTAAGGTCATCTAAATCCTCTGAAAATGATTCGTTGAATGAGTTCGAAACGTTGGGTGTAAACATGTTTTATATGCGATTAATACTCTTTTTATCTATATTATACGGTGATGAGTACCGAAGTTTGCTTTTAATCAATAAACATAGAGTTAATGAGTTAAAACTTTAGGAATTTCACAAGGTTAACACTAGAGCGTTCAACTGTGGTCGATTCGAGACCACTCAAATAAGAAAATGTCGACTCGAATTAAATTATTTTTCGTATAATTAGTTCAATCGAGATCAGACAAAACTCGGTTAAATAAATAAAGGAAATAGTTTTAAATAAAAGTTCTGCTGTTAAAATGTTTTTATTAAGATTGGGTAAAATTTCCGGATGTTCCAGTGTTATTGCTTAAAAATACTAATTTTAAATTCATTTTTAATTGTAAAAAAAAAACAAATTGCAAGGCGAGTTGAGTTTTTTTAAGCATAACTTGGAAACTACTTATAAAAATGAACAGCAATTTTAAATTCGAATACTTGAACATTTTAGAAATCGATTCCCGTTCAAGAATTTTTTTAAGTTACATTTCATATTTTTTTAAAAATTAGTTTAAAAAAAACATTTTGAAATTATTTTTTGAAAAAAAAATGTAACGCATAAATTTTGTAATAATTTAATTTCTAAATGCTTGAAATATTTGACACTGAAATTATAGCTCATTCCCCAAGTTATGCAATCCGTTTTTAGGTGCGTTCGTAATTATGTAAATACGTAGCACCAACAGTCGTCATTCAGTCCATCCGTCTGTCTGCATATAACAAAGCAAAAACTACCTAACCTAATCGCTTGAAATTTAAAATATATAATTATTACATACTTTTGTCGCTTCATTTCAAATCTTATGAAAATAGAATGTAATAAAATATACATTCTATACAATCTGTGGTGCAAAGAATATTTTTTATTAATTAACAGAAATACACAAAAGTATTCTATTGCAAAATCGTATAGGGGGGGACATTGTTTCGGGTGCGTTTTAATTATATTAAACTATTTCACATTTTATGAAATTGATATACGTTACTGAGGTCTATTACAAGTTAATTCCTGTATAATAGAAGGCATATAGTATTTACAAGGACAAACAAAAGATTTCGAACACTGTACTATATTCAAAGCATTGTATATTTTAAAAAATTCTTAATCGTACGAACGTACTTCATTTGTTACGTTGACGTGCAATTTCCGACTTGTTGCATTCTGTTTTGCAATGATTAAAAATGAATTTAACACTAGAAGTTCCAAATTTTAAACCTGCATAATTTTCCAACTATTTAATGACTTCCCATTTGATATTCTATTTCAAAAATTTACCGGGGAAACCAAATATGATATCGAAATTAAATGTTAGTACTGAAATTTTTAAAGTTCAATTTTGCAATGTAGATCACCCCCTAAGCAAGATTTAAGTGTAGCATCCATTAGTAGACATTATTACTAATACGTTGGTACCAGTCATATTTTGTATAGGATATTCTATATCAGAATCAATAGGGGATGGTCACATTTTCTTTCCACCGAAGACTGTACAAATATAACTAAAAGGATAATTGTGTGTATTTTTAATGTGCTTTATCATACATTTATCTATTTACATTGAATAAAACAGTTCAAAATATTTTTTTTTCAATCTATAAAACGAATTCCTATAAAATGTAATGCACATATATAGATACTTCACACTTATTAACAAACAATTAGTATACAGAATAAAATAAATATGATTAGATTATGATATATTGCATATTTAAGACAACAATGAGCGTTGACATTAAATGGAAAGATCCCAAGAAAAATTTTTGACAACACTGTTGTTAATGAATTTTTCACACTACAGATGCTACAAATGTACTTTGCTTATCCGTGCCATAAGTAGACTAAACAAGAATGTTTAAGTATCAGGGCTCAAAATGTAACGGAACGATATTCCGGTTGATGAAATTATATTATGCATTGTTCCAGATCGTAAAATAATAGTAAATTTCGTTGAGGTCCGTTCAACACATTAAATCATTGTACACTGTTAAAAATTTGTACCATTTGCTGCAGCGTCTCTGCACCTCTTTTATAGAAAATGTTACTTCAATGTGTTGTGGAGCATTCTCATTGGTCAGAATAGAGATTACTATAAAAGCAGTGGTGTGACGTTGCAGCAAATTGTACAGATTTTTAACAGTGTAACAGCTCTTGAAAAACGGCAATATTCCGGTTTTGGTTGAGCTTCATACAAAGAAATGTATAGAACAAGCAACGGTGTGAAAAATGGCCATAATTGAATTGAAGGTATTCAGAGTGTTCTGTAGATGATCTAATTGAGAGAATGTCGCCAAATTTTATAACGATGTTAAACAAGATGGGGAGGACGAAGGATTCTGCGGAAAAAAAAGTTCTAAACGTTACCATTAGGGAAATATGTGGCGCTCTGTAACAGAAAAAGTATTTTAAATCTTCATATCACTTAAATTAAATCATTAAATGTGCTAAATTAAAGGTAGTTTTATTCAATATTGATTTAGCATTTATAAAAACTCACTTTTTACACAGCGCCACATATTCCCCTAGAAGTGACTTTTGGAACTACTTTTTCCATGGATTCTTTTGTTTTGCCGTCTAATTTAACCGCTTCCCTGATTTGCCCTCCCGTCAAATGGGCAACACAATACGGGCATCTATGTTCCAATCGTCATTTATTGTTCTCACCAGTAATTTTTTTTTTTTTGGGGGGGGGGGCATAATTTACGTTATTTAATCCGAGCATTTTTCCGATATAACAAGGCAAAAAAATCGGTGATAAAAGACTAAAAATTCAGCGAAAGGTCTTGAAAAAATAGGCATTATTTGAAAGTTTTTTTTTAAATATTGATAATTTAAGTGGTTAATCTTACAAAATTTGGCGGCATTCTCTCAATTAGATCGAACTACAAAACACTCTGAATTTTGTCTGTTTAATTATGGCCATTATGTACTTTGTAATATGCCACATACTTGCGCTGTGAAGCGATGGCAGTAGTTTTAAGTGAACAGTCTATTGATGATGGCAGTCTATTTTAAGTGAACAACTAACTAGGCAGATGACTGAAGTTTGCTCTCATATTTCACACAGTGATCGCGATCCAAGCTTCTTAAATTTCAGAGACTAGTTATGACAGACAGACCACACATCCAAATTTTGTAATATTAGTCTTTTGATAGGAAGAAAATGGAAATAGGATGAATGTAGGTCTTATCAGAGTTTGTTTACACTTCACTTGTTGCTAAATGCAAAAAAGAATTTATGCAATACTTTAGCCATGTAAATGTAGTAATACATATATATATATAAAGTTAAAAATAAATTTGTCTGTACTTTCAAATAAAAAAAGAAAGAAAAAGAAACAAAGAAATGAAAAAAGAAAAAAGAAAAAGAAAAAATATCTTAGCTCTGAAACAGCGAAAAATTTTACGTAAGTTTCATAAAAATATTTAAAATCAGAAAAGTTATTTATAATTATTTAATTTAACTTGTGGTACTTTTTCTAGTTAAAATCCATAATTAGTCCACTGAGCGGTGTCCAATGGATACCTGGTCGTTGTTCTAATCTAAATCAACAGTAATTTCGAAATAGCATCCCGGTTCGTCTATTTTTCCATTTTGAGCCCTTTTTATACATAATAGACCACACAGTGTAAAACCAATTTTTTTAAAACAGTCATCACATTTGATGAATTAGTAGTAGTACACACCTGTTGACATCTACAGTGGCTAAAAGCTTCAACAGAACTGTCTTTAACACTTGAGCAATGTTAAATCATAGAATATTTTCTATCATTTTTTACGCTAGGAGTATTCACGATTGTCGAATTGTGTTTTTACAAAATAAGTTGTTAAGTTTCCTTTGCCCTTTACATATATGGTACCTCGGCATTCACATTCGTAATTGTGATCCATTAGGGTCTTTGCCGTGTCCTCTGTAACCTAGGAGAAGTAAAAGTTTGATAGTAGTTTGATATACATGCAAAAATATAATAACAAAATAAAGTGTAATAATGTGATAAACATTTGAAAATCGCAGTATTTAATTAACAAAACTCATTCAGAAATCTAAGAAACTGCAAAAAGTTTTAAAATAAATTTATAAACAGAAAAATTATAACTTTTTTATAAATGAATAAATAACCATAGTACAACATAAACTGTTAACACCTTTAAAGGATTTTAAATTATTTATTATGATTATATTAAATTATCTATATAATTATTCTGGTTTAAACCTATTTTTAAATTTTAATTAAGAATTTTTTATAAATTTAAAAAAAAAAACATTTTTTTAAATTTTGATTTTAAATTTTGCATGCATTAACTTTTCAAAAATAAAATCGACAATGAATGCTGGAATGTCAAACTTGAAACTGTCCCCTAAAAATTCAAAGTGCTCCCCGGTGGTGCGTCCCCCAACGTTGGGAACCACTGATTTAAATAATACTGCTAATTGCATTTAAAAAATACTTTTCAAGGTCATCTTACCTGTATTTTACCCATAACACCACAGCTATCCATTCTGCTTGCAACATTCACAGTATTTCCCCATATGTCGTACTGGGGTTTCTGGGCTCCTACAACGCCTGCTATCACAGGACCGCTGTTAATGCCTGGAAAGAAAATTCAGCAACAACTGTTAATTCATTGAGAAATTTTAACACGTTGAGACTGCCAACTAAGAGATAACTCGTAGATTGCGTTCTTTTCTAGGACGCCAACTACGAGTTATCACGTACTGCGTTTACTTGCCATTTTTGTACAGCTACAATTAAACTCGCAATATATCAGTGCTAATATCGATAGATGGCTTCTGAGAAAATAACAAAAAAAAAATCAATGCTGGCACTCATAAAAAATCCAATACTTATAAAACACTTCCGTAGTTTGCCCGTACTTCATACGTGTAACATGTTTTTGCCAATCATGATTTATTATTCTCACTAGTACATTTTTATTGTAAATTTTGCATTACTTAATCTGAGCATTTTTCTGGTTCAAATAGCAAAAATTTTCTGTTTGTAAAAACTAGTGATAAGAGATTAAAATTCCCGTAAAAAACATGAAAAAAATAGGTATTATTTGAAAGCTTTTTTCAAAAATCTATATAATAAAGGCCAAACGTATCTGTGCGTAACGCATACGTCATGTTTTGAATGGCAACACTTTCCGATGAAATTTCGGTTTTGCAATTTTCGCTATTGTAAATTTTTAAACTTCTAGACATTGCACGTTTTCAATCTTTATACCATCGTTTAGAGAAAAAAATGCACTTTTAAATGCCGTTTGTTAGAAAACTGTATCTCAAATTGTTTTTGAGATATTAATTTTTTTGTAGTTTTGGGTTCAATTTTTCTAATGGTGGCAACTTGAGTATCGCATTTATGTGGAAAAAAGAGAAAAAATAGCCATAGAGTAAAAGAGAAAAAAAATAGAGATGCAGTTTAGTGGCTGGAGGTGACGCCAAAAATGTAACTCTAAAATTCGCTGCATTGCATCGCTGCACAACGGCGTGCTTTCACAAAAAAGAAAAACTTTTAGTGATGCAATTTTAATTCATAATACAATGAAATGCTATTTTATAATGCTAAAATATATTCAGATCCTTTTCATTTACAGAAAAAATGATGTTAAAAAATTCGGTCTCTGTTCCATGTGATTGTTTTGTTTGGGTCGAATGAGATACTTATATCGGAAGAATAACGCCCATCAAACCGTTTTAATCGCATACTGCACCTCCATCTATCTCTTTTCTCCATGGAAAATAACAGATCACTGTATATTTTAGATGTCATTTTTTTCATAGCAACTGAAAAAAAATAGTAATTAATAAAAAGAATACTGCCCAGTTAAACTGATGGCATTGAGCTCACAGGCTACAAATACTAATTGTACATTAAAGCCTTATATTTTCAAGGGTTAATTCCGTTCGAAAAAAAAATTAAGAAGGGGAAACAGCTCTCCCCTTTCCTCTTTTTTTATACTTAATCACTGAACCTCCTATACTATCAAAGACATGCTTTATCATATAAAAAATCTATATCCAAAATTCAGAGCAAATTAGATAATTCTTAATAAAAACCCATTTAGCATTTATATAATTTAAAAGGAGTTATCCCCTTCTTTTATACTTAACCATTAAACTTCCAAAACTATTCAGAGATTTGAACGAAATCTGAAAATTCTGCTTGAAAAACCTATTTATATAAATTAAGAGGGGGGGGAGGCATTAGAACCCCTGTTGCCCCTATTTATACTTATTCAATGAACACCTAATAGCAGTCACGGAATCGCCTCATCAGAATGATCCTAATCTAAATTTTGAACGAAAACTTAATTCTGCATGAAAATCCCATTTATATCAACTAACGGGGGGGGGGGGGCATTAGAACCCCTGTTCCCCCTATTTATACTTATTCAATGAATACCTAATAACAGCCACGGAATCGCCTCATCAGAATGATCCTAATCTAAATTTTGAACGAAAACTTAATTCTGCATGAAAATCTCATTTATATCAACTAACGGGGGAGTGCATTAGAACCCCTGTTCCCCCTATTTATACTTATTTAATGAACACCTAATAACAGTCACGGAATCGCCTCATCAGAATGATCCTAATCTAAATTTTGAACGAAAACTTAATTCTGCATGAAAATCCCATTTATATCAACTAACGGGGGGGGGGGGGCATTAGAACCCCTGTTCCCCCTATTTATACTTATTCAATGAACACCTAATAACAGTCACGGAATCGCCTCATCAGAATGATCCTAATCTAAATTTTGAACGAAAACTTAATTCTGCATGAAAATCCCATTTATATCAACTAACGGGTGGGGGGGATTAGAACCCTTGTTCCCCCTATTTATACTTATTCAATGAACACCTAATAACAGTCACGGAATCGCCTCATCAGAATGATCCTAATCTAAATTTTGAAAACTTAATTCTGCATGAAAATCCCATTTATATCAACTAACGGGGGACATGAGCCCCCCGTTCCCCCTCTTATACATATCGAATGAACTTCAAAAACTAATCAGGGAAGCGCCTTGTCAGGATATACCTACATACAAAATTTTAAGAGGATCGGATATTTTTATCATGAGTTATCGCGTTACGCACATACGCACATACATACAGAACGGGCGGGCACATAAGCTCTCAGGCTATGATAGCCTGTGAGCTAAAAACCTGTTATGTCAATCTACCGTCGGTTATAAAACCCGGTGAATGTTGTTGATTTTATTTCGTTTTTATCCATGAATTTAGTGACTTTTAGTTCGTTGTAAACTTACTTTAATAAAAGATACATCAATTAACCTTTACAAAAATGTATTTTAAAGAATATCTGGGTGTCATATTTTCTTAGTTGTTGAGAATGCAATTTTATTCTTTGGCGAAATCTTTGGCTAATAACTGCTATCTTGCGTCTAATACGCAAGGCCGTAGTGAACAACAGGAAGGGCTCAAGAGAATGCAGGGGGGCTCATAGTTTTTTTTTCTCTCTCTCTCTGATGCAGAAAGATAAATTAGTGCATATTCATATTGTAGGTACTCTGTTTCTTATTAAACTGTTAAAATAACTTCATTTTATGCTTAGAAAAGTATATGATGATGAAGTTTTGAGTGTATAACTGGTGCAAAATAGCCCATCATGTTAGCTTCATATGTACAAATAGGATGAGGGAGTGTTGAAACACTTATTTTAGATACAATTTAGTAATTCTGCAAAACTGTGAAAGGGTCTCAAAACTAAATTAGATTTTTGAACAGAACTTCATTTGAGTTTTCGGAACAGAAATTCATTGAGTGACCTTGGAATCTTTTCCGGGGGGGGGGGGGCTGAGCCGCCCATAGTACCCCCTTAGCTACGGCCCCGCTAATACGGAAGTACCGATAATTTTTAAAGCTGTATATGATTACATAAATAATATGTTTCATATAAAATTGCTATTTGGAATTAGTTGGCAGTTTAAAAAGCCTATTACGCAGAAAAAAATTATTAGACTTTCCAATTTTAAAATTTAAAAAAGTTTTTCACCTGTACTTTGTGACCTGGGAACCCCGGGTTCGGTGTACTAGTATTTATAGTGGTTAATTTGTAGTTCTTTGTTGATTTATTACGTGAATTTCCTGTACCGTGAATTCTACCGTTTTCCAAGTCAAAAGCAACTAATCCAGTCAAAGATAAAGTAGAATGAAGATAGTTTTCGCTCTTTTTAGCACTTTCTAACAAAGTTGAAAAGTGCTTATGCATTCGGTTTGTCTGTCCGTCTGTCTGTCTGTCCGCGCTCTAACTCCCGTAAATATACTCGGATTGCTATGAAATTTTTATACGTTATTGAGGTTTACCCTAGCACGAACCCTATTGAAAATGAAGTATCTACCATGATTAGTTTATCTACAGAGAGAATCAAAAGTTTCCCATTACATTACGGCCTATGGGGAAAAATCGTTAATATACTCGGATCGCCATGAAATTTTAGGACGTTATTGAGGTTTACCCTAGCACGAACCTTACTGAAAATGAAGTATCTACCATGATTAATTTATCTACAGAGAGAATCAAAAGTTTCCCATTACATTACGGCCAATGGGGAAAAATAGTTAATATACTCGGATTGCCATGAAATTTTAGGACGTTATTGACGTTTACCCTAGCACAAGTCCTATCGAAAATGAAGTTTCTACCATGATTAGTTTATCTACAGGGCGAATCAAAAGTTTCCTATTACATTACGGCCTATGGGAAAAAATCGCTTCAAAGGAATTTTAAAGATGCTATACCCTGTCAAACATATTAAAATATGCATTCTATAAAATATAAGGTGAAAATGTAGCTATTATTCATTTACAGGGTCACACAAAAGAATTCCATTAGATAATGGTAAAAGGGGGAATTGTGTGTGACTTTTTTTAAATATATTAAGCTTTTTCATGTATAATAAAATTGATATATGTCACTGAAGCTTAATATAAATTATACGCTACTGTCTTGCATAATATGAAGTACATAACATTTACAAGGCCATACAAAATATTTCAAATAGTATATTCTTTCCGAAGTATCGTATATGTGTCCGATTATGGCTGATGGAGGGATGAAATGCATTTTAATTATGATATTCGCGTTTATATTTCGCTAAATATATGCACATTATATGCTGTGTATAAATGTTATAGTTCATATACAGGGCTACCCAAAGAGCTCACCAACGTTACTGAATATGAGCGTAAATTATTTAAAAGTGGTTCTTAAATAAGCTATGCTGCATTCAGTTATGCTGAGCTGCATTCAATTTACTGAGAAATGTTTGCAGAATATAGATAAAAGGATATACAGGGCCACGCAAAGAATTCGGTACATGGACGCCTATGAATGATGATTTATGAGAATGTGATTTCAGTTGTTTTAAAAGTGTTTTAGTTTACAATAACTTTTACCCTAATGCTGACGTGTAATAAAGGTACATAGTAAACTACAGGGCAGAACAGAAGTATTCAAGTATGTTTCCATCTAATAGTATGAATTGCTGAAAAAGAAATTTCAAGCTACTGGGTATTTTCTTGCTAAGCTAAATTTTCCCATTATATGAACTGACATATGAAATTCAGGGCTGTTCTAATGTACTGGAATACATATTTGGGTATATTTGGCTATACACTATTATTTCCCTAAATAACAAAGTTTTGTTAAAGATTTCATTAAGTGTTGGAAAGTGCTTCATAATCTATGCTTAACGCATGATTTTTCGTACTTGTTATTGACAAACAATTACTCGGGTGCCGGCTAGAGCGTCAATATTTAACCTTTTATTTATAAGATTATTTATAAAGAAATTGATTTACCTCCCTAATTATGTTCTTCAATGTCTGAAGCAATATTGGAATTTTTAAATAATAGTAATGTGAAATTTAGATAATTTTTCATTAAAACTAATTAAATAAATCAGTAGTTGTAATTTTTTTTGTAAAATATTTACAGATAATCAGATTAATTAACCAAAAGTATTTTTATAGAAATATCACATTTATTATAAAAGACATGTATTTAAATATTATGATTTTCTCTGTATATGGAAAGATTTTTTCGGTATGAAATTTTTCTTATAACTATTTTAGAAATGAATGACCTATGAAATAAATAAGAAAATAATTTCTTTTTCTAAATTATTTAGCTTCGACTGTTTCTTTACGTTTTCTGAATTTGATCAAGCATAGTACTTTGTGCCAAAATTAAACTATTATTTTATTAATAGAGAGCGTAAATCAATTTAACATTAACCCTTTCGCGAAGGGAGCCTTTTGCGAAATTTTAATGTTATATCACCGGTTTTTAAAAACAGAAATATGTGCGGTTTTAAAATCGAGAAAAGACTAGCGGCTCTTTCGAAGAGTGGCGCACTATGTAATGGAATGGTCTATTTAGATCTCTCAAGATAGAAGGTGGGGAAGGATGAATAGAGGAAACTGGGAGGGAGTCTTATACCTTATCTTCTGAACTCGGCTACGAACTGAATTTATGGCACAACAGTCCACATATATCTATGTCCACATACGGTTCCGCTCAAATTTTACATTTGAGGTTATTGAAAATGTATTATACGATTTCATTATTCTAATACCGGGTGCTGTTACGCATTGCTTTCATTATTCTTGCATCGATGTAATTACATGAAAAATTAAAAAAATATATATATCCTGTTTGTAATTCATTGTTTAAACTAACATAGTAAGATGAAAGGGTATAGCCAGGTTTCTTAGTAAAATATGTCTTTGAACCAACCACATCGAGTCCTACGATCCTGTATCGATAGCCCTTAAAAAGAAATGTATTTCTCCCAACTTTCAAGCTTATATCTCAAGTCCATGGGGAGCTATGACCCTTAATACCCGTTTTGAAAAAGAGCACATTGTGCCGAAACTATTCGTCGGATTTCAACGAAAAAAAGAGGGGTGTGTAATATTATTATATGAATTCGGGATATTTTTTTTTTCAGAATTTTTTCTACAAAAGTACGAGTTCTATAAATATTTTCTTATTTTTAATTGAACATTTTATTTTAAAATGTATTGAAATATTTGAGTGACCACCTTAATTTTTTTGTATGAAATACTATGAGACATGATGTATATTCACTATCAATTTCAACTTTCTACGTATGGTGCATCATATTAAAAAAAGGCGAAACCATATAGGGGCGTGTCTCATGTTATATTACGTAAACATATACTTGCAGTTCATAAACAAAACACCACGTTTTAGATCCCATTTCCAATTTTATTTTTAAACTTTAACTATGCGTTTTAATGACATTTGTGAACTGAACAATAAAAATTATTCGTATTTTGCATAAAATAAAATAAATAAATAAATAAATAAATAAAATAAAATAAAATAAAAATATTAATATGAAACAGCAATTGAAAACAGTAATATTTTGGAATTTGAAATAGAATTTAACATATTTGGCTTTAAATCTTATCTTTATGAACACAAAATATTTTAATTTTAAAATAAATTCATAATTTAATCTGCTGAATTTTAATGATTTTATTTTAACCAAAATGCCACATTTCTTCTTATTACGTTGTCACAAACTGTCACAATTTCATGAACCACTCCCCCCCCCCCCCTTTAACCGTGACATCATTTATGGAATGCGTCTCTTGGGAGAAATCAGACCACAGCCTAGAATCGAGGTGAGGAGCTGGACTTGAATTCTCCCAGTCCATTCTACTCCTCTTCCCCCACCTGCAGTATTAATGGATTAAGCCATTACATAGTGAGCCATTCTTCGAAAGAGCCGCTAGTGAGAAAAAGCTCCGATGAAATAAGGCAAATTTTACAGTAAAATTTTACTGGTGGAATTAACCCTTACCGGCACAGTGTGCCCACTCCGGGCACAACTAATTTTAATTCCAAACTTGCAAGCAGCACCAAGAATATTTTACTAAAATTCTGCTTTTACAATGAAATCTTTAATTAAGGTGTTTTTAATTTCTAAAAAAGTCGTTTTTAAATTTCGATGTTAGTTAATAATTTCACATTTTACGAACAGAATTTGCCCGTGTCGGAAAGGGTTAAACAAGTATTCTTAAGTTTTTTTGCGCCACTTATACATGTCGCTCGCCCCTGAGAGTTAAATCTTTTTCAATGGTACTTAAAAGCGAGAGTATAAAAATCTATGCGCCGGCTGGTAGTCTCTCACTACTAAAATTTAAAAGTTTTCTTCACTCAAAACTTAATAGCATGCTATCACGAAATTTACACGAAATATTAAATCAACAAAATACGAAATAAATTTAGAGGTGAAAGACTGCCTGCTGGAGCTTAGATTTTTACACCTTGCCTAACTGCTTCCCCGATTTGCACATATGTTATATGGACAACGTGTTTTTGCTAATCATGATTTGCCCGTTCCTGGTAAGGGCAAAAGATTTCTAATCATGATTTATTATTCTCACCAGTAAATTTTTATTGTAAATTTTGTGTTATTTAATACGAATATTTCACTGATTCGATTAGGCAAAAGTTTCTATTTTGTAAAACCAGTGAAAAAAGATTAAAAATTTTGTAACAGACGCAGCAAAATAGATATTATTTGAAAGTTTTTTCAAAAGTATTGATTAATTAAATGTCTAAAAAAGCGTCAGAGCATAAAGACTTAAGACGATGGACTACCATACCAGCAAGACAGTTTCAAGTTCACGCAACCGAGTGTGGCGCAACCTAAGTGGAAAAAACGCGTGTACCTTATATACAATCAACTTTTACAAGCAACATAATTTGCTTTCATAAAGTTATTTTTTTCTTGAGTATGTAATACTTATTGAATTCTAATTCAAGAACGTTAAAAAAAGAGAAAAAATAGAAAAGTATGCACTTGATTAAAAATATATACTTACCCACTCTTAATCTGAACCTCTGGAAAGATTCCCTGTTGATTTGGTCGAGTAGGGCCATCAAGGCTATTGCGAATTCAGTGAGAGCCACTAAGTTATGACCCCTTCTAGACTCGTCCTAAATAATACAAAGCAATAATAATAGACAGTTGTATTAATTATCTACCTGGAAAAGTACCGAAAAAAGCTTAAAATTAGCTGAAGTATTGCATAATGCTTACATCTGATCCCTCCTTTAGTGACAGGTCATCAAAGAATAAGAAAATTGATTATGATCAAATGGAAACTATTTAAAATTTTATTAAATATTCTTAAAATGAATTTTACATCATGCACCTTTCTCACAATTGGTTTATCAAGAATTTATGAGTAATTTTACATTGTAGATTAGAGGGCCAACTATCCGAACAAGCCGGGACCGATCCTAGTTCGGATAAGCAAAAGTTTGGATAAAGGGACAAACAATTTAAGGGATGTTCCTGTTTATACTCTAAAACCTTCCCACTTTATCCAGGCATGGGACTAGTACCAACAGTTACTGCTGGCGTGTTTAAAAATTGATTTATTTTATTTTATTTTGTCTCTATTATTATTATTATTATTATTATTATTATTATTATTATTATTATTATTATTATTTTGCATTCTCTATTATTTTCTTAACTTAAAATATTATAATTTAAACAAAAAAAATTTCGATTGATGGTTGCTTCGGAAAAGAAATTCTTTTCAATGCTGTCATAGTTGAATTTTTCTTAAATACATTAGTTGGAAAGGATCATCATTCTTCTGCCATTCGAGCCATTTCATAGATGTTTCCAAATCTTCAAAGGCTTCGTAATGTGATAATGATAAACTTGGGTCATTTTTAGAGCATTTATTTTGCCTTGCTTCAATTTTCTTTTTTCATCTTGAAACTCATCCACAATCGCATCATCATTTAACATCTGATGACCAGGGTCGTCAGACCCAGGGTCGACCAGGGACCAGTACGTCACTATTTAATCACTCATTAATTTAATTTTCTTCATAGCTTAGGATTCTCCCCATCTCTTTTATTGTTTTACATTCCTCATTTTGATCTGTTGTGTATCTGAAGAAAATCAAATGATAGAAATAGGATGTTTGGATAACTGAACTGAAAGTTTGGTTAAAAAATTGAAAGAATTAAACTGTTTAAATAACTAAAAAGATTTTTTTTTTTTGAGAGAGAGAGAGAGAGAAGAAAATAGGTTTTTTGAATAATTGGAAGTTCGGCTAAGTAAGGTTCTGATAATCGGCACTTTATCATATTTATAAAAAATGAAGACGTTTATTTTTTATGTAAATTTTTACGAATTTAAATATACATATATAACTCCAAATACAAAGAAAGGAATTATTCGATATTGCCCAGATGATCTGTTGATGTTTCATTATAAATATTTGAAATTTTGTTTTAGAGTTCTATCTGTATTATATAAAAATTTGTAGAGGGTATTAGTGAAAAGAATATATAAATGTAATCTTATTGCTACATGTCGTACAAATGTAAGCAGATTTTAAACTTGCTTCTTAGAATGTAATCGTGTAGTTTAATATAAGAAAATTTTCTTTTCCTCTTTTTTTCAAAAGATTTTTCTACTACTTTTAGAGTTTCGTACATCTAACGAAATTCTTATAGTCTCGCTTGCTTCTTCGTCTGTCCGTCAGAGTCTTCATACTCGAAAATCATTTAAGTTATAGACTTGAATTTCTTTTTATGACAGAGCTGAATTAACCTGTCGCACACAAAATCATAACATTTTGAATAAGTTATGGGTCATTCCATGGTAACTTACGTTGCATTTAGAAAAAATTACTGCGGAAATTTAAGTAATATAGCACTAAAAATATTCAAATGCAAAATTAACATGATTTACCAATGAAACCTATGTAAGGGTCAATTTAGATAAGAAATTACCTAAAAAATGATAACGAAAATTATACTTTATGTGATAACTTATATTCTTTTTTCAAGAATGTCAGTTATCATTGTAAATAATAACTTCCAAAATTTATGAAATAACTCTAAAATTAGATAATTTTCATTTAAATTGGGCTCTGAATAAGGAATAAGTTTAATTAGTAAACCCTGACAAATTTACATATTGAATATTTTTTTCTGTGAGTGTTATATTACTAAAATTACTGAAAATAGTTCTAAACGTAACGTAAGTTACCATGGAATGAGCCTTATGTTATTTTTATAAAATAAACTAATGCAATGACAACCAACAATTTTTGTGATTTTAAAACACTATCTTAATTTCAACCATCGTTGCGTGAATTTGGTAGTCGTGTGGTAGGAGTGCATTATTTTTAACCGAAAGGTCCCGGGTTCGAAGCATGTCGGCACAAGTTGAAATTTTCAATTTTTTGTATTTAGCTTTTTGATGAATTTAATTAAAAGAAATTTCGTATATTTTAGCCATTTTCTGGATTTTTTGCAATTTTTTGGTGTCATTTAGTGAGTGTTTGGAAAGTGAAAGAATTAATATGGATTTTTTTATTTTAACATTTTAAATATGTTTCAGACAATTTTTTCTTTGAAAAAAATTATATTTTATTTATACTTCCGTTAATTTTTTGAAATTGCTGAATTTAAAAATATTCGGATTCTTTCTAATTTTTTTTTAAATAATTTTACTTAAAAACAAATTTGATCTAAAAATATTTTTTAATTATTTTTAAATATAACGTGTTAAGTACAATTAAACATAATGTGTTGCCATTTATGTAACGGTTTAATATCTATAAATTAACAATTTTGATTTATTAATCAAGGATAAAGTGTTTGCAAGCGATATTAAACGTAACCCTCTGTGAGAACTGCGATCACACCTATCCACATGTTAATTCAATAAACTACAAAAAAAAAAAAAAAAAAAAAAAGGTGAGGGAAAAGTTTTTTTTAGTTAAAAGTTTAATGATTTGAACAAACACCTCAAATTATGGTTATGTGCATTTAAATAAAACTGCTCTGGCTATTTCCATGAAAATTTGCCATGTCTATCACACAGATGAAAATCGTTATTACTTGTTGGACAGCGTTATTTTTGAAAAGTTTGCTTCGCTTTATTCAATTGATATTTCCGATAAACGAAGTCATATTTTTTCGTTCTAAAATACTGGTAGCCAAAAATCATAGTATGCCACAGACATGACAAGTTCGCGTGGAAATAGCCTTCTATGAGTTACTGTTTTAACAATTTTATAATTTTTAGGAGAACAATAAAATTTTGTCTGTAGAATAAAATCCCTAAATTCTTTTCTTTTCCTTACCTTTTGGCGACGGGAGCCGTTTACGAAAATTTTAATGCTTTGCCACCGGTTTTTAAACACAAAAATTTGTGCCTTATTGAATTGAAAAAATGCTCCGATTAAATAAGGTAAATTCTACACTATAATTTTACTGGTGGGGATAAACAAGGGTTCTTAAGCCTTTTTGCTGCACGTATACGTGTCGCTTATCCCCAGGGGTTAAATCAAAACGTACAGAAACTTTAGTAGCATTAGTCAAATAATCTGTGTACAGTGGCAAAATAATTTAGCATTATAATTTTATATGCTATTGTATCCATATACAGGGAGCCCAATCTTGTCGTTTTCCAAAAAGAAAAAAAAACATAAATAAAAAATTTAAATTTAAAAAATTTAAAAATAGCAATTCGCAGGAAATCTTTTACCAACCAATAAGCTCTCACTAACGCCGATATTCTATTTTAATTTCCACTTTGTTCGACTAGTGTTTGTATATGAATGCTCTATAGAATTGACTATCACAAAATGACAAAAATCTTTGGTATCGTTCGCGCATGCGCAGTTAAAATTTATTTCATGCAAATGCAAATGCTCATGCAAGGCTGTAACAGGAAACTATTTTTAAATTCTGGTCGCATCAATATTTTGTCAAAAATAAGTTTTGTAATATATTTCTCTTGCAAATATTGGCAAAGCGTATGTAAAAGGATTTTGTTTTGAAAAAGTGGTGCGAAACAAAATTAAAAAATAGTCGCCTGTGAGAGCCCTACTCATATCGCTTCCGGAAGCAGGACGTTTCGGTCCCGCCGTTTCGGTCCCGAGACACTTCGGTCCCTAGCCGTTTCGGTCCCGAGACATTTCGGTCTTTAGCCGTTTCGGTCCCAAGACATTTCGGTCCCTTCACCTGCAAACTGAAATTTTGTAAAATAAGACATAATTTTATAGGGAACATTGCAGTTTTTAAACTGAAGGCCATAAAATTTTAGTACAATGCGATTATAAGTGCCCGAAAACTGCACACATGTATAACTCTTGTCCAAAATATTATAATTCACACAAATTTTGTATGGTAATGTTAATGATAATTGGTAATCCTAATTCTCAAAAAAGTTAGTAATTTTAATATAAAAATCAAATTAATATTTTATTAAACATATTTATTATTAATAAACATGATTAATTTACATAATGAATTTTATTGTAAAATAAACGCAATAATACATGAAAGGATAAAAGCTAACCCCTTTCTAAAACTTTAATTTAAAATTAAAATTCAAAAGTTTAAAGTTCCAATTAATATTTTTAACTTTAATTCTGAAGCTTAAAGCTATTTTGCCCCTGGTAACTTTCTTTCCCAACCTAACATTTATTACTTTCAGAGATCGATTTTGGACACTTCTTAAGATTAAAATTGATGATCTAAGTGCTTTTTGCAGCCATTTGTGGTTAGGGCCTCATACGTCATGTACCCGGGAATTGTGCGGGCCTTGACCACATATCAATCAAAAGCTAAAGAACCAATTAAATTAAATGTTCCTCCCAAATTTACAACTCTGCCCTCTGCTGGAAAATATGACAATCCCCAACATATTAGCAAGAACACGCGCGAAAAACGAGAGACTTTGCAGTTTTGAGGGGCCTGCCTAACCTCCGGCCATGTAAACTTTAGTAATCACCGTAAACGGCTCGGGGCGACCTCCGACCGGACTCGCGGATCCCTCTGTACGAAGAGCGGCCAAATAAAAGAGTTCGATCCAACAAAAGGATTCCGAGTCCAGTTTCTTATGCCACGACACGACTATGACAACATCCGAAGTCGTTACATTATATAAAAGTCGGCATGACAGTTACCTGCCGTGAAAACATCCCTCTGCCTTACCACCAAGCCGCGAAAATTCCGAAGTGCTCGAGAATTCCTTTCCCTCGGAAACGCCATTTACCGTCGACAAAAAAAAAAAAAAAAAAAAAAAAAAAAAAAAAAAAACGATTAAGCCAGAGAAAGGAAATTTCCCCCATGAACAATGTCGTTAAAACAGAAACTATCCACGTTCCGAATAATTTTTGGACAATCATGAAAAGAAGAAAAAGCATTTAATCAGTTGTGATCTATTATTTATTCGTACTAACGTATGAACTTCTTCATTTGGACCTTTTTCCCCTACTTAGCTGCAGGAGAAATTGCAGAATTCAAAAAGTGATTCACTCACGGACATTCCAAAGCGATAATTATTTCTCTTCCCCAAGCAGAAACACAGATTCGCAAAATGGACCGAACTTTATTCCGCGGGAGATCAAAGGTCAAGATCTCCGTTCTCTGTATCACCGTACAGATGATTCACTCAAGAGTTGGAAGTGGAAATTTATTTTTACTTTTTACCGGACAAATGATGATCTATGATGGAGTAGAATGTTTTATTTAGTTATTTATCCTTAAAAGTTATTTGAAATGAAAAAAAAAAAAAAAAAAAAATAGTAATTTAGTAGTTTGTAAATATTAAATTTTTCTTTCTTAAGAAAAAAAAAAAATTGGATAATCGAATGTACAGGTATGCTTTTTATTTATTTTTTTCTTTGACATTGACGTTATTTTTTGTTGAAGATTACAGCTCATTGGTGAAAAATTACGTATTTTCCTTTTACCTTTATGTTATCATTTCAATGTGTTACCCTACCGATTTCTTTTTTGCATTATTTATTTTATGAAATATTTTAATTACAAAAAAAAAAAAAAAAAAGTTTTATTGTGCAGAATATGTGTTTATTTTTCCTTTAACCTTTTTTATAACATTGATAAAAATGCAGATTTATCATTTCCATCATTTTATTTTAAGAAATATTCTCATTCTCTTTAAAGGATTAAAAAAAAAAAAAAAAAAAAAAAAATTAATTACATTAAACAATGTTTTTATTTTTTATTTTATGTTGTCTATGAATGTGTTATGGCCGAAAGTACCAAGGAATGGAAGTGTTTGTGTGAATGAAAAGTATTTAATAATGGAAAAGAGAACAAAAAAATACTGTGATCCGAGTGAACATTTTAAAATTTTGACAGCGTTCATGGAGTTTTTCATTTAAAATGATGTTACAGTATTAAAGGGATATTAACAAAATTCATGTTTATTATTTTAATATTTTTATTAGCTTTATTTAATATTTCTTGCAGGATTTAAAGTTTATTATTAACATTTTTGAAATTTTTGTGATTGATATTTTACATGCGCGCTAAAATCGTGATAAATTAAAATGACAGTATTTTTGTTTTCTTATTCATCCGGCGAAGCATACGTGCGATCACCAAAAAATAAAGTCACTTGTTCTTCATGTTTTTTACATATTGTTAATAAATTGTTCCAACAGATTACATGTTTTTGAACTAAATATTATCAATAATACACGTGCAATTTGATCATGTCCAACATTTAATGCCCTGTTTTGCATAGATTTAGAGTCCTTTTTTATTAATTCCATTTTTTATAAATTCAGATGAGCACATTTAAATTTCCACATATTTGTAAATAGTAATTTATATCAGTTTGTGTAGTATTTTATTCCATATTTTGAGTCTTTTTGTGTTGGTAAGTGTTTTATTTGTACATAATGAGAAAAGTTCAATCCATGTTTTTTCCAAATATATCATTCTACATATAGAAATTTATACAATTCATTACTCCTTTTAGATTTTTGTATAGCCAAATACTATATTTTACATTATGATATATTTTAATATTTGAGTTTTTAATTTGGTATTTTTACCCAGTATTGCTTTAAAAATTATATTATGTTCCTTCCCCAGTTCACCCAGTGAGTTGGCCACCCAACCATTTTTTATTATTCCATTTTTAACATTCCCCATTTCATTAAAACAAATTTAAGAACAGGTATTTTACCCCTGTCAATTTTTAAAAACATGTTAAAAATATTTTCAAACAATTAAGTCATTGATTTAGACATGACCTTGGTAACCCCACTTCAGCCGTGGTAAATCCAATAGTGTCTAAATCCACACATTAAGTTTTTAAAGATGACCATGGTTCCAGCCCATTAAGTCTTTACAACATTTTTTTATATTTATTAAATTCAACCAGAAAACAACCCCCTGCAGACAAAAAGGATTCAATGACTTACCATCTAGCAAATGTGGTAACTGTTGATATGATATACTCGGGCAAACAATGAAAATAAAAGGATCCATTAGTAACAACAAAAAAGTCAATAAGTTGCCCATGTGCTTTAAATGTTGGATCATTGGCCTATTTGTTTTGAATCAGGGTCTATTATGTTATTTTTCTTTATTTTTTACTTCATTATTTTTATATCTTTAATTTTTTTTCCCTTTGCAGTAGTAAAACACTTTAAACTTGTAAGATTTTTGCTATTTGCATAAAAATTTGTAAGGAAAACTAAGAGCGTTCTGGCCTTTGTAAGGAAAAATGCTCTTAGAAAATTTTTTTACTCAGGAATTTTTTATGAGCTTCAGTGAGATGTAGATGTAGTTTATGAAGTGGTAACTTGGGTTTATTAATGCCACTGAGTAAAGCCCATCTCAGTCTGCAAAATAATAAATACCTTTACTTATAGGTAAACGGCAGCTACATCTTCACACAAAAAATTAAATCCAAGCTCATTTTTCTTTTTTTTTTAAATTTTTGCTAAAACCTTCAATGGTTTAGGATTTGCTAAAACCTTTAATGGTTTAGGATATGCTAAAACCGTCAACGGTTTAGGATAAATAATGTAAATAAACTTCAACATATTATTTTTCTTTATTTTCATACTTATTTCAATGTTATTATATTTCATATTTACATCTTATATTTTTATCAACCTTATATGCCAACAGATTTTTAATATTTTTACATTTTCAAAATAAGTGAAGAAACCTTTCAAATTTTTCATATTTACCAATATTTCTATAATTTGAATATTTTGTGCATCGAACATTTATTTTCCCCATTAATCATATATCAGTGTACATAAAACATATTTTTACCAGTAATCATATACGAGTGTATTTTTATATTTAGTAATTTTTTTTATATTACCTGTATCATTGTCCTTTTACAATATTTTCAAATATTATGGAAAAGGAATTTTTTTTTAAGTTTTCTTAGGTTTGTGTGTAATTTCCATTAAGTTTTCCTATGTTTATGTGCCATTTTCACTATATTTGTGCATAAATTTATATTTTGACTATTTAACTTTTCCTATTTTTAAGTATAATTTCATAAATTATATTTCTGTATAAATTTACATTTTGACAGCTTAAATTCATATAAAATGTGAAATATGTGCTTAAAGACTTTAACTAAAAAGCACAAATTTGTTGACCACAGGACTTCCAAGTAAGAAATATGGTCGAAACATTAAACTGTATAATGTTATAATTGTATTTTCCCAGGACATTTTCAGAATTATTATTTCTTTTCAGCTTTTCGTTATGTTTACATTTTTATATTTTTATACTTTAAACCATATAATATGTTTCAAATTCCTATGTAAGGTTCGGTCAGGTCGTCTCGAGAGCCATATTCCAAATTTTTAACATAAAAACTTAAAAGTGTCAATTACTTCCTTAAAATTTATGCCTGAAATTTAAATTTTAAATATTTTTTCCAGCAGAAAAATTCAGTCCTCACATCTTAGAAAACTTTCCTTTAACATTAAATTTACTTTAGATTTAACTTTAATATTAACCTTATAAATCTAGAGTAGCATAAGTAAATTCTTAACCAATTTTGTCTTCTCCATTTTCCTGGGGAGTCCCCCCAGATTTGCAGGCAAATCTGGTGGACCTCAACTTGGAGGGGGGGGGATATGAAAGGATAAAAGCTAACCCCTTTCTAAAACTTTAATTTAAAATTAAAATTCAAAAGTTTAAAGTTCCAATTAATATTTTTAACTTTAATTCTGAAGCTTAAAGCTATTTTGCCCCTGGTAACTTTCTTTCCCAACCTAACATTTATTACTTTCAGAGATCGATTTTGGACACTTCTTAAGATTAAAATTGATGATCTAAGTGCTTTTTGCAGCCATTTGTGGTTAGGGCCTCATACGTCATGTACCCGGGAATTGTGCGGGCCTTGACCACATATCAATCAAAAGCTAAAGAACCAATTAAATTAAATGTTCCTCCCAAATTTACAACTCTGCCCTCTGCTGGAAAATATGACAATCCCCAACATATTAGCAAGAACACGCGCGAAAAACGAGAGACTTTGCAGTTTTGAGGGGCCTGCCTAACCTCCGGCCATGTAAACTTTAGTAATCACCGTAAACGGCTCGGGGCGACCTCCGACCGGACTCGCGGATCCCTCTGTACGAAGAGCGGCCAAATAAAAGAGTTCGATCCCACAAGAGACTCCCGAGTCCTACTTCTTACGACACGAGTCGTTACATACATAATCCATTTTATATTCAATACATAATTATATTTCCTAATAGTTCTAAACTGAAATTTATCTTTTACTTGTTTATTTATTGTATATTTAAAACTACGGAAATTTAAAATATTTAGTATAGTTAAAAATAAAACGAAAATAAGAAATTATTTTTTTTTTCTGGGAAAGTAAGAGTGAAAAGGTAATACAATTAAATAAATAAATAAATACTTAGTTTTGTCACTTAAAAATTGAAAATAAAATTATTTAAAATATTATTATATTGCATTTTAATATATTTTATTAAATTATATGTTATATTTTATATATAATATTTATATTATTATATTTATATTTAATATTTATATTATTATATCTTAGAATATAATTATATAAATTTTATATAAATAAAAATAAGCATCTTATTAGAATGAAATAGGCCCAGTTTCATTAAATTAACTCACAAAAATTGTCTTCATGGCGTGAGAAGACTGTTAAAAAATGCAAGCAATAAATATTATTATTATTTTTAAAAAAAAAAAGAAAAAAAAAAGTGGCGGAGGCAAATTTCTAAAAACAAATTTATTTCATAGCCTGCCCAGTTACGAAATCACTATTGCTTTCTCAATGTTAATAATGGAAAGTAACTTATGAAAACAAATTTATAATCTGCAGCTTTGTATTATAAAAATAAAAATAAAAAATTGTTCTTCAATAAATATATCTCATTTCTGAATTATCAAAGAAGAGGGTTTAGATGAGTGATTTTAGGAAATATGTATATATTATAACTTATAACTGTCTAATTAAATTATTAAAGACATTTATTATCAAACTAATTGGAAAGGGAAAAAATAAGCACAGATTTTTTATTATTTAATTAATGCTAATTTAAAGGTTCTAAAATAATGTACGTAAACAGCCAAAAAAATATTTATGGCAGTTGATATAAAATACTTTTTAGTTTATATAGTTTATAGAAGTTTACATAAAATACTGATACTAATAATTAATAATAAAAATTTAAAATACTTATTCTTATTAATATTAATAATAATAAAAGTAAAAGACAATATCCCCTAGATTTATATCACATTGTTTAACCAAACAAAATTTTCAGCTCACTGTGATTTCATTGTCACGTGTTATAAAAGTTTAAATTTATCGGACTCTTATATTCAACCTTTTATAAAACTTGAGGGGGGGGGGAGGGAGAATTTAAAAAAAAATTAAAAAAGGCCCGAATAATGTTGAACTTATACCATTAGGCAGGCCTACAACAATTAGAATCTTACTTATAAGATAGCGAGCAAAGAAATAACAAGGGACTGAAATGACTAAGGACCGAAATGGCAAGAGACCAAAGTTGCTGGGGACCGAAATGTCTTGGGACCGAATTGTCTCGGGACCGAATTGTCCTGGGATCGAAATGTCTCGGGACCGAAATGGCCAGGGACCGAAATGTCTCGGGACTGAAACGGCGGGACCGAAATACCGTGTATTCATCGCTTCCAATATTTACTACATTTATGTTATTATTGTATTATATTATTTCAACTTTCTTTGTCAAGTTTTCTCAACACTAGAAATACCAGAATTTTCATCCAAGTTTTATAAAAGAGATGAATACCAGAATTTTTTTTAAAGCATTTTAAACTATCTTTTAAACTTATTTTTGGCTTGATATACTATATATTTAACTTTTTTTTTAAACTATTTCTGTTCCAAATCGAATTATTCATATGTGGTAGCAGTCAAATTGTTTTTGTTCTTGGCGCTTCTAGGATTAAAATAGAGTTAAATTTGGTGAAAATTTTGCATACAAATAGCACACACTCACACAATAAAAAAAACCATGCGAAAATTTCTTGGATTGTTCAGACCCCTTTACATACCTATATGCGTATAAGCTGTTCTTTCACAAATAAACCCTAATACTGTATAATAACCAGAGTACCATGTGCTGCAGCTGCAGATAATGTCCGGCATTTAAATTTACAGTGTATCCCGTATTACCTTTTATGCCCCATTTTCGGTTGGTCTCCTAACAACTCTTGTAATAAAACCTTGTAAGAAAAGTATAAATTCCGTTGTTTTCTTTGTATTCTCAAACTCGACAAATATTTGTCTAGATATTCGAAAATCGTAAATGTAGAATGATTTCTGGCCATATATAGTGCATGTATATCACACGTATATTTACGTCACTGATTTAGCATTTTAAAAATATAAAAATAACTTAACAAAATTTTTCAAAACGTGAATATGTAATCATCAGTATGATTTTCTATTTATCATAAATATCATCTGCTGTAAAATCATTTTCTAGTACAAACACAGGCTTTCTACATAGCTTAGCGTTAAATATTTGACGGTGTATACTTACGCCATTTTCTTCTCTACCAGGCTGAAGTCCAGCAGCAGCCATGTAAGTACTGCCGATTGTCTTAATTTTCTCAATGCGACTGAACTTCGGCTTTAGTAACAACTAAAAATAGAAGAAATAAACTCATATTATTCAGTAATGTAGTAGCTAAATATAACTGCTATAAAATACATCTAAGATAAATATTAAACTACAATTGTCAAATGTTGAATTCTAACTTTAATAGTAAGCATTAAATTTCATTTTCACTAAATGATTCTATTACTGGTTCTCCAACTTTAGAATTTCATGCATCAAAACATTCAAAATCACGCGTGATACTTACACAAAGCTTCCTACAATAAAAGAGGTATAAATACATGTAAATTTTTGCATCGATCATGGGTATTATTTGCATTTTTATACTTGCGTTTTTATTTTCATTGATCACTGATAATAAAAATGCAACTAAAATAAAAAATAACGTGCTTTACATGAAATATTCATGGTGTCGTTTTAGTGCATTACACCGTAGTCCGTGTAACTTTAGAGTATCATTTTTAATTTGTTTTTAAAAAGACTCGGTGAAGAGTTGAAACATTTGCAAACCGTTAAATAAAACTATTTTACTGTTTTTAAAATCTTAATCTTACACTTTTTTTAGCAATCAGAAAGAATGTATTTGCAATACTCTTTTTAAAAAGTGTGTTTAATTGATCTATTGTCATTAACATCTAGACAAAGAGAAAAAAATTAAGCAAATACGCAATAAAATCATTATATAATAGTTATAATTTGAATTGTATATAAACTAAAATACATTTATTCTAATGGGAGCTCTTTTTTAATGATATAGCTCTTTGTAAATAAATTATATGATTGTAAACACAGTTCAAAATCTTTCCGCTGTCAATGCTACTGTGTCATGTGAGCTTTTAGCTGACTTTTAAATAATTCTCCCAAACAGAGGGTAATATAAATGACAATAAATAAATAAATGTGATGAAAACATACTCGGAAAAAACTATTTAGTTAAAAGAAGATAATAATAGTTGTGTAAAGAAATTTTTTTTGTTAATATGCTCATCTAAAATATATGGCGTCCAACGAAATATTTGGATGGGGCTTTTTTTGGTTCTTTCAAAGAGTTTTTCCGTGTAATCCAAAGTAATATTTTCCTCAAAATATATAATATGAACAAATACTTAAAGAACGTAAAGTTTTATTTAACCCGGGAGCACTCGTGCCGGGCCTTTTAGACCCGGAGTGCGTATGGTTTTTGGAATTTTAACCACTAATTTTTTAAAAGTAATCTTCAACTTATTTTATCGCAGAATTTGTAAAGATTGTCTCCGTCTAAATAAAATGACGGTTATAATTTGATTTTATTGACGACAAAGTTAAAACCATTTATACCCTGGGTAAGCGCGCGTTATCCTGGATTAAAAGGCGATTAAAATAATCAACTGGAGATGTTAATAGTTAATTTTATTTAAAAACATTTTAGTAATTTCAAGGTTTAAACCAGGCTCTTCCTCAGAGAATATTTTTATAACAGTATACTATATAATAAAAGAGTATTCTATAAAAAATTAAACTAGTTGGATGTGTCAATCCCAAAACTTTCTTCTATCTCATAAGTACATTTTAATACTTACAAAAAAACGTGGTGACCCCAAAGTTACCCACTATCGAATTTCCTCGAACATTTGACCTAGCCTAATGAGATTCTGGTATCCGAAAAGCCTAAAACGCAAAATTTAATTAATATTCTGAGAAAATGAGCTTAGTACTGCCTCATGTTGGGTAATTTATACTAAAACCTAATAAGCATCTATTGATGTCAAGACCTAACAGAATCTGAAATTTGATGGAATTTCGTCCATTAGTTCTTGAGATATAGTTATAACAAAAAAATTGCAAAACGTATCACAGCAATATCATATCTTGGACAATTTATGCCAAAACGTAAAAAAGCGTCTAATTATGTTATGGTGCAAAATAATCTGAAGTTTGATGAAATTCTGTGCATTAGTTCTTGAGATATAGCTAGTTTAAAAAAAAAAAAAAAAAACATGTAAATTATAGCACAGCAGCACCATCAGTTGAAGGATTTATAACAAAACGTAATCATCGTGTAATTATGTTATATGTCATTTTGTAACAAAATCTGAAGTTTGATGAAATTCTGTGCGTTGGTTGTTAAGATATTGCTATCGGAAAAATCGTGCAAAATGCAGCATAGCTGCACCATCTGTTGCAAGGTTAATACCAAAATGTAATCAGCGTCTAATTATGTTATATATTCTAGTGTAACAGAATCTAAAATTTGGTGAAGTTCTCTGCATTAGTTCTTGAGATATAGCTATCGCAAAAATCGTGCAAAATGTAGCATATCAGCGCCACCTATAGGGCAGTTCACACCAAAACCTTATCAGCGGCTATGTATCTCAAGGTATTGCGGAATCTGAAGTTTGGAGAAATTCTGTGCATTAGTTCTTGAGATATAGCTATCATGAAAATCATGAAAAACGTGGCATAGCAGCGCCACCTGCTGACCAATTTACACCAAAACTTAATCAGCGTCTATGTATATCAAGGGGTCACAGAATCTGAAGTCTGGTGAAATTCTGTGCATTAGTTCTTGAAATATAGCAATCTTGAAAATCATGAAAAACGTAGTATAGCAGCGCCACCTGCAGGCCAATTTTCACCAAAAACCAATAGGCACTAATTCATATCAAGGTCCAACTGAATATAAAATTTTAATAAATTTCGAGCATTAGTTCTTGAGATAGAGCGCCCACAAATTTTGTGTCACATACAGACAGACTCACAGACAGACTGACAGACTCACAGACAGACATTTTCTAAAAATAGTCAAAACGTGTTCAGAACCTTCTAAAACGTATAAATCCGTCGAAAACCGGAAGTCGAAAATTTTCATGAATCCAATACTTTCTTCTTGTAAAGATAGAAGAAAGTAAAAATTAAAATATTATAAATTTTTTTTATAATATTCTCTTACCGTAATTTCCGGCGTATAATCCGCGGATCAAACAATTCTTTTTAAACCCAGAAGTTTTAAGTTGTAATTAAAGTAAATTACTTACCACGATCTAGAAAAGTTACATTGTTTTTAAAAAATTTTCTGGGTCGAAAAATGATTGTTTGATCTGCGGATTATATGTCGGAAATTACGCTATATATAAATATTATAAAAAATATATATATATTCTATATTCGGTTATAAAAATATCCTCTGGTGAAGAGCCTGGTTTAAGGCTTGAAAGTACTAAGATATTTTAAACAAAATTAGCTACTCTTTTTGATTATTTTAAACGCCTTTTAACCCCTTGAGACGCGGTGGTATAGCGATGAAACCACTTAATTTTAATTCCCAAACGCCACATTGTCACCGGAATTTTGGTAAAGAAAAATTACGTTTTATTGAACCCGTGAAATATAGCTTTTTCTTACTTACAAACAAATCTGCTTTCAAATTCCGGTGTCAGCAATTAATTTCAACATTTAAGCATTGAATTAGCTCTAAGCCGCAAAGGGTTAAGTAAAAGTGAACGTTTTAAAGTTCATGTAATATATAGTGGATTCTCTCTATTTTGAACATTCATGGGACCGGGCAAAGATGTTCAAATTATGGGGATGTTTCGTTATAGAGGGAAATTGGCAATACATTACTACTACTACATATTATGAAGGGTGACCGAGTCAGTAGTTGATCAAATAAGGCTGCTGCTACGGGTTTTTTTATTACATTTTCTTTCTTTTAAGTTTTAGAAGTAAACTAAAATGATTGTTAAAACCTTTGATGAATGTCCAATAACGGACAAAAATGAAATCTGTTGAAATAATAGCAACAAAATTATAAACAAATAGTTCTTGTAATTGCCATTTTCCCATTAGTTGATGATTTGAAGAAATCAGTCAAAATTTCCAAAAATATTTTCTTAAATGTAATGCTTAAGCTGTCATTAAAATTAATTCATATAAAACTATTATTTGAAATAAGCAAGATGGAAGTGGATTACTTTAAATTAGTGTAATTGTCTCCCACTAATCTAAAGCTAAATTTTTACATTTTCTAATCGAAAAAATCGTAAAATGGCTTCTCTTACAGAAAGCAGTTGACAACAATGTGACAACAAATTGCAACTTCAAACACATGCTTAAAATCTTGCTATGATTTGTGTGTAATTATTGTATTATTATTATTTTTTTAATCAAATTTGTTGATTTTTTTTGGGGGGGACCAAGTTTGTTGAATAATAATAATAAAAAATCTGTATTAGTTTTTCCAAATTTCCATGATAGGAATTCGAATTCAGATTGCAAACACGCATTCACTTTATAGAGAGGTGGAGTAGAAGTGGGGACCAAAAGTAGTGTTCGGATTAGAGTGTATTCAGAATACAGAGAGTTCATATTTTGCTAAATCTATGGAGTTTTGCCAGGACCGTCGGAATGTGTTCATAATACTGGGATGTTAAGATTATAGAGAGTTCAGATAAAAAGTGTCCACTGTATTTTATGTTTAAAAAATGGTGAAAATGGTGATCCGTCATATGTTTTTATTTATGTAATTTTTTTAAACAATAACTGGAGTTTTATTTCAATACATTACATTGAAATAATATTTTATTTAAATATATTTCGAAAACATACCTTATCAAAATCGCATATAATTTCATTCAGTAAACGTAGACATTCCAATCCTTGCTTGTTGATGTCTGTTTCATCGTAGAATTCTTTGTAATTTGGAATGGAAGCAAACATTACAGCTACGTTACGATATCTTTCGTGATACAGTTCCTGGAAAATAATTAAAACTTTTTAGTTAAAAATTTTTTTATTACACAAACATATTATAATTTACAATTTCTCCAGGCATTAAAATTTTGACGAAAAAGAACATAGATATCATTAAAACAAACTTCATTATAAACCGGAGAAGTCAACGTTAAAATATTCTATGATATAATGTTTCTAATTGTTAAAAAGTGTAAGATTGAAATTCTAGAAGCGGAAAAATAGTTTTAAGTCAAACCTCGTTAACATGAACACGCTTAACATGAATAATTTTTAACATGAATTGTTTTCACAGTTATTACCCCTATAAAAACGAATACAAAGAATTGATACTCATTACATGAATTACTATTAATGTGAAAAAAATTTTGATTACCCTTGAGGTTCATGTTAACGAGGTTCGACTGTATTTAACTGTTGACATGTTTCAACTGAACACCGAGTCAATTTTCAAAACAAATAAGTTATAATATTCCGAAACTGCACGGTCTATTACGAAATGATCTAAAAAGTCATCATTCAGTTTTTCATATAATGCGTAGTTTTTTTTTTTTTTTTTTTTTTTTTCATTTACAAGTTTCTAATTTGTTATATATTCTATTATGTTGATAAAAAGTTCATAAAATGTATTTCATTGAAATAGTTTAGTTTTGCACATTTCGTAAAACTGATGCATTTGTACCTCCTAACATTCGAATCTAAAGAATTTTTTCTAAATAGTTAGACAGATAGTAATAAAAAAGATGTAATGTTATAATAAATAATAATTACATCCTTTCAATAATAAAAAATATATATAGTTCATAAAATCAGAAATTTGGAAGCTTTTCAAATATACCTTTCGAATGCAAAAGGCTAAATGCTGGAACATAAATTATAGTAAAGCATGTATAGACACATTCTATAATTACTATATGTAGTTATGAGAAAAAAATAATTTTTAAGACAAAACAAAATTAAGTTAATTAGACAGTTGTTTTTAACTCTCGTTAGTCTCGAAAGAATTAATGTGATTATTAAAATTCATTTAGAGTTTAAAATTTAAATGTACATTTCGTACCTCAGTGGACCTATTATTGCTAAGGAAGTGAGCTGCTACGTGAGCTGGAAGAATGTTTTCAAGCAATATCTTGTTGATGCTACCCATGGTCTCGACTTCGTCTTGTTCCACTTTTAGCTTACTTTGCCAAAGGAAGTCTGCTCGCGCTGTTGATTCAGACTGAAACGAAAAAACAAAATTCAAATCTTATAACTTGTTTTCATTATTTTATTAAACTTTAGTATCAGAATTTTTTAATTTATAGTAGACTAGTTTCAATCGCATTCAGCGGACCATCATCAGGGCTGCACTGATGCACAGAGTACGTAACAGAGCCTCAACTCGACTTGAAAAGAACGCCCTCAGTGGATGACTTAAAAACTAAACCATCGCGTTGGCGATTTTTATCCTCGTGATTTCTGTTTAACTGTAACCCTATTCTGGTTTGGCGCTTCTTGCTGAATGCTGATTTGATTATCTTTGCACACGTGCTTATGCTATTTGATCTTAGATTTCCGCGCCTATATTGATTCGTAATTATTACTGTTATTGTTTTTGAATTTTCAAGTTTAAATTATTAGGTCGTTATGTTACGAAGAGACACATGTATTGTTTGCAAGACGAATACGTCAAAGTTATTTCATATTAAAATAATTCTTTCATAAATTTCAAAACAAGAAGCAACAAGCCGTCGCTGTATTTTTTTTTCTTTTTTCTTTTATCATTTGTCGCCAAGGAAGAGATGTTTCGCCGAATTAGCAACCTCTCTTATGTTATGATCGTAGTTTCAGAGTCATCCGCTCGTCTCGCTACTGTCTATGCGTAATCCCATGTTAAACAAGTTGCCATTACAGTGTATGAAAGTTGATTCTCTGTTACTACTCTATGCACTGATGAAAGTACTCTGATTACTGCAGAAACTAATCTGCTATAAGTTAAAAAGTTCTGGTGCTAAACATGTGATTTTATCTGCTTGGTATTGTCCGCCCCTAAATTTGATTGATCCTTTATTATGTACATAAATAGTTTAATTACTATTTAAAAAATATCTATATTCTGAGTATGTCCAACATGGAGAACTTCCTTGTCAATGAGAAATTAAGACACCAGGCTCCCCTTAAAGAGAAACACAATATTTGTGACTGAATAAGTACTTTGCGACACCATGGTCAATTCGAATTCTTATTTTTTTATGTTTACAAAAAATTCTCTGGTGCAACATTATTAGAGCACCCTTTGTATCACCCTGTATATTCATGTATGTAGATAAAAGAAAATATAACTTACCTGTCTATCTAAAGCAACGAGGACAAGCATAAATACAACGAGGAACAAAATGGCGTGCATGGAAAGAGGCAGTTTGTTGAACCTGAAAATAAATTGAGCACCTTATATCTCTATACCACTCTCTCAAAAAGCAGCATAAAACTTACCACTTAAAACAACGCAATAATGATAATATTTTCTACACTTTCAGTCATGGCATGGTTTTGATTTAATTCGTTATAAACATAGCACAGAAAGGTAGTAAGTCATTTCCTAACTTCCTCGTTTTAAATTTATGAAAGAAATCAATGCCATCGTGGTGAAAAATTGTGAAACTCTGTTTTAACTGAGTTATAAAATAAAAAATAAAAACACATGATTTCTTCAAATAATGAAAGCTTTAACATTAACCACTTAACTGATCAATACTTTTGAAAAAACTTTCAAATTATGTTTAATTTTTTATGTCTTTTAGAGAATATTTAATCTTTCGTCACCGGTTTTTCAAAGCAGAATTCTTTTTCTAATAGAATCAGAAAAATGCTCGGATTAAGTAATCCGAATTTACATTAAAAATTACTGGTGGGTAAATCATATTTGGTAAAAAAAAAAAAAGTTGCTTATATGACGTGCGGCTAAATCAAGGAAGCGGTTAACTATTTTTAAGCACCTACAATAGAAAATAAAAATAGTATTTCCTATATCCGACTTTTCATTACCTATCTTCATAAATATTTTACTATAAACTTTTATTTCTTTCTCTCTCAAACACTGTTATAAAAATTCAGCAAATCTAAGAGCTTATAACCATATTCCTTTTATTGTACAATGAAAAAGGAACAAAGCAATAAAATTTAATAATATAATATATTTTTTATTATTTCATCCATCAAAGCACTTAATGATCGTACTGTAAATAAAATCTAATGAAGGTATTTATTTAGCTGCGTTCGTTATTTTGTAAGCATGTAGCATTTATAGTCATTGTTCATCCGTCCGCCTGTCCCCATATTATAAGAGTGCAAAAACTACCTGACCGAATCGTTTCAAATTTAAAATATATTATTATTATGAATTTTGTCGAGTTATTTCAAATTTTTAGAAAAATCTGATGTATAGTTCAATTACAGTAAATCAAAAAAGTACTCCGCTACATAATGATTAATGGAGAAAAAATAGTTTCAAGTGTATTTTAATGATGTTACACGCTTTCGAACATAATAAAATTCATATGCATCCACGAAATAAATACTGAAATATACATTCTGAAGAATCTGGGGGTGCAAAGATTATTTTTTAATAATTTACAGGCCCACACAATATATTCAATTACATAGAAGGAAACGTTGTTTGTTTTGCGTTTTAATTATATTAAAATATTCATATTTTAGGAAATTGATCCACATTGCAGAGTTTTACTAAAAGTTGATTCTTGTATAATAGAAAGCATATAATATTTACAGGCACATAGAAAAAATTTCGGATATTGCACTGTATCCGAAATGCTGCAAATTTTTAAAACTTCCTTTTAGTAGGAATGCACCACATTTTCTACGTTTGATGAGAAATTTCCGACTTGTTTTTATTGGTATTGGCAAAGTAGAAAAATAATACCATTAGTTAATATTTTTCTTTCCAAATCATTATTAAATTTTAATAATGAAATCATTTTATTACCTTCCCCTTTTTATGCATTTGTGAAGAAAATGATTTTAATATCAACTGTATTTTTCTCTTTCAATAAAAATATAAATTTCCATTATCAATAATCGCTTTTAAACTAGGTTATTTATGAGAAACATAAAGCAAAATAGATCTTAATTTACTACATCTGACGGTGAAATAACTACCCTCATAAATATTTTTTGTAAAAACGAATATTCTCAATTTAAACAGCTTAAGAAAACATATTTCTTTCGCATTTTTAATTTCATAATTTTAGAATGTCTTTTATTTAATTAGTAACCATTATACTAGCATATAAAAGCATCCGTTTGATTTTTTCCCATTTAACTATAAAAAGATTCTTTTAAATTAAATTTCATTTTATAGAATTTTGAGAATAGAGGATTATAGAGACTTTTATTACTGGTAATTCTTCGAAAAAAAAAACTAACTAAGCTCTGATAGTTTTATATAACTTCCTCTTGATATTAAATTCATTTAAATGCAAATTATATAAATAAATAACTTTAGGAAAGAAAATAAAAATGAAATTTTATTGGACTTCCTTGAAAATTTAGCTATTTATCTTAATCGTGAAGTTATTGTTAATGATAAATGTTATTCCACAATGCTTCCCTAGCTTCGAAAACCTTTTTCAGCACTACCATTTTTATTATTTTTTGTATATATGTAAAAGCACATATTTTCGCGAAAATGAAGATATCCATGATTTCGCGATATTTACATGAACAGGTCCAAAAGTTGAAAAATGATTCGATAAATTGAGAATAATTAATTATGACAATCAGAGAGAGGTTATCAGGCTAGTTCCAGAACAAACTGGCGGTACCTCTGTTCGGTGTTTTTAAGGCACACCAAGGTCCTCTTTTTAGGTGCGTTCGTAATTATATAAATATATAGCATTTATAGTTATAATTCAATCTGTCCGTCTATCTGGCCATCTGTCCGCATGTAACAACGCAATAACTATCGAATCGAATCGATTGAAATTTAAGATATATAATTGTTACATAATTTTGTCGAGTCATCTTAAATTTTATGAAATACGCATGCATAGCTCAATTACAATCAAAAAAGATTCCGATACATTACGGTCAGTGGAAAAAAAAGTTTCAAGTGCATTTTAATGGTGTCGTACTCTTCAGAACATAATAAAACCGATATGCATGTATGAAGTGTATACTATAATATACATTCTGCTCAATCTGTGGTGCAAAGAATATTTGTTATTGATTTGCAGGGGCATACAAAAGAATTCCGTTAGATAATTATATAGGCAGAACATTGTTTGTAAGCTTTTTAATTGTATTAAGCTATTTAACATTAGATGAAATTGATATACGTTGCTGAGGATTACTACAAGTTATTTTGTGTATAATAGGCAGCAGATAGTATTTACAGGAATATACAAAAGATTTCGGCTACTATACTGTATCTGAAATACTGTATATTATTACACCAAGATCTGAATATTTTTCAGGTGTGTTCGTAGTTATGTAAATGCGTAGCACCTATAGTAATCGTTTAGTCTGTATGTCCGTCTGTCTGTCCGCATATAACAGTGTCTACCCAACCAAATCATTTGATATTTAAAATATATAATTGTTGCATAGTTTTACTCGAGTCATTTCAAATTTTATGAAAATTGGATGCACAGTTTAATTACAGGAACAATCAAAAGTATTCCATTACATTACGGCCAATAGGAAAAAATATTTTCAAGTACATTTTAATGATGTTACACTCATTCGAATATAGTAAAATTGACATGAATCAATGAAGTATATACTAAAATATACATTTTGTAAAATCTATGATACAAACAATATTTATTATTAATTTAAGGGGCTACTCAAGATTATTCCACATAATGGTAAACGGGGAAATATCGTTTAGTGCGTGTTTTAATTATATTAAACTACTTATTATTTTATAGCATTGATATACGTTGCTGAAGTTTAATGCAAATTACTTCCTGTATACTAGAAAGCCAATAATATTTACAGGAACATACAAAAGATTTCGATCACTGTACTGTATCCGAAGTACTTTGCACAGTTTCGTTATAGTACGAATTCACCTCATTTGCTACGCTTCACGTGCAATTTCTAACTTGTTCTGGCTGAACTAGAGAAGAGAAATATTATTCCAGTTTTTGTGCCTGCTTCTTGCTCAGGCGAGATTTTGCATTTTAACTGTAAACGGCGAGTTTAAGCGTTTATTCAAGACTGAGTTTATTAGTATTCTAATAAACTTAAATTTATCGAAAAAAATAGAGACTATGGACCTGTGAATTTCAAGACTAAAATAGATTCATGCTTCTTGGCTTGTGTGCACATTTAACGGTGTTTTAAAATAATAACAATTGTTTGAAAAATGAGTAGATTTACTAAATAATGTTCCGTCTGCATGAACGAATGCAATCAAAATATAATGTACACATTATGTTAGCTAAATGTATAGAGCAACTTTTGTAAAAGTCTCAACAACATAGCTTGAAAAATCCGAAAATGATCTTCGATAGAATAAGCTCAAAATCCGTGTTTCTAAAAATGTAGCAAAACGATGAAGACTCGTATCGATATATCCATGGATTGGTGCCAATGTAGCACACACAAATTTGCACGAAATTAAGTCTACACGAAATACGTTGAAATTAAGATTCTCTTTCAAAATTTAAATCGCAAGAATGAACATAGCACATTGATAAAATTGATCCAATTAAAGTAATAGATTTTTTCAAACTTTTATAATGTGTCGTACGACACGAGCTATTTAGCTGTAAGTACTCGAAATTTGAAGTTTCTGACTTTTACAGTTTTTATGTATGAACAGACAGAGGACAGAGACGAATAGGATTTCGTCAGATAAACGAAAACTTAAAAATGGGCACACAGTTTATTACAATAATCCACTTAATCATATCCTACAGTTTGAATGATTTTGCTACATTAGTTTTTACAGGATTATCCAAAAGATATTCGTTCTTTTTCATTGTATTGACAGTCTCCGTGGGATTTCGAGAAAAGATCTTTGCGGAAATATACGACGTATACCATTCTGCTAACATATCTGGAGTTTCAGGATATTTCCTCAAGAATTTTTCTAGATACTTAACAAAATGTCTAAAATCACAAGTGACGTTCATCTTTGACCATATAATGTATATATGAAATACATTACTATATTAGGTCAATTCCATGAAAACTTTGCCATATCTGTCATACAGATTAAAATCGCTATGCTTGTTAGCCACCTCTATTTTCGAAAAGTTTGCTTCGCCCTATTGAATTGATGAGATATCTCCGATAAAATAAGTCACATTTTTCCGTTTAAAAATACGTAAATTTTCCTAATAAGAATGTATTTATTAAAATACAACACATTTCTCAGTGGTGCACAAAACAAGAATTTTAATATACATTTGTACAATTAAATTAAAATAAAACTATCAACGTTTCGCGCCGTCTTCTGCGGACGTCCTCAGGAAAATATGATAACGGAAGGACTAAGTTTGCATCTTGATCGAGAGATAATATTTCTAATAAATTTATTAGATTAATGATATATTAGAAATATTATCTCTCGATCCGTTATCATATTTTCCTGAAGACGCCCACAGAAGACGGCGCGAAACGTTGATAGTTTTATTTTAATTTAATTGTACAAATGTATATTAAAATTCTTGTTTTGTGCACCACTGAGCAATGTGTTGTATTTTAATAAATACATTCTTATTAGTTAAATTTTATGGTACAACTGTCCTGTATATATTTACGTAAATTTCCGTTCTAAAATGGTGGAAAAAAAATCGTTGTATGTGACAGACATGACATATTTTCATGGAATTAGCCATTAAACTGTTTTCGCCCTTTGTAGCACGAAAAAAAAAAAAAAAATCTTTGCAACTGTTTGTGACAAAATAAATGATTTGTAACTTATCCTCTGGAGATTTTTGATGCTTCAATGTCATATCTTAAAGTACAGCGCTATCTATAGACGAAATGTGAAATTAACTTTTTTACTCGTTGCAAGAAAACTTCTTATCGTGAAAAGCATTCTAAATTGCACTCCTGAATGAGAATTACTTGATTTTACATTCAATTATAAATTATGTCAGGAACTTTCAGATCGCTACCACTTTAAGTACAATAAAATATATTAGTTTATGTTTTTTTTTATATATCGTTATCATCAGAAGTGTTCTAATTTATTAGATTATTATCTTATAATTCTAAGAAAAGGGGATTCAAAACTTTTCATTGCTATTTTTTCAGATAAAAAGAAATAAACTCACTTTTTAAAATTTATTTATTTATAAGCACTCTGCATAATGCATTCAAAATTACCTCCGTCTGATATTCAATTACCTGCCTTGTGAAAATTTTAAAATAAAATTTAATATTTTTACTTCTGTCTCTCCCCGCCCCTTTTTTTTGTGACTTTTCTATAATTTTCTGACGTAAACATTGTTAGATTTTCGCAGTTCAATCATGCTCAATAAAAGGAATCACTTATATATCTATCTATAATGTATTTAAATGTTGTTTAATAAATTCCTTAAAACCATATTAGCATGAAAAATTCATTTCTTCATTATCCTTTTTCAAAAATCTATTTGATGAAATTTCCTTTTGTAAGATTCTGAGAATACAATATGTAATGAAAATTTAAAAATTAAAATTGCTATTAATTATTGGCATTACTTTTCTCAAAACACAATCATGAAATACAAAGCTTAAAATCGCAAGTGTCCGATCACCTTGGTGTGTCTAGTCACCTTAGTGTATATATCCGATCCATTACTATATTTCAATGATTGCAACGCTTGTAGGTCGAAATAAATAGATTCTTTGTAACAAAACTGTTTGTTACATGATTTTCACAGATTTGTTTTGTAACTGTTTATGATAAAATACAGGGTGGCGAAAGGTCAGGGAAAAATACAGTAAAAAAAAGAGAAGTAAATACCAATGTTTTTTATAGAAAATATTTTCAATAATATAAAGGAGTTTAAAACAAGATCACATTGTTCCATTGTTCTAGAAGCCCTATTTCTCTTTAACAAGACACTGGTATTAAAAAACCTTCTTCACTGAGGTTTTCCCTGACCACTCTCGACCCTGAAAGTAAATGATCTGTAACTGAACTGTAAACTTTTTGTTGCTATTTCTCCAGAAAAAGAGAAATGAACTCACTTTTTAATATTGTTTTATTTATAAGCACTCTGCATAATGCATTTATAATTACCTCCATCTGAATTTTAATTACCTGCCTTGTCAAATATTTTTAAATAGCGTTTAATCTTGTTATTTGTGCACTCCCCCCCTTTTTGTGACTTTTCTATAATTTTCTGAAGTAAACATTGTTAGATTTTTACAGTTTAATCATGCTCAATAAACGGAATATATCTATCTATTATGTATTTAAATGTTGTTTAATAAATTCCTCAAAAACATATTAGCATGTAAATCAATTATTCATTAATTCATTATCCTTTTTCAAAATCTATTTGATGATATTTCCTTTTGTAAGATTCTGAGAATACAATATGTAATTAAAATTTTTAAATAAAAATTGTTATTATTTATTGTCATTACCTTTGTCAAAATACAATCATGAAATACAATGCCTAAAACCGCAAGTGTCCGATCACCCTGGTGTGTCTGGTCACCTTAGTGTATATTTCCAATCCTTTACTATATTTCAATAATTGCGGCCCTTGTAGGTCGAAAAATATAGATTCTTTGTAACAAAACTGTTTCTGACATGTTTTTCACAGATTTGTTTTGTAACTGTTTATGACAAAATACAGGGTGGCGAGTGGTCAGGGAAAAACACAGTAAAAACAAGTTGGAAATTGCACGTGAACGTAGCAAATGAGGTGCGTTCGTACGATAATGAAGTTTTAAAAATATTCAGATCTTGCTGATATAGTAGAGCGTACTCCGGATACAGTATAGTTGTCGAAATCTTTACGTTTCTGTAAATATGCAGAAAGTATTTTTTATTGCACCTCAGCAACGTATATCTTATTCATAAAATGTGAAATAGTTGAATATAACATAGTTGAAATTGGAACGTACCAAACCATGATTCCCTGTATAGCATTATATAGTGGAATACTTTTGTGTGGCCCTGTAATTTAATAATAAAAATTCTTTGCATCACAGATTGTACAGAATGCATATTTTAGTATATATTTCATAGATTCATGCCAATTCTATTATGTTCGAATGAGTATAACATCATTAAAATGCATTTGAAACTTTTTCCCCATTGACCGTAATGTAACGGAATCCTTTTGATTGTCCCTGTAATTGATCTATGCATCCGATTTTAATAAAATTTGAAATGACTCGACAAAATTACGCAATAATTATATGTTTTAAATTTCAAACGAATAAAATGCATTTAAAACTTTTTTCCCTATTAACCGTAATGTAACGGAATCCTTTTGAATGTCCCTGTAATTGATCTATCTATCCGATTTTCATAAAATTTGAAATGACTCGACAAAATTATGTTATAATTATGTATTTTAAATTTCAAACGATTCGGTTAGGTGTTTTTGCGTTGTTATATGCGGACAGACGGACAGACGGACAGACAGACGGACGGACGGACTGAGCGACAACAATAGGTGCTACGTATTTACATAATTACGAACGCACCTAAAAAGAAGTAAATACCAGTGTTTTTCATAGAAAATATTTTTAATAATATAAAGGGGTTTAAAATGGGATTACAATGCTCCATTGTTCCAGAAGACTTATTTCTCTTTAACAAGATACTGGTATTAAACAACATTTTTTACCATGGTTTTCCATCACCACTCACCACCTGAAAATAAATGATCTGTAACTGATCCTCTGGAAAGTTTTTGATGCTTCAATCAGACATCTTAAGGTACAGCGCTATCTATGGACGAAATGTAGAACTAATTTTTTTACTTACTTCAAAAAGTTTTTTAACGAGAAGTCGCTCTCCCGAACGAGAAATACTTGATTTTACATTCAAATATGAATTATGCCAGTAACTTTTAGAACACTCTGAGTATAGTAAAATATATTAGTTTAGGTTTTTATATACATCGTTATCCTCAGAAGCGTTATTTTTTATTCGAACATTATCTTATAATTCTGAGAAAAAAGAATTCAAAACTTTTTATTGCTATTTTTCAGGCAAAAAGACATGAACGTCCCTTTTAAAATTGATTTATTTATAAGCACTCTGCATAATGCATTCATAATTACCTCCATCTGATTTTCAATTATCTGCCTTGTGAAATTTTTTAAATAGAGTTTTATCCTATTATTTGGGTTCCCCTCCCCTTTTGTGACTTTTCAATAATTTACTGAAGTAAACAGCGTTAGATTTTCGCAATTCAATCATGCTCGATAAAAGAAATCACCCATATTTCCATCAATAATGTCTTAAAATGTTTTTATTTAACTCCTTAAATACATAATTGGCTTGCAAAATCAATTATTCATTTCTCCATTATGCTTTTTCAAAAATCTATTTAATGAGATTTCCTTTTGAAAGATTCTGAGAACACAGTATGCTATTAAAATTTTAAAATAAAGATTGTTATTATTCATTGCCATTATATTTGTCAAAACACAATCACGAAATACAGGGCTCCCAAATGGTCCGCCAACTGAATACCAATATTATTTTAGAAAATTTTTCTTTTTAGGTTTTTCTTACAAACCGCCCCGGAACCACTTTTGAAAGTTAATTCAAGAGGAAGCCTACCATACAATTTTCTGTTAAAATTTATTGGTATTCGGTTGGCGGACCATTTGGGAGCCCTGGAAATACAATGCCTAAAATCGCAAGTGTCGGGTCACCTTTGTGTGTCCGATCACTATTTTATACACATTCAATCCATAACTATAGTTCAATAATTGTGCCCTTCGTAGGTCGCCAAAAATAGATTCTTTGTAACTGTTTGTAACAAAATACAGGGTGGCGAGTGGTTAGGGAAAAACACAGTAAAAAAGAAGAAGTAAGTACAAATGCTTTCTTATAGAAAATATTTTACTCGTAAATAATATAAAGGAGATTTAAAATAGGATCACATTGTTCCATTGTTCAGAAGCCTAATTTCTCTTTAACAAGACACTGGTATTAAACATTTTTGACTGCGTTTTTCCCTGACCACTCGCCACCATGGAAGTAAATGATCTATACTTGATCCTCTGGAGAGTTTTTGATGATTAAACCTGAAAACTTAAGGTACAGCACCATCTATGGACGATATGTGAAACTAACTTTTTTACTCATTTCAAAAGAAAAAACTTTTTATTGTGAAAAGCATTTTAGTTCAAGCCGCTCTTCCGAACGAGAATTACTTGATTTTACATTCAATTATAAATTATGTCAGGAACTTTTAGACCACTTTAAGTATAACAAAATAAATAGTTTACTTTTTTATATACATCGTTATCATTAGAAGAGTTACTTTTTATTCGAGCATTATCTTATAACTCTAAGAAGAGAGTATTCAAAACTTTCTATTGCTATTTTTTCAGATAAAAAGAGATGAACGTCCCTTTTAAAATTGATTTATTTATAAGCACTCTGCATAATGCATTCATAATTACCTTCGTCTGAATTTCAATTACCAGCCTTTGTGAAAATTTTGTGAAAATTTTTAAATAGAGTTTTATCTTATTATTTGGGTTCTCCCCTACCCCCTTTTTGTGACTTTTCTATAATTTGCTGAAGTAATCAGTGTTAGATTTTCAGAGTTTAATCATACTCAATAAAAGAAATTCCTTACATTTCCATCTATAATGCTTAAAATGGTTTTATTTAATTTTTAAAAAACATATTAGCATATAAAATCAATTAATCATTTATCCATTATCTTTTTACAAAAATCTATTTAATGAGATTTCCTTTTGAAAGATTCTGAGAATACAATATGTTATTACAATTTTAAATAAAAATTGTTATTATTCATTGCTTTGACATTTGTCAAAACACAATAACGAAATACAATGGCTAAAATCGCAAGTGTCCGATCACCTTAGTGTATATATCCAATCCATAACTATATTTCAATAATTGCGCCCTTCATAGGTCGACAAAAATATATTCTTTGAACTGTTTGTAACAAAATACAGGGTGGCGAGTGGTCAGGGAAAAACACAGTAAAAAAGAAGTAAGTACAGTATTCTCTTATAGAAAATATTTTAAGTAGGGGTTTAAATTGGATCACATTGGTCTATTGTTCCAGAAGCCGAATTTCTCTTTAAAAACACTAATATTAAACAACATTTTTCATAGCGTTTTTCCCTGACCACTCGCAACCCTGGAAGTAAATGATCTATACCTGACCCTCTGGAGAGTTTTTGATGATTCAATCTGATAATTTAAGGTACAACGCCATCTATGAACGCAATGTGGAACTAACTTTTTTACTCACTTCAAAAAAACATTTTATCGTGAAAAACATATTAGTTCAAGCCGCTCTTTCGAACGAGAATTATTTGATTTTACATTCAATTACAAATTATGTCAAGAACTTTTAGACCACTCTAAGTATAAAAAAATATATTAGTTTATGTTTTTATGTACATCGTTATCATCAGATGAGTTATTTTTTATTCGAGCATTATCTTATAATTCTGAAAAAAGGAAATTCAAAACTTTTTTTGCTATTTTTTCAGAAAAAAAAGAAATGAACGTCCCTTTTAAAACTGATTTATTTATAAGCACTCTGTATATTGCATTCATAATTACTTCCGTCTGAATTTCAATTATCTGCTTTGTAAAAATTTTTAAATAGAGTTTTATCTTATTATTTGGGTTATCCCTCCCCTTTTGTGACTTTTCTATAATTTGCTGAAGTAAACAGCGTTAGATTTTCACAATTCAATCATGCTCGATAAAAGAAATCACCCATATTTCCATCAATAATGTTTTAAAATGTTTTTATTTAATTCCTTAAAAGCATATTAGCATGTAAAATCAATTATTCAATTCTCCATTATGCTTTTTCAAAAATCTATTTGATGAGATTTCCTTTTATAAAATTTTAAGAATACAATATGTAATTAAAATTTTAAAGTTAAATTTTTTTTATTGGCATTATCTTTGTCAAAACACTTAAATCACGAAATACGATAATTTTATTCAGCTTAAGCGTGTCATTACATTCGTTTCAATGCAAACTACGAGGGAAAAAATGAAGAATTTAATGTTGCTACCAACATATTAAAAATATATTTTCATATTTTTATGGACCTTATTACTTTAAAAGAAAGTTTAAATTGTTTACCAGCGTTGTCTTCGCTACTATAATTCAGAGAAAAGCAAATTCAATCACTTTTATTTATTTAATTGATTGATTTGACATGGCTTTGAGGCCGTTTAGCATCTATGGCTTTCGCCTCGAATGATTCGTTACACAGAGACAATTCAGAACAATTTTATTACGCATATCCATTACATATTTACATTACTACAAAGGGACAACACACCATCCATGTCTTACCCGGATTTAAACCAAGATCTCTCGGTGTGGCAGTAGCTGCCGCTACTGATCACACCACTGGGACGGCCGATTTATTTTTTAGCCCACAGGCTATCAAAGCCTGAGAGCTTATGTGCCCGCCCGTTCTGTATGTATGTTACGTGCGTACGTTCGTACGTAACGCGATAACTCATGATAAAAATATCCGATTTAAATGAAACTTTGGATATAGGCTTATTATGATAAGACGCTTCCCTGATTAGTTTTGAGAGTTCATTCGATAAGTATAAGAAGGGGAACGGGGGCTATTGCCCCTCTCCTTAATTTATATAAATGGGTTTTCATGCAGAATTAGTAGATTTCGTTCAAATCTTAGATGTATGATCATTCTAATGAGGTGCCTCCGAGATTAGTATTTGGGTTTTCATTGTATAAGTTTAAAGAGGGGGAATGGGGGGGAGGGGGCTATACCCCCGTCTTAATTTAGGTTTTTCACGCAAAATTTACCGATTTGCTTCAAGTTTTGTATATAGGTTTATCCTGAAAAGGTGCTTTTCTGATTTGTTTTTGGAATTCACTAGATAAGTATAAAGGGAGGATAGGTGAAACTACCCCTCATAATTCATGTAAATGGTTTTTCATGCAGAATTAACCGATTTGTTCCAATTTTTGGATTCAGGTTCATAGTAAAGAAGCTTCGCCCATTTGTTGTGGTGTTCTTTTAGTAATTATAAAGGGGGGTACGGGCGATTACCTCCCCCTTAAGTTATCTAAATAGAGTTTTATAAAGAGTTATCCGATTTGTTTTAAATTTTGGATGTAGATTCTTTCTGATTAGTTGAATTTCTGAACAGTTTTGGATGTTTAATGGTTAATTAGAAAGGAAGAAACGGGGGACAACGTTTCTTAAATTACATAAATGGGTTTTTATGCAGAATAATTCAACTTTCTTCGAATTTTGGACACAGGTTTATTATATGATAAGGCGTATCCCTGATTAGTTTTGGGGCTTCAATGATTAAGTATAAAGAAAGGAAATGGGGGGGGGGGTACTTCCTTCCTTTTTTTCGAAAGGCATTATTATATAAGGCTGTAACATACAATTAGTCTGCATAGCCTGTGAGTTCTATGCCATCAGTTTAACTGGGCATCATTCTTTTTATTTATTTATTTTTAAAGAGTTAATGCCAACTATTAAATTAAGTTATTTATGTACACTTTTAGCTATAATGCTCTATAATTACCCACGTCTGAATTTTACTTAAATGCCTTAGTTAAATATTTCCTCTTAAATATTTAGAAATAGAATGTGATTTTACCAGCTTAAACAGCTTAAACGAAATCATTTCCAATTCCATCTATAATGTCTTCAAATGGTAATATTTGATTCGCTAAAAAAGCATATAAAAGCGCACGTTTTAAGCATCTTGCAAAAGGGTAAAATTGTAATGTTGTTTTCTCAACATTTTCTTTTAAATGTTAAAAAAATATTATTCTTTCAACATTATAAAAACAAAACTTTATTATAACCATGAATGTAATCCTCCAGAGTTCGATGTATTGAAAACTCATTAAATCTGTAGAATTATAGTATTTTAAATATTGCTTATATTGCAGTGACAACTGGAGCTTAGTATACGGAATATTATGTTCCAGACGCTTAGAGGGTTAAGCAATTTTATTTTCTCCTTTTTACTCTTTGAAAATCTATTTAATGAGATTCTATTAAATCGTATTTTGTAAACAGAATAATAGAATAAATCTTGAAACTAAATTGATTGTTATTGACTAAGGAACTATCCATTACTTTGTTAATGAATAGATAGTACATGTTAAAATTTGACGGCAACCAGTTTAAACAGAACGAGTAGGAAATTGTACGTCAGACGTAGCAAATGAGGTGCGCTCGTACTATAACGAAGTTTTTAAAATATACAGTACTTCGGACACGGACAGTATACGAAATATTTTGTGTGCCCCTGTAAATCTTAAATTCTTTCAATATATAGGAATTTAATTTGTTGTAAACTGAATGACCCATATACGTGTGCATTTGCTCCCAAGAGGTTAAAAAAATTTATAACCTGATGAGATCTTCGCTTATAAAGTTCAAAGAAAAAAAAATTATTTTATTAACCCCCCCCCCTTTTCCCATAAATCTCCTTTAATAGTAATAGCTTTTAAAATTGCATTATTTATAAGTACTCAAATAACTAGTACCATGCATCCTAATTTGCTATCCGCGAAATTCAATTAACAGATTACGCAAATATACTCCCAAAAACATTTCTCGTTCTTTAAAAAACAACCTGAAAATTTCTCAGTTCAAACACCCAAACAGAGAAAATTCCTAGCATTTCCACCTTTATAGCTTCTTAAAAATCTTTTATTTAATTTGTTTAAAAATGTATTAGCATAGGAAAGATGTCATTTCTTTTTTCTTTTTTTTTCATTTCACTCTTCTAAAATTCCTTTTAATGAGATTCCATTTTAAGGTAATGGAATAAAAGGAATAAAAATTGAAATAAAACTTTATTTTATCCGTCAAAACATTTAACGAAATATCGATTGATCAGTTTAGTCAATGATTGTAAATAACTTAGAGTTGTTTTTCAATTGTTTTAAATACAAAATTACATAAAACTAGCTGTTATGTTTTTATTGGGAGTGGAAGCATAAAAATAAAAATGCCCAGTTAATATTAGAAACGCCGAAAATAAAATATTTAGCACCAGAATTTTGATTTAAAAGTGTTTAACATTTCAATTCCTCTTTGTGTCTTTTAAACTTGTTTTATAATGCAATTTCTGGTTCGTACCTAAATATATTCATATAGTAGTAGTCAAAATGACCATTCGTGTCAGTTCTAATTGTCAAACTGTTGGCATTGGGCTCATAGGCTATACAGACTAATTGTATATTATACTCTTATTTCAAAGAAAATTGCCTCTTGAATAAAAAAAGAAAACTAAATTAAGGGGGATTAGCTGCGTCAATTTCACCCTTTATACAGGGTGGTTAAAATTAAACTGACGGTACTCAGAGGCTCATAACTCTGGTTCTACTGAGCGGATCCGAATTAAACTTCAGATATATGTTATGTAGATCATGCGGCCGAGGTTTTTGTAAAAAAAAAAAAAAAAAAAAGTTTCAAATTTCGCCACTAGATGGCGTTTTAACAACATAAAATGACAGATAACAATTAAAATAATCAAAGATTGACGGAATATTTTATTTATTTACACACCTGTGTGCTCTATGTGCATACCTTATCGGTCAACAATATGCTGAAAGCGTACCACCGCGTTATCAACGGCGGCACGCAACACATCAGTAGGAATCATGGAGACATGGCATACGATGCTAGCTTTTAAGTCCGCTAAATTAATTGCACGCCCTTGTTACACATGATCTTTCAGAAAACCCCACAGCCAGAAGTCAGAAGAGTTCGGATCTGGCGACCTTGCTGGCCAGGAAAAGGGGAAAGTACGCGAGAAGACACGCTCATCAGAGAAATTGTCTTGAATCACATTTTTTACACATCTCGCCGTATGACAGTTGCCCCATCTTACATGAATATTGTGGTTGCCAAACAGCCTCTTTGGCTTAACCTCTTCAGTCCCTGGGTCCACATATGTGGACCTCCATTTTCTCCCATTTTATTAATGATACTCAAATATAAATGAAATTTCGATATAAGAATAATATGTTTCGAATTCTAAGATTCCAGCTGATGAAAATAAAACAAAAATCTCACTCTGAAGTTAAACGAGAGAAGAAATAATTCAGTAATAATTAAAAATACTGTAATAATCGCCAGTAGCGAAGAGGTTACCGCCGGGACAACATGATTCTCCAGGAGACTCCTGTATCGATCACCTGTTACTGTACGCCTAACAAACCCGTTCATCGTGACTTCTACGTTCGCTTTTATAGCGAAATTGCTCTAACTACTCATTTACATATGGTTTTAGCACTACAACGCCATCTGATAGCAAAATTTGAAACTTTTTTTTTTTTAATGAAAATCTCGGCCGCATGATCTACATAATATATATCTGAAGTTTCATTCGGATCCGCTCAATAGAACCGGAATTATGAGTCTCTGAGTACCGTCAGTTTAATTTTAACCACCCTGTACTTAACTAGAATCTCCAAATCAAATCGCAAAAGCGCCTTATCAGAATAAACGGGTATACCAAATTTGAAGCAAATTGGATTGAATAGTGCTGGATGAAAAACTCTTATCTAAATTAAAGGGAGTATTAGCCCCCGTCCCCCTATTGTTAGTATAAGCTATTATAAAAGTTGAATTTTTTTAACTTTAAAAGATACACGAATCCTTAAAAAAAATTCTAATCCGATGAGATCTTCGCCTATAAAGTTCAACGAAAAAAAAAATTAATTCCTTTCATTTTTCAAACACCCCGTCCCATTAACAACATTAAATAACAAAAGTAAATCCCCTTTAACAACAATAGCTTTTAAAATTGCGTTATTTATAAGCAATCGAATATATAGAACAATGCATCACATTTTGCCATCCACGCTGTTCAATTAACTGCTTACACAAATATACTCCCATAAACATTTCTCGTTCTTTCAGAAAACAACCTGGAATTTTCTGAGTTCAAACACCCAAACAGAGAAAATCCCAAGCATTTCCAACCTTATAGCGTCTTAAAAAGCTTTTATTTAATTCGTTTAAAAATGTATTGGCATAGGAAAGGTGTCATTTCTTTTTTTCCACTTCACTCTTCCCAAAATTCTTTTAATGAGATTCCATTTTAAGGTAATGGAATAAAAGGAACAAAAATTGAAATAAAACTTTATTTTATCCGTCAAAACACTTAGCGAAATATCGATTGATCAGTTTAGTCATCCATTGTAAATAAATTACGATTTGATTTTTATTACTTTAAATAACTTAAGTTATTATAACTTAACCCATTAGTGCATGAATTATTTTCTTCCTTAAAATTCAAATTTTGTATTTTCCCACCACGTTTAAAGCAAAAATAACTTTTATCTTAATTTATCGAGGACTTTGTCTCGATAAAAGAAAGTATTTATTTGTCCTCCGTTTTACTGGTGTGAAATGCGCTTACTTGAATTTTTAAAACTGTCCCAAAAATGGGATGCTAGGCACTAATGGGTTAAGTTACATGAAACAAAATCTAGTTGTTATGGTTTTATTTCCGGTGGAAGTATAAAAATGAAGTGCCCAGTTAACAGTCGAAACGCCGAAGATTTTAGTTAAGTTTTATAAAAATATTTCACACCAGAATTTTGATTTAAAACTATTTAACATTTTAATTTTACCTTTTTCCTCTTTATGTCTTTTAAACTTGTTTTATAATGCAATTTCTGGTACGTACTTAAATATATTCATATAGTAGTCAAAGTGACCATTCATGTCCGTTCTAGTGTCAAAGTGATAGCATTGAGCTCTTAGGCTATACACCCTGATTGTATATTATACTCTTATTTCAAAGAAAAATGCCTCTTGAATAATAATTTTAAAAAAAGAAAGTTAAATTAAGGGGAATAAGCTGATTTCTTTTTTACCATTTCACTCTTCCAAAATTCCTTTTAATGAGATTCTATTTTAAGGTAATGGAATAAAAGGAATAAAAAATTGAAATAAAACTTTATATTTATTTTAACCATCAAAACACTTAGAGAAATATCAATTGATTTGTTTATTTAATGATTGAAAATATCTTAGAGTTGGTTTTCAATTATTTTAAATACAAAATTACACAAAAGAAAAATTAGCTGTTATGTTTTTATTGGGAATGAAAGTATAAAAATAAAAATGCCCGATTAACATTAGAAACGCCGAAAATAAAGTATTTTGCACCAGAATTTTAATTTAAAAGTGTTTAGCATTGTTATTTTAGATTTTTCTTCCTTGTGTGTTTTAAACTTGTTTTATAGTGCAATTTCTGGTTTGTACCTAAGTATATTCATATATAGCGGTCAAAATGACCATTCATGGCCATTCAAGTGTAAAACTGATGGCAATGAGCTCATAGGCTATATACACACTAATTGTATATTATCTTATTTAAAAAAATGCCTCTTAAATAATAAAAATAAATAAATAAATAAATAAATAAATAAATTAACGGGGTCTAGCTGCCTCAATTCCCCTCTTTAAACTTAACCAACGAATCTCCTATTCTAATAAGAAAGCGCCTTATCAGAATGAACGAGTATACCGAAATTGAAGCAAGTTAGATTGCTGGATGAAAACCCCATTTATCTAAATTAAGAGTGGGAGTATTAGCCCCCATCCTCCTTAGTGTTAATATAAGCTATTAAAAATGTTAATTTTTTTAAACTTTAAAAATACAAGAATTAAACATGAAAGAAATTTTTCTTATCCAATTAGATCTTCGCCTATAAGGTTGAAAGAAAAATATAATTAAATTCATTTCATTTTTCAAACACCCCCTCCTCCCATAAATCCTCTTTAATAATAATATCTTTTAAAATTGCATCATTTATAAATACTCGAACATGTACTAATACAATGCATCATAATTTGTTATCCGCGGAGTTCAATTAACTGTTTACGCAAATATACTTACATAAATCTTTCTCGCTCGTTTAGAAAATAGCCTGGAAATTTCTCAGTTAAAAAATATCCCTCTCATTTCCAACCGTGGCGTCTTAAAACTCTTTAATTTAATTCGTTAAAAATGAATTAGCATAGAAAAGATGCGATTTCTTTTTACCATTTCACTCTTCCAAAATTAATTTTAATGAGATTCCATTTTAAGGTAATGGAATAAAAGGAATAAAAATTGAAATAAAACTTTATTTTATTCATCAAAATACTTATCGAAATATAGATTGAAAAATTTAAATGATGTTAAATAACAGAATTGATTAACTCAGAGTTGATTTTTATTATGTTAAATACAAGTTACAAGAAAGAAAAACTGGTTGTTATGATTTTATTGGTGGTGGAAGTACAAAAATAAAAATAACAGTATTCGGTTAAACTGATGGCATTGAGCTCATGGACTATACAGACTAATTGTACAATCTTATTTCAAAGAATAGTGCCTCTTATTAATTATTGTTAATCTAAAATTTAAAGGAATAGACTTGAAACATTTTAAAAATGCATTTTGATAAATTAAGAAGGTGTTAGCTTCCTTAATTTCCGCCTTTATACTTAAACAATGAATCTCCAAATCTAATCAGGAAAGCGCCTTATCAGAATAAACGGGTATACAAATTTGAAGCAAATTGAATCAGATAATGCTCCATGAAAAACCCATTTATCTAAATTAAGGGGGGGGGGGTATTAGCCCCCATCCACCCTACTTTAATGTAAGCTATTAAAAATGTTAATTTTTTAAAGTTTAAAAGATACATGAACCTTTAATCCCTACGCGACTGGAGCCTTTTACAAAATGTTTAACTTTTTGTCAGAGGTTTATAAAAACAGAAAATTTTTGGCTTATAAAGTCAAGAAATGCTCTGATGGAAAATTTTACAGTAAAATTACAGAAAAATTACAGTAAAAATGTTAAAAATGGAAAACTTTGCAGTAAAATTAAACTGGTGGGGATAAACAAGAATTCCTAAGCCTTTTTGCGGTACATATACATGTCACTCATCTCCAAGGGGGTTAAAAGAAATTTTTCTAATCCGATGAGATCTTTGCCTATAAAGTTCAAGGAAAAAATATTAAATTCATTTCCTTTTTCTAACACCCCCCTTTCCCCATAAATCCTCTTTAATAATTAGAGCTTTTAAAATTACATTATTTATAAGCACTCTAATATGCAGTCTAATGCATCATAATTTGCTATCCGCGGAGTTCAGTTAACTACTTGAGTAAATATTCTCCCATAAACATTTCTCGCTCGTTTAGAAAACAGCCTGGAAATTTCTCAATTCTAACACCGAAATAGAGAAAATCCCCGCATTCGAAGCCATAGCGTCTTAAAATGCTTTTATTTAATTCATTTAAAAATGTATTAGCATAGAAAAAATGAGATTTCTTTCTTTTTTTTTTTTTTTCCTTTTTCTTCTTTTTCATTTCACTCTTCCAAAAATCCTTTTAATGAGATTCCATTTTAAGATAATGGAATAAAAAGAATAAAAATTGAAATAAAACTTTATGTTTATTTTATTCATCAAAACACTTTGCGAAATATGGATTGAACTATTTAATCAATGATTGCAAATAACTTCAAGTTGATTTTTATTATTTTAAATTCAAATTACATAAAAAGAAAACGAACTGTTGTTTTTATTGGACGTGGAAGTATAAAAATAAATTAAATGTGCTCAGTTAAACTGATGGCTTTAAGTTCACAGGAATTTATACTAATTTTACATTACTCTATTATTTTAAAAGAGTAATGCCCATTGAAGAACAAATCAAAGAGGGATTAGTTCCCTCATTTCCCCCTTATACATAATCATTGAACCTTCGGAACTAATAAGGGAAGTGTCTTATCGGAATAAACCTGTTTACCAAATTCGGATATGTAACAGTTACTCTTTTTGGATATGTAACAATATTTTAATACAAAAAATGTAGTTTAATTTAATTCAAACATTTAGGCGACTTATAATAACGGCACTTTCACTAAGATAATAGTGGTGTGTAAAAAGCCGGACACTTGGCAACTGTGGAATTGTTTAAAATCATTCTAAAGCACAATACATAATTGTTTTAATCTAAATTTAAATTGGGAATGTAAAACTTTATATATATTTTTTTATTTTTTCAATGAAAACAATTAACAAAACGAAATATCGACCACATAATTTAATAAATGATTCCAAATTCTGCAAAACTTAAAAAATATATAAAAAATTGATTAAAAGTTTTGAGCTTACCTAGTCTTACTGTTTTTAATTAACTCGCAGTGTTCTTTCAAGATCACAAAGCAGTCTTAACTGCTCCCGAAAAGCAAGTCAAAATAAATTAGCGACATGCTTTATCAGTACATTATTAATATGCACTCTTACACGAAATTTCCTGGCAGGTATAAGCCGACATATTGAATCATTTATCTACTGAATTATGAATTTATGAAAATTTTACATTCTAAAGCATTTTACGTAAATTGTTTAAACTAAGTTAAAAGATTTACATAATCATTTAATAAGTTTTTGAAGGATTTTAAAAGGATTGAAGCATTAACTAAATTTTAATTTACAGGGATTTTGCGCAACGTTTATAACCTCACTCAAATCTTTTATTTTAAATTGTTTTCTCAGTATTTGTAGAATTTTAAAATTTACAAATAGGATGTTCTTACAATATAAATATAGAAATATTTCCGATTTGAAAAATCTCCATACCCCTCCTTCAGCGCCGAGTAAGCTGAAAAGATATAAAGGCAAACAAAATCATCGTTTTAAAAATATTTTTGTTTTGTGCAACCAATAATGCTTTTGGAACAAGATAAAGAAATGTATCTGTATCTCATTCTAAACAGTATTACAATTAACTGACGTATTAAAAGAATTTTATAATAAAAAATTTTAATGGTACTTATAAGTACCGTCGGTAGATAAAGGATTAACTTGTCACAGTATTGAAAAAAAAGGCCTTAACGAATCTTATTCTCAGGCGTAAAATATTCCTTTAATATTAATGTTACACAAAAATTCATTTTATCAAAATTTATATATTGGAAATCCAACGTATTGTACGTAGATTGCCACCCCCCCCCACAGTCGCGCACACACACACACACCTACAGTATTTCTTTTTTATGTGTGTACTTTTCATAATCCATTTTGTAAAATTGTAAAAAAAGAATGGCCTATAAGGAGATTACGTAAAGTTGTCACTCTTTTCAGTTTAAAATAAATTGCTTTTCCTGCGGATTAATTTAAATCCCATTTAAGTTTTATCGAGTCATAAATTACAATTTCTTTTTAAGTATTCATTTAAATGGAATTTGATAAATTGAAGTAAAGTATAAGTTATCGACTTAAAAAACTATTTTTTTCATTCTTCATCGAATAAAAAATTTCTGATGTTTCTGTTATGAGATTAAAAGCAATTGCTATACTGTTTCATGTCGTTTACAAGCAATGTGTAAGGTTTACTGATGATATTTTAAATCTTGATTACTTGCTTATTGCGCTGACACTCTTTTTAGAATAGTAATATTTCCTCTTTTTTTTATATATATAAATATAGTAAATACTAATTGAAGAAAGCGATTATCACTATTTCAGAATAATGGTAGCAATCATGCAAGTTGATTTTTTTTAACTCATCTAATTGTCAAGATCCCCACCAGCGTCTGAGAGGTACTGCTCTCGGAGCTAGAGGTCTGCACGGGCCGAAATTTCCAGGCCCGAGCCCGGCCCGAAAGTTAAAATTTTGGCCGGAGTCCGGCACGGCCGAACGAAAGAAATATTGGCCCAGTAAAGCCCAGCCCGAACGTTAAAATTTCGGCCCGAGCCCGGCACGGTCCGAACGAAAAAAATATTACCCGAACCAGAAAAAGTTAAAAATTCGGTTCGAACCCGGCTCGACTCGGGTGAATTTCTACAGAACATTGATCTTTACTCTAACGGAAGAGTTCAGACCAAAAATACTCATCTTAGTCTTTTTTTTTCTTTCATGTTTATAATCTCTATTTATGCAGAAGAGCCATAGGTTGCGATATTTACGCTTTTAATGAACCTTTGTTTGTTGTATGTAAATGTTTCAGTTATAATTAGTATTATTAATACATAAAAAATGTCTAAAAAATGGTATATGGTAAAAGTAAAATCTTCTAAGACAATGGAAAGAAAAAAATACGTTTTTTTCTTAGCAGATGTAAATGTTTAATATATTTTTTTTCTCGCGTATTGTTGTATTCATTTTGTATGGATGAAGAGTTTAAAAGAAATTTGCAGTTTTCAGGTTAAACGAAAATTCCGTCATAATCAAGTTTTTTTTCTTTTTTATGTATTTAATTCTATTTTAAGACGCCTAGCGATCTACGATTCTTTAAAAAGAATAAATTCTAGTGTTTAATTGTAGAATAATGACGACTTAAAAGTATATGCCTATTTTTCAAAAATTTTTGGACCAAGCCAAACTTTACTGATTTATGAACATACTTTTCCACGTCGAGTAAAGGATTTTCATATGGGAAGATTCAACAGGAGCTGATTATTTTGGTCCGCGAGGATTAGGAAGAACGAAATCAGTTTCGGCTCCGTAAAGAAAAAATAAGATAGGCTCGGCCCGGGCCGATACTTCACGAAAAAAAATTAAGGCCCGGCCCGGCCCGGCCCGAATGCCGTTAACGGAAATCGGCCCGAACCCGGCCCGTGCAGATCTCTACCGGAGCTAATAGACGGAAGATGCAGGGTTCGAACATAATCACGCCTGTTGGCCTGACCGTTCGAAGTTTTCTTCGAACCTAGGTTTTCCTCGTTTAAATATGGGTTAACTGCCCTTACAAAGACCCCCACGGAGGACACTCACCTTAGGGTCTACATCCCTCGTGCAGATAATCGGTCGTCATAAGTAACGCCAACTGTTAACAATATTTTTAAGGAAAGTTGTTGCAATGAGTATGAAGTAAAAGAAGGTGGGTATTTTCGTCATAGCTGGGCCCATATCTCGCCAACAGCATTTTCTTTTTTTCGGTGTTGGTGTTATGTATGACGGCCGATTATCTGCACTGGGGATATAGACTCTAGGGGAAGTGCCCTCCTTGGGAGGTCCTTCTAAGGGAACCTAAGGCTCCGCACAGACCTCAATACTTTCAGTTGAGCTAAAAAAGCAATAAATCTTATCTCTGAAAAAGCGGTGTTTCCGGCTATTGGTGGAATGGGAACAAAAGGTTGCTAGTTTTGGAACCTCTTTAAATGATTTTTGAGGGACAAAGCCTATCGAATTGACAAAAGAAGGGAAAGTTTATCTTCCCCATCTTCAGTCATAAAGCTGTGAACTGATTTCACGTTCCATTTCTCTCTTCCAGTTCAAGTTCAGTGCACTCAAAAAGCAATTATACATCAAACGCGCCTACTCGAAAGATCAAAGACAGCGACGCCTGACCACAAGAAGTAGTCAAATGTGTTTGGACCTTAACCTATATTTATGCAAGGTTACCCAAGGTTCGAAAGAAAAACTTCTCAGCCATTGGTGGGGACCTTTTTTCGGCAATAGCAACTATTTTTTTCTTTGACTGCATAAATTAGACGTAATGCTTTCTTGTTGAAACAAATTGTTATTGATATATTTCTTTTCCCTTCTTTTTATTGTTTTTTATTTATTTATTTTTCTTAAAGGAAAATATTTGAGAATATCATCGATTCAAAGAAATGTGTACATTTTCAAACGAAATTTTCATTCATTAAAGTTATACAGAAAAGCAAGATGTCAATCTTTTGATGAAATTTCATGTATTTAGAACAATATATGAATACCGTTTTGAAAAACCTTCAAATTGATCGACTGAAAATTGGCTAGGTCAGAGTGTGTATAGATTCTGAATATGCTGATCTAGTATAAACGTACTTATCTTCATTATTGTTTACTTTCTACAGCGCGTTTTGCTTTCAAAGCTCTAAAATTCGCGTTTGAAATGAAATAGACGCCCTCTCGCGGACAAAGTCTGCAACGAAATAGAACTGATACCGTGAACATCTTCCGCTGAAATCAGTGTTTAAAAGGCCGGTAAATAAATAAACAGTTCTATAATAAATAAATAAACAGTTCTATAACGCATGCAACGTTGGGTTCTTTGTATTAAAATTATCTAAAATCAAAATTTTATACACAAAGTTTAGATCTATAATATAAAAAAGTACATTTGACTTACTCATGGCAAAATAACATGACAGCAACACAATGCTTGCATGATTCGCTTGCTCCAGCTTTGCAAGGAGAAGAAATTTTTTTTATTTTCAAATTTTTGTTTTCCTTTACTAGTATAACGGACTGTCGAATGATGCTAGTATATTTAAAACACTCATTAGGTCGCTGGTTCAATTAATACTACTAATTACTTAAAAATTCTTTATATACAAATTATTTACACATTATTTACATTTCGAATAAAGAATACAGATCTAGCGAAACACACGATAGGTCCGCTAAGGTCGCCGAAAACAAAACAATAACAAAAACGATATTCCAGTGTTGCCAAAACGGCAAACCTAAAGTACAGTAGAATGCGCCAAGGAGAAGCACGGCATCCGAGGTTATGGTGAAGCCGTTACAAAAGAATGCGCCATGGAGACGCGATATACAAGACTGTGGTGAAGCCGTAACATACCGGCCCCCGTTGATATGTGCCAACATTCAACAATAATACTAAATGTAACAACAAACAATTGCAAATAATAGAAATTTCAATTCTACAATCAATAATACAGTATTTTCGATAAAATACAATGTACTTCTTCAATATTATTACTTAATGTATTACTTAATATAAGTTTGCCAAATGCAAAATAGATAAGTTATAATACAACATTAATTACACTTGAATAGTATGCAAAAGATAGTTATCAAATTAACACTCAATAAATGTAGCAATCTGATAAATTCAACAGGTCAATAATAGTTAATCAAGAATATATACAGACGAAGACACGTAAATTTACACTTATGTTATAAAGTTAAGCTACACAAATTATGAAGCTAAGAATTAAAATATTTTTAAATCTCAAATGAAACTGCTATACATAATAAACAGTTCAATACAAATATACAATAATGGTAACTATAAGACAATTATTTAAATTTTTCAAAATAACAAAATTCATCAATTCTCTGAAGGAAGTGGGCAAACTTTAGAGACACACCTCGTAACTATACCTGTTGATGTTTTTATATCTTCTAGCGAAAAATCGTTTCAATGTGGCAATAAATGATTCAGATTTTAAATCTGTTACTATATCTAAATGGATTTCCTTTGTGGCAAGACAAACAAAAATCGCGACGTAAATTTTATTATATATCCCCTTTCTCTGATTTTTATACTTAATCATAAAGGGTCCACAAAAGTCAACAGAACATTTTTGAAATGGCAGGCTAGGATTTACTCGTTCAGCTGGCAAATTTCCCATAATTTGATTTGCCCCTATTGGTTTGTTTTTAAAGCACGTTACACATTTGTGAACTATTTTACGAGCCAAGGATCGCCCATTTATTACCCAATATTTTTGCCGGACATGATGTAACAATGATTGTGGCCCTAAATGGAAAAATTTGGAATGAAAATATTCAAAAATCATTTCACTTATTTTATGATCATCTGGTAACACTATAGGGTGTTTCCTCTCATAGGTCAGACTGGAATTGTCTAAACGACCTCCAACTCTAATTAAATTATCGGAATCTGTATAAGGATTTAGAAATTTGAGTTTACTGTTACCTGAAAGGCGCCTCTGATTTTTCATATGCTTAAGCTCTTCAGAGAAGGCTGAATACTGTACCTGTTTAATCAGAAAAATTTCTCCTAATCTCAATTCACTTGCAGATAAGGCACCACTTTTTTTCTCCTTACCCTTTCGACAATTGTTTAGAAATCTAAAAATATAACTAGTAATACGAATTAATTTCAAAAAATTATTAGTTAAAGAGAATAAAAAATTATGAAGACAGTTTTCAGTTCTAAGTGAAAAGTTACTGTTGATTTCAGTTCTAAATTCGGACTCATAGTCAGTGTTGTTTTCCAGTTTTACTGGATAATCTTCTGCATACTGAATTCTGTCCCGAAGAAAATTTGGTCCACTAAACCAAAATTTGCAGTTAGTCAGTTCTTTAGCATCTAGACCTCGAGATAGGACGTCAGAAGGATTATTTTCCGATGATACGTGTTGCCACTGATAAGAGTCCGTGAGGTCTTGTATAGCAGCCACTCTATTACTCACAAATGTTTTCAATTGGTGGGGAGATTTTCTAATCCATGCCAGTGATATTGTGGAGTCGCTCCAGAGAAGAACAGATTCTATTGGAATGTCAAGTGACGGTATAACTTTATGCATTAATTTTGCTAAGAGAAGACATGAGCACAGTTCAAGACGAGGGATTGTCACTGTTTTTATGGGGGATACTCTAGACTTGCTACAGAGTAAATGTGCATCAGGAGAATCTTCAGTTGGTATATACTGGATGTATATGGCGGCTCCATATGCCAAAGAAGAGGCATCTGCGAAGCCATGTACGACTATGCGCTCGTCACGAAAAATAAATCTAGGAATTTTTAAATTTTCTAATTCTGCAAGAGTGGAGGCAAAATCACTCCATTCTTTTGCTATGGAATCTGGTAGTGGCTCATTCCAATCTATCTTAGCTAGCCACGTTTTCTGCATGAAGATCTTAGCCCTTGCTACTACAGGGCCAATTAATCCGAGTGGGTCGAAGATTTTTGAAATCAAAGAGAGAACATCTCGTTTACTTATAAATTCCTTATTGTTATGAATCTTTAATTTATACAGAAAACAGTCACTTAAAGGTTCCCAGAGAACACCCAAAGTTTTTACTGAACTACAATCTGTTTGATCATCGAAATTATATTCGGTGGCAGCCATAGTATTAGGTTCAAGTAATTCTCGGTGGTTTGCACACCATTTGTGCAATTTCATATTTCCACGCTTCAAAAGTTCAATCAATTGGGACTTTAAAATTTTCGCCTTTTCGAGAGTCGATTCTCCGGAAAGAAGGTCGTCTACATAAAAATCTTTTAAAACGACTGACGATGCTAGAGGTAAGTTTGGTTGCTCATCAAGAGCTAATTGTTTAAGAGCACGAGTTGCTAAATAAGGAGCATTAGATGTCCCATAAGTAACTGTATTAAGTTTGTAAGTTTTCACTGGCGCGTTAATATTGTCCTTCCACAAGATTCTAAGAAAGTCTCGTTGGGATGGATCAATTAATACCATTCTATACATTTTTTCTACATCCGCTGTGAATGCATATCGATGTTTTCGGAAACGTATCATAATTACGAATAATTCTTGTTGAGGAATTTTGCCTTTCAAAAGAATGTCATTCAATGACAAACCAGATGTCGTTGGCATTGAAGCGTTAAAAACGACTCGCAAGCGTATTGTACTTTTTTCTGGCCTGTAGACCCCATGATGTGGTATATAATAAAGGTTCTTCACGGGTTTTGATTCTTTTACTAATTCCATATGATTTAAGTTTTTGTATTCTTCCATAAATTCCGAATAGAGAGGTTGTAAATTCGAATCCTTATCTAATCGGTGCCAAACTTAATCGAGCCTTTTTTCGGCTAGTTTTTTGGATTCTCCTAAAAGTGTAGCATCCTCCATAGACATGCTAACAACATACTGACCATTGGAAGTTCGATAATGAGTCATTTCAAAATGATTTTCGCAAAATTTCTCTTCATTACAAAGCAGAGAACTAGAATCATTAATATTTTCGATTTCCCAAAATTTTCTTAAGGATTCGTCTATTTTTTCATTGGTTAATAAACCGCAATATTGAGAATCATTTGAGGAATTATTCACTACACCGCTAGCAACATATCCGAACGCTGTTTCTTGAAATAACAAATTTTGAGATGAGCTGCGAATTTTACCAGATTTTAATAAATCGAAGAAACATTGCGCGCCGACCAACAGGTCTATCCTCCCAGGGATATAAAATTCAGCATCTGCTAAATGGATATTTGTAGGAATATCAGCAATTTCTATACGAATAGGTGTAAGTGGGGTTATTTCTGTAATTTTTGGCACTACAAGAAATTCCAGTTCCCTTGTGAAAACTCTATTTTTATTTGAAATCACAGTTTTAATTTTATAATTTAATGTTGTGGTTGTGTTATTCAAACCCGATATTGGAGCAAAAACCTTTGATTTCTTTAAGCCCAATTTCTTTGCAAATTCAAGCGACACACAATTTATTTGGCTACAAGAATCTAAGAGAGTTCTTGCCTGGATAAAATTTCCTTTATTTGTTTTTATGTCAATAACTGCAGTTGGCAAGATAACAGTTTTATTTGAAGCGAATAAGCAATTAGAAAGATTTTGTGAGACTGAAGGCGTCGAACTTGATTCTAGGCGACGTATTTTCTGATCAGCATCTGGTTTTTGGAAATGAGTTTCATTACTGGAACCGATTTCTTTATCTCTATGTAATAAAGTGTTGTGGGGGGATTTGCAATGTTTACATAAATGTTTCGAAACACAGTTAGCTGCTAAATGTGATTTGTTAAAGCATATCAGACAAAGTTTATTTTTTTTAACGGTAGCAAATCTTTCACCAGATTTCATATTTAAGAATTTATTACATTTATATAGGGGATGAAATGAGTCACAAATAATACACTGTTTTTCAGAACTTGTATTTACTAAAAGGGATTTTGATTTTATTTCACTAGAAATTTTTGGTCTAGCTAATTTGCTTCTATTTATGCTTTCGAGCGATTGGCTTCTTTTTTCTAAAAAGTCCATTAAATTGTCAAAACTAGGAACTTCAGAGGTGTTTATTGACAATTCAAATTGTTTTCTCGTTTCCTTATCTAGTTTTTCTAAAATTATAGTTGTAAACAAAATGTCAGAAAGGTTATTTCTCTCAAATCCTAAATTATTTAGAGCCCTGATATTTTTGTTTATAACATCTAACAAACGCCTTATTTCTTTAGATGATTCATGTGAAATTCTTTCAAAATCTAGCACAGCCTTTAAATGTATATTGACAACTATTCGTTTATTTTCAAATCTATTTTCTAACGCTTTGAATAACGAATCAAATGTATCATCTGGAGTTTCTAATAATTTAGCATCATTTCTTAGTGCGGAATGCAAATAATGTAATTTTTGAACATCAGTCAATTCTTCATTATTCGTAACAATATTATTAAACTCTATTTTAAACATATTCCAATCTTCATATTTGCCACTAAATAGCGGAAGAGGTATATCAGGAAGTTTAATTTTACAGTTATTTATCTTTAATTCTGAATTTTTAGTTTCTAATTTATTAGAATATAATAATTGATTGAAACTTACCTCTAGCTGTTCTACTCGCTCTTCCATTTCGACCAATGAAGCATCAATTTCCGATAAATCCTGATCTTCAGGTGCTGTTGTATAATAATCGCGACGTAGTATATCGATGTTTGTAGACAGTTTTTGAAGATTCTTGATTTTCGTTTCAATTTGAATTCTAGACAATTCATCGGTTTTTTCGTTTACAGAATTTTCTAATCTTGATAACTGGGCTTTTAAAGAGCCTCTAGTCCTATTCAAGCTAATTAATGAAGCCATTTTAATTCAAATAGAACAAGGAGAACAAGTTCGAATTAAAAACGAAAGTCCTACCGGCGAGCGGACCAATATAACGGACTGTCGAATGATGCTAGTATATTTAAAACACTCATTAGGTCGCTGGTTCAATTAATACTACTAATTACTTAAAAATTCTTTATATACAAATTATTTACACATTATTTACATTTCGAATAAAGAATACAGATCTAGCGAAACACACGATAGGTCCGCTAAGGTCGCCGAAAACAAAACAATAACAAAAACGATATTTCAGTGTTGCCAAAACGGCAAACCTAAAGTACAGTAGAATGCGCCAAGGAGACGCACGGCATCCGAGGTTATGGTGAAGCCGTTACAAAAGAATGCGCCATGGAGACGCGATATGCAAGACTGTGGTGAAGCCGTAACAACTAGCAAACCTGAAATAATATGGGGATTTCCTTTTGTTTGGCTTGTTTGTAAACAAGAGCCTACAATCTCTATTTCTTCTTCTAAATAGCTCTTTAAACGGGTTTCGCTATGCTACAACATGGAATAAACAGCAAGCACTATGTAAACAAACGATTATCAGGTCTATACAATGCCACCTTTCGGTCATTACAAACGCGAATAGCTTTTTCAGATGTGATGTCGATTTCCAACTAGTGAAAGACAATTTTCGTGTGCATAAAAATTTGGAACGAAAAAAATAATTAAAAACTTTTAATCTGTCAAATTGAACCCCTTAAGTTGTAAACACTCCTTGAACTAGTTCATTTTTATATCGTTTTTGATACATCATTGGTGAGCCTTGCCTGAATAAACTTTTTGTAAAGCATGATCAAACAGTAAATTCACGGTTATTTGATATTCACGGTATTACCGGTATGTGTGAGATTCAAAGGAATTCGATACTCACGGTATTACCGGTATGTATGAAATTCAAAGACATTAGATACATGGGAAGGCATTATAAACACATTAAACTAAAGTACACACCCTTTTATTTAACACTCAAGAGACTAATAATACAGTAATCTCTTAAGCCTTTCGCAACGCAAGCCATTTGCTAAATTTTTAATCAACTGCCACCGGTTTTTCAAAATAAAAAAAAAAGTTTTGTACTTGAATCGCGAAAAATATATTAAGATTTACTGATGATAATTTAAATCCTCATTGCTTGCTTGCTCATAATTTATTTAGAATAGCAATATTTCCTTTATTTAATAATAGAGTAAATATAGACTGAAAAAAGTAATTATCACTATTTTAGAATAGTGGTAGAAATCAATTAATTTTATTTATTTTAAACCCACTCAACTGTCAACAATATTTTTAACCCCTTGGGGACGAGCGACACGTATACGTGCCGCAAAAAGGCTTAAGAATCATCGTTTATTCCCACCAGTAAAATTTTACTGTAAAATTTGCCTTTTTTAATCGGAGCATTCTCTCGATTCATTAAGACACAAATTTCTGTTTTTAAAAACCGGTGACAAAACATTAAAAATTTTGTAAAAGGCTCCCGTCGCGAAGGGGTTAAGGAAATTATTGCAATGAGTATAAAGCGAAAGAAGATGGATATTTTCATCATAGCCAGGATGCAGCGGAGGGTATACGGGGTATGCGTCACATACCTTCTGGATTTTTTTAAGGGTGTATTCGATAAAAGTACTTTTCCACCTTCAATAGCTCGACATTTTTTGATACAATTTCAGACATATTTTTGAAAGTAGAAACATGAAACTTGCTGAGGGGATTTTTGAAGAGACGTATAAGGTTCCGTGTGATGTCATTTTGCACTCAATTCATTAAAATTTGATTTACAAACAATTATCTTCTCAGTATGATCCTTTTTTGTCTTCCCCAAATATCCGTTTCGGAAAAATCGGTTCAAAATGCTGTTTTTTTTTTCAATATTTTCTGCATTTATGAAAGAATTGACAATCACGGCACCTTGTGTATTTTCTGAATAAGATTATTTACGAGTTTGATGCATATTAGATCAAAAACGATTTTAAAAATAAATCGGAAAATAAGCAGTTCGAAACGAAATACACTCTAAAGGAACACCGCATACCCTCTGTTTTTCTAGAAAGCTATGGTATATATACTCTAGGATATATATTGTGCCTTGAGCTTCTACACTCTGCTTAGAGCGTACACTCTGTCTTTTTTTTTTTTTTTTTTTTTTTTTTTTTGTCTACACTGTTGATCATAGCTGGACGCAAATCTCGCCAACAGCATTTTCTTTTTTTCGGTGTTGGTGTTATTTATGACGGCCAGTTATCTGCACGGAGGATATAGGCGCAAGAGGGAATGCCCACCGCGGGGGATCTTTATAAGGGAACCTATTTACACAAGTTACCTATGGTTCAAAGAAAACCACCGAAAACTCTTAACGGTCAGGCCGACGGCTGCCATTGGATTCTAACCTAGCACCTTTTCATCCATCAGCTTCGAGAGTACAACTTCACAGCCACTGGTGATGCCTATTTTTTTGCAATAGCAACATTTCTTTTTTAGCCTCCGATGCTATTTCTTTCAGACAAGCTAAAAAATGTCGTGTCATCAGCCCTGAATTTTCTACTGAACCGATTTTGATAATTATTTTTTTTTTTTAATGAAAGCTATTTATTTGTAGTTGTGCCCATTTTAGCTATTTTTTAATTTATTTCCATTTTTATATTTTATTTTTAATTTTAAATGCTTTTTACGATATTTATACAAAATGGTGACAACTCAGTTTAGTTTTTCTCTCGATAATAAAAATTTATTTTCCAAAATGATTGCGTATAATTATGCACTAATTGAGGTAAAAAAAAGTATTTACTGAGAAATAATATTAATAATGTAAATAAAATAACAGAAAATAATAATGATAAAAATTAATCTAAGGGAAAATAAGAAAAATTTCAAATGAGGAAAATGATGTCGTTCAGCAAGCAGGTAAATGGAAATTACAATACTATTACGGACTCCTTTTTTATATTTCTAATAACAGTAACATTTCAAAAAAATTTGAAGAGAAAATGACGTCACTATTTAAAACGCATTTTTAGTCATAACGATATTAGGTACTACTCTGTTATCCCTTCGACCAATTTCGCCAAATTATACAAATCGCCAAACTAATAGCCAAATAATACTATTGACATAATTTTTTTTAAAATAACGAAAAAACAAATAATTAGTAAAATATTAATACAAATATTAATAAAAAGACGAAATAAAAATCACTTAATGACATTTTAAACACATGAATCGTATTTAATGCCATTGAATGTGACATTCACGATCATCCATATTGGCATTTAATCTTATAGTTTGGCGATAATTTTTTTGGTCGACGGGATAACCTAGTAGTATCCGATATTACATTTCAATATTTCTTTTCATTATGGATACTGAGATTGAGATTTTACTTTCGGATGACTTCAGTTAGTGAAAATAATGTCACAATAAAAATAAAATTAGTTTTTTTTTTTTTTTTTTTTTTTTTAATAAAATTATTTTTTTGTGGGTGCATATAAAATAAAATTTCTGGATTTCGCCGGCACTCAGATTACAATTTTAACTGAAGATGTGCTAATATTCGCATCCAAAATTGTAACTGGCAAATTTGACATTTAGTTTGTAAATATATTTATTACATATTGATTCATTAATGTAATTACTTTTGCTTTTTTTTTAAACCAAATCGATCGGATCTTTTAAACATTTCATTCGTCGAATTCGATGGGATTCTACTCGTCTTATTGTTAAATTGCATTTCCTTTTACTCAGAGTCTATAAAAAAGCGTTTAAACTAAAGAAAAAATCCGTTTTTGATGAATCTAGTCAATGAAGAAGTAGCACGTCAAATTGTATCTCTTTATTATTCCGCAATTCCAATGTCTCAGAGAGAAATTGCTATTCAATTGGGTATTTCACGCCGTTATGTTTGCTATTATATTGATAAACACAAGAAAAATGAAGTTAGTTCATTGCAATCTAACCGGGGTCGCCCTTCTAAAAAAACCTCTATCGTTTTTGTTTTTTTTTAATCGGAGGCGAAACTGAATTCTGCAATGGCAGAATCTACATTCAACTTGTCTTCGACTGTAAATTAGACACAAAGCTTTAAGTATTACTAGGTTATCCCGTCGACCAAAAAATTATCGCCAAACTATAAGATTAAATGCCAATAATGGATGATCGTGAATGTCACATTCAATGGCATTAAATGCGATTCCCGTGTTTAAAATGGCTTTAAGTGATTTTTATTTCGACTTTTTATTAATATTTTTATTAATATTCTACTAATTATTTGTTTTTTCGTTACTTAAAGTAAAAATTATGTCAATATGTATAATTTGGCTATTAGTTTGGCGATTTGTATAATTTGGCGAAATGGATAACCTAGGCGATGGGATAACCTAGTAGTACCAGCATGGTACTACTCTGTTATCAATGTCATTGAATGTGACATTCACGATCATCCATCATTGGCATTTAATCTTATAGTTTGGCGATAATTTTTTGGTCGACGGGATAACAGAGTAGTACCTTGCTTTATTGTTGAAATGAATTGCTATTGATCTATGTTATTTTTTACTTTTTCTTTTTTTTTTTTCCTTTTTTTTCTTTTAACAGGAAATTGTTTTAGACTATCATCAATTCAAAGAAATAGGTTTCATTTTCAAATAAAATTTTCATTCATTAGAGTTACACAGAAAAGCAAAATATAATCTTTTAATGAAATCCCATGTATTTAGAACAATGTATGAAGACCGTTTGCAAAAAAAAAAAAAAAAAAAAAAAATTCAATTTGAGCGATTGAAAATTGGCAAGATTAGAGTGTCTACAGATTCTGAATATTCTGATCTATATAAACGTACCTATCGTCATTATTGTTTATTTTTGTTTCGTGTAATTTTAGTCATTATTGTTTATTTGGCGCTCTCTAATTTCAAAACTCAAAAATTGCTTTTTCAGGTATGATGTCGATTTTCAACTGGTGAAATATAATTTTCGTATGCAAGTAAAGTAAAGTAAAGTAAAGAATTTTTTTTTTTGTCAAAATGAGTCTCTTAAGTTGTAACTAATTCGTATTTACATCTTTCTTTTCAGTATCACCAGTGCGTCTTGCTAAAATAAACTTTTTCTTAAACATGATCAAAAACTACAAACATAAAACAAAGTACATTTAATTTCAATTGTATTTTGAGTGTAACAAGATTAATTTATGCTCTTGAAAAAATATTTGCTATTATATTGAAAAACAAACACTATAGGCAAGATGAAAATTTCTAATCACTTTTGATCTCCCCCCCCCCCCTCAATTATAATTTGCTCTGTTTCAAAAAGTTACGTAATCCTGTTTAATTTCGTGATTATTTTTTATGAAAAAAATATGCAGCTACACAAACCGAATGAGAAAATTCCTTACTTGATTAATAAAGTTTATTAAAAATTAGAGATAATTTTGACACATTGCCCATCTATTCTTTTATAGTATGTTGTTTAAAAAATTAACAATTTTTCACTCTCTTAAGTCGAAATTTTCTATGGCGAAATGCTGGAGTCCAAATTCACTAGTGCTGCAAGAGCTACGTAACAGGTACATGGGCAGCTAATCGCGAATATGTTGACACAATAAACATTTCATATAATATATTTAATACGTAACTATCACATTGCTAGTTAAGCATAGAACCAACAAAGTGAAAATTTTCCAAGCCGGGTATCGAACCCGGAACCTTTGGAATAACGCTCCAAATGCTCTACCATTTAAACTACGAAGACGATGGCATTCTCACCCATTTGTTGGTACGGCTGCAACTGCAGCACAAGATGGAAACGCTCACATGAGCACTCAAACCTGTAGCGTTACACGAGAGACACAAATAGAACCAGCATCGGTGAACATGTATTTAATTATAATTAATTTTTCAATTAATAATCAGCAGTGAATGTGCGCTTAAAATTATTGAATATTTAAAATGCATTTATCACTTGCTACTTAACCCCTTCGCGACGGGAGTCTTTTACGAAATTTTTAATGTTTGGCCACCGGTTTTAAAAAACAGAATTTTGTGCCTTATTAACCTCCCTTGGGAACGAGCGACACGTATACCTGCCACAAAAGGCTTAAAAATCCTTGTTTATCTCCACCAGTAAGATTTTAGCGTAAAATTTGCCTTATTCAATCGGAGCATTTTCTCGATTTAAAAAGTTGCAAATTTCTGTTTTTCAAAACCGGTACAAAACATTAAAAATTTCGTAAAAGGTTCCAGTCGCGAAGGGGTTAATTAAAAAAATACTCCGATTTAATAAGGCAAATTTTACATTAAAATTTTACTCGTGGGAATAAACAAGGAATCTTAAGCCTTTTTGCAGCACGTATACGCGTCGCTCGTCCCCAAGGGGTTAAGCGCAGAACCAACATGGTGATTACTAGCAATTGGCAGTTAACAACCAATGTGATAGTTACTTATTAAATATTCAATAATTTCAAGCGTATTTTCACTGTTGGTATTAATAGAAAAATTAATAAAAAAACACAAAATAATGGATAATTAATAGAAAAATTAATTATAATTAAATATTTTATATAGTAACTTAGATGAAATTTCATCTCAAAGATGTGGAGATGCTAATACGCCCATCATGAGAAACAATATTTAATAGCGGAATATTTTGGATAATATATACTAACATTTCACCAGTCAGGCATCAAACTATATTAAGGTAAGCTAAATGAGAAGGTTTATGGTATTTTATAAATGAGTTCTTATGTTACAGTATTCTAAAAATCTGTGTAACATACCGGAAAACATCTGTCCAAAAGTAGTTAACTTGTATCCCAAAATATATAAATTCATAACCTAAAATTTTAGAAACTAAAAGGTGAAAACTTTTCAATTCAAAATTTCTCTAAATAGAATGGAAAGTAAAAGTGCTATTATAAAATTTTACCTGCTAATGTGTTCTGTCTATTCCATGTTAGATTAATCTTAAGCTAAATATATTATTCATAAAAAAAAAAAATTAAACTCTTGTTCCAGATGTACTGTATTAGTAGAGTTCAACTATGTATAGTTTAAATAAAATCATTTAAAACAGTTACGTAACATCAAAGGTTAAATATTTCAAAGAGTGGATTTTATAAATTATAGTAACCAGAAAAAATACATAAATAAATTAAACAGATAAAAAATAAAATATCGGTTCATCATATTGTTTGTTTCAGTTTTTTTAAATCCTGTAAAAGCAGTCTATGTGGACAGCTTCTGAAAATTAATGGAAAAAGCAATTTATGTGATCGTATCCGTGTGCTGCACCTAACAAGGAAGGTCTCCATACTGGGCAAACTCAGAATTTTTTGAAAAAAAAAAAAAAAAAAAAAAAATACAAATTAAGCTACTTATGTATGTAATAAAGGATCAGTCAAAATTAGCGGCGGAATTACAAAAGAAAACCTGTAAAAAAATAAAATACTTTCGAATATTTGGCGTGAAAAGACGAAAGTGTCATGCAGTTTGGCGAGCAGCACTTTTCCTCGCCAAAAGCAAACGATTTTAATACAAATGAAAACTTTTGGATTCTTAGAATGTGTGTAAATGGCATTTAATGAGTTTAAACATAAACAATTAGAGAGTTTAAAAATATTTTCAGCTATAAAAATTTCTTATACAGAAAAATTGTTTTCATTCATTTATGCGTATTTAAAAATAAAAGAGAGATGTTTCCATAGTAACAAAATCAAATTGACAATGCTCAACTGGACTTTGAACTTGAAACAATTTTAATTAGTTTAAATTTGAATTTCGTTTTAAATCTCAAATTTTGATGGTTAAATTTGAATATAAATACACATAAATATCGATATAACGAAATTATGCTTAAAACAAACTAAAACTGACAAAACCAAAGATATTTAATTTATCTAAACAAGTTGAACATGAAACTTTTTTCTTTAAAATGTAATTGACATAAAAAGCATTTTTTGAAATTGCTTTTCATCGCCAACCGATGATAAATCGCCAAATTAAGAAATTTTCATTATTTTTTTACGGACAGGGAATGGAGGTTCCGCCGAAATTTTTTTTATAAACGTATATATCCTCTTGAGAAGAACATTGTGTAATTTTTTCAGATTTTTCGGAGTATGCCCGTTAGGAGACCTTCCTTGTAAGTATATTTGATGTCAATTCTGCACAATGACATTCGGGTCCGGTAAGTCATTTCCCGTACAATAAGTATAAAATCAGTCGCCGAAAAAATGTGTATCAGTCCAAAAATTTTGTTTTTAACTATTTGGAAAATAGTTCTTGTCCTCGGTAAAGAATTAGGAAATCTGAAGTATATCTGAATCTTTTTATTGGTTGAATTTCGCAACTTAGTACTTTATTTTATTCGTTTTCTGATTGCTCCAAGTCTAATGTCCAAAAATTGAATACTTCTGTTGCCACAATGACAAAAAAATTAATAAAAAAAAATAATAATAATTTGAAAATAGATTGTGATACAGATTTCAAACAAATTTCATTTAAAAGTGTATTTTTTTTTCTCTGAGCAACGATGTAAAAACTTAAAATGTGCAATTTTTAGAAGATTAAAAATTTGAAGTTCCAATAATTGTAAAACTGAAATTTCATTTAAAATTTGTTGATGATGGGTCCAGGAATATTAATGTTTAATCTGTGTCGTATAATATGATGTGTACAGAAGTCAGTCTGATTAACTCCATCCAATAAAAATGAATATTTTAAACAGTTAAAGTTATATATATATACTACTGTTTTTTTTATCATTGGTCTATGAATATTAATGATTTATGCATGACGTACGCAATATATAACTTGTTATGATCATCATAATAATGATGTTTATTATTATTATTAATTTAAATATAAAATTTATTTATAAGTCTTTAAAATTTTAATCTTTGAAAGTGTTATTTTCCAAAGAATCATTGTAATTTGTTAAATTACATTTTTTTCCCTTAAAAAAATATTGCATGGTATTGTCAGTAGCAGTGACAATGGACTTTCAAAGTGTCGTAAGTCACTATTCCTCCAATGGTCAAGAAAAAGATTTGGGTATGTTAATACATAATGCTATCATTTTAGGGGAGGAGGCTTTTGATGTTATAAGATATCTCTAGGGTTAATGAGTTTGTCTTTTTATATCGGTATAATATTTCATGCATCGAAAATTTTGTATTTTTTGTTTGCATCAAAATATTCTATTACCTTTTTTTATTTGTTATCTATTTTTATGAAAATGAAAAGTTACTCTTAAAACTATTAAATAGACATAAAGTTAATTCATTAAAAAATATGGAATGTCCCTACGTTTGGCATTCCTATTCTTTCGCCATATGCGCATATATTTCATTGTGGAAGAAGCTAGGTGCAAACTAATGTTATGTGGATATGTTGAACCATGATTTTATAATGTAACTCTGAAAATACTGGCAATTTAGCTTCCAAAAACTACTATTCATTTGAATAAAAATCTGATCCTTTGTAAATGTGTTCAATTATGTTCATTCTATCATACAGAAATTTTCAATATTACATTTTTAATGTCTAAAATTTAAATTTTTAAATATAAATAAACAAATTTTTTTAAATATATATATTTTCATACTTCTTCCTTCGTTTGTCCAGTTGTCCTGTAAAAATGAGGCATCTGGACCAAGTAAGTCCTAGTTCCACAAGCGTTTTATTTTTATTTTTTTAAATATCATGTATCAGGTCCTATTTATGCTGGTTTTATTGTCATTATTATTTAGTGCTATTTTTTATGTTTCGTGATGTTACTTTTTTTCCCCTCTGTACTCTTTTTGATTTTCTCCATGCTCTCTTTGTTTTCCTACGTTCTCTTTTTCTCCTCCTTCGTATTCTTTTTCTCCTCCTCCGTTCCAGTTTTTCTTTCACTGTGTCATTTGCAACTTGTTTTGTGCAATTTTTTATAGAATATGCTCGATAAATAATGCTTTCAAAAGTGAGTGATGAGAAAAAGATATCAGAATAATAGTTATGCGAGTAAATAATAACAAGGTCGACTAGATATATAGGCCCATTTATTTGAGATTAATGTATGAAGTCTCCCGCCAGAGGACTCTGATACCTTGCCCAAGTTATTCTAACCAATCCTGCAAACCCTAAACCAAAACAATGACCACGTGCTGAGCCGTGTGCACCGAACAAAAAACAGCTTACTCAATGCTAATGTGGGCAGGGTTTGCGTCACGTGGACTCACACGTGGTCCAATGAAATGGCTCAGGGTTTGAAGCTGATCCAGCTTCACTTTTTCGGCGGTTTTTAGCGAAATAGGTAGGCCGGTAGAATATAGTCGGCGTTGATAATACATGATGGAAATTATCACAATTATATTAGTATTATTTATATTTCTAATTTAGCAAGAGTTCATGAATAAAACTTACCCATCACCTTCTTCAAGAGTCGAAGCAAACAAATCGGGTCTGAGGAGGACAAAGGCGAGAGTGAAGCCTATCACTTCGGTAGCCATCGTGAGGAGTTTAAGCACGTAGGATATTCGCAAAAATAGCGATACGGTAGTCAACGTTAGGACAGCAGGAAATATGTGTTTCTGTAATTCAGGTGAACGAGGAAAAATTAGTGGGAAAATATTTTTTATATTTATTACTAACATATGTAGTTTAAAACTATGGTTGTAAGCACTAATTTCTATGCAGTGATGGTAACTCGTGGGAAATTTCCCTCATTGGAGGGGAAAACAGAGCTGTGTGGGAGAAAGGGAATTTTTGTGGTTTTGTGGGAAACTTCGACGTTTTTGTAAATTTTGTTCCTGAAAAAAGCGGCGTAATTACATAGTATGATTCTTAAAGTCTCGTTCAGACTGAAAGATCTAAATTACTTAACTGCAAGTGATTAACATTTTTAAATATCATAGAAATGTATTGGGAACCAAGCCTCGTTCCATGTCGCCCGCTATTTCCACTCTTCAGCTCGTCATTGGCGAGTAAATATTTAAGGTTGGCGAGTAAGTTTCGTCTTTTAAAATGTTGTGCTTCAAATCAAACTATGCACAACATACAAAGATATATATTAGAGAAAGACTGCAATTTATGTCATCAGATGTGTCAGCATGTCTGCATATTTTTGACACTGTGGGTTAGCCTCCCAAACAAAATATTCTTGGATTTGGGATAGAAGAAATAAAGAAGCTCTTTATGTATTGGAATCCAAATCTCTTTAATGAAAAGGTAGGTATTGTATTGGCAGAGTGGGCAGAATTTAAATTTATGTTCCCATCATTGGCACTGAAAGAGATGCTGGAGAAAGTTTACACTGAAACATGTTCAGCAAGATTCTCCAATATGCGCTCCAGATCCTAACATTTTTTGCTGTTTTACCAGTAAGTACAGCTTCATGTGAGAGAGGATTCACAGCTCTTGCAACAGTCTCAACACAGCATACAGGAACTTTCTGAAGACTGAGACAATGAATGATTTGTCAAAATTTCTGTTAATGGACCCACCCTGACGGAATTTGACCCTACAGCTGCAATTGATAAGTGGTATTTCAGTGCAGAAAGGCAGCGCTATACAAACCTGAAGAGCTAATAGTACAGGAACTTACCATTGGTATGTATTTCTGTAGCCATTGAAAGCTTATGGCAAGCTTATTTTGAGTTAATGTTATTTTTTTTTTCTTTTTGCAGTAGATATGTTTCAGCATTTTTTTCGGTCAACAGAAAGCTCTTCATATTACATCTGTTAATATTTTTAAAAATATCCAATATTTTTCATAAATGTAAAGTATTCTGGATTTAACAGACAGCTCTTTCTAAGAATCGTCAATTTAAATTAAATTTGTTACAAATATTTCATTTTCTGTGCAAATGTGGGGGCTGACGTTGTTGTCTGAATGAATGTAAAATAGTGGCGAGTAAAAATTTTAGTTTGGCGAATACCTTTTAAGCTGAAATTTCAAGCCCTGCTCTGAACCGTGCATTTCTCTTCATATTGTATAAGTTTACGCTTATACAATATTAGAGGAACTGGATTTCTTAATTTTTTTATGTTTTTCTTGCAGATATATTTAAGTGTTTTTTTAAAATGAAGTAATTCTAATTGTTATTAACCTTCGGAAAACTATGCTTAGTTTAAATAAACGAAATTACTCATACTTTTGTTTTTCCAAAATAATAATCTTCGAATACGTACTTTAGTTTTTACTGAAATATGAAAAGTCTTTCATAATTATTAATTATTATTATTATTATTATTATTTTGCTAAATATTTCTTTTTTAAAATGTGCAACACTTTTCTCTCACGGGAAATTTGGAGAATTTTTTGTATTAGAATAAGGTAAAGTAATTTCACAACTATTTTTCGCCAAAGTTAGAAAAGAAAAATTGAATAAAATTTTTCTTGTGCATATCTTTATTAATCGTTGGCGGGATATAATATACTGTACCGCAGATAAAGGGAATAAGCAAGATATTTAACAGGTTTTTAATTTATATCAATGACAAGGAAACATAATAGAAAGAATGTTTTTTTTAATTATCTCTTAATTGGAATAATAAAAATATTGTTTAACACTGCTAATCATTAAATTTCCTAATTCCCCTCTCTGACGTTAAGTCTACGGGCGTAGATTGCATTCGCATTTTTAAAATATGTCCACGGGAAATTAATATTTTCACCCCTATTTTTCCTTGTACTCTTCTTAAAAGATGTTCACTTTTTAGTTCTCAACATGTTTAATTTTGAAAACATAAGTTTAAATTAATATTTTATGTGTTAAAAGCTGACAAAATGTGTGTAACATTTTAAAACTCACATAAAATTAAGTATATTTTTTAGAAATATTTCGATAACAAAAGGAAACAAGTTGGAAACTGCACGTGAACGTAGCAAATGAGGTGCGTTCGTACGATAACGAAATTTTAAAAATATTCAGATCTTGCTGATATAGTAGAGTGTACTTCGGATACAGTATAGTAGTCGAAATCTTTGTGTTTCTGTAAATATGCAGGAAGTAATTTTTATTACACTTTAGAAATGTATATCTTATTCATAAAATGTGAAATAGTTGAATATAATTAAAACACGCCCCAAACAATGTTTCCCCGTATAGCATTATGTAGTGGAATACTTTTGTGTGGCCCTGTAATTTAATAATAAAAATTCTTTGCATCACAGATTGTACAGAATGCATATTTTAGTATATATTTCATAGATTCATGCCAATTCTATTATGTTCGAATGAGTGTAACATCATAAAAATGCATTTGAATCTTTTTCCCATTTACCGTAATGTAATGGAATACCTTTGATTGTCCCTGTAAATGATCTATGCATCCGACTTTCATAACATTTGAAATGACTCGATAAAATTACGTAATAATTATATGTTTTAAATTTCAAACGATTAAAATGCATTTGAAAATTTTTTCCCCATTGACCGTAATGTAATGGAATACCTTTGATTGTCCCTGCAATTGATCTATGCATCCGATTTTCATAAAATTCGAAATAACTCGACAAAATTATGTTATAATTATGTATTTTAAATTTCAAATGATTCGGTTGGGTAATTTTTGCTTTGTTATATGCGGACGGACAGACAGACGGACAGACAGACGGACGGACGGACTGAGCGACAACAATAGGTGCTACGTATTTACATAATTACGAACGCACCTAAAAAGAGACATCCTTTAACCTTTTCCGGCACGGGCAAATTCTGTTATTAAAATAAAAAATTATCGACAGAAACCGGAATTTACAAGCCACTTTTTGAGAACCTCTTGAACAATTAACAATGTAATCATTCAATTAGACCTCCTAGTTGACAAATCAACTTTATATCTAGAGTAACTAAATAAGCCATGTTGCAAGGGCTTGGGGAGCCATAAGAAAAAATAAAAATATTGTATAGTTGTGGCAATTCACAATTAAGGTAAATAAAATTAGCTAACATTAATATTAAAAAATAGAGTAATATTTTAAATTAAGGAAAAAGAAAAATAAATAAATCGAAAAAATAGTTCAGGAAAAAATGTTCATAAAGTTCAAAAAAGCAAGGACGAAAAAGCTATCGAGGGGGTGCCCCAACTAGAGAAAAAAAAAAAAAGACTCTTTACAGAGACCATACATTTTAAAAATAACTAAAAATTTTAATGTTAGTTTAACACTAACAATATAACTTTTTTTTTTGGGGAAGGGGGGGGACAGAGAACAAACAAAGAGAGATTTGTTTAAAAAAGGGTTGAGGGAAACTCAATCATCCTCTTCCAAAATGAGAGTATAACTGGGAAGAACCACTTAATATAAACTTTCACGGTAAAAGCAAAATTTTATTAAAGTATTATTGGTATCGTTTGCAAGTTTGGAATTAAAATTAGGTATCCCGGACTGGGCACAGTGTGCCGGAAAGGGTAAAGAAGAGTACAGTCAATTTGCTCCATCTTTTCGAAAGTTTGATCCGTTCTCTCACGGTGGAACTTTGACGAATTACATCCAATGAGATTCCAAACTCACACTAGTGCTGCTATCTATGTTTTGTGATCAAAATATTGCTGTTAAGGGTGTATTCGAAAAAAACGCCTTTCCACCTTCAACAGCTTGAAATTTTCTGATACAATTTCAGACATATTTTTATAAGTAGAAACATGAAACTTGTCGAGGGGATTTTTGAAGAGATGTATAAGGTGCCGTGTGATGTCATTTTACTCAATTCATTAGAATTTGATTTATGGACAATTATCTTCTCAGTATGACTCGTTTTTTCGTTCCCAGATCTCCTTCTTCGGAAAGTTCGGTTCAAAAAACCGTTTTTGATTGCTTTTTTTGCAATAGTTTCTGCATTTATCAAAGAATCGACAATCACGGCACCTTGTGTACTTTCTAAAAAAGACATTTCGCCAGTTTGATGAATATGAGAACAAAAAGGAATGCAAAAATAAATCGGAAAATAAGCAGTTTGAATCGAATACAGCCTTAACTCAACTGATGTAGCAGATTTAATCATGTTTTCTCTCTCTTGGATTAAAATTACCTTAATAGGTCAAAGTTACCCTGATTGACTGTACTATAACTGCTAACATTTGTGTTTTTTTAATGTTACTAAAATTTAACAGAAACTTGTCATTTATTGAATCGCTTAACAGTAGAGTAGCTTTGATGGGTTTCCTTGTTGCAAGCAGCTTAACACCTAGTCTATTGAAATAAAGTATCTTATGTTTTTTAAGAGCCATAGGGAAAAGGAAAAATTGTAGGTATACTATTTAAATTAAATATTTACATGTGGAAAATTAAATTAAAGTAGTATTAAATGGAATAAAAAATAGAATTAAATAAAAAAATAAAATATATTAATTAGAATTAAGATGAACGTAAGCCTTAAATGTTGGTTTAATGATACAGCTGTTGTAGAAAACTACTAATTAATTGAATCGCAAAGTACAGCAATTAAATATGCAGAATTTCACAATTAAATTTTAGTGGTATAAAAAAAAAAAAAACGTAAAAGTTGCCAGCTATGGCGCTACACAGAAAAAAAGAAATCAAAAATGTTGATTTCCTGAGGAGATATTTTAAACACGAATGCATCACACGCCCATAGACTTAGCTTTAGCGAGGGAAATTCGTAAATTGACTGACTAGGAGTCCCAATGCTAACAGTCTCTTTTACCGTAAAAGATGGAGAATAGGGCAACAAAATTCTTATTATATATGGAAACAGGGGAACGATATTTTTGAAGTTTTCTTACTTGTCCATATTTACAGTGAGGTGGTAGGTCTTCCTGTCCCTGTTGAGAAAATAATTCCAACGTTCCATTTAGCGTTATTCGGAAGTCAGACTCGTCTGGTACACAAATTACCTGCATGGGAACGGAAACAAAGAGATACCATAGAATTATAAAAATCTTTATCTCAAATTTTTCATCAAAACAATTTAGTTGAACACTAAATTAAAATAGCAACAATAGGGAGAAAGCCTCATTAAATTAATTTTCTTTCTCACTTACAACAAATTAATGTAAAAATAAGAACGGAAAATTATGGGTACAGCATAGATTATCAAAACACATTCTAATACATACTCAATATTGTAACAATTTTCACATTTAATTAATGTGAAAGATTATTTCTAAATTAATAATTTGGAAAAAGCATAAACGTAACGTATTTTAGAACCAAATGTCTGCTATTACCCTGAATAGTTATTTTTCTTTGGCTAGTATATGATTTATGGATATATTTATAACTACATATTATGCTATAAGTTAATTCAATAAACACATGGCACAGTTAAAAATTTCCATTCAGGAATTTCCGCCGATAAACGGATCTTCTTGAAAAATTTTCTGTGACCCTATAAATGATCTATGGAATTCATAAGCATCAAAGAATTTTTAAATAATAGTTAAATTTAAAAATGCATTGCACAACTGAAAACGCACTTCGACAATTACTTTTCTCAGCTTTCAATAGTTCAATTAATGTTCATTTTCTTCTGTAGCCAAATTCTTTTTTGTGTTCTTGTAAATAAACAATAAATTTCATGCACACACTATTCTATTATAAGAAATTTGTAATACATCTCAGTGATATATAGAAAATTCAATATGTTTAAAATAGTAACATAATTGAAATACACCGTAAACTATTTTGTCCGTAGACCACTATGTAATTGAATTATTTCGGGTATTCCTGTACAGACCCGTAAATTCTACACATTTTCAATAACATAGATATACAGTCGAGTCTCTTTACAACGAAACTCCATCCAGCGAATTTCTCTATTGAACGAATTTTTTGTAGGAACGGTCAATTTTTTCATAATTACATTAAAAAATATCTCCATAGAACGAAATATATATCTCTATTTAACGAATTTTTTCAAAAACTCTCTTTCATATGTTCAGAAAACGCTTCAAATTATTTGTGGAATAAGTTCTTTTTTGTGAATTTTTGGTTTATATTACATAGATGCACTTCTCTACCTTATTCCTTATGTCCAAAAAAAAAGGCATTCCTCACCCCCCCCCCAAGAAAAACATCATTTTTTGCATGATTACATTTGAGTTTGTTTTAATCAAGATGAGCATGCATTCTTGGAAAAGACTGACAAAGCATCCTAAAAGATAAAACTATTCTATTGTCGTCTTGAAAATGTTGTTTGTTTCTTCGTTTGGATATTAAGGCAGGGATAAAAGGGCAATTTCAGAAAAGGCCGTCTTTTTCAGCAGATTTTCATCTACCTAAACTAACTTTCATTACTTTTAGAGTTTAAAGTGGATGTTTTTAGTTTGTGGCGACTGGAAACATTTTTTGTTGTGAGAGATCATTTGAATGAAGAATTGTTACTAAATGTCATCTATGCTGTATGATTTTCTACTGCATCTGCATAAAATCGCTACTAGGATAGCAACTCTGACTGCTAAAGTAATAATTTTGAAAATAATCAATAAGACACTGATAAAAAAAGGAAGTGGCAAAAAAGTTTGAGATTCCAGCAAAATTCCGTTAAACATTTCAAAAATTTAATTAAATAGCTCAAAAACAATACTGTTTCAAAATTTAAACATTAAATGAAAAAATTTTTGCCATTCTCTATTTAACGATTTTTCTAAACAACGATTTTTTTGACTGAACAATGAATTTCGTTATATAGAAACTCGACTGCAATAGTATGATCCCAATAACATATATCAATTTTATGGCAATCGGAATATACTTTTTCCAGTTAGAGTACGGACAGGCAGACAAACCGAATTACACATTTGAACTATCAGGAAAGTATTAAAACTTAATAGCATTCAATATTTCTAAACAGCCAGTAATGTTCTTGCCAAGAGAAACTTACCATGTTTATAAAACACGATGTGAAAATGAAGGAATTCGCTATAAGGAATAAGACGACTTTTAGCAGGTGGTTGGACGCTACATCTGTGGACCGAGGCCTATGGCTGTTGCTGCTCCTGCGCTGCAAAGATAAAATGTGGAAAAGGAACATACCAACTCAAACAGATTTTTCAATATCGTTTGGAGAATAAAACAGGAAATTTCGCACAAATGATACAATGTAATAATAAAATAACTTTCTAACAAATCAAAAATTTGGTAGTTTAGGGGCCGTCAATAAATTATGCCACATTCGGAGGGGGGGGCGGGGTTTCGTGAAACAGTGACAGTTTGTGACAAGGGGGTGGAAGAGGGTAAGAAGAAATGTGACATCACACATTTTGATTAAAACAAAAGCATTAAAAGTCAGTAGATTAAATTATGTAATTTGAATTCATAAAGTAAAGATAAGATTGAAAACCAAATTTATTAAATTCCATTTTAATTTTGAAAATACTACTGTTTCAATTTTTTTTTCATATTAATATTTTATTATATAAGTTATTATTATTGTATGTTATGTTTTATGTTGCAAACCGTAGTCTTATATCGTACAAAATAAATACGCGAATCATTTTTATTGTTATGCTCACAAATGTCATTAAAACACATAGTTAAAGTTAAATGATGAAATTTGAAATATGATCTGTATCTTTGTCGCTGAACTGTAAGCATATGTTATGTAACACAGCGTGACATGTGACAAGAGGGGGGGAGGGGGTATGATGAAGTGTGACACTGTGACAAAAGGAAGGGGAGAGGTGGAAAAATATGTGACATCATTTATTAATGGCCTCTTATGAGTTTCTCCATATTACTCCATTTACTTGAATACTATTTATAAAATCAAAATCCTATATATATTAACCTTTTCAAGAGGTAAGGCTACACGGTCTAGCCACCTAATTTCATTTCCAAAAATGACAAATCATATCACGAATATTTTAATAAAATTTTGTTTTGTAATGAATGATTAATGTTGTAAATTTTTATTTTCTAAGAAATTCATTTGAAAATTTTGGGGTCAGTCAATCGTTTCTTCAGTTTACCAACAGATTTCTTCTGTTCCTGAAAAGGTAATGCAATGCCCCTTTTTCTTTTATTTAGAGTCTTAAGATGCCCTCATTTGTAGTAATTTACTTTTGATTTAAAGTATGTTTAAGATTTATATTTTTTAATATATATATATTCTGTGTTTAAAACACTAAAACTTATTGAAATATTTTCAAATTACTCCATTACGTGTTTTGTATACTCAATATAATGTACTTAATAGAATTAGGAATAGTTTTAAAATTAAGGAATTAAATTATGAGAAAAATAAAATATACAAACATAAGAAAAAACGCGATTTCTTCAAAGTTTCGATTTATATATGTATTTTTTTTTCTTTCCATTATATTGTAAAAACGATCCCTAATTTTATTAAGTACATAATATTGAAGATACAAATAATAATAATAATAATAACAATAATGGAGTGATTTGACAAATATGTGCAGAAGTTTTAGTATTTTAAACACAGTATTGTATTTTAAAAAAGCAAGCTTTAAAAATCTATACATTTTTAGCTCACAGGCTATCATAGCTTGAGAGCTTATGTGCCCGCCCGTTCTGTATGTACGTTCGTACGTAACGCGATAACTCATGATAAAAATATCCGATCTAGTTGAAATTTTGTATATAGGTATATCCTGACAAGGCGCTTCCCTGATTAGTTTTTGGAGTTCATTCGATATGTATAAGAGGGGGAACGGGAGGCTCATGCCCCTCCCCTTAATAGAAATGAGTGGCTTTTTCATGCAGAATTAAGTTTTCGTTCAAAATTTAGATATAGGATCATTCTGATGAGGCGATTCCGTGACTGTTATTAGGTGTTCATTGAATAAGTATAAACAGGGGGAACGGGGGTTTTAATGCCCCTCCCCTTAATTTATATAAATGGTTTTTTCAAGCAGAATTGTCAGATTTCGTTCAAATCTCTGAATATTTTTGGAAGTTTAATGGTTAAGTATAAAAGAGGGGGATAACTCCTCTTAAATTATATAAATGTTAAATGTGTTTTTATTAAGAATTATCCGATTTGCTCTGAATTTTGGATATAGATTTTTTATATAATAAAGCATGCCTTTGATAGTTTAGGAGGTTCAATGATTAAGTATAAAAAAGGGGAAATGGGAGAGCGGTTTCCCCTTCTTAATTTATTTTTCGAACGGAATTAATCCTTGGAAATATAAGGCTGTAATGTACAATCAGTATGCGTAGCCTGTGAGCTCAATGCCATCAGTTTAACTGGGCAGTATTCTTTTTATTTAAAATTTAAATTCTCAATTTTTATCCACAAAATGATTTTTTTTGCCCTGCCAAAATCAGTTTTTCTAGTTATTACCCATAATGTGCGTGCATAATAAATAAATGTACATTAGTAAAAATATTCTTTAAAGTTCTTGAAAGATTACAGAGTTCTATTATTTTCCCTTCATATAACATCCTAATATTTTGGTTACAAAATACTACAACTCTAATTCATATTCTTATACAGGGAACATTACAAAAAATAAAGTTACTGAACGCAATGTTAATTCTGTTAACCTTTTCTATCATGGTGGGTTAAATTCTGTTCCACTTAATTATAATATCCTAATGCTACAAACGGCACTAGTATTTTAAAATAATTATTTTCCTTTTAGATTGTACATGAATATAAAGTTTTGCTTATTTTGCTATACTAAACATTCTTTGGTGAACCTAAATTAACCTTATGAATTGCATGAAGATTCGAGTATATTTATTGGGGTTAGAGCATTAGCAAACGGTCAGACGGACAAACAAACCGAATGCATAAGCACTTTTCAATTTTGTTGGAAAGTTCTAAAAAGAAATTATAATCGATTAAAGTGTTTCATTAAGTGATCTTTCTTATCACGTACCTGCGCTCGCTGTATCCAGGTAACAGCCGTGAGCGTCGATATTACCACAAAGGTTGATGCTAGCGTACCAACTAGTGGAAGGGATCTAAAAAAGTAATAAGAAATAAATATAGTTACAAGGGCGGAGCATTAAGTTAGAGAAAGATGCAATACTAAAACTTTATTCAGTCATGGAAAATATACGTAGGTTTAACACATTAACCGCCAAAACTATTGGGCCGAAATATTCAAACTTTCCGTAGTAGAAAATTTTCCGTTGTAGTCAATATTCTACCTTAGACAAATTCTATTCTTTGTCTATGGATTCGCAGGGACTCCAAAAATTTCTCCTAGTGAAGTCATAAATGCCAACATTTCTTAATTATTCCAGAGTCTGATCTAAAATTCGCATGCTTAAACCGGAAAAAGTATATAAAAAAATGTGTCTTTTTTATCTATTTGAACAAAGGTACAATGCGATCATCTTCTTAGATTACCTAGTTGCGAGGTAACTTAACATCCAGTTTAGAGGTAAGTTGTGTTGCTGAGGCGTTAGGGAGCCGTTAAAGAAAAGATATTTAAATGCGGCAGGTGGCCACAAAATTAAAAATTATCTATTAATACTTAAATAAAGAAAAAAAAAGTAGAAAATAATTAAATACATGAATAAAACTTGTAGTTTAGCAAGGATCCATTTTCATTTTTGGATAATAATTTAAATATTTTGGTTAAATAAAATTTCCGGTTGAAAACATGTTCATCTTGGACCAGACTACGAAATAATCAAAAGATGTTGGCATCTCTGGTTAAACGGTTTCCTTTCTTACGCAGAGTCCGCCTAAAAAAATAGAATCAAAAATAAAATGTTAGCTGAAAATTAATGTAAGTAAGCGTGGCGTTCCAATCGTACCTTCCTTTAAAAATTTAACATAAATGCAGAATCCGCACTATAATTATAAAAAAAAACTTATTATTGCAAAAAAAAAAAACACTCTATATGCATATTTTTTCTTTTTCTTTTCTTTTTCTTTTTTCTTTTTTTTTTTTTTTTTTTGTTGTTGTTGTTGTTGTTTATGCTCTTACTCAGTAGTTTCAATTTGAAATAAAATGTTCAATATTTTTTTAACGAACTACTATATAACAATTTTATCTCACATATACTAATAGGTCAACTAGAAACTTCTGTCGTGTAATGGTATATCACGCCTTCTTTTTTTAAAATTCAGATTTCTTTATTGGCAACATTTTTTTTTTTTTTTTTTTTTAACTTGTAAAATTCCCATTGTTTTCACCTTAATCTATAGAGTGAAAGACTATAAGAATTTTACCATTTCAAAAAAGTGGTATCAATGAAGAAATATGAGTTTTTAAAAAGGTAGGCGTGATGCATTATTATACGACACAACTTTCCAGTCGATCTACAGGGTGGTTCAAATTAAAGTATCCCTGTTTGCGACACTCTAGCCAGAGAAGCAGTGGATGAAACGTCTTCATATTTGGTGGGTATACATATTAGACCATGGGAAATTGAACAGTGCAAAAAAGATTTTAGTTCAAACAAAGGCCACCAGGAGATAATAAGACGCTGCGATCGGTTTAAGATAAGAAAAAATGCAATATGACCAAGGATGTTGGTGCCAAATTGTTGATTCCCACCAATAATTTTTAATAGTATTATTTGTTTAGGTTTTATTAGTATATGCTGCGATTAATTTTATTAGTGTTCTAATTAGGCGAAGAATACTAAAAACTTAGCGGTGGGAATTATTTTTTTTTTCATTTTTCTTATTTTAAACCGATTGCAGCGCATTTTTATCCTCTGGTGGCCTTTGTATGAACTAAATTTTTTTATTGCATCAATCAGTTTCCCATGGTCTGATATGTATATGCTCCAAATATAAAATTGTTTCATCCACTGTTTTTCTTGCTAGTGCGTCTCAAACTTTAATTTGAACCACCCTGTAATACCTTCAAGTGAATATGGCTAATTTATATGATATTACAGTAAGAAATTTTCAAGAATGATTGTTTTAGAAAATATTGCTTACAAAAATTATCATTTGGATTAGTTCGGAATTTTATCCTTTAGCATGTTTTCCTTAAAATAAATCTCTTGCAAAAATAATTCGAGGTTAAATAAACAAATAAAAATGTTTGCATTGGAAAGTAAATATACTTACATGGGAAAAACTAGTAATTGAACGCCTGCATTGCAGAGAAAGAGTAAGCAGACGCACGCCATGGAGTATGGGAAGCGGGAATCCCTTTGATTTCTAAAGGATTTTTCGAGGCTGTTGTCATAGAAGTTCAAGAGGATTGGATTTAATTCTTCCCTTTTCTCGCATTGTCTGTAAGAAGATTAGAAAATAGTTTTAGTGAAAAAAAAGTAAATCTTTAAAACGGCCGGCCTCGCAAACAGCAGTGGACATTTCTTTTAGTATGATGGACCACATAGTTGTATTTTATCAAAGATATATCCAGCATACCTGGATCTAAGTTTAGTCAACAGATGCAAAATCTAGGGTTACTTTTGAATTGGGGTATGGGAGAACATGCAATAATACTAACGATATTAATACTCAGAGCCCGATCAAGCTGACGTTGGGCCCAGGGCCTGTTAAAAAGTTGCCCCCCCTCTACCTACACATTTTCGGTGACACTTTCAGAAAAAAAGGGTTTATTTAATGAGTTGACTAACAAGGAAGGTCTCCATACGGGCATACCCCGAAAAATCTGAAAAAATTACAGAATGTTCTTCTCGTGTGGGTATATATGTTTATAAGAAATTTTTCGGCAGAACCTCCATTCAATAGCCGTAAAAAAATAATGAAAATTTCGTTATTTGGCGATTTATCGCCGGTTGGCGAAGGAATGTAGTTTCAAAATATACTTTATGTCAAATACACTTCAAGGGAAAAAAAAGTTTCATGTTGAACTTGTTTTGATAAATTTAATTTAAGTAACTTCAGTTTTGTCAGTTTTAGATTGTTTTAAGCATAATTTTCTGATATCCATACTTATATATATTAATATTCAAATTTAACCACCAAAATATACGATTCAAAACGAAATTCATAACTTAAATTAATTAAATTTGTTTCAAGCTCAAAGTCCAATTGAGAATTGTCTAATAGATTTTGTTGCTATGGAAACACCTGGCTTTTATTTTTAAATACATTTAAATGCATGAAGATAATTTTTCTCAATATGATTTTTTTTTAAATCTATGAAAACATTTTTTTCAGTGATTAATTAAATAGCTACTTCAACAAGTAATATATATATATGTAATACAATATGTATATATATGTATATAATATATTAAAGTCTCTTGTTTATGTTTAAATTCATTAAATGTCATTTACATGCATTCTAAATATAAAATATCTCGTAGTTTCAAGTTGCATTATAATCGTTTGCTTTTGGCGAGGAAAAGGGCTGCTCGCCAAATCGAGTGACGCTTTCGTCTTTTTACGCCAAATATTCGAAAATATTTTATTTTTTTACACAATATCTAATGTGATTCCGCCGCTAATTTTGACTGATCCTTTATTACATACATAAGTACTTTAATTAGTATTTTTTTCACAAAATTCTGAGTATGCCCAGTATGGAGACCTTCCTTGTAAGTTGTTTGGGTGAAAAGTGCGTCTTTAAAAGCTTCTAAAATTTTATTGAGTCATTCAGAATATTTAAATTTTACATTTCATATTTTATAAAACAATATTATTTGAAAAGTATTTGATTAAGGGAAAAAATCAGCCACATAATTTGTGGGCCTCTGAAATTGGTCAGCCCAGTTCCAAGGCTCCGGAGGCCTCTGCATTAATCAGGCCCTGTTAATATTAATTACTACACTCTCAAAAAAACTTCCGTTTCTTCACAGAAATGTACTGGCAGCACTACTGCCAGTGACTGTCTGTAGATTGACAAATATCCGTTTATTTTTTTCTCCATCAAAAGAGGTAAAATATCCGTCATTTGAAAAAAATTTGGAAAAGCAAATACGGCAGATCGAACTCACGACCCCAGCATTGGAAACCGAGCGCATTGCCTCGACACCACGTTTGCACATCTGAAAAGTGCTTTGAAGTAAAAACATTAATTTATTTAATATAGGTTTGGTTTGGTCTATTTCGTTTTTTTTTTTTTTTTTTTTTTTTTTTTTTTTTTTTTTTTTTTGTATGTTTAGTATTAATATAGTATAAAAATGTGAATTTTAAATATATTACATAGAATGGTAGAGGAAAAATATGGATTGTCTATTTTATTCGATAAAATTTTTTTTAATACTATCATTTTTTTTTTTTTTTTTTTTTTTTTTTTTTTTGCATATTATTTTTTAATTAAAATATCTTTTAAATGTGTTCACTTAAAGTATATTTTAAATGCGAATATTTATTATATAAATAACTTAGTATATTCAACTTTATTCAACTTATCGAACTTTGAATAACAAATTGTGAGAATTTTTGAATGAATGAAGAAAGCAATTGTTTATTTTTAAATTCGAAAACATTTTTGTTTTTTTAAATTAAATTAGACATTCAAATCTATAGAATATTTTGTTTTTTATTTTAAAAATAAATTCGAAATTATTACTAACAGACCCAATACGCATGCATGCTAGAAATAAACGGAATATCTTCCTCATTTTTCGACGTTCGGAATGAATTCACAGATCAAATATGTTTTCTGAGAGTACGGAAATTATTTGTGAAAAAATAAGGATAACTTACTGTATATTGACGAATTTTTCTGACAGTGTCTATATTATAAAGGCCAAACGTATCTGTGCGTAACGCATACGTCATTTTACGAATGGCAACACTTTCCGATGAAATTTCCCTTTTGCAATTTTCACTACTGCAATTTCTTATACTTCTAGACATCGCACATTTTCAATCTTTACACCGTCGTATGGGGAAAAAATGTACTTTTAAATAAAATTTGTTTGAAAACTGCATCTATATTTGTTTCTGAGAAATTAATTATTTTGTAGTTTTTCTAAGCGTGGCAACAGAAGTACTCCATGCCTATTAAAAGCAAAAGGAAAAAAGCCGAAAAGGGCTGATTACTTTATTATATTGCCATTTTCTCATTAAAAGTTAAAAAACAATTAAAGTACGTGCTGTGTCAAGAGTCTATTATAAAACCCTGTGAATTTTGGTTTTATTTATAAAATTACATGTATACTTAAAAGAATATAAATAGTTAAGTATCAGTTTCAGTTAATAGCATCGAAACTTCAAGTTTTGAACTAAAATTACCAACTTAAAATACTGATTTATATATAATAATAATAATAATAATAATAATAATAATAATAATAATAATAATAATAAAAGATGAATATACAGATATGAGAGGTGCATATTTAAAATTTTTATACAGTGAAAATGGTGTCGGGTTTAAATTTCACGGGAAACAAATTCTATGATTGAGTCAAAGTGGAATAAGTTCTGTTTTTTTCATTTTGGAATAATAGCATAAGAGCTTTAATTGATAACTTTATCATAGTAGCAGATCTTTATTATTATTATTATTTACTGCTTACATGTACGATTAAAGTTTAATTGTAACAATTTTTACAATTGAGTTTTATAAAAATAGTATTTTGTTAACTTTGGGTTAAATAAAAATTTTTTAAGCGTTAGACTTACGAATATAAGGTGTGTTTTATAGGTAAGTTACGAATATAAGATGTATTTTATAGTATTATTGTAACTAATTTTATAGGTATATTAAAATCAATGAAATAGTTATTTTTTAAACATTTTCTTTCGTCGAAATTCGACGGGTTCTACCTTGTAACGATAATAGTACTAATTTTTTAACTGGACAGATCGAATCCTAGTCAAAGTAAGGATTCGAACCAGGGCAATGGCAGATTCAACGGAGAAGTCACAGGGGTCATGACCACTCCTCCTCCTCTACTTACCTGAACGAAGAAAATTTTTAAAGAACAATGTAAAAATGAAATATACAGGGTTTGTCCGAAAAGTATTAGGACTGATTTTCTTCCGCCGCGACTGTACTTCAGAGCGTGCGCGCACCCACTGGATTCGGTAGAGGGCGCTCCTAGCTAACGAACGAGGGGCTGTTCAGTTGTCACCGAGCACCTGGAGAGTCAGGACAGACATTTTCGCGCGACGTGTTTCTGTGAGTGGTGCAAACCGAAAATGCAGCGTTCGTTAGAGCAGAGGTATGCGGTTAAATTCTGTGTGAAACTCGGTAAACCTGCGACAGAGACGTTTGATATGATCAAGCAGGCTTACCCAGATGTTGCTTTAGCAAGAAGTGGTGTGTTTCGGTGGCACCAGGTCTTTTTGGAGGGCCAGGAAGAGGTCGCCGATGAAAATCGTGCAGGAAGATCTTCGACTTCGACAAACAGCGACTCGTGTGCGCAAAGTTTTGAACTCAGACCGTCGACTAAGTATTCGTTTAATTGCCCAGATGGTAAATTTACCAAAATCTGTGGTTCATGATATTGTGAGGGAGCATTTGAACATGCGCAAGGTATGCGCGAAGATAGTCCCAAAAGTGCTCACTGACGACCAGAAATTGCGGCGAGTGGAAGTGTGCCAAGAAAATTTGAACATGTGTGAAAGTGACCCCCAATTTTTGGATAACGTAATCACAGGTGACGGGTCATGGGTCTTTAAGTATGATCCCGAGACAAAGAGGCAATCTTCCGAGTGGCACACGCTGGCGTCTCCTCGCCCAAAAAAGGGACGAATGAGAAAATCGAAAATGAAAACAATGCTCATTGTCTTTTTTTGACATCAAAGGCATCGTCCACCACGAATTTGTTCCGCCTGGACAAACCGTCAATGCCAAGTTTTACGTGGAAGTGCTCAAGAGACTCAAACGAAGGGTCAGTCGGGTCCGACAAGACATCGCAGCCGAATGGAAGTTGCACCACGACAATGCCTCGGTTCACACCGCCTTTCTTGTGAACAGCTACCTGACCAAGGCCGCCATCCCAATGCTTCCGCAGCTGCCCTACAGCCCAGATGTGGCTCCCCCGGACTTTTTTTGTTTCCTCGCCTGAAAAAGCGAATGAAAGGCAACCATTTTGAGACGACAGAGGGGATCCAAGCAGCATGCATCGCGGCTCTCAAAGCTATCCCGGGGAATGCCTTCCGTGACGCCTTCAATGCTTGGAAATCGCGCTGGCAGCGCTGCATCGACGCAGAAGGAGCCTATTTTGAAAGTTTTTAAAGAATTGTAGTGATTGGCTCAAGAAATTTTTTTAAATCGACTCAGTCCTATTACTTTCCGGACAAACCCTGTATATTAAATTCTTTCAATTTTACCACTTGCTTAACAACGTGAATTATTTTGGCTGTCTAAAGCTCTATATAATACAAATAGTTCATTTTTGACTCATGAATAAAGTCATTTTCAAACTAAGAGACAAGATATTTGCAATTGAAGTTATTCAGAACAAATGTCATAGATTAGACTTTTCCATTTTTCGATAATCTTTCGGATAATCTCCGCAAATTATGGAGTTTAAAATTGAATTTCAATATGCGTCAGTCAATTGCTTCCACATGAAGGCATTTCTGTAACTGTCAAGTCCTAAAAATTATCATAAAATACTCAATTTCTCAATGATCCTTCGTTCTTATGAGAAAATGGGAAATTCTTCAATTTCTTGGTATCTGAATAAAATATGTAGAATTTTTATTTTACGAAAATTAATGCAATTTGTATTTACGAATGAAAATAATTTTTCAGAAGTGTTAGAAAAGTAGCCATTTTGGACATAGGAACATTCCAAATTACTTATTGCAAAAATTGCTTGTTAAAATATCCCCTACCCCATCAAAAAAGGGCGCCATGACCCTCTTCTAAATTGAGGGCTGGATCTGTCCTTGAACCAGGTACAATTTGGTTGAAGTGGCCATTGGAACTATACAACTGATCTATAATATTTTTATCAGGAAAGGGCAGCTGACGTCACTGTGGGTCGCATTACAGTGGGTCAGTAGGAAATGCCTGTCCGTTCGTTACGACTGCTATTATACAGTTCTGGCAATTTGATTGGTCAACGATTAACAGGTCTATGACAAAATTGGCCCTTCTCGCCAAGATGATACCTACAATGATCCTTAAACAAAAATGTAGTGGTAGATTGGTTGACGGGAGTGGTTGTTTGTAAACATGCCCTTTCCTTATTGGTAATTGGATTTTTTTTTTTTTTTTTTTTTTTTTCTGGCTATCAGATTTTATAAAATTTGTAAAGGCCTACACATGTATTTGAAAAAAAAAAATCAGAAATTAATAATTATCTTTTTTTTATGATACATTGAAGATGATTAGTTTTTGTCCTTGGAAGACCTACTGATGGGTGAAATTCTTCTGGGCTCGTACGCATAACACATTTATAAATATGTTAAACATTTTAGCACTAGAAATTTCATAACGTAATAGTCGCAAAATCTGAAGTTAAGATTGTTTTGCATTCCTAACTTCAGATATAGCGTCCACTAGGCTACGAAATTTCTCGTACTAAATGTCTGAAATGCTTACGTAAAAAGTAAAAATGAACACCAGCTATATAAAAACGATATTCCAATAAGTACAATTCATATTTGTCACAGGAATGTTTCTTTAGATTTAAATGTAAAAAACAGGGTTGAGATGCCCTGGTGCGGTTGTAAACTTACGAATACTGTTGCAGATGTGTCAATTTGAAAGTCTGACTTGCATCAGGGTTGCCAGATTTGTGAGCTGATTCTGGCCTAAGCGGAATATAACTACACGGAATCAGTCGCTCCCGTAATCCATACCGATTTTTAATCCGTCGCGATTCTGGCCTGAGAGCGGAATTTCAAGCAACCTTTAACCCCTCCCTTTCAAGGTGAACCAGTTTCGACCAAGGACACACGTAGTTTGTTTATTTACAGGGGATCTAAACACGTGTGTTTGCAAGTAGCAAGCCCTTTAAAAAAAGACCGCAGTATTATTAAATACCTGTAAGGGAATGATATAATACCGCTATAAACAGTATAAAAAGTTTTAACAGGTGGGATGAGTTATAAGTAATTTTCGAAGTTTTAAGATACAATTATAAAATTTAATTGATATTTAGAGAAAAAATTAAAAGATATTAAAAATAAAACATCTTGCAATAACAATTTTAGATTAGCTCAATTTTTAATATTCTAAAAAATATATTTTAATATGATTTTTTTTTCTCTTTTTCCAATATAAGCTTCAACATACAAAATATATGTCAGCGAAAAAATTGAAAACTTATTTCACTCATTTACAATTATAAAATTTTTATTAATATTAAAATTAAAATCAAGGAATTATTTAATTAAAAACTACTTGTAATTATTCTTTTGAACTAATACAGTGGATTTTAATCTTCTCAAATATACATTTAAAATAATAATAATAATAATGTGAGTATACTTTATTAAAATAACAATTTTAATTCGAACTTTTTTTTTTCAAGTTTTATAATACAAGCTATAATAGTCCAATAATTGAAAAAGCATGCATCATCATATGTTGTACTTATAATTACAAAATTCTTATTGTTATTTAACCCTTTATCTACCGATATTATTTAAACAAAAACTATTTGTAACTATACTTTTCGATTTCGATAAATTTTCTCACTAATATATTTTAGCATTTTTTTTTCTTTTCTTAAATACAAGTTGTGCCAGTCAAATAATAATGGTTTTTCTTCATTTAAAGTAAAATCAAGGTATTATTTAAAGAAAAACTATTTATAAGCACTCTTTTGATTTAGTGCAATCAGTTATAATCTTCTCAAAAATATATTTTAGCTGAAAGGTTTTTTTTTTTTTTTTTTTTTTTTTTTTTTTTTTTTTTAATACAAGTTTTAAAATATAATTTATAAAATACGAGCTATATCAGTCAAATATAATTGGAAAATTAGACTTGTTATAATTATTTTACATTTACAATTATATATTTTTTTACTGTTTCGATCAAAATAAAGGAATTTTTTAAGCTCAAACCCTTTGTAATTACGCTTTTGTTTTACCCCACAGTGGCCGAGAGGTTCTGAGCACGAAACTCGTCGACGGGAGGTGCTAGGTTCGAACCCAATCGCGCCCGTCAGCCTAATCGCTCGGGATTTTTCGTGATTTTCCATGCGTAAATAGGGTTAGATCCCCTAAGAAAGACCCCCAGAAAAGGCACTCCTCCACTTAGGGCATATATTCCTCGTGAAAAATCTCCGCCCCACCTAATTGATTTAATTTGTTTATTTTTTTTAAATTATTTAATCGCTGAAATGATATTTGTTTTTATTAATGTTCTTAAAATATTTTTCTTTGAAAAATTGTAAGGATACAAAATTAGACTTACAAGAGCGCTGAAAAAATGTATAGTTAAATTTCTCGCGAAAAAGAATTTCGTTCACATTTTGCCATCTGTCTTAATGTCTTGAATTGATAAAACACCTTTACTAAAGTGTATGCTTTTCTTAAAATTGTTTTATGCACTTTGAATAATTAGCAATTCCAATGTTATTTATAGTAAATACAACAAAAACATAGAAGAATATAATTTAATAAAATTATTTATAAAATATAATTCTAATAATTTGAAAATTTTGCTTAGAAAAACATAATTTAATTTTGAATTATCTTTAATCATTTGCTGCCCCCCCCCCTCCTCTTATTCTTCCCACATGTACACACTAAGAAAAAAAAATTATATGCGTTATTTTACGAAAAAAATTTTGAGCCCACTCAATATTTTTGAAAAGTTGGCGCTGTTGTTTTGATACCTCATTTTTACCTTACTACAAATATATCGCGAGATATTGTTAATTCTGTTAATAGATCTAGCGCAATTACCCATACTTAACAAAAACTTTAAACTGATTTTATTCCCCTGTTCATATTTTTATAACTTGCTTGTTTGATAAATACTAATGCTTTTTTTCTTATGTAGATAGCGTTTTTATTTATTTTTTATTTATTTTTTTTATTTTTTATTTATTTATTTATTTATTTATTTTTTTTTTTTACTTCATGAGGTATTTAATATTTTTGTGTAAGCACTCTTTTTGATTTAGTGCAATAAGTTGTATTCTTCTCAAAAATATATTTTAGCTAATTTTTTTTTTTTTTTTTTTTTTTTTTTTTTTTTTTTTAAATACAAGCTTTAAATTATAATTTTTAAAATACGAGCTATATCAGACAAACATAATTTGAAAATTATGTTTGACTTTTTATTATTTTACATTCACAATTATATATATTTTATTGTTTAGATCAAAATAAAGGAGTTTTTTAAGCACACCCCATTTGTAATTACACTTATGTATTCCCTGATCAGCGGCCGAGAGGTTCTAAAAACGAAACTGGTAGACGGGAGGTGCTAGGCTCGAACCCAATCGCACCCGTTGGCCTATCGTTCGGAATTTTTAGAACCTTGGTTTACCATGCGTAAATACGGCTTAGGCTCCCAAAGAAAGACTCCCACAGAGGGCACTCCTCCACTTAATGTCTATATTCTTCGTGAAAAAACACCGAAAACATAAAATAATGCACTTTGTAAAAATCATCATAAATAAAAAATAAAGGAGTTGCTTTATTTTTATTTATGGTGATTTTTACAAATTGTATTATTTTATTTATATTCCCCGTGTTGATAAATGGCCGTCATAAACACAATCAACTAACCTACACTTTTGTATTACTCTGATAAGTTTTAATCTCAAAATATATATTATTATATTTTAGCATAAATGAATAAATATATATATTTAAATACACGTTTTAAAATACAAACAGCTTTAACTCAAATAATTAAAAAAATATGCTACAATCACTTTTGGTTTATATTAAATTGAAGCTAAAATTACTGCTACTGATGAACATAACAAAACTGAAAACAAAAATACTAATAATAGAATGCGAATATACATTTAATAAAAAATAAGTCTCTATCTTCACATAGAAGATCTGCTAATATAAACGCCGCCATCTTAAACCGACATAGATAGTGGGTTTCCGGCTGCCTATAGCAGTCGGAGGAATTACGAGAAAACAAGCCCGTCAAACCGGAGAGGATTCCGAGACGATAGGGGCAGAATTAGAAATTATCACTTCGTCGGAGGATTTCGAGAAAGTCGTCCGATCCGACAGGGGCAGAATTCGCCCGTTGGCATCTTTTTTAGTTCTGAAATTTCACGATTGTATTATTTTGTTTATTTAGTGACAGATATTTCCATATTTATAAAGTAAAAGTTTTTCTTTCAAAATTTCTGATGTGAATTCGAAGTTTTTAAATTGAAAGTGGAGTTTAAACTAGCAACTCATACTTGCATTTGATCTCCACTTGTGTAGCTGCACTGAAGATTAGTCTGAATGAGGTTGAAACTTTGGGTTTTTCTTGATATTGATGTAAACAATTGAAAGATAATGTTTAATTTAACACTGAACGCCCGAAAATTTTACTCAAATTTGATAATAACATTTCAAAACAGAATTTTTATTCAAAAATATTTAGTTTATTTATTTAACGTAAATCTCCATGGTTTGTTTGACTTATTTCAAGAAAAAAATTCGAAATTTAATCGCACGGTCGGAGTTGAATCGACTCCATCTGGCCGTTCTAGTGTTAAGTAGCTATTTCAACAAACAAATGAAATAGGATTTTTAGCAATTATAATGATGTTTTTTATTACAATTGATGTAATCAGAATTATGTTGATAAATGTTTCATTGCTCAACAAATATTAATAAATATAGTTTAAAAAAACTAAAAAACACGCTTTTTAAGTATATCAAACTAAAAGGTGAAAAATAATTCGTACTATAAGCTGAAAACGAAAATAGATGAAAAATACTATATCTATATAATAAAGGCCAAACGTATCTGTGCGTAACGCATACGTCATGTTTTGAATGGCAACACTTTCCGACGAAATTTCGGTTTTGCAATTTTCGCTATTGTAAATTTTTAAACTTCTAGACATTGCACGTTTTCAATCTTTATACCATCGTTTAGAGAAAAAAATGCACTTTTAAATGCCGTTTGTTAGAAAACTGTATCTCAATTTGTTTTTGAGACATTAATTTTTTTGTAGTTTTTGGTTCAATTTCTCTAATGGTGGCAACTTGAGTATCGCATTTATGTGGGAAAGAGAGGAAAAATAGCCATAGAGTAAAAAAGAAAAAAAAAATAGAGATGCAGTTAAGTGGCTGGAGGTGACGCCAAAAGTGTAACCCTAAAATTCGCAGCATTGCATCAAACACAACGGCGTGCTTTCACAAAAGAGAAAAACTTTTAGCCATGCAAATTTAATTCATAATACAATGAAATGCTATTTTATAATGCTAAAATATATTCAGATCTTTTTCATTTAGAGAAAAAATGATGTTAAAAAATTCGGTCTCTGTTCCATGTGATTGTTTTGTTTGGGGCGAATGAGAGACTTAAATTGGAAGAATAGCGCCCATCAAACCGTTTTAATCGCATACTGCACCTCCATCTATCTCTTTTCTCCATGGAAAATAACAGATCACTGTATATTTTAGTTGTCATTCTTTCATAGCAACTGAAAAAAATAGTAATTAAAAACCTGTTATGTCAATATATCGTCGGCTATAAAACCCGGTGAATGTTGTTGGTTTTATTTCGTTTTTATCTATGAATTTAGTGACTTTCAGTTCGTTGTAAACTTACTTTACAAAAGATACATCAATTAACCTTTACAAAAATGTATTTTAAAGAATATCTGGGTGTCATATTTTCTTAGTTGTTTTTAAAAACTAAGAATGCAATTTTATTCTTTGGCGAAATCTTTGGCTAATAACTGCTATGGTGCGTCTAATACGCAGGGCCGTGGTGAACAATAGGGAGGGCTCGGGAGAATGTAGGGGGGGGGGGGGCTCATAGTTTTTTTTCTCTCTATCTGACGCAGAAAGATAAATTAGTGCATATTCACATTGTAGGTACTCTGTTTCTTATTAAACTGTTAAAATAACTTCATTTCATGCTTAGAAAAGTACATGATAATGAAAGTTTTGAGTGTATAACTGATGCAAAATAGCCCATCATGTTAGCTTCATATGTACAAATAGGATGAGGGAGTGTTGAAACACTTATTTTAGATACAATTTAGTAACTCTGCAAAACTGTGAAAAGGTTTTAAAACTAAATTAGATTTCTAAACAATATTTCATTTGAATTTTCGGAACAGAAATTCATTGAGTGACCTTGGAATCGTTTTCGGGGGGGGGGGGGGGGGGGGGGGGAGGGCTCAAAATATTTTAGGGGGGGCTGAGCCGCCCATAGCGCCCCCTTAGCTACGGCCCTGCTAATACGGAAGTACCGATAATTTTTAAAGCTGTATATGATTAAAAAATAATATGTTTCATATAAAATTGCTATTTGGAATTAGTTGGCAGTTTAAAAAGCCTATTACGCAGAAAAAATTTATTAGACTTTCCAATTTTAAATTTTAAAAATGTTTTTCACCTTTACTTTGTGACCCGGGAACCCCGGGTTCGGTGTACTAGTTACTATAAAATCATTGTTATTATAGAAATCAATTAATAAGCAATAAATAAAATTATCGTGGAAAAAAAGCGTGGGATGCTCCATCTACCATGCTCCATCTATCAGTTCTTAAGAAGCACCCCACGCTTTTTTTCCACGATAATTTTATTTATTGCTTATTAATTGATTTCTATAATAACAATGATTTTATAGTAATATAGTATTTTTCATCTATTTCCGTTTTCAGCTTATAGTACGAATTATTTTTCACTTTTTAGTTTGATATACTTAAAAAGCATGTTTTTTAGTTTTTTTAAACTATAATTATTTTTCACTTTTTAGTTTGATTACTTTAAAAGCGTGGTTTTTAGTTTTTTTAAACTATATTTATTTTTTATTTTTTAGTTCGACTTATTGTTAAAAATGAAGTTTTTTTTAAGTTATTGTAGTAAGTTTTATGAATTTCCGATAGAGGGTGAACGGATGTAAAATTCTTCTAGAACAGTATAATACAATTTGAGGTGTTAAATTCTAAAGTAAATATTGATGCGGGTAGTATAGTGAATTTCCAACAGAGGGCGGATTTATATGGCCAAATTTGGAGACATTCTTTCATTTGGCACCAAGTACGTGTTGTGGCTTTCGTAATATTAATAGTAAATTTTTCGGCTAAATGTCGCCAATATTTTGTGAAATATCGCCAACTTATTGGTTGTCTCATGACCCTGACCCGTATTACCGAAAATGACCCACTAATCAAATTTGATCAAACATGTGATTTAGCTCAAAGGTCTCCAGGTAATCAAAAAAAGTAGAATATAAAATTGAATCAAAATCATTTAAGCCGTTACTTACAAGGAAGGTCTCCATTGGGGGCATACTCGGAATTTTTTGAAAAAAATACGAATTAAACTACTCATGTAGGCAATAAAGGATCAGTGAAAATTAGCGGCGGAATTACATTATTAGATATGTAAAAAAATAAAATAGTTTGGAATAATTGGCGTGAAAAGCTGAAAGCGACGCGGGATTTGGCAAGCAGTGCATTTCCTCGCCAAAAGCAGACGATTTTAACGAATCTGAAAATTGATTTTAATTGACTTCACTGTTAAAAATCAGCAGCATTTACTGCAACGTCACTCCACTACTTTTATAGAATACCTCTCTTCTGACCAATGAGAATGCTCCATAGCACGGCGAATTGACCGTGTCACACACTGTTAAAAATCTGCTGCATTTTGTTGCAACGCACTCCACCGCTTGTATATAACTAGGGGGGCCCCGCCCCCCTGCTCGCTATGCTCGCCAACCCCCCGCGCAATCGCTTCGCGATTCCAAATTATTGTCTACCCCTGCTTGCTGCGCTCGCCAATAACCCATGGTATGAATAAGCAATTGCAGACCTTTCAAATGATGTGTCACACGACTGGTGTTGTAAAGAAACTAAAAATGTGCCCCCCTGGGGGGCAGAGTGGGAGGCGACACAAAAGACATCCATAATATGAAAAAGCAGCTGCAGACCTCTCAAATGATGTCACACGACTGGTGTGGTAAAGAAATTAAAAATGTGCCCCCCTGGGGGGGCAGAGTGGGGGATGACACACAACACATCCATAATATGAATAAGCAGTTGCAGAACTTTCAAATGATGTGTCACTCAACTGGTGTTGTAAAGAAATTAAAAATGTGCCCCCCTGGGGGGGCAGAGTGGGAGGCGACACAAAAGACATCCATAATATGAATAAGCAGCTGCAGACCTCTCAAATGATGTCACACGACTGGTGTGGTAAAGAAATTAAAAATGTGCCCCCCTGGGGGGGCAGAGTGGGGGATGACACACAACACATCCATAATATGAATAAGCAGTTGCAGAACTTTCAAATGATGTGTCACTCAACTGGTGTTGTAAAGAAATTAAAAATGTGACCGCCCCCCCCCCCCCTGGGGAGAGCAGAGTGTGGGGGTGACACACAAGACATCCATAATATGAATAAGCAGTTGCAGACCTTTCAAATCTTGTGTAACACGACTGGTGTTGTAAAGAAAATAAAAATGTGTCCCCCCTGGGGAGCAGAATGGGGGATAACACACAAGACATCCATTATATGAATAAGCAGTTGCAAACCTCTCAAATGATGTATCAAACGACTGGTGTTGTAAAGAAATTAAAAATTTGGCGAAATATTACAGTTATCGCCAAGTTGGCGTCACTTTTGACAACTAATTTTGGTCGCCAAATTTGGCGATATATCGCCAAGTTTGCGACAAACTTGGCGATTGTTGGCAATGGTAACCTTTCCTCTCTTTATGGTAACCCTTATGGCGATGCATAGACGGAGCCCTTTCCTGATTGGTCTATTCGACTCATGGAAGGAGTGGACAACCCGGATTCGTTAGTTCCGGAAATCTTCCACATCAGCATCATTCCAGGAGTCATTCCTTTTAAGGCTAGTTTTTTTTTACTATAGAAGGATATCTCTATTCCAACCAATGAGAAAGCTCCATTTCACGGCCAAGTAACTGTTTTCTATACAAGCAAGGAAGTGCGTTGCAACAAAATGCAGCAGATTTTAACAGTGTATTTTTCAATTTGGGGCAATTTTAATCAATTTAAATTGTGTTTTAAATGATAAAATATATTAATTTTATTTTGTTATAAGTACATATAAACGTATATGACAAAATTACACTTAAAGTAAAGTAAAAATGCAAAACTAAAATTACTTAAACTAAACTTATTTAAATAAATTGAACATAGAAAGTTTTTTTTTGAAGTATTCGAAGCGTAAAAGCGTATTTTTCAAAATTTCGTTTTTTCGCCAACCGGAGATAAATCGCCAAATAAACGAAATTTTTATTATTTTTTTACGGACGTTATAAGGAGGTTCCGCCGAAATTTTTTTTATAAACATATATAACTATATGAGAAGAGCATTATGTAATTTTTTCAGATTTTTCTGAGTATGCCCGTATGGAGACCTTCCTTGTTAGATAAAATTAGCTTGACAGCATTCATCAATAAAGCGAAATGGCCCACTAATATAATTTTGCTTAACTTGCGACTCTGCCCAATAGTCTTCTCGTGACAAAAGACGTTTCGTTACAAAATTTAGGTAAAATTGATTGAATCGTTGTTATATAATTAGAATAACCCTAACCCATTATGACCCAAAATGACCCATCATTAATCGAATTTTCGCGAGCATGTGTCCTGGTTCCTTGTCCAATGGTTTTCTCTTGCCCGAGAATATCATAATACAAAATATAGTCAAAATGGTGAGAGAAATTTTCTACATAAAATTAGCATGACCCATCAATGACCCACAAAAGACCCTTATAATCGGAATCTCTCCAACATGTGACTTAGCCCATTAGTTTCCTCGTGTCTAAAAATTGTTACATACAAAATTTCGTTAAAAACGATCCAGCCGTTCTTTAAATATAAATAGCTTGACCCAGACCCTTTATGACCCATTAATCGAAATTTCTCGAAAGTGTGATCTAGCCCAATGATTTTCTTGTGCCAAAAAAATGTTATATACAAAATTTCGTTAAAATCGATCCACCTGTTCTTTAGATGTAGCTTGACATGATCCATTATGGCCCATCATGACCCACAAATGATCATTATAGTCGAAATCTCTCAAACATGTGATTTAGCCCATTAGTTTCCTCGTGCCAAAAACTGTTCATACAAAATTTCGTTATAATCGATCACGCCGTTCTTTAAATATAAATAGCTTGACCCAGACCCTTAATGACCCAATATGATCCATTAAAATTTTTTCTCGAACATGTAACCTAGCCCAATGATTTTCTCGTGCCCGAAAACCATAGAATGCAATTTTTAGTCAAAACTGCGTGAGAAAATCTTTAGATAAAAATAGCATGACCCACAATGACCCTAAAAATGACCCACTAACCGAATTTTTTTGAACATGTTACCTAACCCAATGGTCTTCTTGTAATCCAAAACGATAAAATAAAAAAATTGGTCAAAATCGTTAGAGCCGTTTTTTAGATAAAAATGGCTTGACCCATAATGACCCAAAAATGACTCACTAATCGAAATTTTTCGAACATGTGACCCAACCCGATAGTTTTCTCGTGCCAAAAAACTGTTACATACAAAATTTCGTTATAATCGATCACGCCGTTCTTTAAATATAAATAGCTTGACCCAGACCCTTAATGACCCAATATGACCCATTAAAATTTTTTCTCGAACATGTAACCTAGCCCAATGATTTTCTCTTGCTTGAAAACCATAGAATGCAATTTTTAGTCAAAACTGCGTGAGAAAATCTTTAGATAATAAGGAGAGTTACAAGCTCACAAACTCACATACAGGTGAAGGTAATAAAAGCGTGTTAAAAAACAATAATAATTTACAGTCATCGCGGATTTTGGAAATTCTTAACTCTTCGAGGGGCAAGCACTTCTATTCTTAAAATATTGAAAGGATTCATCGATACCAGAATTCAAAAAAGGAATTTATGTAGAGGTGAGTTAGCCTCAAAACCCATAAAAACATACTCATAATGTAACTGTATTTAAATAGCTGCACGAAGTCCAAAGGCCCTGGCCCTGGCAAATTATTGCAAGCTAAGTGCAATATGCAGGGTGTGAACGTTTCAAGATTTCGGAACGAGAGAATGACCTGGAACTGTGGTTGAGAGCAGATGGGCTCCCGTAGCTCGTGCTTTGCCGGAACGAAGTTCCCGCATAAAAAACCTTCTAAAAGGATCGACTGATGATTCATCCTCGAATAATTACTAATATGTGTTTGTTATTTTTATATTTCTATTAGCCAAGAGATGTCAATTTATGTGTACTAAAATATATAATCAATAACTGGCAATTAAATATTGATTTAGTGATATACTAGCATACGCAGCCCGCTTCGCCGGGCTTAATTTGAAAGTTTATTTAATAATTTATGTGTATGGTACGCTTCTCTCTCAGCTGGCGACGGATCCCCCGGTGACTCTACGCTTCTCTCTCAGCTGGCGACGGATCCCCCGGTGACTCTACGCTTCTCTCTCAGCTGGCGACGGATCCCCCGGTGACTCTCCCCGGACCATCGGCACTCCACGTGCGTCGGGTGAGCGTCAGAACAAACTTTCAGCATATACATATGGGTGGTTGTACTTGAATGCACAGACCTGCGCGTTTTTTTCTATCTTGCTTTTATACCTCTGGACCGAGTTGGCGCATTGCCAAGATTTGCTTCCTCTGGACCGAGTTGGCGCATTGCCAAGATTTGCTTCCTCTGGACCGAGTTGGCGCATTGCCAAGATTTGCTTTCCCCTGTGCCTCAATTAATTAATTAATTATCCTCAGAATTCCTTTTATTTATAGAGATTAGATTTTTTTTTTTTTTACTAATGCCTCCTTTTCCTTTGCCCTATTCCTATATTTATTTCAAAATCAACAAAAGATTTTCTTCACATACGTAATAAAATTAAAATTTTCATTTCTAAATTCGAATGTCAATGTGGCATTTTGCAATTAAAATTAAGTGAGATGTATATTACCCCACCGCCCTTCAAGGGATTAAAGCGTCTTTTAGAAAATTTTGTGCTCTGGTGGCTTCTTTATTTCAGGTTTGGATGCTGACCTGAGAAACAGCGAATCATTACAACTTTTTAATAAAAATTGATTCAATTAAATTCATTTTCGACCTTTCAAATCTTAACTTTGTCTCCATGACTTTTTAATAGCAATTTGCATTAAAATTTTTCAATTCAACCGATGTCGATGCTTTCGATGTCATCACTTGCCGGACTCTTATGAATCATTTTAAAGATTAATTAAAGAACATTAAACATTACAGACATAAATAAATAAACAAATGGGCTAAAATATCATGATGAACATTATGAGTGAAAGTTATCGTTTTGCTTACCTACAGCTAAATCCTGAGTCAGAACTTGGCAAGAGATTCGTTTCAATGAGAGCCAAACTCTGAAATGAAATAACCGAAACGTCACACATATAAGTTGTTTCCCCTCAAGATCGCCCAAACTTTGTACAGCCAGATTCCTCATTTGAGGCACATAAAAAATGACCACAGAGCTCCAAGACTACAAGCTATAGTTTTCGAGAGAAATGCGAAAAAAAAATGTTTTACGTCATATCTGGTACAAGGAAAAATATCTTTATTGTAAACATGAACTTCGGTATTTGTATTATATGTATGCAGAACGACCACTGCGCAGAATGAGGTATGCATGCGCGCGCAGCGGCATGACTGATTGTACACGTTATAGAAGCATGAGGTCCACAAATGAATAGCTAATAGGTGCAGCCCAAACGACCGCTTGGTATCATTGCACGAAGGGCGCACGCATACTTCGATATGCACAGTGGATATTTTGTGCATCTTCCACTGCAAACTTGTGCAAATATCCATTTTAATGTTTCCTATAAAAATATTTTTACTTGCACTGGATACGTTATACAATTCTTTCACATTTTTCTCGAAAACTATGGGTCGCAATAGCATAGTTCTTTGGGTACATTTTATGCCACTTCAACCTAGGAATCTGGCTGTGCAGAGTTTAGGACGTCTTGACGGGGCACCCTGTAAAAATCAATTTTATTATTATTATATGTAATAACTAGTGTTAGCAGGTGCCTCGCGTAAATAGAGGCTCGAAATGTTCTGGCCACCAATATTTTAAAGTAACTTTCTTCGACTTATGTAATGACCTTATTATCTGCCGCTAAAATAGCGAAGTAAACTGTTAGAAATTAGCGGTAACCAGACTATTTCTAGCCTTAATTTAAGCAGGACACATCAAACCCCATCCCTAAACCAATTACAGGTACAACATAATTAAAACTAGCGAAAGTAGGCAAAATTCATTTGCTATATTATGAAATGAGTAACTAAGAGAATTTACGTAGTTTATGCCGGTCAGGATCAACATCTTTTAAACGAATTTTATTCATTTGGCGCCACTTTTCGTTCGTTATTTCACTTAACTTTATAAATCACGAAAATGTTGAAATTAAATAAAACCAATTATATGCTTCCTTTTTATCTGGTGTCAAACTCAAGCGCTGTAAACACTTTTTGAATGTACATATATGCACCCATGGTCCGGAACAGATAAAAAACACCGTGCAAAACATTTCCTTAGAGAAATTTCGCGCTAATCCCAGAATTTATGGTGAAAATTTGAAATACTTTAAGTTATATACAGGGTTCTTGCTGCCTTTTAACCAATATTAACAATCTGACGAATAAAAAGCAAAAAAACATTAGCTAAATAAAAAACAAGCTACCAAAACAGATTCGACATGTAACAGTGGAAAATCTATTTTTAACAGCTTATCGTATCGCTTTTTTTCAATACTTTCTAAAATAGTCTAATTTATTGCAAATAAATATAAAATAGAAAGTCAATCATTCCCTACAGAAACTATTAAGAATAAATGCATTTTGAATGCCGCCTAAACGTGTAAATGTTTCAGACATTCTGTTAGAAATTTATACATAAAAATTCAAAATAGCGGTAGTTGATTTACTGTTGCGAAACTATACACTGAAAATTTCTGAGATTTCGGCACTAAAAAATAGAAATGATTGACAGGCCAATGATACACCGGTATTATTTGCATACAACTAATAAACAGTACAATAAATGGTTATTTTCAACTCCGCGTTCTAACAAAACTTTTCTTTATTTGGAACTTAATTTGAGTAATTTTGTTTGTATTTTTGCTAGCACGAAGCCGGAGCATAAATAGTGATCAACTGAAAATAGAGAAATACATATCGTATAATCCTTTCTTCTGCGTATTTGGCTTGTTGATTTTGTAACTGTATAATTAGAGTAATGAAAAAGGCACGGTGCGATTGCGCATGAGAAGTGCCTTCAATCATTCAGCAACGTGGCATAGAATCTGGACTCTACTAGCATATACATAAAAAGAGCAGAAATTGAGGACTCGCAATTTGGCAAGTCTGATTATTCGATCACTCATCTAATGAAGTATTTAATCGCGATTTGGCACAATGGGGAGCGGCAGAGAGAACGCTAGTTATATATATATATATATATATATATATATATATATATATATATATATATATATACACGAAGATGAATCTGAAAATATGTTTCCCCTGGCAACTGTGGACAAAGATGTATGTGAAAGGCAAAGAGTATAATGAAACATTAAAGATAAGTTTTAACTTTATTTTTTACATAAGTGCCAAGTGAGTTGAGACACTTGTCATACTCCTTTATGAGCTTCAAAAAGCCCTCCTGGAAAGAATAAGGGCTCTGCATCATTCTGGTCCCGATAGATATGAAGAGAAGGTGCATTTTGAATTCGTGGTCAAAGGAGAAAGTGAGAGCGGTTGTCCGCTACGAATGGGCAAGTGGAGTATCGTGAGCAGAAATCCATAGCCGACACGTGGAAATCTATCAGCCGTATGTAATGTCGAAAGAAATAGTGCTGCCAATTTAGGAAGGGCCAAGGACATCAGAAAGTGTTGGACAGACCAAAACCTGGACGGACGTGCACGGCCACTACAGACGAAAGCAATGTTTGACTACAGCTTTGACTGCCATGTCGAAGTCACACAAGTCGTTCAACGCTTCATTCACATGCAGAGACCTTTTTTTTTTTTTTTTTTTTTTTTTCTAGAGAGCTGTTTAAAGCTTATAAAGAGATATGACCACTGTTCAACTCACTTGGCACTTATGTAGAAAAATAAGAATTGTGTCTTAACTTATAACGTCTCAATTTTAATGTTATGTTGTTTATATTTTTTAATCTTTCATACACATGTCGCCAAGGGGAACTTATTTTCACACTCACCATCATATTAAAGTTTGATTACTTTAAGTTATTCGTTTCACTTTTTATCATTTGTTAATTCAATAAAAGATAAACAAAATCTATGTAAATCTTTCAAATCCACGAAACATAACATTTTCTTACCGTAAGTCGAATGTTCTTGGCAAGGGTTGATTCTGAAATGTTTGCAAATGGTTTATCAGCTCCCCAGCACTCCATGTATTTGCTCATCTTCGTAGACAGGCGAGTGCGGAAACTTCTGCGCATGTCCACCTCTCCTAAAAGAGGAGCTAATGAATGAGCTTTCTGTAAAATAAAATAACGAGAAGATGAATTTTGGGCATATCCTATTTTGTTTCAAACGTCTATAAAATTATATTTAATTATAGAGGGTGTTTGAACATTCTCCTTGAAAATTTCGAGGGCATGAACACCAGGAATTAGGGATAAAAAAATGTGAAAGTTAAATGGTTCATTCACTAATACGCGTGTGAAGCTATTGGATAATTTTCTACTATAGGGGGCTTTTGATTTTTATTATTATTTTTTTAAGCATAACGCATTTTAAGCTTCAGAAAATTGGATTTGTAATCAAATGATAAAAACATCTGTGAAAACAAACATAAAAAATATTTATGCTTGTTTTTATCAAGATCTCTTTAACTTAATAACGTAGTAATTACGAACAGGGGGATAAGGTGAACCTCAATTTATATATGCATATATACATGTACATATATATATATATATATATATATATATATATATATATAGGTATATATATATATATATATATAGGTATGTATATGTCCTAAAACTAAACTAAAATATGCAAAATTACTGAACTGAACCAAAAATAAAATATGTAAATTGAACAAAATAAAATCAACATACCATATAAACAATCCTGGCACCCCACAAAATCAAACCATCAAACAAAATAATATAACCTAAATCATGAAAAACTTGAAAATTAAACTTGAAAAATAAAACCATTCGAGACAGGTGACACGGCTTATGACATGCACAGCAGGGTTAAACTGGTTTTAGGTTAATAACACTCCCCCTCATCAGAACCGCCCTTGAACTCCTTTACCTGTTCCCAAATTAACTTCAGAACCATAGAAATCCCTTTCGAAGAAAAGTATCTGAACTCAACACTGATGCTTCTCCTTGAATTTTGTCTATAGAGTTATCGAACAGAACTTACCTTGGGAGGTACAATCAGAAATGTCTCGACTTGATGGTCCGCTAGATATTGGTCCCTTTGATGACCATTGCCAGGTTCTGCTTCAAACTCTCCATCCAGTTGCTCCAATGTAGCCTTTGTTATGTGGACTTTTCTGGAAAACAAATAAGAGTTTTAAATTAAGCCTTTCAGGTCTGATGTACTATTAATAATACATGTCTTTTTATTATTATTTTATCTTAACAATTTATCTAGTTACTTTCTACATTTAAAAATGATAATATATGTCTATGCGAGAGATCTGTAATACTTCTCTCATTGGTTTAATATTTCTTTGGAGTTTCTCCATATGACTGGTGAAAACTAGTTCAAGGGTAAAGAGTTAAAAAAAAAAGAGAAAAAATCTATGCTGAATTTTTTTTTTTTACAAAATGCAAAATGCATTCAAAACAGTGTTGCCAGACGGGCTACTTTTTTTTTTATTTAAATTCTTGATTGGCACCACTTTTTACAAATCGCGTTTGAAATGAAATAGACGCCCTCTCGCGGACAAAGTCTGAAATGAAATAGAACTGATACCGTGAGCATCTTCCGCTGAAATCAGTGTTTAAAAGGCCGATAAATAAATAAATAGTTCTATAATAAATGAATAAATAAACAGTTCTATAACGCATGCAACGTTGGGTTCTTTGTATTAAAATTATCTAAAATCAAAATTTTATACACAAAGTTTAGACCTATAATATAAAAAAGTACATTTGACTTACTCATGGCAAAATAACATGACAGCAACACAATGCTACAACACTACGTAAACAAACGATTATCAGGTCTAGACAACGCCACCTTTCGGTCATTACAAACGCGAAATGATAAAATGTGCCTTATTCAATGACATGATAATTAAGGCGAAAACAAAAGGTCATTTAACGTTTCAAAAAAGTGGTGCCAGTCAAAAAATCTGATTTAAAAAAAAGTAGCCCACTGGCAACACTGATTCAAAATGCAAAAATTACCATTTGCATATGCGCAGTATCCAAAAATCCTGGTAGTATTCAAAATTTTTTTGTAAAATTGGACTCTACAGGTTTACTAGAAAAGCGTCCATAAGCGCATTTTCCGAAAAAAAAAAAAAAATGTAATTTAACAAATTACAACGACTATTTGGAAATTGATTTTTTCAAAGACTCAAATTTTAAAGACTTATAAATAAATTCTATATTTAAATTAATAATAATGATAAACATCATTTTTAGGATGATCATAACGAGTCATATATTTCGTACACAATGCATTAAACATTAATATTCCGATACCAATGATTTATAGATAACAACTTTAACTGTTTAAAATGTGCATTTTCATTGGATGAAGTTAATCAGACTGACTTTAATCAGACTGAATGCCTCATATTACTTACGACATGGATTAAACATTAATATTCCTGAACCCGTCAAATACAAATTTTAAATGAAATTTCAGTTTACAATTTTCGGAACAGAAAATTTTTAAACTTCTAAACATCGCACATTTTTAATTTTTACACCTTTGCGTAGAGAAAAAACGCACTTTTAAATGAAATTTGTTTGAAATCTTTATCACAATTTGTTTTCAAATTATTATTATTTTTTAAAGTTTTTATTAATATTTTTGTCATTGTGTCAACTGCGTGTTTGTCATTATGTCATTGCGTTTTTGGACATTAAACATGAATCAATCGAAAAAAGAATAAAATAAAAAACAGAAGTACTCCATTCTGGACATTAAGTATGGATCAATCAGAAAACGATTAAAATATAATAAGTTGCGGAATTCAACCAATAAAAAGATTCAGATATACTTCAGATTTCCCAATTCTCAACCGAGAACAACAATTATTTTCCAAATAGTTAAAAACAAACAAACAAACAAAACAGGAATGTACTTAAATACAAATATTTTTAAGAACACACTCTTATTTTCATTTAATATTTTATAAGAAAAAAATTTGAAATACCTTTCCAAAGATATTTATTGCTTTTTGCTGTTTTACGACATAAATGTGCTTTTTTAAGCTATTCTTTTTAATGTAATGTGATGCATTCACTGCCTAACCATGTCCCAAATAAGAAATTATACTTTTTTTCAAATACAAACAAATATAAAACCGTACTTATAAGATAAATTGAGTATTTTGTTTTTCTTATTTTACATAATGAAAATTTGCATCGAAAGCCGAGAAATTTCGTAATTAAGTTACTTATATATTTATAAGCAAATGCAATATTTTTCTATGAATACATTTTCAATGACTATAAAATTCTCTTGGAGATCCAATTTAATTACCTACTAAAATATTAAAATAAATTTTAGAAAAGAACGAAAAGCTGTAGATAGGATCATCATTGATAGAGAAAAAGCTATGTTGACTTTAAATATACTTTGAAAAATGAAGTTTTGATTACTTTTGTTTAAATAAATAGTACTACTTGGTTATCCCATCAAAAAAAATCGATCGCCAAATTATAAGATTAAATGCCAATAATAACAAAAAATAAGATTAAACGCCAATTACATCTTACCTTAGATCGGGATTATCGTGAATGTCACATCCAATAACATTAAATACGAAAACGTGCTTAAAACGTCATTAAATGATTTTTATTTCGCCTTTTTATTTATACTTGTATTAATATTCTACTAATTTTTTGTTTATTAGTTATTTAAAACAAAAAGTACGTCAATATGTGTAATTTGGCTATTAGTTTGGCGATTTGTACAATTATTATTACGATATGTACAATTATTATTATGGCGAAATTGGTCGACGGGATAACCAAGTAGTACCAAAAAATAAATTAATGAAAAAGTACTGATTTTTTAAACATATTTTTTGTAAAACTATCATTTTGATAGGAGATGCATTAGTATGTGTCAATTTTTTATGCCTGTTTTCATGTCTACATCATGTTTTCATTACAAAAATATGGATTGTGTAAAGTAAGCGGTGAAAATAATGGTTATTATTTATTTACAGCGCCTCACAAAAGAATTAAATTATACAATGGTAAAAGAGCGGAAATTGTTTGCGACATATTTTAATCATATTAAACTTTTTTCTGCATAATAAAGTTGATATATGTCGCTGAGGCTTAATAAAAATTATTTCACGACAAAAAAAAAAAAAAAAAAAAAAAAAAAAAAAACGAAATCTATAGCATTTACAGGGACACGCAAAAGATTAAAAAAAACATGTTCTTCCGTACTTTATATTATCGATTTGAATGTCCAACACGTTTCCCAAAGTGAAAGTAGCCTCATATTGAAAAACAATAATTAAAATTGAAAAAAAGTACTAGCAGTTATTAAAAAACAAACAAACAAACAAACAAAAAAAAAACAGTCCTCAGGTATCCTATGCAAAATAATAAACAAGTTGAATGTGAATTTTGCCATTACAGAATTCAGTTTCGTCTCCGATTAGAAAAAAAAAATCGATGGAGGTTTTTTAGAAGGGCGACCCCGTTTAGATTGCAATGAACTCACTTCATTTTTCTTGTGTTTATCAATATAATAGCAAACAGAACGGCGTGAAATACCCAATTGAATAGCAATCTCTCTCTGAGACATTGGAATTGCGGAATAATAAAGAGATACAATTTGACGTGCTACTTCTTCATTGACTAGATGCATCAAAAACGGATTTTTTCTTTAGTTTAAACGCTTTTTTATAGACTCTGAGTAAAAGGAAATGCAATTTAACAATAAAACGAGTGGAATCCCGTCGAATTCGACGAATGAAATGTTTAAAAGACCCGATCGATTTGGTTTTAAAAAAAGCAAAAGTAATTAGTACATTATTGAATCAATATATAATAAATATATTTCCAAACTAAATGTCAAGTTTGTCAGTTACAATTTTGCATGCAAATATTCGCACATCTTCAGTTAAAATTGTAATCTGAGTGCAGGCGAAATCCAGAAATTTTATTTTATATGTACTCACAGAAAAATAGTTTTATCAAAAAAAAAAAAAAAAAAATAATAATAATAATAATAATAAACTAATTTTATTTTTACTGTGATATTATTTTCACTAACTGAAGTCATCTGAAAGTAAAATCTAAATCTCAGTGTCTATAATGAAAAGAAATACTGAAATGTAATATCGGGTACTACCAGGCTATCCCGTCGACCAAGAAATTATCGCCAAACTATAAGATTAAATGCCAATAATGGATGATCGTGAATGTCACATTCAATGACATTAAATGCGTTTCATGTGTTTAAAATGTCATTAAGTGATTTTTATTTCGACTTTTTATTAATATTTTATTAATATTCTACTAATTATTTGATTTTCGTTATTTAAAATAAAAATTACATCAATATGTATAATTTGGCTATTAGTTTGGCGACTTGTATAATTTGGCGAAATTGGTCGACGGGATAACAGAGTAGTATCTAATATCGTTATGAGTAAAAATGCGATGTTTTAAATAGTAACGTCATTTTCTCTTCAAATGTTTTTTAAAAGTTACTGTTATTAGTTATATGAAAAAATCATCCGTAATAATATTGCAATTCCCATTTATCTGGTTGCTGAATGACATCATTTTCCTCATTTGAAATTTTTCTTTTTTTGCTTTAGACATTAATTTTTATCATAAATTATTTTCTGTTATTTTATTTACATCATTATTAGTATTATTTCTCAGTAAATATATTTTTTTTTACATAAATTAGTACATAATAATGCGCAATCATTTTGGAAAATAAATTTTTATTAACTAGAGGAAAGCTAAACTGAGTTGCCACCGTGTTGAAGAAATATCGTAAAAAGCATTTAAAATTAAAAATAAAATATAAAAATGGAAATCCTTCTATCCTTCTATAGTAAAAAAAAACGAGCCTTAAAAAGAATGACTCCTAGAATTGATGCTGATGTGTAAGATTTCCGGAAATAACGAATCCGGGCGGACCTCTCCTTCCATGAGTCGAATAGACCAATCAGGAAAGGGCTCCGTCTGTGCATCGCCCTACGGGTTACCATAAAGAAAGAAAGGTTACCATCTCCAAGTTTGTCGCCAACTTGGCGATATATCGCCAAATTTGGCGACCAAAATTAGTCGCCAAAAGTGACGCCAACTTGGCAATAACTGTAATATTTCGCCAAATTTTTAATTTCTTTACAACACCAGTCGTGTGACACATGATTTGAAAGGTCTGCAGCTGCTTATTCATATTATGGATGTCTTCTGTGTCACCCCATACACTGCTCCACCCAGGGGGGGAGGGCACATTTTTAATTTCTTTACAACACCAGTAGTGTGACACATCATTTAAAAGGTCTGCAGCTGCTTTTCATACCATGGGGTATTGGCGAGCGCAGCAAGCAGGGGTAGTCTACAACTTGGAATCGCGAAGCGATTACGCAGGGGGGTTGGCGAGCGTAGCGAGCAGCGGGGCAGAGCCCCCCTAGTAATAAAAAAAAACTAGCCTTAAAAGGAATGACTTCTAGAATGATGCTAATGTGTAAGATTTCCGGAAAAAACGCATCCGGGTAGACCACTCCTTGGATTGCAAAGCAATACCATAGGATATAGGCGGGCGCAGCAAGCAGGGGTAGCCTAAAATATGGAATCGCGTGGGGTTGGCGAGCGTAGAGAGCAGGGGGCGGAGCCCCCTATAGTCTAAAAGAACTGTAACTGCCCATTCCAATTATGCATGTTTCCAATTATACATGTTTCCAATTATGCACCCCACTTTGCTCCCCCCCCCCCCAAAGGGGAACTTTTTAAATTTTTATCAACAGCACTCGTGCTGCATATTATTAGAAAGGTCTGAAATTGCTTTTTCATATTATGGATGTCTTCTGTGTCACCCCTAACTCTGCCCCCCCAGGTGGGGCACATTTTTATGTTTCTTTACAACACCAGTCATGTGACACATCATTTAAAAAGTCTGCAACTGATTATTCATATTATGGCTGTCTTGTGTGTCACCCCCCACTCTGCCCCCCAGGGGGGGGCACATTTTAAATTTCTTTACAACACCAGTCGCGTGACACATCATTTGAAAGGTCTGCAACTGCTTATTCATATTATGGATGTCTTGTGTGCCACCTCCCACTCTGCCCCCCCCAGGGAGGGACACATTTTTAATTTCTTTACAACACCAGTCGTGTGACACATCATTTGAAAAGTCTGCAACTGATTATTCATATTATGGCTGTCTTGTGTGTCACCCCCCCACTCTGCCCCCCAGGGGGGCACATTTTTAATTTCTTTACAACACCAGTCTTGTGACACATCATTTGAAAGATCTGCAACTGCTTATTCATATTATGGATGTCTTGTGTGTCACCCCCCCCCTCTGCCCCCCAGGAGGGGCACATTTTTAATTTCTTTACGACACCACCCGCAAAGCATGGTGACGTTTCTGCAACGTCGTTGTGAAGTCACATTGTGACTTTGTGACCATCGATTGTCGATGTGACGTCACGTGACGTCGATGTGAGTCACAGTGATTAAAATGTGAAGTCGTTGTGGCCGTTTTAGAGCTCTTTTGTGACGTTTCACAAAGTAGTCACAATGTGACAAATTTGTGAAAAATGCGTTATTTGTCACTAATTTGACATTAACATTGTGAAGAAACTGCGACAAAAGCAACGATATTTAAATAGCCAGAAACATGTTTTTTTAAAGTAAATAACATGTTTTGAAGAATATTTGTAATTTTCAAAAGATTTTTAAGAAAGTCACATCTCAGTCACAATGTGACGTCACTGAGTAGTGGCATTTTGGTCACAGATGTGATGTGACCAAAGTGACTCACAGTGACGTCATTGTGACGTTACTGTGACCATGCATGCTATGAGGGCAGTCGTGTGACACATCATTTGAAAGGTTTGCAACTGCTTATTCATAATATGGATGTCTTGTGTGCCACCCCCCCACTCTGCCCCCCATGGGGGCACATTTTTAATTTCTTTACAACACCAGTCGTGTGACACATCATTTGAGAGGTCTGCAACTGCTTATTCATATTATGGATGTCTTGTGTGTCACCCCCCACACACTGCTCCCCCCAGAGGGGGGCACATTTTTAATTTCTTTACAACACCAGTTGGGTGATTCATCATTTGAAAGGTCTGCGACTGCTTATTCATTTTATGGATGTCTTGTGTGTCACCCCCACTCTGCCCCCCATAGGGTGGGCACATTTTTAATTTCTTTACAACAACAGTCGTGTGACACATCATTTGAAAAGTCTGCAACTGCTTATTCATATTATGGATGTCTTGTGTGTCATCCCCCACTCTGCCCTCCAGGGGGGGGGGGCACATTTTTTATTTCTTTACAACACCAGTCGTGTGACACATCATTTGGAAGGTCTGCAACTGCTTATTCATACCATGGGGTATTGGCGAGCGCAGCAAGCAGGGCCAGTCTACAACTTGGAATCGCGAAGCGATTACGCGGGGGGTTGGCGAGCGTAGCGAGTAGGGGGACGGAGCCCCCCTAGTAAATTAAAAAATAACTAAAATGGGCACAACTACAAATAAATACCTTTCATTTAAAAAAATATTTATCAAAATCGGTTGAGTAGAAAATTCAGGGCTGATAACACGACATTTTTAGCTTGTCTGAAAGAAATAGCATCGGAGGCTAATAAAAATATTATAAATAGAAATGAGAAATCTGTAAAGATTTCCCTTATATGTATAAAATTAGCGTTCAGGTTCTCTGCATAACTAGTGTAGACTCTTAATATCCTATATGTCTTGGAAAGAAACACTCAAGCTAATGTTAATTTTGGGGAAGAGGTCTTTTCAAATTTATAATTCATATTATAATTCATTTATAATTCATTAATATTAATATTTTTAAGTGATTATTTTTTGCATAGGAAGCCTGAGGTGTATGTCTGTTGCTATTCATTTATACTTTATGGTTATATCTTTTTATATGCGAGAAAGAATGACTTTATTTACAATTTTATTATATGCAAAATGTTTCCCTTTCATAACTGGTTCTAATCTGTTCCAAAAAGCCAAGTGTACCCATTAAAAGAAAAAAGAAATGCAAAATAGGTATGAATCTTAGATATCCAAATCACACTTAAACACACAAAAATCATATAAAAATTTTGAATGAAATAGAAGCGAAAAATCTGTAAAGATTTCTCCAGATAGGTTTGACATTAGCATTCGAGTATCTCCACGTGATTAGCGTATACTTTTACGAGAGTAAACTGCTAATGATACTTACGTATTAACGCCACCGCAGCAGAAGTTGTGCTGATGTGCCAATAAAGAGCAATATTGTTGTCCGCATGTGCACGCAGTTATTTTTTGGATTCCTTGTTGTTTGCTGATTTTTTACGCCATTTTTTAGTTTTTTTTTATTTTGTTCATTTTTTGACTCCATTTTTTGTGCACGTGTGAACAGAAAACCTTGGGTGTTGCTTCACGAAACGTTTACTGTTGTATTTTTAAATGTTTTTTAGTGTTTTATTTTTTGTATATAAATTTTATTTATTTTTAAAAAATGTATTCTAGTCTGTCTTATCTTATATTTTTTAATCTTTTAATAGTTTTTAAATTCAGAAGTTAAATATATGTGTACTGCAAAAAGATTGCTCTTTATTGGCGCATTAGCGCAACTTCTGCTGCGGTGGCGTTAATACTTAAGTACCCTGCTAATATAATAATAAAGAAAAATTCAAGGTTATTTTTCACACTTGTATTCAAAAAGGGAAACCTTATCATTTCCATAAGTGCTCTGGATGTACCCTTAATTCAATAAGTCGGAAACTGCAAATGAAGTACCTTCGTATTGTAATGAAGTTTTAAAAATGTTTAAATCTTGGTGTATTAGTATGTAGTACTTCGGATACAGAATAGTAGCCGAAATCTTATGTGCCTACCTGTAAATACTGTATGCTTTCTGTTATACAGAGAGTAGCTAGTAGCAAACCTCAGCAATGTATATAAGATGTAAAATGTGAAATAGTTTAGTATAATTAAAACGCGCCCTAAACAATGTTTTGCCCTATTCCATCACGCAATGGAATACATTTGTGTGTGCCTGTAAATTAATAAAATATATTTTTTACTCCACACATTGTACAGAATGTATATTTTAATAATGTATATAGTATTATATTATATTATACTATTATATATAGTATTAGTATTTTAGTACATACTTCATAGATAATTAATTAATTAATTAATTATAATTAATTTAATTAATTATTTAATTAATTAATGAGTCAATATTATTTAGCCACAATATGACTTCACAAAATATCAATTTTATTATGTTCGAAAGAGTGCGACATCATTAAAATACACTTGAAACTATTTTTTCCCTTAAAATCTTAAAATATACATATAATTATTTAAAAGGCGTTGAAAAAAATAGATATTATTTATTTATTATTTACCTTACATCTTTCGGATGCCTTCGCATCCATTTTCAAAGGCGTAAAAGAAGATAATTGATTAGAAGTCGAAAACATAAAAACAAAACATAAACAGTCCGCGTGCGCAAATAAAGTTACGAGGAATTCATCGAAACACCAAGGATATTTTACCATAGTGCGGGAATATTATAAGAAATGACGTCATTATTAACAGTATCATTTCTAAGCAAAATTTCAATGGATTCACGGATAATTGAAGAGTAATGGTTTGATGTTGAAAAGATCATTTTAGCTTTGTCGAAATTTATCACAATATTTTATTTTTGATGCTGTCTTTTCTGATCTGAACATTTGACATGATCAGACTGATCCTTTTTTCCCATTGCCTGTAATGTTACGGAATACTTATGATTGTCATAAACATCCGATTTTCAGAAAATTTGAAATGACACGACAAAATTATGCAAAAGTTATATATGTAAAATTTTATACGATTCGGTCGGGTAGTTTTTGGTCCATTATGTGTGGACAGACGGACGACGAACTGAAAGACGACTATAGGTGTTTTGTATTTCCATAATTATGAACGCATCTAAAAACGAAAAAATATACTGCAGTTCATCAGACATAGAAGTAAAAAAATACATAAATACATATGCAGTTAAAAATGCATATGTTTTGGGTTGAGTTTTAGCCCCTCATCAGTGCAATAAAATTCAAATGACAAGGAAATTACACATCATGTTTGCAGTTAATAATTACTAACAGTTAAAGTCAAAGAAAGTATAAAGAACGACATCAAAGCAAGGCTATGTGTTTAGGAGGAACTGCGCAGGGTTTATTAATCGGCGAAATTTGCTTACAAGTGAACCAACCTTCAAGAAAAACCCTACTTTTAGCGTTATTGCAACTGGATTTGATACCTGTCATAGTTGCAAAACCTGGACTATAGCTGGCACGCGGGCGCTTTTACAGAAAGGTTCACGTTTTCAGCATCACGCTTGGCAAGTTAGCGAAAACGAGAACGTTCAGGCATATCTATCGCCAAACGTTAATCGTCGTCTTTTGTTTTTCTTTTCTATGATCTGAAATGGCGGTAGACAAATTAGCATATTTTAGAATTGCAATCGTACATAAATTAAAGGAATTTTTAAAATCACGAGTTCTAGATGAAACGATATCTTCTTTGAAAGAAGTTTTATTACGAACAGATATTTGCATTAAGGATGAGTCCGAGTATTAAAAAATTCTCTACTTAAAATTTTTTAAAATGTAAAGGATTAAAAAAAAATAAAAAATAAAAGTGTGCGCACAAAAGTTTATGTTTGATTTTTTATCTCTCTTGCTATTCCTTTTTTTTTTCTTTTTTTGGTAAATTAATTTGTTACTTAAAAATCAACACATAGAGCAAAATAGACAGCTCTCAGCAAAGGAAGGGATTGCTGCTCGCTACGCATATGACATTACAAACAAGAAAGGGCGCAATAGCGTTGAATTTATCTCCGCGTCAATCGTTACTCTGGCGATAAGGTGCTTAAAACGTGAGACTTTCTGCAAAAAGCATCCCGGATCCCCTTAAACAAGCATGCATTTAACAATAATAATAATAGTGATAATAATAATAATAATGTGGAATATTCTTCTAAAGTTCAGTTCTTTAAATCATAATTAAATTCACAGACATTCTGACACCGTTAAACTTTTGAAACTTATATTTAAACAATAATTATTTACAAAGGTAATATTCACAAAATTCTATTTACAATTTAAACACTCATAAGTTTTAGTTAATTAGTACACGTCTCCAGCGGGAAGTCATCTTCATCGAACATTCTTTTTTTACGACACAAAACAAAACATTCCATCCGACGTTATCTTCATCTCACTTCGGCATTTCGCTTGAATTTGATCTACTGCTTGAATCGTCTGCCTTGCTGAGAGCCTTGGTTTCAGGGTAGTGATATGGGGAAGCTACAAGACACACTGCTGCTTGGCTGTGGGAGAAAGAATCGCTCCCACAATAATAATAATAAAATAGACATTTTGACCGGTTTGTGGGTAAATTGTCCCTTTTAAAATTTCTTAGTACTTTTGATAAATATAAATTCATTGGAATTGTATTTTTTTTTTTTTTTTTTTTTTTTTTTTTTTTTTTTTTTGTGGATATCGGATGAACGGTTCACGAGAAAAAGTAAATTTAATTAATATGTACAACAATAGGTACGTTCTTGACGTGCATTTAATGATGTAATTTTTTTAATTTATTTCAAACTACATTTCAAATTAAATACAATTATTTAAATTAACAAAAACTATTACTAAGAATGTGTTTGTTAAAAATACAAAACATTTCTCAATGGTGCACAAAAACAAGAACTTTAATAAGAACTTGTACAAATAAAATAAAATAAAATAAAATAAAATGAAATAAAAAAATTGTAATTTAAGAAATTACCCCAACCATTTGAAAAATGTTTCACTCGATACATTCATCTATCATTTTAAGCTAAATACCAGTTGTTTTATTGTGTATTATCCGTGCCACTGCTATAAATGACTTTATACATGCTGCAATTTGAAGGTACGGTTCGTTTAAGTTATATCACTCTATTGTCGCCAAGCATAAAAGTTGGCGACGAAAGAAACATTTCAAACTATTTAACATTGTTGGTGCAAAAGTAATCATTATTAAAATACAGCTTTGGCATATACTGTTATACTTGTAAGACTTTGGCATATATTGTTTGATTTTACAGAGCAGAATTTTGGTGATGGAGGTTTTAAACCAAAATCGATCGCAGCACATGCATCTGTGAATGGGTCCATCAGACATCGAATCAAAAAAGTTTTTTCCCAGTTTTTCCCAAGCCGATTGCTTTTTAGTTTTCTTTTTAGGTGGTGGAAAATCAAGAGTAATAGCTATAACATTTTCCGGCTTGTTAGAATCACTATTGGCACTCAAATTTTCCTGGTTAGAACCGACCGATAGTAAAACGCCATGGCTAGTGGATTGGTCGCCCTGGCGACATGATGTTTTACAATTAATCGGTTCGGCATTAAATTGCTTCCTTTTTCGTGATCGCCTTTCAACACGTAATTGGTTTTCAGCGGCTCAATAATCTTTTGATTTTATCATTTTCTGCATTGAAAGACGTTTTTGCGCCAAACCAAATACAGTATTACTCAGTTATCCCGTCGACCAATTTCGCCAAATGATACGAATCGCCAAACTAATAAGCAACTTATACATGTTGACTAAATTTTTATTTTAAATAGCAAAAGAAGAAATAAAAATCACTTTATGATTGTTTAAGTACGCGTATTGTGTTTAATATCATTGAATGCGATATTCACGTTCATTCATTTCTTTGGCTTCGGCTTTTTCCGTATCTGTTAATTTCCGTCTACCCATTTTTAAATTTGTTAGTTTTCTCCTTTATTACAATGATTTTAACCATTTTAATTTACTATTCAAATAAAAATTCTTCTAGAATTTAATTTAAATTCAAATAAAAACTCTTCTAAAAGTAAAGAAATTAATTTAAATTCAAAAGTGACCACATCATTCAAAAGTGGTAACATCATTCAAAAGTGGTAACATCATCGGGTCCATTCTCCCGAAAACAACAACCATTTTTCAAATGGTTAATAAAATAAAATATCAACGTTTCGGGCCGTCTTCTGCGGTTGTCTCCAGGAAAATGTGATCTTGAAATTGCCATTTTAAGATCATATTTTCCTGGAGACAACCGCAGAAGACGGCCCGAAACGTTGATATTTTATTTTATTTTATTTTAATTATACAAGTTCTTATTAAAGTTCTTGTTTTTGTGCACCATTCAGCAATGTTTTGTATTTTTAACAAATACATTCTTAGTAGTTAAACTGCAAGTTAGCAATTGTCCAGCATATGTTTATTAACAAAAACTACATTCTTTACGTTGTTTTTCATGCATGATGATGAATAAAACTTCTATTCGAATAACTTGAAATAGTTTTTGATTTCTAAGCATTTCGTGGAAAGAAGGCAATATTCTTTTGTTGGCTTTGTTGAATTCGATTTATTTTTTCCGCTTTTAAAATCGATTAAGTAAAGGCTTTTCAGACCTTTGTTGTTAGCAAAAGTCATGTGCAAGAGGAATAAAGGAATTTCTTACATTGATTTTTTTATATTTCTTAAGACATATTTTTTCTAAATTTTAAAAAAAGAACCCCATTATTTAAAATGGTATATATAAAAGCATGAAAAATAGGAATGTTTTACTGATAATTTATACAAAATAATAGAAGCGTAGCAACCCGCAGTTTTGCATATGTATTGTATAAGTTTTGTTATTTTATTATTGTCCAAGAGCCGACAGCACAAAAATCTAAAGTATCAAGCACACAAAAAAAACTATTTTATGCAAAAGCAGCAACAGGGGAATCTAATGATTCATGTCTGTCGGAAGGGAAATGGTGAATAAGCCAAAAATTAATACCACCAGTGGTTTATTCACAAACTCTTTCGCACCAGTTAATTTTAGAAGTAACTGAGTAGTAATTCACTACATTTCCAATATCTTTCTCTAATATTCGGGCTTTTTTGAAATTCACATCAGCATAATGCAAAACTACAAAATGCATTTCGTTGTAGCCACTTTAAATAAATAATAACAACAGCAATAAATTTTGAATTACCCGGGCACACCTCCAGATTCCATATGGTTAGCCAATGTGACGTCATCTGACCACACGTCAAATTGCCATTTTCTTAGTCCCAACACTCCACACAGGACATCCCCTGTATGTACTCCAATGCGCATATCTACATTAACTTCTGTTGCTTCACGCACCACTCTAAAAAAAATATACAAACATGAGTACGTAGATTCATCTAACACAATTTAAAATACACCGATGAATCGAAAAGTTAGTTTTAATTTTAACTACAAATAAATAGAGTTTCAAAAACTAGAATTACCTTCCTTTCTGCACACTAACAAGTAGTGTTAAATTAATAAAATATATTAAAATTTCCATCGTATCACTGAACATGAACAGATTTTTGTCCATTATAAACGTGGCCTAGATAGCATGCACATTAATAGCAAGTTTATTTTTTTCTGATATTACCTTGCCATGACAAATTGACTTGACAAATTTTCAGCGAATCTCCCGCAAGGCAGACCATCACGAACTTGCGAGAGTAATTTTATTATTAATTGATGCAAGACTGTAATTCACTAAAGTGACAAAAGCAAAAAAACTCTCTGTGAATTGACAACTTTTAGGATTGTATTCCGTACATAAATTTTATTCGGTTGGTACCGCTTTTTTCAAACGCTTCACCTATTAAATATAGAAAATTGCGACTCTAATTTGGAAAGAAGTACATATATCACCTTTATTTGTTAATTGTGGTTAAAATGGTGCATGTACTTTATTGCTGGATCCAGACAGCAATAGCTCCTTATGTGCCATGCTTCGCACGCATGCGCAAGTTGGTTGGCTAGGTGTTTGCGCTTGGCGATCAGGTGATGTTTGCTGTACCAGAATATCCTCTTCAGACCTGAGGTACACAAATGTGCACCTCCATTTTTTTCCTCATAAAAACTAAACTGTTAGAATTTTTTGTATTTTATTTACTTTACTTCTATACAGCTGAATGCTTTTTGCTTTAATCTCCTGACTGCCGCTGGCTGATTTTTTTCGCACACTAATATGCAGGTTTCACTGCAGCATAAGCAATATTTAAATTAATATAATTCTACAAATAAAACCCAGTTTTGAAAAATTATGTTTGGATTAATACTCTCAAAGGTTATACACCTATACATAATAACATATTTTGTATCAGGTTGGAAAATTTTTTTTAAATATTTTTAATAAATTACAGAGAAAACAACATTACAATTTTACCCTTTTGCCGGGCAGTCAGGGGGTTAAAACAAAACCAATAAGTATCAGCACTTATGAGTATTACCTCATAAAATCAATATTATTTTCATCCGAGTTTCGAAAATACCTTCAAGACATTGTGGCCAAGAAAGTAAGAAATATTCATGATTATTTAACTTAAATGCTTTACAATAAAAAAATTTGAGAATTTGCTTATCATTTACTTGTTTAAAGACCTTAATTTTGTTATTGTGTAAATTTTTATTACAGATAGTTGAACTTCTGTTTTAAGTGGATCAGTAATTTTATACCCAGATTTGTAAACCTAAATTACCAGTCCCCTAAAGTACTGATTTCATAAAAATGACTCTTTCTGTCTTCTATGATGTCATTTTGATTATGCAAAAGCAATAAATATATATTTGTAGAGTTATTTTATGCTCAGGTCTGAAGAGGATATGGTAATCTTTAGAAAGAGCCATTGCTTTATGCTTTAAGCTTGTTATTGGTATTTTGGCACTCTTGATCTTTTAGTTACCACGTGTGAATTGCTGTTTGGCCAATAGTAATGACTTTAAAATCATAAAACAAATGCTTTTTCATTAAACATTTCAGTTTTTTTATATTTAGCGCTACCTTGTGTGATCAAGTAACATTTTTTTATAATGTTGCATGCATTTTCCTCCCCAAGATAGCGCAAACTCGCTAAAAATGGCAGATCTACTTCATTTTCGAGCATACGCATTGATAGAGCCATTGCTGTGGGGATCTGGCTGGATGTACTTTCTGACGTTACGTATGCATCAACCACTTATAATGTGATAGTTGTAAACATATAGTGTGGTATCCCAAGTTTACTACTACTTTGTTATAAGTTTGCAGTATATTTGACAAAACAAAACTAAATTATCTACTAACTTGCAAAGAATTTGCAGTACTTTCGTCATGACAGACCTAAATTTTCCACTCGTTTGCCATTGATTTGTAATAAATTTGATACAGCAAGAGGTTAACTTGCATGACAAGTTAGCTGTAAGTTCAAAGTATGGTGACTTTGGCGTTTACATTATCTTGCTGCAGTCTTGTTATAAACTTTCAGTCTTGTCAAGCCGAATGTACTGCAACACTGCAAGTTTGTAAAGAAAAACTGCTGCAAATTTCTGCTAATTAAAATTGCTATGTGGGTGGAATAAGCCGAGGTTTTGGGAATAACAAAGGTCTATTGGGAATAAACCAGATCTTTTGAGAAGAAACCTGGGAAATACTCAGGTCTGTTGGGAATAAACCGGTTTTTTGTAATTCCAGATATAAACCAACAGTATTGAACATTTTCATAGGACAGAATAGTTATGTGATAGATCCCAGAGCCGCCACTAGTGATAATGGAGACTTCTCATGTACGTGATGTTTCTATTGCGTGTCTATCTTAACCCTCTCATTCATACGGGCCTCATATGAGGACAGATAAGTATTGCCGTATGAAGTATTAGAAATAAATTTTTTTGCCGTATATATACATGGAGATCTCATTTATGGTCAGATAATTAGCATACAGCACAATAGATAGCAGAATTATACTGATAAACATAATTCATATCGAATTTGACGCGACGCGCATAACTGAACTTCATGTGATAACGCCATTACTCCCTTTTATCTGAGAAACGTGTGTTTCGGTTGTTTGAAATTTTCGAACAAAAGACCTTTTATAGGAAAAATATTTGTCACGCCAGATTAGTCGTTATTGCATTATCCGGGAAATTATTCAAATAAGTGGGAAATTTTAACATTGCCTCTATGGAAAAAATTTTGGTTCTAGAAGCTGGTATTTGTTTATTCATTACCCGATTAAGCGGGATGAATGTATGTTGAAAACACATGCATAAAGTAAAATTAATCTATTCATAAATTAAAAAAAATGAGTAATTACTGAATAGTCTTTTAAGCTTACTCTATGCCAATAGACTTCATGTTTTACGTCATAAGAGAACGCAAATTCTAACTTCATTGCTTAAGAGACGCAAATTCCAACCTAGTCAAAAAGTTTGCATGCCGGGACTCGAGCCCGGGTCATCAGTATAGCGCACTGATGGTGGAATTTGCGCCTCTTAAATAATTTTAAAAAAATTGAAATTTGATTTTTATTTGAAATAGGGTAACATCCCCAGTAATTGGCATGAACCAATGATTGGCACATTCCACAAACATGCCCTAAAATAAGATTTATATCCAGTCTTTTAAAAGTGCAAGACCATATACCAGTTATGTGCTCATTTACGTTAAAGTTATAACTTTTATTTATGCTACTAGATGACAGTAGTGCCCAGGAAAGAGAAACAATTATGGCTTGTATCAAATTAGCCATTTTTGTTGCAAAAGCTTCTTCTTTCGCTTAAGGAAGGCATACTTTTCAATTCGTTATTATCTGATTTATAATATATTTTAAATTTTAATTGACAACAGTTTTGTTTAGTTAAAAAGGGTTACTTTAATCGTGTAACAGTATTTTCGACACAAATACTTGGATTTCTGAATTAATGATAGATGCCAATTAATGGTGCTTCAATTTTGCTAGTTCCAAGTAATTGGCACCTATTACAATTACAAGGAATTCGCAAGGAATTAGAGATTAAACCACTTATTTTAGAAGTACTTTTAAAGTTATAGACTAATTTTGTTTATCATTTGTTTTTATTTGAAAATATGAAATATTATCAGTAATTGGAATCCATTAAAGCTTCATATGACAATTACTGGGGACAGCATGACAATTACTGAGTAATTATATAAGTATATTGTATTGTTTTAAAGTGTTCACATTTCAGACTAATATGCTGATTTCTTACTCTCAAAAACCTGAAATATGGCATCTTCATCTATAGTAAATTCATTTAAAGCGATTAAACCCAATACAAAATGTAAAATACTTTTTTAATATAAGCATGTGCCAATTACTGGATCACAAGGTGTCATACATTGGTGCTCCAGGTGCCAATTACTGGTGATTTTAACAACTTTTATAAATATATTTTTATAAAAATGCTTTTTCAATTTTTTTTTCTTTTAGTGGGCAAAATACATGCACAGATATGCATTCTTTGATTTAAAAATATTTCCTAGTAAATATCTTATTTCTTTGTAATAAAAATTGAAGTAAGTTTAAAAACAAATTCTTAATGTGCCAATTACTGGGGATGTTACCCTATTGTAAAGACGAATTTCTGGAAAAATTTCCAAGTATTAATATACATCGATAGTAGATTTATTAGAGTTTCATGCTTGCCCCATACCGGGGACTCACGGAAAATATTCCATATTGTGCTGCATTTGTAGCCTTGCCAACATGTAAGGTTTGGTTTGGTTTATTTTGTGTCGACCGATTATCTACTCGAGGGATATAAGCCCAGGGGGAGAGTGCCCTTGATAGGGGTCTTTCTAAGGGAACCTAACCTGTATTTACGCAAGGTTCGAAGAAAACCACGAAAACTCCAAACGGTTAGGCCGACGGCCGCGATTGGGTTCGAATTCAGCACCTGCCGAGAGGTCAGAACTTCTCGGGTAGTGGGGCCAGCCAATATGTAAGAGTGAGAAGTTTCAGGCTAGATATCGTTCAATGTGTTTAGTTAGTAGTACATCAGTGCACTATACTCGTGGACTGGGTTCGATTCCCAGTTTGGAAACTTTTTGACTAAGTTGAAATTTGCGCCTCTTAAGCAATTAAAAATTTGATTTTCATTCGGAATAAAAGTTAATTTTTTCAAATTAAAACTTGCTAATTTTAATGATTTAGTTTCATATACCGTTTGAAAAAAGGCTTTTTGGAATATGTAATGCTGTATTATGTCTACAAGGATGATTGAGATTTTTAAAGAAATACATTCATTATATAATAAATGTGACGTTTCAACTCTCCAACCTTAATACATATATATAAAAAAAAATTACCGTAAAATTGAAAAAAATAGCATTCTGAGTAAAACTAAAAGTAAACAAATAGATGAAATCCTAGATCGCAGATGAAATCCTAGGATTAGTTAAATCTCGATTCGCATATTAAAATGCAATCGGTCTTCCAAGTCCTATCTTGGTGAAAAACATCTAAACATCCGATTTTAGCGATTGACTATTAGCTTTACCATTGGGCTTTTCTGCACCCAAAAGTATGTAAACACGGAGAATTGGGAGCAGGAAAACATAATAATAAACCATTGAGTCAACCGGTAAAATCTGGATTTCAAGTGTTATCCATTATGATAGGACTTGGCAAATCGATTAAATTTTAACCACTTAACTGTTACTTTTTAGCTCACAGGCTATCAAAGCCTGTAGTAGATTTCGTTCAAATCTTAGATGTAGGATCATTCTAATGAGGTACCTCCGTGATTAGTATTAAGTGTTCATTGGATAAGTTTAAAGAGGGGGGAATGGACGGTATTCCCTTCGTCTTAATTTAGGTTTTTCACGCAAGATTTACTGATTTGCTTCAAATCTGGTAAATAGGTTTATTCTGAAAAGGGGCTTCACTGATTTGTTTTTGGAATTCACTGGATAAATATAAAGGGAGGATAGGGGAAGCTATCCCTCATAATTCATGTAAATGTTTTTCATGCAGAATTAACCAATTTGTTTAAATTTTTTGATACAAGTTCATAGTAATAAGAAGCTTCGCTCATTTGTTGTCGTGTTTATTTTGTTAATTATAAACGGGGGTATGAGCGATTACCTTCCTTAAGTTAACTAAATAGAGTTTTATGCAGAGTTACTCGATTTGCTTTAAATTTTGGATGTAGGTTCTTTCTGATAAGTTGAATTTCTGAACAGTTTTGGAGGTTTAATGGTTAATTAGAAAGGAGGGAACGGGAGACAACGTTTCTTAAATTACATAAATGGGTTTTTATGCAGAATTATTCGATTTGCTTCAAATTATGGATGCAGGTTTATTATATGATAAGGCGTATCCCTGATTAGTTTTGGGGATTCAATGATTAAGTATAAAGAAAGGAAATGGGGGAGTTCTTCCTTCCTGGTTTTTTTCGAAAGGCATTATTATATAAGGCTGTAATATACAATTAGTTCGCATAGCTTGTGAGCTCTATGCCATCAGTTTAACTGGACATCATTCTTTTTATTTTACATGCAATAAATTGAAAATATGGAGTAGCACCACTTATTTTAAGCAAAAAAATTTGTAATATTTAGTCTTAACACTTCTGCCATTAAATAGTATAAAATTGCTTTAAAAAAATTAGTGGTATCAAAAAGTCTTAAATAGTAGATGCCCGTACGACATACGGGCGAAACAGGGGAGTAGTTAGTATCCGAATCGAGATTTAACTAATCCTAGAATTTCATCCGCGAAGTCGACGATGTTATTCATGTCTGCTTCCGTCTTCCGGTCTATGATGGTTATGGAAAGTTTCAGCACTCTTTTACCTGATTGCTTCTATCATACTAAGTCCCATCTGCACGCAGTTTGTGGCATGGCTGGGTCTTGACACGGGTAATCCAGACACACAATAGTAACAATCACCCAGTATCTTGATACGCATACAGTGATTTTCCTGCAAAAACAGAGAGAGAGGACAATGGTTTATTAAGGCATGAAATTCAATTGATTTGTGATTAACCCTCTAGCGGGTTAATCACATTTAAATGTCCACAAAAAAGTAAGGTCATCTAATTTTAAGAGTACTGACATCCAGAATATTTAACTAAAATAATTCTTCTGCTACACCAGTTTCTTATTTTCATCTAATTATTTTACCTTTTCATCATAGCATTAGCTTCAAGGTTGCAAATAATTTAAGATATTATGATTTCAAAGTTGTATTCAAACCAGTCAATAAATTAACATTTTCTCAATTAAAAGATCAAATTTCTCCTCTGGACTATTGGGGTATTTACAATACACAATGTCAGTGTGGTTTGTCCTACATTGTACAAACCAAACGTAAACTCCGAAAAAGAGTCGCAGAACACATAGGTTATATAAAGAGAAGAGAGGTTTCTCTATTGCTTCTCATTGTTGGGAGGAGGGTCACAATTTCAATTTTACCTCAGCCACGATTATCCAAAAATGCACTACTCCTCTTGATTTAGACTTTTTTGAAGCAATCCATATCAATAAAGTAACAAACTCCTTGGTTAATGATTTATCTAGCTTACCGTACATCTCAACTTTCTGGTTATATTTGTTATGTCACGAAACTTCATTTCCGGTTTGATTCTATTGGTTACTGAAGCTTGATGGTATTTTGGTTCTGTGTTTGCAGTCATTTAGGTTTTTGACTTGCTAACAGTTTTCTTTCTTTCTTTCTTCCTTCCCCCCCCCCTTTTTTTTTTTTTTTTTTTTTTTTTTTTTTTTTTTTTTTTAAGCATTTTACCGCTTGAACTCTGTGGAAGCGAGTCCTAGTACTCGCTAAACGTATACGTCTGTTAAGTGTTTTTAATTTGTGTGTGTTTAAACGTTGGATTTTAATGATCGTAAAATCTTTCTCTTACAAAGTGCAGGAAAATAAGTAAGTTTTTTTTTTCAATTAAATTCGTTTGTAAATTCTAGGCTACATTTGTGGTTATCCACAAATGATGTCCCACTTTTTTCCAATATTTTTGATCTCCCTTCCGACTTTGTCTCAAAGTGTCACATTTCATCGTCCCCCCCCCCTTTGTCACGTGTCACGCTATATTACATATACATATAATTGCAGTTCAGAAAGAAAGCATGTCGTAGATCATATTTCAAATTTTATTTTTAAACGTTAATGACTTTTGTGAACATAACAATAAAAATGATTTGTGTACTTATTTCGTATAAAATAAGAATAAGGTTTACAACAAAAGTTATAATTAATGCACAATAGTAAGACAATATTCACATGAAAGTGCAATTAAAAACAGTAGTATATTGGAACTTAATAGTATATGGTAGAACCCGTCGAATTTCGACGAAAGAAAATATTTAAGGAGAAGCTGTTTTATGAATTTATAACAAACCTACAAAATTAGTTACAATAAAAAATGCACCTTACATTGCTAAGTATAACTCTTAAACAAATGATATTAATACTAAAATTAACAAAATACTATTTCTATAAAACGCAGTTGTAGAAATAGTTGAAATTAAACTTTAATCATGCATGTAAGACGTAAAAAATAGATCTGTTATTATGATAAAGTTATTGATTAAGGCTCTTATGCTAGTATTCCAAAATGGAACAAAGCAACCTTTATTCCACTTTAACTCAATCATAGAATTTTTTCACCGTGAAATCTAAACCCAACATCATTTTCACCATAGCATACGAAAATTTACATAAGCACCTTGCATATTTATATTCACTTAAAAAAAATGGTATTTTAATTTGAATATTTTGATTCAAAACTCTAAGCTTCGATGCTATTTGTTGAAACAGATACTAGACTATTTATATTATTTTAAGTGTACATGAATTTTTCTAAATGACATCAAAATTCACTGGATTTTAATATATTCTTGACACAACACGCGTTTAAAATTCAGTTTTTTCTCTTTTTGAGAGAATGGCAACATAAAGATACAGCAATATTTTTTTTCCTTTGCTTTAAATAGAAATCGAGTTCTCCTGTTGCCACAATTAGAAAAACGGTATTAAAAACAACAAAAAAATTAATATTTCAAAAATAAATTGAGATACAGTTTTCAAATAAATTGCATTTAAAAGTACGTTTTTTCCCTATACGATGGTGTAAAAATAAAAAATGTGCGATGTTTATAAGTTTAAAAATTTGCAGTAGTAAAAATTGCAAAACCGAAATTGCTTTTCAAATTTCAGAGTGTTGCCATTCGTAAAATGACGTATTCGTTGCCCAGAGATATGTTTGGTTTTTATAATATAGATATACACTGCTCAAAACAATTAAAGGATATTGCAGTTTTAGGTGGATTTTGTATCTGGGAAACTTTTTAGCTCATTGATACATGGTCGACAGACATAGTAGGTTATATGAGAATAAATTACACATGTTTGGCAGAAAAAAATGCATTTTATTGCGCATTTGTGTACAAAAGGAAAAAAACACAATTTGTGCATATGAGAAAAAAAGAATAAGAAAAGGTGTTTTCTTCAAAGAAAATCATTTTCAGTAGGGGGTATGGTTTCCACGGGCGGCCAGCAACGTTGAACACCTTTGAGGCATGGACTCAATGAGGCTATTAATGATGAATTGGGGTATTCTGCCCCACTCTTCCAGAAGAGCTCTTTCCAGTTCTTGGAGAGTTTGTGGGGGTTGTTGGCGGCCAGAAACGCGTCTTCCTAGAGCGTCCCAAACGTGCTCTATTGGATTCATGTCTGGAGAACACGCTGGCCATTCCATTCGAACGATTCCTTCCTCGAAAAGGAAATCCTCCACCAGGTTTGCACGATGTGGCCTGCAGTTATCGTCCATTAAAATGAAGTTATCTCCGATTGCTGCAACGTAAGGGACTACAATAGGTCTGATCATCTCATCCCTGTATGGGACGTTCTCAAAAGGTGGGCATTGTACACACATCATAACTTTGAGCTTTTGAATAAATTAATTTAATCATCATTGACTTTAATTTTTATTTTCACTGAATTCTTAATTCTGTTCAGAGACAAAAATTGATATAATTTGCATTAAAAGTTTTGTATAAATATCTTAAAATTTTAATTTTTTTGACTAAAGTGGCAGATTTTGGACATTCATAACGTTAACTATTCCAATGTACCAAGAAAAAAAAATTTAACTTGTTTTCAGGAGATTCTAATTATAAATAACGAATGCATAAAAAATGGATGATTGTTTTATAATTTTGTTAACAAATGGCCCTACCAATTTATTGCTTTTTGAAGTTAGAAGGACTTTTCTAGAAAGACGTTTTCTGTATTTTCTTATGTCCAAAATTAACGATCGAAACAAAGCTGTTATTTTCACGCAAAACACGTTAAGTAAGTACTTTAATCTCTTTTATCTATCTTTAAAATCATTTTTGTTTAATTGGAAAGTATCTATATGTATTTTCGTAAAAAAAATTTTTGTAATAAATCCACTTTTCTCAAATAAGAAATTGAAATGTCCAAATTGCGTAACGATCTAAACGCCGATTTTTTTCCTGTAAATTTATTTTTAAAAATGATCTGATGTCCTGAAACGTATAATAAGATATTACAATATTTTATTATAAATAATTATGTGTTTTGTGTAAATAAAGCGGATTTAGTACCTGTAATAATATAATTTTACTTAGAAACACGCTCAACTTTCACGTGTTGATTAATTAAATTCTTTAATAATTAATTTTCCAGAATAATTGCTGTCTTTTAATGTTAGTATATAAGTTTATAGAATTATATACTATATTATATATATAAAAAAATTGGCCTTAAATTTGAAAATTTAAAAAATCACTAATAGTTAACCTTTAATGATCCCACGTTTTGATAACCTCCCATATCGGCGACCAGTCAGAGCTCCATCTCGAATGATGTAGAGGTCAGTGCGCCCGTCAATGGAGATGCCACCATACACCAACACTCCTCCACCGCCAAATCTGACACTTTCGTGCACGAACGCAGGATTATTCCTACTGCCACGGTCCTTCCAGATGAAAATACGCCTATTATCCGGATGCACAGAAAAACGGGACTCGTCAGAAAACAAAATATTGCTCCATTCATTTCTCCTCCAGTTGACATGCTCGGTCGCCCACTCCCTGCGGTCGCGACGATGCCTTGATGTTAATCTAACACATACCATCGGTCAGCGAGCATACAGACCTACAGCATGGAGCCGGTTTCGGACAGTCTGAAATGAAATCGTGGTGCCTATAGCCGAGCGAAGGTGTTGTTGAAGAAGAGTAGCGTTCATGTTTCGGTGTCTCCGAGCTGTTAACGCTAAATACCGATCTTCATTGGGCGTTGTTGCCAGTCTACGACCTTGCCCTGGTCTTCGGCCTACACATCCACTCTCCAAAAAACGATTCCAGATCCTGGAAATGACACTTTGTGACACTCCAATGGCTTGCGCTACTTCGGCTTGAGTTTGGCCCCCTTCTAACCTACCAACAATTCTCCAAGCTTCTGAATCTGTCAAATGACTTCGCTGAGACATCATACTCCTCGAAACAAAGCAATCACTGAATGCCGATCATCCTTGTCTTCATTCTCTTTTATTCAGTTGAAAGTCAAATTTCATTCGCTGCCGCTGAAGCGACGTTTTTGACGTCGAACTCAAAATTTGCATACTCCACAGTTTGAAAACCAGAAAAATTTGCATTTGTGATTCTCTTCTTCTATTTTCGGCAAAAAAAATTTCGTTTATATCTTTATTTTATATAAAACTTCAAATATCCTTTAATTGTTTTGAGCAGTGTATTTTTTTAATCGCATTTTTACTTTATGAACACAAAATACTTTCATTGTAAAATAACTTTAAAATGTAATCTGCTGATTCTTAATGTTTTTGTTTTAACCAAAATGTGTTATTATATGTAACATTCCTACTTACCCTCTCCTATCCCCTTGTCACAAACTGTTCCAATTACACTACCCTCCCCCCCCTCCAAGTGTGACATCATTTATAGACAGCCTCTTTGATCATATCACAAACAAAATTATTACGAGCCGGAAAGGGTTAAATCAAGAGATAAAACTTTTTATTTATTAATGGGGGAAAAAATTACAATAGAAAGAAAATTTCCATAATCCCAAAATATCCAGGTTTGTCAAATGTATTCCATGTATATAGAAAAAGAATGAGATTGACAACAGAAAATGCAAAAGTATTTTTAGATTTATTTACTGTCAGAACAATGGAACAATGTAATCTGTGGAATGGATTTCCTAGTTGTCAGGCAACTTTATATCCAGCATATCATAGTAAACCGTACTGCATGGGCTTTAGGGAGCCATAAGAAAAATTAAATATTGTTTAGGTGCGGCAAAGCCACAATTAAGATTTGAAAAAAAAAATTAGCTGACATAAAAATTAAAACTATTAATCCTTATATATATTATAAATGTGAAAGTGTGTCCGAAAATTGGAATGAACTTGGCCTCAAAACGGATGGATTAATGTCTTTGAATTTTTGTATATAGATAGATTATTGGCTTGAAATGAACATAGGCTAATTTTTATTTATTTTATTCAAATATTTTTCTTAATAATTCAAAATTTCAATTTTTTTCATACAGAATAAATTGAAAAATTTTCCATAATATTTAATCATCTTTCTTTTTTCGTTGCCAAAAAATAAAAAAACCGGAATAATTATTTATCTTCTGTAATTAATTTTCAACTGAAATATTTTCACGTGATAAAACAAAATGAATTAAATAAATGGACCCTGTTCTGTTTTTCGGTTCGAGGTTAAAAACCACAATTTTACCAATTGTGACGTCAGAGGAATACTGTTTTTCTTCTTATATCAGGCAGACGATTATGTAAAATTTCTTTTACACTTAGAAGACTTCACAAGAATATAACTTCACACTTTACAAGAAAATAAATATTTTAATAGTTTTTCCAGATATTATCCGTAATCAAAATGAACCTTTTTCTTTCTTTCGGTTCGAGGCTATACAATTCAATTTTTTACCAATTGTGACGTTACAGGACTACTTTCAATTAAGAATTTTAAACTTATCAATGTAACGTCATATCTGAAACAAAGTATAAGTTTTCAAGTTTTCATTTTAATAACACAATGTAATTTAGAGTAAGTGCTAAAAAGAGACGACTGTGACGTCACATATTAAAAATAAAATAAATATGCTCTGATGTTGTAATGAAATGAGATTGAATTATGATATCAAAAGTTATTTAAAGAAAATTAAGTTTATCGTCTGAGTGTGGTTAGTATAAATATTTAATTTTAAAATGAAATAAGTTTTTTAAAGATTAAGTATTAAATGATTAGAAAATGTTAATAATTTATACATATCGTAAATAACGTAATGATCAATGAAAAATACTTTTTACCATTCTTAGAAAGTAAGAAAAACTCAACTAATAATTAAAAAAATATATTTTTGTGTGTTAATTCTTGAAATTGTTCAATTCTTCAAATATAAATAAAAATCACTTTAAAAATGTACTATCGGGCTTAAAATCTAAAGATTTAATGTAATGTGAGAAAATACATTCCGTCAGTCAATATCTCAATTTCGCATAATGCGCTCGAAGTGTGCTGGAAACAGGTTTGTAAATGGATATTAATTCCACTTTTTTTTAGCTCTTAAAAAGTAAAAATATGTTGTCACTTTTAAGAATATTTTTTTACAATAAATTTCTATAAATTTTTATGGTATGCAAAACATATATGTACAAATTATACAAAAATTCCATCTAAAACACAGTTTTGAAGTAGATTTTTCCTAACACTGTTTTTTTTTTCGTTTTACGGAAACTACCTCCATTTTGACACTTTCTAACATGGTCTAAAAGTGTTTACGACTTCAGCCTGTCTGTATACCGGATGCCGAGTGCCTGGGGTCTGCCGTCTGTTTGTCCGTGTTTCAACTTGAGTAAATATAGTAGGATTCATACGAAAATAACTTACGTTATTGAGTTTTGCCATAGCATGTGCGGCATTGAAAATGCGCCAGGTAGCAATTATAGATGAATCACAGGAGCACTACATTATGGTTTAAGGAGGAAAAATAATTTCTGGTGTATTTTGATAATGTTACATAATTTTAAATGTAATGAAATTTACATGCATTTTTAAGGTTCACAAAAACATGGTTACCATTGAATATGTTAAGTGTAGTATTTATAGTGTGCGTACAGAGAGCTCAAAAGTATTTCAATATATAATGGTCTGTGAAGAAAAACCATTTGCAGCGCATTTTAATAATGTTATTTTATTAATGTTATTTTAATAATATTGATATTGATATCAGTTTCTGAAATGCACTAAAACAGGATTTCTATAGAAAATGGGGTGAAAAGATTTAACATTCATTTACAAGATCACAGAAAAATGTTCGGTAATATAATAGTCCACGGGGAAAAATATTCTCAGCGTATTTTAATTGTGTTGCACTATTTCAAACATGATGAAATTAATATACTGAGATTAATCAATACAATGATAAATACTGAAATTTACTACAATATGCTTGCAGTTAAGTATGATTTGCATCACATTTGTTGTTCATTTACACAGACGCATAAAAGATTTTGGACCTGTGTCCAGATCTCAGATATTATATCCAAAGTATGGTCTATTAGAAAAGAATGCTGAAGAGCTTTTACAATTATCGTATGTATTTTAAGGAAAACTAACGCATCCTGAAGTTCAGCTACATTTAGTATAATGAGAAATGTTTGTAGAATTTGAATAAATCATGTATCGGACTATACAATAAACTGGATATATGGTCACCTGTGCAATAGCGATTCCTGGAAATATGAATTCAATAATTTTAATCGGGTTTTTTGTTTGAATAATTTAAGCTAAATATGCGGTCGTATAAATATTTGCACGTAGTATACAGGACTGTAAAAAAGAATCCAAGTAAGTTTCTGTCTATTATTAGAAATTGCTAAAGGTGAATTTTAATCATCGTTACACTTTTTCTAACTAAGCAAAATTTTAACATTGTATTTAGAATATTTACAAACACATAGATCATATACATAGCTGCAGAAAAGAATGGGCCGGCGAAGTTATGTATTATGGAAATGTTGGATTTTTTTTTATTACCTAGGTTTAACATATGATTTTTCTTTCTTTGATATGGAATTCTGAAATACACTACAACATGATTTGTGTTCAATTGGGGTGCGTTACAGTTGTTCTACAGTATAAGTGGTTGCAATTTCATTTTCGCGATTGCTCATATTATCTAACACATTTCCATTTTATTTGACCGAATTCTTTAAGTCCCCTATAAAAAAACTACTGCATAGCCTCCTATATGATATGTGTTATATATATTTTAAATTATTATTAATGAAACGTTTTGTTTAATTAAAGCGTTTATCTTTTTTTTAATGCTACGTGAACGACGTCACGGGTAACAGCTAGTATAAATTAAGGAAAAAAAAAAGAAAAAATAATAAAAAAAAAAATAAAGCAGGAAAAATGTTTCCTAAGTTCTAAAAAAGCAAAGACGAAAAAAAGCTACCGAAGGGGGTGCCCAACTTAAAAAAAAAAAAAAAAAAAAAGACTTTTTAGAGAGACCATATATTTAAAAATATCATAAATTAATAATGTTAGTTAATCACTAACAGTATAACTTTTTTTTTATGTCAGAATATTTTTGATTATATTATGTAAAAATTTTTCTTCTAAAAGTTCCGGTAAAATGGAAACTCTGATATCGACCGTAGTATAATGCGGTTTTCACTGAAATATCCAGAAAGACATGAGCTGTTACTTTTTTTTTACTTCCTTAGTTTTGGGACAAATATCACGCTGAACTAAAAAAACAAGTTTAAAATTACTATAAAGCATTTCCAAAGATGTATCAGTCTATATATCGAAGCTTATGATATGCACGCATTTATTAATAAGGTTTAGAAGCAATTAACAATTCTAGAAGAATTTAAATTAATTTAAAGGGTATTATATAGTGTCGTCTACAGGCGACATCAGGACTGGGGAGGTTAACGACGAAACTTTTAATACTGCACTAAATTAATTTTAATGCTTTTGTTTTTTTTGTTGTTGTTAATTGGCCTCAACTGATCAATAGCCAAATAATTTTTATGGTTACAACTTCTTATATAAAAGCTATGGAATTAATAATGCACTAAATCATTTTCGTCAAAATATGCCAAGAGATATTGATATGTTTTAAATACAGAAATGACCTATGACCCAAATGGTTAGCATTCACCACTAAATTTTAATTGCTTTATTAAATCTCAGTAATTCTGTTGTCAAATACAGTGAAACATATTATTAAAATTTAGTGATAAAAATCAATCAATCGAATGTTCTCAACCTTACAAACACTAAAAAGAAGAAAACATAAGTAAAATATAAAGAATGTAATAAAGATTAAAAGAATCATCTTATTTATGCCGAAATACTTCCAAATTATTCCATTTTATAAAAAAGTATTTTTCATCTTAGGATTAAGATCGAAAACAATCGAAGACAATCATCAAGAATACACAAGGGAAATTTTATGACGATTTTTTCAGATGTTTAAACAAACATCAGTTTTTATAAGGAAATGCAAAGTTTTTGTCCCTTATAATTCAAATTCATCATTTCTTTGCAATATCGAAAAACTGCAGAAAAAACACAGAAGATTAAAATAGAACGTTATCTTTGGAGATAATAGAACGTTATATTTACTGAAAGAGAATAAATACTGGTAGTTAAAAAAAAGCGGTATTAAACAGCTTGCAGTTCCAATAAAATAAAAGCATTTTGTGAAGATGTGATGCATTGTTTTTTTTTACTCGTACAAAAAATCTAACGTATTTGCAATTTATTTTCCTGTACGGATTTTAGTTTCTTTCTGTCAAGCATATTTCCCCGTCATGGATAACTTTTTTCAGGTTAGTAAAGTAAGTAAAGCAAACAAGTCTAATCTTGCATAGTTCAGCATATACATGTTGAACTATGTACGACCTATGACCTATTAATAATATTATTATTTTGTCTTTATGCTATCTTCTCATGTTACAGACTTGTAAACAACAAATTTCAGAGTATATGTATATATATATTTAAAAAAAAAAAAGAAAAAAAGAAAGAAAGAAAGGAAAAGTAAATTGAACATAAGACGGACTTCAAACTTAGCTATTTGATATTTAATTTAAAAATACATATATGAGGACCCCAGAAGCCAAGGGGTATAAGTGACAAAATTGAAAAAACTAAACTAAATACACAGACGACCTAAAAATATGCTTTTTTCATTTCAGGTAAAGAAATATAAGTGATTTTCTTATTATTTGCTGAGTTATAGAGGAAAACCACTTTTTTCGAAAAACAAACAATATTGATTAATTATACATTTAAAGAAAATTGTACTCTATTTTTGTAACAGTTATTGAAATAACAGTTCAAAGATCAGAATGCAACAAGCAGAAATTTCCTATTTAAATTCACCCAATTGTTATTGATGTTCCAATTTAACATCAATTATCTTTAAATTCAATTTACTCCAAATCGAAATTTTGTCACTTGTACCCCTTGGCTTCTGGGGTCCTCATATATATTAGCTAAACATGTGAGCAAGGAAATACGTACTTTGAAGCATTTAAACAAAATAATAATAAATAAATAACGTAAAATTTTCTGAATAATTTTTTTTTTAATTTAGAATTTTTCATATGACTGAATCGGAGAAAAATACAATCGCTTTAGAAATTCGCTAAATAAAATTTCGCTACATCTTGAAAAATAATGACCGGAACATTTACATTAACATTACACTTACATATCTATGTTTTTTTACGATAATAATTCAGTTTATGTAAAAGTTGAGGGAAGTTTTTTAATTAGCGAAAAGAATATGAGATCTGAATGGGTAACCCCATTAGTTAGAGATTCAACAAGTTAACAAGTTATTACAAGGTTAACACCTTAATTGATTTGCCCGTTCGCCTTTCGGGCAAGACGAATTTACTTAATTCATCATTTAAAACTTTTTGACACCAGTATTTTTTAAAATAATTTCATACTATTTAAGAGTGCATTTCGATTCAAACTGCTTATTTTCTGATTTATTTTTGAATTCATTTTTGCTCTCCAATGCATCAAACTGGCAAATTGTCTTATTTAGAAAGTACACAAGGTGCCGTGATTGTCGATTCTTTGATAAATTCAGAAAACATTGCAAAAAAAAGCAATCAAAAACGGCATTTTGAACAGATTTTTCCGAAGCGGGAGATCTGAGTAAGAAAAAAAGGGTCATGCTGAGAAGGTAATTGCTTATAAATCAAATTTTAATGAATTCAGAGTAAAAAGACATCACACGGCACCTTCCTTATACGTCTCTTCAAAAATCCCCTCAGTAAGTTTCATGTTTCTACTTTTAAAAATGTTTCTGATATTGTATCGAAAAATTTCGAGCTGTTGAAGGTGGAAAAGCGTTTTTTGGAATACACCCTTAAAGGCGGAAATGTTTAGACTAAATATAACGAATATTCTATTTAAAAATTTGTGGTGTGAATCCGTTATTTTCAATTTATAGAATAGAAAAAGAAAGAACCAGTTAAGGGGTTAATCCTTTGTGGCGCGGTGGTTTCATAGATATACCGCTTATTTTTTATTCCCAAACGCCACATTGGCACCGGAATTTTGTTTAAAAAAATTACTGTTTATTGAATGCGTGATATATAGCGTTTTCTTATTTACAAATAAAGTTGCTTTCAAATTCCGGCGTCAGTCATTAATTTCAACACTTAAGCAATGAATTTGTCCTGCGCCGCAAAGAGTTAACAGGTATTAGCTTGGCGAAAGTGTCAGGCTTGCCAAAGTACTTGGCGATTTAGTTTCGTCTAAGATCAACTCAACCAATCTAATAACAAATCTTGCATATAATATAGAGACAACAGTGGTATCAGGATTTAAAATAGACTGTTCTCAAGGGCAAGTCTGCCACCGAAATTATTTCTAAAATAGGTTTGTTTGCTTTAGTCTAGAAATTACCTCCCAGATACTAAATAAACATTTTGTCCTTATAAAATTAGTGCATATAAAACGCAAACGTATGGTTTTAAACTATAATGAGCATTAATTTTACAGGATATTGCTTATAAACAATTTTATAAAGTTTTCTCCTATCCTTTTTATGGTGACAAAAATTAATTAAAAGAAACTTTTATACACAATTTTGTTTCCTTAATTTTGTTTTTATACACTGTTAAAAATCTTGCAGTATTTTGTACAGTCATTTCACCGTTTTCTAAAAAAACAGTAACATAACCGTAATTTAACTCTATTCTGACCATAAAATTGGTAATAATAAGTTCAGAATAATGTAAAAAGACGGTTGTTTTACTTTTTTTGTAGAAAATGGTCAAATGACTGGATAAAATGCTGCAGATTTTTAACAGTGTATGTAAAGATGAAATTTTGGAACATAATTTTTGCTCATTTCTGAATGTGAGTTCATACATGGGTGTTTTTCCGACGACAAATGCAACGATTAATTATATATGTTTTAATATTTTAAAATCGTAATTTTAAATTTATAAATTAATTTTCATACACTTTTCTATTAGCTGGCCGCAGATGATAAATTGCCAATTAATTTCTACGGTTATAATTGATTATGAGTTATAAAAATAATGCGCTGAACCACACTCACCAAAATATACCGAAAAACAACGAAATTTTAAGAATACTAAAAAGTAAAAAATATGAATAAAATGTAACTAAATTGTAATTTAACAAATTGCATCGACTATTTGGAAAATGATACTTTCAAAGACTAAAATTTTAAAGACTTATAAATAAATTATAAGTCTTTAAATTAACAGTAATAATAAACATCATTTTTAGGATGATCATAACAAGTCATATATTATGTACGCCATACATTAAACATTAAAACCAAGGCTAACTTATCATAATATAAAGGCTTGTCATTCACCAAGTTTCCTTTGACCGCAGTACAGGGGGCGCTGAACTACATGATTTTCATGTTGGTAGCGCCATCTAATGTTAGAAACTGAAATGTTTTCCATTATTTCCTATGGGATTATTAGCAGTAGTATGCACCAGGTGGCGTTACATACGAGACAAAGTCATATAATAAGTTGGCAATTATAGGGACAATTTCAACAATAGATTTTCTCCTGAATGCGAGGCCTTGATATTATGATAAGGGGGCCTTGATTAAAACATTAATAATCCTAGACCAATGATAAAAAACATAAGTTTATAGATATACAACTTCAACTGTTTAAAATGTGCATTTTTATTGGATGGAGTTAATCAGACTGACTTCTGAACGACTCATATTACACACGACATGAATTAAACATTAATATTCCTGCACCCATCCTAAGCAAATTTTAAATGAAATTTCAGTTTTATAATTTTCGGAATTGCAAATTTTTAAACTTCTAAACATCGCGCATTTTTTAATTTTTACACCCTTGCGTGGAGAAAAAAATGCACTTTTAAATGAAATTTGTTTGAAATTTTTATCCTAATTTGTTTTCAAATTATCGTTATTATTTTTAAGTTTTTATTACTTTTTTTTCATCATGGCAACAGAAATATTCCTTTTTTAGGCACTAAACATGGACTAATCAGAAAACGAATAAAATAAAAAAGTTGCGGAATTCAACCAATAAAAAGATTCAGATGTATTTCAAATTTCCCAGTTCTCTACCGACAACAGCTATTTTCCAAATAATTAATAAAATATTTCAAAAAACTGTTTACGAAAACCCCTTTTTTAATCATGAAATACTTCCAAAACATTCCATTTTATAAAAAAAAGCAAATATTTCTCAACTTTCGATTAAGATATAAAAACAATCGAAAACAATCATTAAGTATACCTAAATGAATTTTCATGAACGATTTTTTATTTTTATCAAGTATTTAATGTAACATCGATTTTCATGAGGAAGTGTAGAACTTTTTGTTTCTCAAAATACAAATTCCTCATTTATTTTAGTATCGGAAAACTGCAGTAAAAAATAAATGAAGGTAAAATAAAACATTACCTAGAATTTTTATATTTGGTGAATGCATAAATAGCAGTTGCGAAAAAAGTATACGAAGCAGCTTGCAATTCCGACAAAATAAAAGTATTTTGTGACGATGCGTTGTATTTTTTTTTACTCATATTAAAAAAAAAAAAAAAAAAATCTAATGTGTCCGTAGTTTTATATATAGTACAGATTTTTATTTTGTCTATGCCAAGCAGATTTTTCCCCCATGGATAACTTTTCTTCTTGTAATAAAATAAGTAAGTAAAATAAGCAAGTTGGGTCTTGCATACGGGTAAAAATGTGCCTGACATTTTTTTTTCTCATATTTACGTATTCTTCGCATGCTACAAAAATTGTGAATAACAAATTTTGATCAGAAAAAAGAAAAACCAGATTCTTATTTTATTCATTTGATATTGTAGCGTATATTGGGTTCTTTTGATCTTATGGTTAGACAACTTCAAACTCTTGCTTATAGAAAAGTAGAAAATAATTTATTTACAGAACTTCAGAACAACAGAGTCTTCGAAACTCACAAATATTACAAGATATTCCAAAATAACTGTTTAAATCTATCGAACAAGTACAAATATAGGTCGCAGAGACTCTTTATACAATGTCTCAACACTATATCACATTCAAAACAACGTAGATAAAACTCAATACATCAAGCAAACTTGCTTAAACCTAGAAGTTCACTCTATGACTGACTGGTAAATAATAACAACAGCTCGCATCGCTTCTCTTCTTATATAGGTTCGGAGCATGTGCGAGAAATTTCTAGAACCTACTCGAAAAAATCCACGGAACAACAAACAATGTATCAGTATATCTAAGGGGGTTACCAGAGAGGAAAGGGTTACCATCGCCAACAATCGCCAAGTTTGTCGCCAACTTGGCGATATATCGCAAAATTTGGCGACCAAAATTAGTCGCCAAAAGTGACGCCAACTTGGCGATATCTTCATTATTTCGCCAATCTGCCGTAGACATACACTGAAAATAATGGACAAGTTTGCTTGATAACAGAGACAATGTAATAAAAACTAATATAAGTAAAGGAATGGAGCTTAATAAGATTATTTACATTATTTTACAGTACAAACACTAACTATTTACAAAATTCGTAACACTACCCCCTCCTCAAAGACTGCACGTCCCGGGCAGTGCAATCCTTGAGTTAGAGGAGAACACTTAAAATAAATAAACAAATAAATAAATAAATAAATAATAACAATAATAATAAAATTTACATAAATAAGAACTAATTACTATTTACATATTTACAAAAAGTGACTTTCATGACCATGGTCTAAAATTCTAGTTTTGAATTTCTAATCACTTTGGCCAAAATAAGGGGCTAGCCGGTTATAGTGTACGACCTTGGGTTTGGCGTGTGGCGATTTTCGTATGCTTACGACGACGTCATTCAGCCTGTTGACGACTATGTAAGGACCGTCCCAGTTTCTTTGTAATTTTGGCGACAGTCCCTTACGACGTATCGGATTCCACAACCAAACTTTGTCACCTTCGTTGAACTCATGTCCTGTTGCCTTTGTGTCGTACCGTGTCTTCATCTTTTCCGTTGCCAGTCCGATTCGGTTCCTCGCTAGACGATGAATCTCCTCAATCCGCGCCTGGAGTTTATCGACATATTCCTCAGGCGATGAAGGAGCATCAGGAGGACGGCCAAACAAAAGATCAGCAGGCAGACGAAGATCACGACCAAAGAGCATTTGAGAAGGGGAGTAACTAGTGGCCTCATGAGTGGCACTCCTGTAGGCAAGCAGGAAAGGAGGCAATTTCTTGTCCCAGTCCTGTTGGTCTCTAGACACCAGGAGAGAGAGGCTATTTAGGATGGTACGATTGAAACGCTCCACCATGCCGTCCGATTGAGGATGTAGGGGTGTAGTTCGAGTTTTGTCCATGCCGAATAGTCCACACATTTCCTTAAACACAGTCGAATCGAAGTTTCTTCCTTGATCGGAATGGATTTGAAGAGGAACTCCATATCTGGAAACCCAGTGTTGAACTAGTATGTCTGCTACTGTTACCGCCTCTTGATTAGGAATGGCGTAGGCTTCAGGCCACTTAGTGAAGTAGTCCATGACAACGAGGATGTACTTATTGCCATCAAATGTTCTAGGAAGAGGACCCAGGATGTCTAGTCTAGTGCAATTCGTTCGAAAGGAGCTCCTACATTATAACGCTGCAGTCGCCCACGGGTGCGCCTCTTTGGACCTTTACGTGCTACACAGGTGTCACAAGTTCGACACCACTTCTCTACATCACTGCGAACATTATTCCAGTAGAAACGCTCTCGAACCTTTTGCAGGGTCTTCATTACACCAAAATGACCTCCTGTGGGACTACCATGCAGTTCTTGAAGGACTGTAGAAATTCTCGACATAGGGAGTAGTAGTTGCCATCTACATGTCTTTCCATCGTCACACTCCCATTTTCGGTACAAGATGCCGTTCTTCAAATGTAAGGAATCCCAGAGAGCCCAATAACGTTTAGTCGTAGGATGGTAATGGGCCATGTCTTGCCAGCTGGGCTTCCTGTTGGACTCCTCTTTCAGCTCTAGAATTGGCTTAATTTCAGGATCAGCAAGTTGATCTTTACGCAGGCTCTCGTCACTCCACGGATCTTGCGATGATGTAGACCCAGTTGTAACTTGTCTTACTATAGGACCTTTGACATTAAATTTCTTCTCAGCCCGGTCGCAGTATCTACAATTCTCTGAGCAGGGTCTTCTTGAGAGAGCATCTGCATTTCCATGTGATGAGCCTTTTCGATGGCGTATCTCCATATCGTACTCTTGAAGCTTTTGTATCCACCTGGCTATCTGGCCTTCAGGGTTCTTAAAATTCAATAGCCAAGTTAGAGAAGCATGATCAGTTCGGATCAGGAACTTTCGACCGTAAAGATAGTGATGAAAGTGGTATATGGCTTTCACTGCAGCAAGAAGCTCTTTTCTTGTTACGCAGTAGTTTCGCTCGGCCTTTGACAAGCACTTGCTGAAATAGGCGATAACACGCTCCTGGCCGTCGATTTCCTGGGACAGTACAGCGCCAATGCTTTCGTTGCTTGCATCCGTATCAAGTATAAACTGTTTATCGATTTGAGGATACGACAGAATTGGAGTGGATGTCAAGGCCTCCTTAAGCTTTTCGAAAGCAGCGTCACATTCCTGTGTCCACATAAATTTTTGATTGGCTTCTGTTAATTTATGAAGTGGTCTTGCAATCATCGAGAAGCCTTTGACGAATTTTCTGTAATAGGTGCATAATCCTAGAAAACTTCGAAGCTGGTGAACATCTGCTGGACGACTCCAATTTTTCACGGCCGATATCTTCTCCGGATCAGTCCTAACTCCTTCCGCCGAAATGATGTGTCCAAGGTAGGCAACTTCATTGCGAAACAAACTGCACTTCGAAGGGCTTAACTTCAAATTAGCTTCCTTTAATTTTTGTAGCACCCGCCTGAGGTTGTTCAGATGTTCATCAAAAGATTTTCCTATGATTATGATGTCATCTAAATAAAAAAGACATGCTTCATACGACAGCCCCCGGAGAACCGTTTCCATAAGCCGTTCGAAAGTTGCAAGTGCGTTACATAGACCAAAAGGCATTACCTTGAATTGCCATAATCCTTGTCCCGTTGTGAAGGCAGTCTTCTCGCGGTCGTCGAGATGGATCTCTACCTGCCAGTAACCACTCTTCAGATCCAGAGTCGAGAACCAAGTGTTGCCCGCAAGTGTGTCGAGAGTGTCGTCGATCCTTGGTAGAGGGTAACTATCCTTTTTAGTGACGTCATTCAATCGGCGGTAGTCTACACAAAATCTTGTTGAACCATCCTTCTTTCTTACTAATACAATGGGAGACGCCCATGGACTTGTCGATGGTTCGATGACGTCATTTTCTTCCATATCTTTAATTAAATTCTGCACCTCTTCTTGCTTGGCAAAAAGTAATCGTCTAGGGTGCTGTTTAATAGGAGAGTGATCTCCCGTGTCAATTCGGTGTTGTGCCATTTTAGTTCGTCCAAAGTCTTCAGATGTTTGGGAAAATAAACTTTGGAATTCTCTAATTAAACTTTCAGCAGCATCTCTCTGGTTTGGATCTAAGTCCGTATTTTGTAACAAACCCTTGACTAAATTATCTGAAGATTTCTGAGAGTGATTGGAATTTTGACTTATGCACGTCACAGGAGCACATGATGCTATCACCTCTCCTTTCTTGATAGTCCTCATCTTATCACTGATGTTAGCAATTCTGACTGGAATGGTCTTTTTCGAGAGGTCTACTACAGAAGAAGCCACCAATACTCCTGCTTGTGTACTATTGTCTACTGGATAATCTATATGGCCAAATCGGTAATTAGTTTCATTTTTAATTTCAGCTGGAACTAAAAATTCTGTTCTTGGATCTAGATTAATGTCTTCTTTGGCTATTACTATTTGTTTACATTCAATTTCGTTATTTAATCCAAAAAGACTTATTTCTTCAAATTTTGAGATCATTTTGTTATTTTTGAAATCAAGTCTGAAGTCAAACTTCTTCAGAAAATCTAGTCCGATTAAGCAAGGATCTGTTATGTCAGCCACATATGCCGTATGGTAATATTTCGTTCCTCCAAAGTTGATAGTTAAATTGGCCTTTCCATATATGCCAATCTTGTCGCCCGTCACAGTTTGCAGGGTAACGCATGGTGGAGTCCAGATGAGTTTAGATTTCAATTTTCGAGCCAAATCTTCTCTGATTATTGTCACATTGGCTCCTGTATCGACAATCATACGGCATTGAATTCCGTTAATAAAGCCTATCACATATAATTCATTATCACCGCCACTCATTTTTGATATCTGGAGGATCTTCAGGTGGGGCTTTTCATTCTCTGGCAACCTCCGCCCGCGAGATGGCCAAAATTTAGTTTCCCTGCTGACTGTTTGAATTTATCTCACGTTCGTGGATTTTGGGGCAATTTCTTCGGAGATGTCCTGTATCACCGCATCCCCAGCACGTGAGATTCTGTCTTCTTGAACTTGTTCTTCCGTATTTTAAAGCTTCAATTTCTTGATTTATTTTCCTAATTTCTTTCAAGACGTCGTTCTCAGTGTCTGAGCTTTTGTTCACCGTTGCCCCTCGAACTGAATGACGATCTCTTCGGCTGGCTTGTGTAGCTGCTTCCAACTTTAAGGCATATAGTAGTGCAGCCTTTAAATCCTGTACATCTGCCATTTGTACCGCTCTCTGCACTTCTGGATCTTTTATTCCGTCTACAAAATATTGCAGTGACAGCATTTCCCGTACATTTGTTGGACAGTCAATGAATGCTAAATTTGCAAGCCGTTCAATTTCCGAGGCAAACTCTTGAAGGGTTTCACTCGATTTTTGATGGCGGCTCTTCATTTGTATTCTCGTATAATCCTTGAAGAATTTTTCGCCGAATCTCATTTCAAGTGCACAACTTAAAGTCTCAAAATTGAGTTGCGTCATATCGGGCAATGTTTGCAGCACGTCGGCGGCTTCTCCTCTTAAAGATGCTGCCAGCTGACAAGCTTTCACCTCGTCACTCCATTTGTTCGCTTCGGCTACAATGGTGAATTGGGTCTTATAAACTTGCCAGGAACTCTTTCCGTCATATGTCGACAGTTTGATGTGCACGGGAGAAGCAGGCGGATTCCTAAATTCTTCATAATTACCACTGGACGCTGAAAGCTTCTTCTCGAGATCTTGTACTCTTTTATTTAGCTTTTCATCTATTTCAACTATTTTTCCTTCCATTTTCTCTTCAACATTTTTAACATCATTCTGAATTTTCTCTTCTACTTCCTCTATTTTCCTTTCCATTTTCTCTTCTACATTACTAACTTCTTTCTGAATTTTCTCTTCTACTTCCTCTATTCGTCTCTCTACCGACGAGAACTTTTCTTCTAAAGTTTTCTTCATTTCTTCTTGGCCTATATTAATCTTTTCGGTCACTTCTTCTTGGCATTTGTCAATTTTGTTTGTCAACTGTTCCATTCTTTCTTCGTTTTTATTCATTTTATCCGCCAACTCTTCTTGGCCTTTATTCATTTTATCCGCCAACTCTTCTTGGCCTTTATTCATCTTTTCCGCCAACTCTTCTTGGCCTTTATCAATTTTATTTGTCAACTGTTCCATTCTTTCTTCGTTTTTATTCATTTTGTCCGCCAACTCTTCTTGGCCTTTATTCATTTTATCCGTCAACTGTTCTTGGCCTTTATCAATTTTATTGGTCAGCTCTGTTCTTAATCCGTTAATAGCTTCTAACAGTTCTTTCAGTTGTACGTCCATTGTTCGTGTTTTCGCCATAAGATCCCGACTCCTGACACCAAAAATTGTAGCGTATATTGGGTTCTTTTGATCTTATGGTTAGACAACTTCAAACTCTTGCTTATAGAAAAGTAGAAAATAATTTATTTACAGAACTTCAGAACAACAGAGTCTTCGAAACTCACAAATATTACAAGATATTCCAAAATAACTGTTTAAATCTATCGAACAAGTACAAATATAGGTCGCAGAGACTCTTTATACAATGTCTCAACACTATATCACATTCAAAACAACGTAGATAAAACTCAATACATCAAGCAAACTTGCTTAAACCTAGAAGTTCACTCTATGACTGACTGGTAAATAATAACAACAGCTCGCATCGCTTCTCTTCTTATATAGGTTCGGAGCATGTGCGAGAAATTTCTAGAACCTACTCGAAAAAATCCACGGAACAACAAACAATGTATCAGTATATCTAAGGGGGGTTACCAGAGAGGAAAGGGTTACCATCGCCAACAATCGCCAAGTTTGTCGCCAACTTGGCGATATATCGCCAAATTTGGCGACCAAAATTAGTCGCCAAAAGTGACGCCAACTTGGCGATATCTTCATTATTTCGCCAATCTGCCGTAGACATACACTGAAAATAATGGACAAGTTTGCTTGATAACAGAGACAATGTAACAAAAACTAATATAAGTAAAGGAATGGAGCTTAATAAGATTATTTACATTATTTTACAGTACAAACACTAACTATTTACAAAATTCGTAACAATATTTATTATGTAATTCATTATCTATAATGAGATAGACTGGAAGGCGGCAGCACAATCACCTCATAGAGTTCAGCGATGAAATTCTAGGATTAGTTCAATCTCGATTCGCATATTATAACGCAAGCAGTCTGCCTTGTCATAACTTGGTTAAAAACACCTAAAATCCCGATTATAGAGGTTGATTCGTAGGTTTAGAATTATGTTTTCCTACTCCCAATCCTCCATGTTTTCCATACTTTTGGGTGCAGGGAAGCACAATGGTAAAACTACGAGTAAATCGGATTTTTATGGGTTCTGCACCAAGATATTGGCAGACCATTGCGTTTTAAAATGGGAATCAAGATTTAACTAATCCTAAAATTTCATCCGTGAACTCGATGAAATGATTGCTTCTACTGCCACCTTTCGGCCTATAAGCAGTTTCCGTTAATAAACGAAAATACACCTGTGATATCTTGTGTAGCCATGTATAAGATTTATAGAGTTTATACACACAACATTATTTGCAAAAAAAAAAAAAAATTAAATTTTAAAACGTGTATCGCAACTGTAAATGCAATCCACCAACAATTATTCTTCATTGGCAGTACTGTAGCTAAACACTTTTGTGTGTCCCTGTAAATGAACGATAAATTATATGCCCATCAAATTCTACAGTAAGCGATATGTAGTACATTCAGCGTTGCCAAGTCTCCAGCTTTTTGCTCACCATTATTAACTTAGAGAAAATCTAGTTATTTTAAATCTCCGAAATGTTCCACACTCTAAAAAAAAATGTGTAAATTTACACACAAAAATGTGTAAATCGATGATACAAAAACGACATGTCTACATATGTAAATTTGTGTGTAAATTGACAAAATACACGCCTAATGTGTAAATTTGAAAATACACATTTTAATGAGTAATTTGGTGATAAGTCCAAATGTGTAAAAGTTATCTGATAACTCTTGAAATACACACTTTAATGGGTGAATTGCACTAAAATACACGTATTTCTGAGTACTATTTTTACACATATATCTGTGTAATATTCTGTTTTTACATATGTTTTTGTGTAATAAGAAAATACACATAATGCTGTGTCATATGCAAATTACACACATGTTTGTGTTATATACATAATACACAGATTTGTATGTAATATTCTGTTTTTACACATATGTATGCGCAACATGCAAAGCACGTATTTTTGTGTAATATTTAAAATACACAAAGTTTTGTGTACATAGCTTTATATTATGTTATGCTTTGATGTGCGAATTGAAAAAAAAAATGCTTTTATGATCTCAAAATACAATTGCATTAAATCCAAACTCATATGCTTGACATGTCTTTTCTTTCTACCAGATTTATAGACTTAAAGCAAGACCGCAAATCATTATACACTTAATTTACAAGAAACAGGGTCGGCTTAAATTATAATCTATTACCTTTATGTTAGAAATATTTTGTAATCCGAATTGTAATTTAGGAACAGGGATGTATAATTTGAATATAGACAGCTGGAGACTGTCTTCTAAATTAAGTTAAAAATTAATTTCTTCACACAACCTTACAATTGTAACAACTTGTGTTGTGTTTAATAAATTCATAACTTTCTCTTTTAGAAATACATGTACATTTTTTCTCCATATTCTGAAAATGGCATAAATTTAATTGTATTTATAACTAACGAAATACTATTTTTTTCTTTTCACTTGTTGCCATGTAAAATAAAACTACACAATTTATTTCTTTTTTAATAAATTATTACAATTTTTTGTGTGTGTTAAATGTATTTTTGTATTATCTTTGAAAACTTTTGCTCACTTTAACTTCCAAAGTTATCAGCACACATGTAAAGCACTACAGATAGTTACTACTTCTAACCAATAACGTTCAAGAAAATTTTTTCTTTAATGTAATTTTACCAAATGGGTGAAAAAGCGTCCAGGGCAGGATTCGAATCACAGATCTTTAATTCAAGTTGTCAGTCTGGTATTAATTAGCTATACTTAGTATGTAACTCTAGTTCTTTGGCTGATTTGTCTCTGCCAGATTTATCCAGGATAGTAGCTCAACTGGTAGAGCATCGGCAACTCTCACAAAAGTCCCCCGGTTCGAACCCACACCTATACACTTTTTAATTCTGCTGGAAAAATTCGCAAGGCGTGTGATTTACTTACCAATTATAATAACTGTGTTAAAAGTAATATATATATTAAATCAAACTACGTAAATTTTAAGAGCAATATTTGTAACGGTATTTTTTAAGAGTTAAAATTACTAAAGAAATATTTCTGCTTAAATGTGCAAAGTATTATCAAAATAAAATTTATATAAAAATATAATCTCTTGCATTATGCATAGTACCTTTTGTATTCTTTAAATAATAAAGATTATTAATTGACTGAATTTAAAGATCATTAATTACTATTGCCAAAAATGAAATTAATTTAGTAATTTAATGAGCATTTTGAACCTTAAGTCACTAGTGATAATTTATTACACAACAGCTATAAAAAATAATAAGAGATAAAAAACACAACCGATGTTAAGTAATTATATTTTATCTACATTAATTGTATGATACTAATTACTATGAATGACATATACGATTAAAGTGCAATACACCTTAAAAAGTTCAAACTATTTCGATTCTAAAATGTACAATAATTGTTTATACTATTAAAATAAAATAAAAAATGAAAACTAACAAATGTTTCTGTTCTGTAATTTGATATTCTGAAACTTTTGACTTTTCTGTCTACTCGTGATTTGCGCTATTTCTACGGATATCAAATCACACATTTAATTTTTTTTAATTTTTGTTGTTTTTAATATCAATAGTTTTTGAATGTAATACGTTTAAAAAAAGTCTTCAATGTATTGAAAAATAATTTTTAATTATCTTCCGAATAAAAATCACAAAAAACATGAATTAAAAACTGTTAAAAGGTGTCATTTGGCATCGGTAGAAATAAAGTTAAGAAAAATATAGCGTATGAAAACTGGTAATTTTATATCAATTATTATGGTAAACATGCTGAAACAATTATTTCAAGTGCTTTTTCTATGTTGAAATTTCAAATAATTATTTGGATATTAGAAGGAATCATTTTAAGAATATAAAAAATAATTTAAAATAAATAAATAAATAAATAAATTACACAGTTCATTTTAGCAATAACGATGAAAAACTACCCAAATGAAAAATAAAACTTTGGTATGAAAACTTAGCTCAGTATCACCATATGTTTAGAATTCTAAGAACAATTTGGCCGACAACTGCCGTGTTGGAAGATAGCAATGATAAATATAATCGTCTTTCTGTCTCTTTCTACGTATGCCTAGTATACATCTTTCCATACTTCTCTGTGTTGTTTGTATCATCCGTTTTGTTAGTGTCCAAGTTTCTTCTCCGTAAGCTAGTGCAAGTAAAATACATTGATTAAGTAAAAGTAACATTGTAAAAGTAACATTGAATCTCCCCATATAACTAACTTTGACTTTTGGGTATATTGCAGATATACAATGCCTTGATACAAAGGATTAATTATTTTACGTCAGAGTTTACAAGCAATAAAATAATACTTAAAAACATTTTTATTATTATAAAAAAATAATTTAATAATAGGTTGAAAAATTACATTATTATTTATGAAATTACACATTAAAAGCAATGAATTTGAACATCATACATTTAAACCAATCATCATCATCATCATCATCATAATTAACTGTTTTCGATCCACTGCTGGATGTAGGTATCCCCCAGATTTTTCCATTTTTCCTCTCTAGTGCTTTCTTCATCCAATTTACATCAGCCACTTTTCTAATTTCGACACTCCATCTTACCTGTGGTCGTCTTCTTGGTCGTTTTACATCTCTGGGATGCCACTGTAGTATATTTGTGCGTCATCTATTGTCTTGTCTTCTTGCAATGTGCCCAGCCCATTTCCATTTTAGCTGCTTGATTCTTTCAAGGATGCCGAAAACTTTTGTCTGATTTCTTATCCAGGTTATCTTCTTTTTGTCTCTTCTAGTTAGGCTTAGCATACATCTTTCCATACTTCTCTGTGTTGTTTGTAGTCTTTGTATCATCCGTTTTGTTAGTGTCCATGTTTCTGCTCCGTACGTTAGTGCAGGTAAAATACATTGATTAAACACTTTTCTTTTCAAACAAAGAGGCATATTACTTTTCAGAATAATATTGTTCTTCTCAAAAGCACTCCACTCATTTCTAATTCTTCTATTGATTTCATTCATGATACTATTATCCGATGATAATTGCTGTCCTAGGTATACATAATTTTGCTGTTCTTTAATCTCAGTGTTCTTGTAGACAATTTTCTGTTTTGATATAAATAAATTGAACATCACCTTAGTCTTTTCTAAATTTATTTTTAATCCCACATTGATGCTAGCTTCTGCAAGATGTTTTAGCATATTTTCCAATTGTTCAGGGCTGTTACTGAAAATTACAATGCCGTCAGTGAATCGGAGATGACTTCTTAATATATAATTTAAAAGAAAAAAAAAGATCATTAATTGTATATATTACACAGCACCGCATCTACTCTAGTTTCCCTATAATGTGATATTTTTATGTTCATTTTTAGCACTCTCCAATAAAGTTGAAAAGTGATTATGCATTCGGTTTGTCAGCCCGTCTTTCCACACTCTAACTCCTATAAATATGCTCGGATTTTCACGCAATTGATAAAGCTTATTTAAGGTCACCAAAGCATATTTGGTATTGCATATTAAGTATGTATGAATAATATTTCATTGACAGGGACACTCAAAAGAATTCGATTACATTATGGTATATGTAGAAAATCGTTTCGAAAGTATTGTAATGACATTTTGCTATTTCAAATATATTGAAGCTGATATAACTAAGATCACGTTAAAACAGAGTATTCATAGCATTTTTCATTAATTTACAGGAACAAACAAAAGAAATCGATTACAGTATTATCTTTGCTTAATAAATGCTAGAGAGTACGTTTTAAAATTCAGTATGAGCTTTTAAATTTAATTAATTTTTTGCATATTTCTCTCTCTATATATATATATTCTATACTTCATAATTAGGGCTACACAAAAAATATTCGCATACCATTCTCCTTATTATTAAGAAATTGCTGAAGGGGAATTTTCTGAAATATATGTATCTCTTTAATGAACTAAATTTTGAAATGCATGTTGTTAATAGATATATATCTCTATATCAGTGGTTCCCAAACTTCCTTGGTACGCGACCCATATTTAAGCAAAAAAAAATTTCGCGACCCACATAATATAATGTTGTACATCAGTATGGAAATTATTGTATGATTTCTATATAAGCTATTGGTTATCCTATCCTACGAAAAAGACAAATTTTCATACGAAGGATTCACTGTCAATAAAAACAATTCGTAATTAGAATGAGCGTAAGTGGAATAATAATTAACACTACACACACAACTACACAGATAATTAAAAATACTTAATTCCTTTCAAAACATAACTTTATAATCAGTGCTTTATCTGGCACTGGTTTTTACCGATGAGAGCATCTATATATGAGGGTTAAAACTAGTTAATTTCAACCTTAATTCACTTTCAACACACAGTTTTTTCTGTACTTGTTTTTCAAATATAGCCGTACAAAACGCATGTTCACATGAGTATGTTATGTTGAACTCTATCAAGGAATTCAAAGCTCATTTAAATGTTTCTGGATATTCTGATTGTACATTTCTTCTTATGGAAATTAAGGAATTTCGCTCGAAATATTATTTGCTGTTGAAATTTTTATATATTTAAAACAGATGAAATACAAAATATTTTTTGTCAAACAAAACACGATTGTTTCCGATACCCACTAAAATAGCCGCCGCGACCCACCTGTGGGTCGCGACCCATAGTTTGGGAATCGTTGCTCTATATCATATAGAGGGCTGCTAAAAAATTCGGATATTTTTTCGATTGTGGATAGGAGCAGCTGGAATTCTATTTTGAAATGAGTTATACATTTCCATATGGTGGAACTAGACATATTTTATTTATTTTTCTTAAGTGCAGTTTTGTTACATTATTCTGATTGTATTGGAAAGTGCTTTATAATCTATGTTTGACGCATGATTTTTTGCTTTCTTGTATCAAGTATGTATGTGGCTGGCTAGATGTGTATTGCCAGGGCCATTATAACTCTGATAATTCATAAATATTACAAGGGATTCGAATCTACAATGCAGTTTTTAAAATAAAGTTTGGTAGAAAATTTATTTATGTCTGTTAAAAAAGCAAATAATGCATATTTTTTAATGACACAATAAAAAGAATAATGAATGCATTATCAAATTATTAAGAACTTTTTAAAGTGAATAAGTGCTTTAAAAATTCATACCATAAATACAGCATATTAGTTTATTATTATTATCATAAACATTTTCTTCATAGAATTAGATGATAATTTTTAAAAGGAAACGAATTTTAAATCATACTGTTTTCTAATACTATACATAGATGTTTTTGAAAATTATCTCTGTAAATTATTCAAGAAATAAAAAAGTGTTTTTTGGTTAGCTGGGCACCAATATTATACATACATATACAGATTTATACGTACATATGTACTTGTATATACGTACGCAAACATGCACAAATATACATATAAATATATATGTAATTATCATATTTAAACTGTTATTTATAGCTTAAATTCTATAATTTCATTTGAAAATGTATCCAAACTTCTGATTTGCTTTAAAAGTTTTCAAATTAGAGAATTAACAACTGAAAAGTTCTACCCCCCCCCCCTATGATTTTTCTTTATAGATTCTATAACATTTCTCGGGTCGAATACTATATTGAATAATCATCGCATTTTTTTTTTTAATATTATATTTCCATGATTTCTTTTAATGGTATGGTGCCTAGTATAATAATAGTAATAGTATAACTTCTATTGTGCCTTATTTCTAATAATTTCATCTTCTAAGTAGATGCAATTTTTCAAAAATAAAAATTTGTATTAAAAATTGTTTCAAAATATTACTTAATATAAAAATAAAAAATCAAATGGCTTTTTTATTCAGTAATTTAAATATCTTTGGATGTTTACTGATTATATTAACCATTGATTGCAATATTTTTTCATATACTTTTAAAATTAAAGAAAAGTGACCTTAACTACGTTTTTCAAAAAAGGAAATAAATCTGATTAAAATGCTGTTTAAATCACTGTTTCTAATTATCTAGTTAAAATTGTTGATAGGCAATACATGTATTTCAACAAATTTATTAAACTAAACGAAGTTAAGGAAATACTTTTAAAACATGTTTATAAGAAACTAATTAAAATATTTATAATTTAAAGAAAAACAAACAGGAAAGAATTTTTTCATATCTTTTCTTTACTGGCACCTTTAGTCTTTTGGAGAGTTAATAAATCCAATAAATAAACACAATAGCAAAGGCTAGAATCTTATTTAACACGCCAAAGCTACAGTATTTATATCAGACATATATATTTTGCTTGCATCTTGAAAACACTGCTGAGAAATATCAATGCGCATACGTTACAGTATGTTGTCGAGCGATATTCCCGCGTCCGTTCTAAAGCTTACATTCTGCTTGTTCTGTTTACATTTATTTATTCTACGATTGCTTGCAGACGATTTCCGTTTGCAACATGCAGGTGCGAAATATGTTTTAAAAAACAAAAGAGCGTTATGAGGATAAAACAAGCTTTTTCTGCGTCAATGTGTCATTTTCAGTGTTGAATTCAGACACTTTTCTCCGGGAGAGACTTCTGTGAGTCCGGGGGTACATTTCAGAAAGAACTCCGGGGGGGGGGGGGAGGGGAGAAGAGAGAAACTGCACTTTTCGACCATTGAAAACACAAAATCTCAAATTTTCCGGTGGGGGGGGACATTTTATTGGTCTAGGGGGGAATTTCCCCCTGAATTCAATGCTGGCCATTTTTAGGTGCATTCGTTTCGTAATTATATAAATAAGTAGGACTTACAGTCGTGCACTTTTCGACCATTGAAAACACAAAATCTCAAATTTTCCGGGGGGGGGGGTATTTTATTATTCTGGGCGGGGGTGTCCCCCTGAATTCAATGCTGGCCATTTTTAGGTGCTTTCGTTTCGTAATTATGTAAAGAAGTAGCACTTACAGTCGTTCTTCAGTCTGTCCGTCCGTCTGTTTGTCCGTCTGCATAACAGAGCGAAAACTACCTAACTGAATCGTTTGAAATTTAAAAAAGATAATTTCTGCATAATTTTGTCATTTTAAATTCTATGAAAATCGAATGTATTGTTTAATCACAGGGACAATCAACGAACGAATCCCCGAGCAAATTGTTCCGTTACATTACAACTAATGGGAAGTGTAGTTTCAAGTGCATTTTAATGATGTTAAACTCTTTTAAAAATAATACTATTAATATGCATCTATAAATATATCATCTGCAAAATCAGTGGTGCAAAGAGTATTTGTTATTCATTTACAGAGCCACTTAAAAGTATTCTATTACATAGCGATATAAGGGGAAACATTATTTGGGGCGCGTTTTATATCAAACTATTTCTAATTTTATGAAATTGATACGTTGCTGAGGTTTATTATAAATTATATCCTGTATAATAGAAAGCGGATAGTATTTACCTGGACACTCAAAATTTCGACCACTATACTATATACAAAGTATTGTATACTAGTACACTAAGATCGGAATATTTTTAAAATTCATTAAATTTCATAATACGAACGTACTTTATTTGCTACGCTTGACTTGCAATTTCCGACTTCTTACTTTCTTCTACCTATACAAGAAAATATTCGATTCGTGAAAATTTTCGACTTCCGGTTTTCGACGAATTAATACGTTTTAGGGGTCAGAAATACCAAAAAATATGTTTTTACAAAATATCTGCCTGTGACTGTCTGTTTGTGACACGAATTTTATGGGCAATCTATCTCAAGAGCTAATGCACTGAAGTTAACAAAAACTTATATTGAATTAGTCCCTGATATTAATTGGTATGCTAATTACTTTTTGATTTAAACCACTCAGCAGGTGGCGCTGCTATGCAGTACTTTTCACGATTTCCGCAGTAGCTCATCTGTGAAACATAATATAGATTTTCATCAAATTTTAGATTCAATTAATCCTTGACATGAAATAACGTTTTGTACATTTTGGTGTAAATCGCTCAACAAATGGCGCTGCTATGGTGCATTTTCCACGATTTCCACAATAGCTCTTTCTCAAGAACTAATGCATGTATTTTCGTCAAATTTTAGATTCAGTTAGATATTGACATAAGTTGTTACAAATTAGGTTTCGGTGTAAATCACCCAACAAGTGGCGCATCTGCGCTGCATTTTACATGATTTACGTAATTTTTGTGATAATCAAACATCAAGAACCAATTCACGGAATTTCATATCATTAGAATCCCCATGAGGGACATAGATTTCTATTTAATTTGACACTGTGACAGTGAATGTTAAAGTATTAACATGTATGAGATAGAAGAAAGTTTTGGAATTGCCACATCCGCCTAGTTAATGTTAATATTATTTATTTGTTGAACAAACTGCTTGTAATTTAACTGTATCTTAAAGACATCTCTGGAAAACAACAAATTAAAATATGAATAATTAATTATGTCATGGTTGTTGCATAAATTTTGTATATTTATTTTATATTCAGAAAATTTTAAATTTATTTAAAAGGTTTGAAAAAAGTGGCAAACAAATATTTAAAGTGTAACTTAAAATCTTAAAACCCAAACAAAAGAAATTACGTATAAATCTATTGTATACTGTTATAGACAACTATAAGACTATTTTTTTTTTTAAATATTAAAACAGTTTTTCATTACGAAACACCCCTCACCCCTCATAGTCATACACAAACAAATTTTTGCTTTTCTCGGTCGAATATTATTTTCTGACGTTCTGGTTTTAATATTAATTTATTAAATCAATGTAAACTTACTATATTATACAATAAAGGAGGTAACATATTCGAAACTAATAGATTTCTTACATTTAAAACGTTTTATAGATTAGTATTTAGAACACCAAAAAGCATTTTCATGCGAAAAAATAAGTTATACATTCAAAGGCAGTTTTAAAACGTAATAGATTTTTTTTTCGTATTCGCTGTACACTGAGAGTTAACAGTAAAAAATTACCAACGAGTAATTTTTTTAAAAATATATAATAGTTTTAATAGCTTTAGCGCTTAGTTCGATTACATGTCTGTTAAATCTACGTTTTATTTGTATACTTTTTTAGACAAATTTATTTATATGCAAGTTTTTAATTTCGTTGCTGAGTATTAGCTGGAAATAAATGCTGAAACTTTTATTTTTTTTATTTTTTTAATAGTGTGTAATTGAACTTCAGACAATAGTTTTAAGAAAAGAAAAATACTTGCAAATTATTTTTGAAACTATAAAAATATATAAACAATAAAGAGAGGTATAATTAAAAAAATTATATTTGAAGATACATTTATTCCCTATTCGGTGGCGTAAAAATTTAAATTGTGAACACATAAGAAATTTTAAAAAATTGCAGTAAAATTGAAATTTATTGATCACGTGTTGCCACCGTCAAACAGGTATTTGAGACTAATAGTGAAACCGAAATAAAATTTCGGTAACTTTTCTATTTTCTGCCAAAAACAGAAACGAAAATGTTCATTTTTTAAAGTTATTAATACATACATGAATATACATAATTATTAATTATTTATATGTGTATAGAGAAATATTTCTCACAAACATGCATAATTATGTATGTGTGTGCATTAGCTTAAAATTAAAAATAAATAAATAAATAATAATGCAATTTTTATATTTTATTACTTTATGACAACCAATATTCTTAATCATTTATCAATAATTAACAATGTAATTGGTAATGGAGAAAAAATTCAATTGTGAATATTTCATTTTTGAATATACCATCTTTTCAGTTCTTTAATATTTCTCATTGAAATTAATTCAAATAAAATATTTTTTTCTTATGAAGCGAACATTAAATAAGTTTAAAAAAATAAGCATTTTATAATTTCTAATTATTATTAGTGTAGTAAACATTTAAATATAGATAAGATGTATACTTAAATAAACATCTGCTACTCCTCCCAAAAGACTTTTACCCTCTACTCGCCTTCCAGCGAATGTTTGAAACAACACCCTTATTTGAAAAATCTACCTTCGGATACAAATTGGCTGGACAATCTCTGTACCTCTGACAAAAACGTTTTCTTTTGAAATGAAATAAAATGTAATTCATCAACGACATAAAATGTTAGACCTTTTTGAAAGAGCATTCGAAACACTTTTGCGGTTTCAAATAAAAAAAAAAAGTTGTATTACTGTTAACTGTGCAAAGCTTTTAAAGAGCAGGTGAAGCTTTTAAAGAGCAGGTGAAAAGTGTCATATGTGCGTGAATGTTTGTTTTATAATTTGATTCATATCTTGAGCCATGTCCGATAATTACAAACAGTGAAGTTCATAGCAGTAAATAAATAGTGTCTCATTTCAGCGGAAACATGTCAATTCAATAGGTCATATTTAACCCCTTCGAAAAGAGCGACCAGTATACGTGAAGCGTAAGGTGCTTATAATCCTCGATTATTGTCACCAATACATTTTTATTGTAAATATTGTCTTATTTAATCCGCGCTTTTCCCCTATTCAATTAGGCAAACATTTCTGTTTTTAAAAACCGGTTATTAAAGATTAAAAACGCCGTAAAAGACGCCCGTCCCGAAGGGGTTAAAATTTCCAAAGGAAGGAACAACATTTCTAAAATTCAGATATTTTCGATCGAGTTTCGGTTCGGCCGAATTTTCAGCAAAATTTCCGCCGAAAACGAATTTTTGGTGAAACTTAGATTTTTTGCCGAAAACGAAAACGAAACCTAATTTTCGATCGGTCTTTAGTATTAACAATAAATGTACCTAAGAAAATTTTTATACTTATGTGTAAAATCCAAATGTTTTTATACATTTACACATTTGTTTGTGTTTACCAAGCGATAACAAATTGCATATTTGATTTCATAAGTTAGATACACATAAAAGCAGGTAAATTTTTTCTCAAGGTGTGTAATTTTTATGACAAGTGCATAATTTTAGGAATTTACACACTTGTATGTGTACATTTAATCATGTTTGACATAGGCTAACTCACCAATTCGTGTAAATCCAACCATTTTGCTATATTTACACAGTTGTTTGAGTTTTTTAAGTGATAACAAATTACACACTTATTTTAAATAGCTAAATACACATCAAAACAGGTAAATTTAGGGAAAAAATGTGTAAATTTTACGACATGTGTGTAATTTTATAAATTTACACACATACACAGGTAAAATTAGCTAATTTACACATTTATTTTTTAGAGTGCACTTAAGTAAAAGCAACCTTTTCCATATTAAGTTACTATCCAAAAAGCCGGAGACTTGGCAGCTCTGTACATCCACAATATTACTTTAAAATAATGTAATATTGTGGAGAGTTAATTGATTGGCGCCGGTTGTATTTGATCTGGGAATCTCGTGATCAGGAGCCGAGAAAGTTAGCGTCAAGCAAAAGGCCAAGAAAGTTACTTTTAGCTAGCAACTCGTTTTATACAGCTCAATTGAGCTGAGATCGCTAAAGGAGTATCCCCCCAGTGAGAAAGACGTATTACTGACGTCTGACGAGCGATATGCACTCGTGAATGAATGCTGTCGTAGGCATAGTGTGATGCCTGAATGACAGGCTTTGCATTTTGCGATTTGTTTGGTGCTGCCATCTGTGATTATGAGATGAGTTGATTGCTGTTATGATTGCTGCTGAAAGTTGAGTGTTTGTCCGGGTCACCAAAGAAGAGAATGAGTGGTTTGGCATCGATCGGCATATCGGTTGTATACGATCTAAGGATTTAGTGGTCAGGAGGCGGGAACGCTAGCGTCAAGCAAAAGGCCAAGGCAGTAACTTTTAGCTAGTAACTCGCTTTATACTGATTAATTGAGATGAGATCGCTACAATATCATTAAAATACACCGCAAACAAATATTTTCCATAGGCCGTAATGTAATGGAATTCTTTTGAGTATACTTGTAAACAAACCGTTAGTGCTTCAGATTTTATTTTTACTAATGAACATGCCACGGTAATATCCCAATAGCATATACCAAAGTTATAATATTCTTACATTATTTACACAAGTTGCAGTACGACAGATGGACAGGCAGACACACCGAACCCATAAACTATTGGCAATTCAAGCGCTCGAATACGCCATCTGGTGGAGAAAAGATGTAACTTCCCACTTCAGGATAGTGCCGTGCAAGTGCATTGCATTACATTTATTTTAAATACGTTCAGAATGATTATTCCTTTGCACATTTTCAGATTCCGTGTGATATTAGTGTTCTGTCTTATATGACAAAGTAAAAATTATCTGTTGAATGTTTGAAACTTTCAAATTCATTTACAATAAAGAATTATTTCAATGGTACTTTAACATTAGTTGAAGGGAACTTATTGGGACAATTTTCCTGTAACGAAAGCTGCGCGCAGCGCCTCTATAGGTCGTTTTAATTCCCAATTTTCAGCTATGTTGTAAATTGTTAAAAACTACAAATTTAAACTTTTTTCTATTTTGTAATTTACATTATTTTCAGTAGGGGGAACTGGGGTACATTGATACAGTTTTTTTCTAAGATTTTTTTTGGTGTCAAGAAAGGAGAAAATTCAAGTTTTTTTTCCATGAGGTGACAGCAAAACTTGTGTAGTATGTCATAAAAATGTACAATCATTGTTTTATATAGTATTTTTGCATGTAATTTTAAAAAAATCAAAAAAAGTCATTTGTATCAATGTGCCCCATCCCCGGGGCAGATTGATACGTTTAAGAAAAATGACGACAAAATAATACCAATGCATATTTTTCATAAAAAATGAGTTAGAAAACCATTTTATATTTATTTATAAAAATTCAAATCACCCACAATTTATTTTTAAGCAATATTAAAGCAATCAAAATTAAATATATTATAACCTGATGTTCTGGCTGTTTCTTGTCTGATTGTTGGCTGTTGTAACTTTGTCATATCTAGCACTTCAACCCCAGCATTATCTTCTTTCTTATGAAAGATGAAAAAATTACCATTTTGTCTGTTTATAAATAGGTTCATAAACAGAAAATAAAGGATCATTATATTAAAAATTCTGTTTATAATATAAGTATCATTTTCTGTTCTGCAGTTTGTTTCTCTTACTTAACATTTTTTATGTCGAAAATACTTTTTTCTCTGGAGAATCGATATAAATTCGAGATTTGCCAGAATGCCGTCCTTTTCTTTTATTAGTTCTACTAGCACTAGATGCTGGGTAAGTTTCTACGTCTTCTGTTTTCAGAAATACTATAAAATGTTCTAATATAAAGAAATTAGAGCTATTTCACTTTAATAAAAACTAATATTAGAAATTTTTCGTGAAAAAAAGGTTGGATTAAGGAGTGTATGGTAAAAAAAATAATAAAAGATAATGAAAATATGAACTATTAAAGGATTTAGGCTGTATCAATGTGCCCCGTCATAAACTGTATCAATGTGCCCCATACAGCGATTTTGAATAAAATGAGTCTCAAATCCAACACTTCACAATATATCTAACAATAAATAATGAGGAACTGATAAAGAGTAGCTGTACTTACCAGGGAGAGTATTCATTTTGGTTGAAAATACTGGAACAGTTGTATAATAGCATTTCAATTGTACAACTCAAATTTACTTTTGAACAACAAAAACAATAAATCACCCGTCCCATTTCATCAAACTGCTGAATCATTCCAAGATTTTCTGTGTGTAGTTGAATACATTAGCATCACCTTTTGGAGCTGTTGTGAAACTTCCTGTAATGACCCTGTGAACGGTAGAGGGGGTGTATCAATGTGCCCCATGTATCAATGTACCCCAGTTCCCCCTATACTCAAAACTAGTTGTTAACCCTTCGGACACCGGTGCCTCTTACACAAATTTTATTCGATTAGCACCACTTTTTAAAAAGAACTTTCCTTGAAGTAGACAATTTCAAAAATTCTATAATTAAATAAGCAAAATTTTACTTTCCTTTATTACTGGTGCCAAAAACAAATTTTGGAATGAAAGCTGATGTCTCCGCAGCGGAGACAACGGAGTGTCAAAGGTTAAAGCGAAGACTGTTTATCCTTTTGCGTTAAACGCTTCCCTGATTTGCCCGTATGTCCTAAGGGCAACGTGCATGCCAATCATGATTTATTATTCTCACCAATAAGCTTTTATTGTAAATTTGGCATTATTTAATCTGAGCATTCTCCCTATTTAAATAGACAAAAACTTTTGTTTCGAAAAACCGGTGATAAAAGATTAAAAATTCTGTAACAGACAAGAAAAAATAGGCATTATTTGAAAGTTTTACAAAAATCATTTAAGTTGTTAAAACGTCTGACAGAGCCTTCAGACCGTGAGATAATTTTCAGAAATGAAGTATTACCGCAAAACTATAATCGCATTCGTGTTTCATTATTCCGTTAAGATCGTAACAACGCTGTGAACTATGGAATGTATTTCAAATGGACTAATCTATATCGGTACTTGAAGAAAAGATTTATAAATTTCGTCCTTTTCAATGTAGCTACTGCTCGATTAAATTCCTTTATGCTGTAACTGCTTTTTTATACTGACAGATAAATCAATATCGATTTCTTGAACAAAAGTTTAGTGTACTAAATTTTCTCCTTTACTATACAGCCATTTCGGTACTTGTTCAAGAAAAGTATTCATCAAGTTCAGACATTTCTTTCAAATCAATTTGAAACAAAAGTCCTTAAACAGACATTTTTTTTAAAAATTGAAAATAATATATATATTTTATATTTTTCTGTTTCTGATATTTTATAAATTAACTCTGCAAAACAGTATCGCCAAATTTGAAATCCTTTAACCCTTTCCGGCACACGGTGCCCAGTCTGGGATACTTAATTTTAATTCAAAACTTGCAAACGGCACCAGTAATATTTTACTAAAATTCCGTTTTTACAATAAAAGCTTAAATTAAGGATTTTAAAATATCTAAAAGATTCGTATGTGAATTCCGGTGTCAGTCGATAATTTCTCATTTTATTACAAATTTTGCCCGTGCCGGAAAGGGTTAATATTTATTTAGTGCTTTAGCGCAATGCATAAATAGATTTACGCTGTTTTGGAATATTAGAAAGGCATTCAACGCAAAATAACTTTTCTCAAACTAAGCGGGATAATAACACAAAAATTATTAAACAGAGTTATTTTTTAATTAAAGATAATATAAATCTTTGAAGCTTAAACCACTGTCAGCCATTTTAACAAAAAATAAACATTTTTAGAAGCTCGCCAAATGTCGAAATAAAAGACAAAAATGCGTCGTAAATAGACCTTTTTTCCAAATTAACAGCACTTTGTTTTTTTTCAATTTTTTGATCTGAAAGTGTCTGAAGCATTTTGACAATATTATCTACTTTCAAAATCCACTATCTGGCTTCACCAGCTAGCAGGCCTCTTTTACTTACCCATCATACGTAGTATAGGGTAAATCTTGCAATCGTTTTGAAAATCGAAAAATTTTTTTTGACGGATTTATACGTTTTAGATAGTGGAGATTCTGAAAAAACATATTTTTAGAAAAAAAATTTTGCCGTCCGTCTGTCTGTCTGTCTGTCTGTCTGTCTGTCTGTCTGTCTGTAAACGCTCTTTCTCCCGAACAAATTGAGATAGAGACTTGAAATTTTGTATGTAGTTAGTATGTAAGAATGGGACGAACCCTATTTAATATCAGCAACCTCGATTATCCGGAACTATTTTTTTCGGACTCTCGAAAAATTCGTTCTGATGAAAGGTATATAAAAATTTTCGAATTTTTTTGTTTTAAGGAATGGCCGTAAAAGGCAATAAAATAACACACATTTTTCATATAGAACGAAGTCGATCGGATTATTAGTTGCCGAGATATTTGTAATCTTGTTTTCTACATTCTTCGATTTTTCATGACCCTGTATTTCTTTCAAATTTCAATTCAGAAGTATATTTTAATTGTAAATGAGGCGCTTAATCCGACGCAGTTAATTGTTAGTTAATAGAATTATTATTTTTGGAGTTATAAGGATGTTTCTTTTACGCAGTTCGGTACTACTTGAGTAGTTTGGCGTTTTATATAATTTGCCGAAATTGGTACATCAGCAGTTCTTTAATATAGCATTATTATGTATATTAACAATATTTAAATTTTGTTTATGAATTGCAATGCATTGTATAAATAGTTTCATATGTATTATTTTCATATACATATCCATGATGGGTAAGTATTACGGTGGCCCCCAACGACTAGTTTTTATACGCAATTGTCGAAGCGAACAAATTTTGAAAAGAACGGATCTCGAAGCAAGCGAACCTCGAATCGTGTCCCCTCTGACTACGGCACTGTATAACAGGTGCACTGTGTAAGCACTGTCGAAACCTTACATCGGGGTCTTCGAATTCGTATAAAATGTGGAATCGAAAGAAACTCGAACCACGTCCCCGCTGCCTACAGCACTGTATAACAGAGGTGCTGCCCAAATAATTGTGTAAATATTCTAATGTAATTTCAAAAAGTCACGAAAATGTTTTAGAAGAAGAAATTTTCATAAATTCGTAATTTGGGGCATATAGGGTTAAACCTGTAACAATGCATTTACATCGTGAGGTAATTTTCAGCAACAAAATATTATTAACCCAAAACTATAATCGCACTCCCGTTTAATTATCCCGTTAAGATTGTAAGAACGCTGTAAACTTGAAGTGTATTTCACATGGCCTGATCTATAACAGTACTTAAAGAAAAGATCTACAAACTTCGTCCTTTTCAATGTAGCTACTGTTCGATTAACTTCCTTTATGCTGTAACTGTCCTTTTATACTGACATATAAATCGATATCGATTTCTTGAACAAAAGTTTAGTGTACTAAATTTTCTCCGTTAGTATACAGCCATTTCTATACATGTTCGAGAGAAGTTCACCAAGTTCAGACATTTCTTTCAAATCAATTTGTAACAAAATTCCTTTAGATGGCATTTTTTTTCTGTTGAAAAAATTAACTTTTTTTTTTTTAAACAGTTTTCTATTTCTCATATTATTATGTAAATTAATTTTTCGAAACAATATTGCCAAATTTGACATCCTCCAGTATTTGTTTAGTGTTTTAGCGCAATGCATACGTAGACTTTGTTTTCAAGGCTGCTACGGGCGACTATTAGGTAGATTTCGTATGAAATACTACCTATTGCATTCGCACCAGTTTATATATCTATCTATCTATCTATATATCTCACTTTTTTATGAACACGATAACTTCTATAATTCTTCACAAATCTCCACGAAGCTGATACATAAAATCAAAGGGGATAAAATCTCGGCTAAGTTCGTTAATGGACAAAATCGGACCAAGGGGGTCGAAATAGGGGACGTTTTTGTGAAAACAGAAAAAAAACCCATAACTTCTTAATGAAAATAGATATCGAATCAATTTAAAGTTTATATTACTTCTTAATAACTGGCCAAAAGTTTGTGCATGACAGATTTTTGATAAAGTTAAAAATGGGCTCAAGGGGCGAAAAAAATAGGGTTTTTGGGAGAAAAAAAAATCATAACTTTGTTAATTTTCCAGATATAAAATCCATCTAAATTTTTTATAAATATTCTCAAAATTATCTAAAACTTTTGTATTTGCAAGTTTTTGGTAGGACTAACTCTTACCGGTAAAAAAAAAAAAAAAAATAAAAAGGAAAATAAAAAGGGGTTTGGAAAAAGAAAAAAATATACAACTTTGTCAATTCTTAAACTATCAAATCCGTTTAAATTTATTTTGCATCTTCTCAATAATACCTACAACTTTTATATTGAGAAGTTTTTCATAGTACCAATTCGTATAGCAAAAATAAATTAAACAAAAATTGGAGTTGGATAAAAAAACCTCTAATCCAAACTGCTTACTTTCTGAATCGTTTTTTAAATTCATTTTTTATTTCAAACGCTTCCAAATGGCAGATCCTCTTATTTAGGAACTATATAATGTGAAACATTGGCCAGGTCTTTGATAATGGCAGAATATATTTCAAAAAAGGCTGCCAAAAAGGATATTTTGAACAGAATTTCCCAAAGTGACCGTAATAGGAAATTTGAGGAAGTATTCAAATAACAAATTGCGTTTTTTCTGACTCGTTTTTAAATCCATTTTTACTCTCAAACGCATCCAATTTACAAGTCCTCTTATTTAGGAACTGTACAATGTGACGCATTGGTCAATTTTTTGATAAAGACAGAATATATTTCAAAAAAGGCTGCCAAAAAGGGTATTTTGAACAGAATTTCGAGAAGTTGTGATTGAAAATTTGAGGAAGCATTGAAATAACAAATTGCGTTTTTTCCGACTCATTTTTAAATTTAGTTTTGCTCTCAAACGCATCCAATTAACAGGTTCTCTTATATAGGAGCTGTATAATGTCCCGTATTGGTCAGTTTTTTGATAAAGGCTGAATATATTTTAAAAAATGCTGTCAAAGTGAGCACTTTGCGCAAAATTTCCCGAAGCTATCATGATTAGGAATTGAGGTTGTATTCAAAATTGGTTATTTTATAACTCATTTTTTAATTCCATTTTGCTGTCAAACGCGTTCAATTGGCAGTCTTTTGTTATTTAGGAATGATATAATGTTCTGTATTAGTCGATTTTTTAATAAAGTCAGAATTATTTCAAAATATGTTGTCAAAATGGGCATTTGATCCGAATTTAGCTTAAGATGATTCTGATAAAACCAGTTCTTACAGAAAAATGAAATTAAAAATTTTTCAAAAGAGGACAAATAAAGTTGTTAAACTGGGGTTATCTGTAATCAAATTTATTTTTTGTTGTTGAAATGAGCACTCTTCGAAATCTACCTCCGCCAACAGGCTAAGCCGACAGGGATTTTTTTTTAATTCAGACTGTCACCAGTTTCTCTAATTAGAAATCCTTAACTACATTTGCAAGAAAATTATATTTAAAATTTTTTATTAAAATGATAATGGTGCGAACAAAATATAAAAATAGTCGCCCGTGGCAGCCCTGTATTTTTGGAACATCACAAATGCATTCATCACAAAATGACTTTTTTCAAGCTAGGCGGGATCAGAACGCAAAACTTATTAAACCGAGTATATTTTTAAAATAAAATTAAAGGCAGAGCTGCAAGGTCTCCGGCTTTTTTTTTATCCGTATTATAATATAGAAAATGAATTTTTATTTAATTGGTACGTTTGGTTAATTTAACCAATTCGTAATGGGAGCATTTTACTAAATTTGTAATTTTTTTTCACCGGTTTATAAAAACAAAATTTTATTATTTATTAAATCGAAAAAATGCTCCGATAGCAAATCAAAGTTTACAAAAAAAAAAAAAAAAAAAAAAAAAAAAAAAAAAAAAAAAATTGTAATTTAAGAAATTACCCCAACCATTTGAAAAATGTTTCACTCGATACATTCATCTATCATTTTAAGCTAAATACCAGTTGTTTTATTGTGTATTATCCGTGCCACTGCTATAAATGACTTTATACATGCTGCAATTTGAAGGTACGGTTCGTTTAAGTTATATCACTCTATTGTCGCCAAGCATAAAAGTTGGCGACGAAAGAAACATTTCAAACTATTTAACATTGTTGGTGCAAAAGTAATCATTATTAAAATACAGCTTTGGCATATACTGTTATACTTGTAAGACTTTGGCATATATTGTTTGATTTTACAGAGCAGAATTTTGGTGATGGAGGTTTTAAACCAAAATCGATCGCAGCACATGCATCTGTGAATGGGTCCATCAGACATCGAATCAAAAAAGTTTTTTCCCAGTTTTTCCCAAGCCGATTGCTTTTTAGTTTTCTTTTTAGGTGGTGGAAAATCAAGAGTAATAGCTATAACATTTTCCGGCTTGTTAGAATCACTATTGGCACTCAAATTTTCCTGGTTAGAACCGACCGATAGTAAAACGCCATGGCTAGTGGATTGGTCGCCCTGGCGACATGATGTTTTACAATTAATCGGTTCGGCATTAAATTGCTTCCTTTTTCGTGATCGCCTTTCAACACGTAATTGGTTTTCAGCGGCTCAATAATCTTTTGATTTTATCATTTTCTGCATTGAAAGACGTTTTTGCGCCAAACCAAATACAGTATTACTCAGTTATCCCGTCGACCAATTTCGCCAAATGATACGAATCGCCAAACTAATAAGCAACTTATACATGTTGACTAAATTTTTATTTTAAATAGCAAAAGAAGAAATAAAAATCACTTTATGATTGTTTAAGTACGCGTATTGTGTTTAATATCATTGAATGCGATATTCACGTTCATTCATTTCTTTGGCTTCGGCTTTTTCCGTATCTGTTAATTTCCGTCTACCCATTTTTAAATTTGTTAGTTTTCTCCTTTATTACAATGATTTTAACCATTTTAATTTACTATTCAAATAAAAATTCTTCTAAAAGTAAAGAATTTAATTTAAATTCAAATAAAAACTCTTCTAAAAGTAAAGAAATTAATTTAAATTCAAAAGTGACCACATCATTCAAAAGTGGTAACATCATTCAAAAGTGGTAACATCATCGGGTCCATTCTCCCGAAAACAACAACCATTTTTCAAATGGTTAAAAAAAAAAAAAAAAAAAATCACTGGTGGTGATAAACAAGGACTCTTAACCGTTGTTTAAACCAAATAGGAAACCCGTCCCGAATGGGAACATTGCATTATTTGTAATACAAAACATATATTGTCCAACATAATAACGATGTCCTTATTTTCCCTACAAAATATAAGGTTGATTTCAACTTTTGAAAAAAAAAATATTTATGTTTAAGCATTTATCACAGGTATTAAGAAATATGTAAATTCATTAATTTACATAAAAAATATATTTGCTTTTATCGTTTTCTCTATATTACTTACATTTGACCACTAAGAATCTAAATGCTTTTGGAATTTGAGAAAATACTCAAGAACAACATACAATAGCATAGAGCGGAAAATAATTTGTTATATTTGCATGGGTTGTCAATCAATAATTTTGTACCAAAATGTGGACACTGAAATGTAACAGTCAAAAAAACTGCAGAAATAATTTTTTTTGTTGTTATTTTCTAAATTTGTATGCATAAATTCAAACATTTGAAGCTGTAATATAGGAAAAACAGAATTATAATTACATTGCGTTATTAATTCGGCGTGTAAACGGTTAAGCCTTTTTACGGCACGTATACGTATAGCTCGTTCCCAAGGAAAAAAAAAAATAACATTTTCACTAAGATAATAGTGGTTTCGAGTGAACCGTGACATGATTGGTTAACGCGGTATTTATTAGTCCCCGTAAAATGTGCATGAGTGTGCGTACGATTCCCTTAAAGCCGTTAAACGATGTTTTTCTTACCGGGAAGCTGGATTTAAAATTGTATATTCATTTGATATTTTTAAAAAGGAAACTAATGTAAAAGGTTCTCAAAATAATTTACTTCTATTAAAAAAGGTGTTTATTTTAATCAAGTGTTCCTCAATTTTTTTTTTCTACTTAATAATAAAAGCATTTTTTCATTTATGATTTATTATATTTAATTACAAAAATGCACTGCATTACATATTAAATATTGATGGTGTATAATAGTGTTATTTAAATTAATAAATTAAAATGATAGAGAAGCATGATTTGTGATGAACATAGCTTACTAGATTTTTGTAAAACTTAAGGAATTGTTATCTATTTGAAAGACCAAAGTTAGACAATGTTTTTCATGTTTTTTAAAATTATTTGCTTTTTCCCTACTAAAGTTTATGAATAATGCAACAAAAATTTTCAAAGTATCAAACTTTTTTTTTTTTTTGGATACTCAGCTCGCCGTTATTTTATGTACCCGAAAATTTCAAAGATAGTTGTCGTACACATGATATCTAGTACTTCATTTTGAATTTTTATGCCAAAAAAGAGGTCTTTTTCCTTCAAATCTATGCTGTCTTTATCATTAGAATTGCAGATTTTGTTGGAGGCTATGATTTTACGATTTTTCATTCTGCCTGTTTGCTCATAAAGTGTCTCATTTCTTTGCTGTTTTCCTATTCCAATGTATTATTACAATACAAAAAAATAGTGACATTTTTTCTTGTGCAACAAACAATAACAAATTATGCTCAGTTTCTTAAGGAAACCTATTCATTTGCATAGAACGATATTTTTGAAACTTTCATATCAAAGCATTTTTTACGAACTTTAACTAGCGTTTGTTTCACTGTGTGGATAAAATCACTCAATCTAGTTTCATCACACTTTTTGTGTGACTTATATTTTGATAATGTGAGATATTTCCAGTGACAGTACAATATTTTGCAACAGCATGTTTGGAATTTCTGCTACCTCTGAGGGGCCAAAACATTTTTCCAAAATATCGTCACGTATGTCGTCATTTAAACGTCATCGATTGCTTCAAAAGTATGATGCATTTTGATTAAACTCTGAAATTATTGGAAAATGCGCTATCTTTCAACTCTGCGCTGCGAATGGATGATCCAAATCTCTCAATCTAGTTTCAACATACTTCTTGTGCTTCATTTCCGGTGACAGTACAATATTTTGCAAAAGTATAATTGGAATGTCTTTCTGCCATCCCTCAGGAATCAAAAACATTTTTCCAAAAAGGGTTCATAAATATCCTCAGTACACTGTAAAAACAAATGAGCATTATTATATTTAAATTGGGGTTATGAATGCGAAATAAACTTTAAATTTACTTTTTTTTCGGTAGAACCCCGTAAAAAGTGAAGAATAATCTCGGAATGCTCGTATTTTATTCTTTAATTGCAAATATTGAAATGAGACATCGAATTCAGTGTAAGATAAACCTCGGAATGGTGGTATTTTATTCTTTAATCGCATTAATTGAAATGTGACACCAAATTCAGCCCAAGAAATTATCTTTCTGTTTTGATTACGAATTGTATGTTTGCAGACAACACAGAGCCATTTTACTTGGCATTTAATCATCCATCCTAACTTTCGAATAGCAGGTGAAAAAGCTAACATAAAGTAATCATTATCATTATTCTTTGTAAATTTAATATGTCAGACTAAATAATGTTTGCATGTGTGTTTTTTTTAATTAGATCGTGCTTTTAATAGTGCACTGCCATTAAAAAAAATGGCGACATGGCCAAATTTAACGAGAAGCATGCCTTCAGTATAACAGTTGCAATCAATTATTTTATATACAGCTTTATTTATTTGATAGTTGACATAGTTAAGCATTTTTTATGCTATGCATTAAATTGTATACTTGTGAGGTAATTTAATATCATATGTAGCTAATGTATGTTATTTTCTTACGAAAATTAGAAACTCCAAATAAACTTATAGTGATAGTTACGAGTAATTATAATTTTTGTTACAAAAATATTTTATAACGTGTGGCCATAGCGTTTGCCCGCTCTCTAACAAAAAACGTTTTCATAAATAAATCCGTTATTATATGTTTTTTAGCTTGCTGGATGCATTATTAACTTATGAAAAAGATATTTTTAAGCATGTAAATATGAAAAATTTCGTTGTTTAGCTACTAGTAACATATTTAAAATGAATGTTTTTTAAATAAATTGTCTCAATTGAAAGGAAGCTTCGCAGCCTCTTTGCACCAAACTATTTACTTTAATATATGGCTGTATTAAATTTAAAATGCAATCTCTAAATTATTTTTTATTCAAGGTCTATGTCAGTTCTGTCGTAAGAATCGCAGATTTTGTTTGAAAACAATGATTAAACAGTAATTCCTTTTGACTGTTAGCTCATAAAGGTCTCTCCCATTTATTTGGTGTTTTTTACTAGAAATTCCGATGATATTATTTATGGAAAAAAAGGCTCTATATCAAAGCATTTTTTCTCCTCAATGAGTCCCCTAATGAGATCTATTGAGTCTAATTTTATGATATTTTCTCAAGTCAGGAATGAACAGATGAAAAGAGAAGATAAAGAAAATATATTTGTTAAAAATAAAAAGGAAAGAAAGAAAAGATAGATATAATTGTAAGAAAATCGGGTTCATAAAAATATAGATAGCCTATTATTTTATCCTCTTTATCAACTACATACAGGGTGGGGCAAATAAAAGTAGCCCGGACGAGCGCACTACAGGATCGAAAACGGTTCAGAATGCAGGATGCGTCAGTGTAAGTGTGATCTGTGCAAAAGTGATGAAAGGTTGGCTAGTGGTCAAGGAATAATACAGTACAAAAAGTGATAAACAGTGATAAACACCAGTACTCTGCTCTCCGGGCCACTTTTATTTGCCACACTCTGTATATAAAATGCAATTAAAAATATCGTTCCTGCTACTTATAAATTGTTTTCTATAGAATGGTTTTTGAAGAAACTTGCACTTACAAGGAAGGTCTCCATTGGGGGCATACTCAGAATTTTTTGAAAAAAATACGAATTAAACTACTCATGTAGGTAATAAAGGATCAGTGAAAATTAGAGGAGGAATTACATTATTAGATATGTAAAAAAATAAAATAGTTTGGAATAATTGGCGTGAAAAGCTGAAAGCGACGCGGGATTTGGCGTACAGTGCATTTCCTCGCCAAAAGCAGACGATTTTAACGAATCTGAAAATTGATTTCAATTGACTTCACTGTTAAAAATCTGCAGCATTTACTGCAACGTCACTCCACTACTTTTAAAGAATATCTTTCTTCTGACCAATGAGAATGCTCCATAGCACCGTGAATTGGCCGTGTCATACACTGTTAAAAATCTGCTGCATTTTGTTGCAACGCACTCCACCGCTTGTATATAATATCTCTATTCCAACCAATGAGAAAGCTCCATTTCACGGCCAAGTAACCGTTTTCTATACAAGCAAGGGAGTGCGTTGCAACAAAATGCAGCAGATTTTTAACAGTGTATTTTTCAATTTGGAACAATTTTAATCAATGTAAATTGTGTTTTAAATATTAAAATATATTAATTTCATTTTGTTATAAGTACATATGAACGTATATGACAAAATTACACTTAAGGTAAAGTAAAAATGCAAAACTAAAATTACTTAAACTAAACTTATTTAAATAAATTGAACATAGAAAGTTTTTTCTTTAAAAAGTATTCGAAGCGTAGAAGCGTATTTTTCAAAATTTCGTTTTATCGCCAACCGAAGATAAATCGCCAAATAAACGAAATTTTTATTATTTTTTTACGGACGTTATAAGGAGGTTCCGCCGAAATTTTTTTTATAAACATATATAACTATATGAGAAGAGCATTCTGTAATTTTTTCAGATTTTTCGGAGTATGCCCGTATGGAGACCTTCCTTGTTAGATTATTTTTCAGTTTTAGCACGCATCATATTGTTTTACAATGCATATTTACTGATCTATGGATGAAAATTTTGTAATCAGATGAAAAATTTTAAGATAGATTAAATTTTTCAAACATATTCTACTGACTGGCTTTTGATGAGACTTGCATTGTTATTTAAATAATTTTTTAGAGATAGATTTAGTATTAGGTTGTCCCAAAAGTTTCTTTCATTTTTTGAGAAAAAATAATCTATGCAAATTTCTAAAACAATGAGATTTTATTGAAGAATTTATGTGTTATTCTGTTCAACAAATCTTCTTCTATATTTTCAGAAATCCCATAATGCAGGATTGCCAAGTCTGGGGCTTTTTGGACACCAATATTATTTTACAGACAATGCCGTTATTTTAAATCACCGAAACGTTCCAATTAAATAAAATAACATTTCCTGTATTAAAATTCTGGTATTCAAAAAGCCGGAGACTTTGGCAGCTCTGCATAATGCATTCTTTCCAAATCATTATTGACTTGGTTTTAAAATACTTACCAAGGGGATATTTATGCCATTTAAACAGTTAATATTTTTTGGTGAAAAGAATTTTTGAGAGAAAAAAGCAAATAGTAATCGGACAGAGCAATGTCCAAAAAGTAGAGAGGGTGGGTCAGAATGCCTCCGTCTGACGATTTTGAAATTTGTTTTGCCCATTTAAAAATAGTCCAAAAAATTTCATAAGCAATTTATGCGATATTTTTTAATTCAACTGGGACCACTTTCTATAAATAGAAGTCTTTTACTCACACTTTGACAAAATTTTTAAAATAATACTTCATAACGGAATTTTTAAAAGTATTGATGCGAATAAAATATAAATATTACAGCTCATATTCAAAATATTAGAATAATTGAGAAAAAGTAATAAGAAAAAATTATTTGTCATTTATTTATTTTTTATACTAAGTAAATGCAATTAAATTTCTTATAAATTAAATCTGGAATGTTTAGATAAGATTTTAACATTTATAAAATATAAAATACAGCACAATAAATTAGGTATACAGCTTCCTTAAACACACCAGAATATTAGAATGAAATTTAGATTGGTTCAAAATATTAGAATATTTTATTTTACGCAACAATATTACCTTATGAATATGAAGTAAATGGTAGTTAATATTTTGTAGCATCCCCTTTAGCTTTCATAACAGCGTACAATCGATCTTGCATACTATATACAAGGTGTTTACAAACATTTCTATCAATATTAGCCCAAATAGACTTTATACGTGCCACTAACTCAGTTTTACTTGAAGGAGGATTTTCTTGAAGTTTTTTCTTCATTATACACCATAAGTTTTCGATGGGATTAAGATCTGGTGAATTTGGTGGCCAAGGAAGTACCTTAATGTTGCGTTGGCGGAACCAATTCTTAGTTGACACCGAGATATGCGGGGACGCTAAATCTTGTTGAAAGATGAAATCATCTTCAAATAAATCTTCTGATGATGGAATCATGTAATATTCTAAAATTTCTTGATATATCAGAGAGTTAACCTTTTCGTAGACGATGCATAACTTTCCAGGTCCTTCTGCACTCATAAAACCCCAAACCATGACACTAGCAGCAAATTTTACGGAACGTTTAAGGCATTCTTTATCAAATGCTTCTTGCTTCATTCTCCAAACTCGAATACCTTGATTACCATATGAAACACAAAACATACTTTCATCACTAAATAATATATTTTTCCAATCTTCATTGCTCCATAAACGTCTTGATTTACACCAGTTCAATCCTATACGCTTTTGTCTTGCAGTCATGAGAGGTTTTGTTTTCGGTACACGAGATTCAAATTTAAATTTATGGAGACATCTTAATGTTGTCGATGTAGAAACTTCAACTCCTTCTTCTTTCCATTTTCGGTGCAAGAATCGCACACTTTTAAAACGGTTTTTCTTAACTATACGCTTCAGTTTCCTGTCATCTCTAGCAGATGTTTTTGGTTTTCGGCCACCATTTCGGCGATTATTTTGAAATTTTCCATTTTTTGAATATTGTGTTAGTATTTTACTAACGCTCGATTGCGAACAATGTAAATAATTCGCTATAAAACATTGATTTTTACCGTGCCGATACAAATCAACCATACGAAGTTTAGTAGATTCAGAAATATCACTCACACGGCCCATTTTAAGACGAAAAAGAAACAAACTGCAAAAAAGAATACTGATCTTAAATAAAATAGTCTGAATTTAATCAATGATGCCACCAGTTAAGAATTGGTAATAATTAAAGGAGAATTAATGTGAAATATTCTAATATTTTGAACCACTTGAATAAATATTCTAATATTTTGACTTTTCAAAATAATTTTTTTTTGCTATTAATCTTTCCAAAAATGATATTAAATTTAAGATAACAAGTAAGTTTAATCAACAATAAGTTCTTAATAAAAATATCGTTTGCATATTTTCATTAAAAGACATTAAATTACCAAACGATATTTTCAATCTGTAAAAAAAAGGTAATTATTATTCTAATATTTTGAATATGAGCTGTAGTTGATGGCGGCCAACATGTTGAAGTGCAAGATTATAGACCGCATTTTCAAACGCGAAAAAGATCCTGTTATAACAAGATTGGTTCCCATATATGAAAATTGGACATTGTATAACAACCAAGAACGCAAACAATACTAAATCAGCCTGGTTAAAGGTCCCATTCTTGTCGCTAAAGCCGGGCTCCTATAAAATAAACTTTTCTCTCTATATGGTGAAATGGGATCTGCTATAAGGTAGTTCCATCAAACCAGACCATCAAATCTGAAAGTTACTATTCGCAACTGAACGAACTGAAGCAATTGCCAGGAAACACCTCAAATTAACAAACTAACGTGGTATTATTTTCTACTATGATAACTGCATTTCACATGTATCTATGACTGCCTGAATCAAAATCCTTACATTCGATTGAGACATTATGACCCATCCTCCCTACTCTCCGGACATTGCTCCGTCCGACTATTATTTGTTTCTTTCCCTCAAACATTCTTTTTACCAAAAAAATTAACTCTTTGAATGGCATGAAAAATTACCTCGGTAAGTATTTTATAGTCAAATCGAAAATGTTTTTGAATGAAGGCATTATTAATGCAGGAAAGATAAAAGAAGGTTTGTTCAACAGATTGTCACAAACATTCTTTAATAAAATATCGCCACTATCGAAATTTTCATGACTTCATATTATTTTTAAAGGAAGAAACTTCTGGGACAACGTAATATATTAACATTTAGATAGATAGCTTTCTAGAGATGAGTTTAGTATACAACACTTTTTCTCTAGCGTTCTTTACCAAATCCAAATGTAATGATCAAGTAAATGATCAACTAAAATGAACTTGATAGCCCAAATTTTGTCTAAACATTAAAATATATGATAGCGCATTGTCGTTCGTATCTTTTACAACAATGCGGAAGGAAGGTTCTGTGTTGAACTGATACTTCATTTGATTCAAGGTTTGTTTGAAGAAATAAACCAGTGTAGTGGTTGAAGACTTCTAGTTTTTATGTACATAAAAGTAAAGCTTCTAAAACTAAATTTGAGCAATAGGATTAACAGAAGAAAGATAAACTGATATAAAATTTACTAAAACTATTCCTGAAATAGATCTAACAATTCAAGTCTCATCAAAATAAGGCCAGTAGAACTTTTTTAAAAGGTTAATCCTTCCTAATCAGGTTCATTGATAGAACTTTCCACATGATTCTATAACCAAGCAACGTAAAACATAACGTAATATACTAAAACTTTATGCGAAAAATAATCTAACTACATTGTAAGTTCCATCAAAATACATTTTGCAGGAGTCAAATTATAATCAATAGTAACAAAATCCCAGTTTACATTTTACATATATAGTAAATTACATACCTTCGAAAAAAAAGTAAACGTCAAAAGAAGAAGTCTAACTATTTTTACAATATTACTCCCAGCCCTTACTTAAATATTTATCTTTAAAAAAAGTATCTTTAAACCATGTTGAACTTCCAGCTTATCATGAAAAATCCAAATCTCGAAGTTATCGAAGAATAAAGAAGAAGTTCAACAAAAGATTTAGATTAAAGAATATGTCCCAAAGGATATTTTCAAATCGATTGATTTACTTTTTCCTTGAAAATCTTTGTCTTGTCTTGTACTGATAATTTTGAAAACTTTCGATTTCTCTCGGCGCAATTGGAAGCATGAGTTATAAAAATTCAATAAATGCTAAAGATATAAAGAGTGAAAGTAGATAAGGTCAATTTTTGCCTCTTTCGGTATAGAATAATTGTTTCCATAGTTCCTAACATGTTTTTAATGTTTTAAAGTACCTTGCTATGCTCGCAGCGATTTTTTTAGTATTCCGTACTTAAAAGTGCAAACAGAATCATTATAAAGTTACTTCTGTGTCAGTCTGTCACGGCTATTTTACACGTAAACTGTAGAACGTGAAAAGTTCAAAATTGGGGGAGGTAATAAAAATTATTGGGCCACGTATTTACAGATTATTAAACATTCGCAAATATATTCAGACAAAATGAAGAGAGGGTAATTAAGTTACTTAAAAAAACTTTTCTTTGTATATTGTGTAAAAAGCTTTCATAACACTGAACTCAAAAATACATTTCTTTTAAATTTAAGTATTATATTCTCAAAGATGTCGTCAAAAATGTAGTGCAAAAATATATTCCCTTGTCTCCTCTATTTCCAAATCTATTGAAACTAAAATTATGAAAAAAATAGAGGTTGTAGAAGTTAGTTTGAACCTTTTACACTGCAAAAAATATACTGTCGATTTTACAGTATAATACTGGCAGCTGTGGCGCCAGTTTATAACTGTAAAATACGCAGTAATGTACCATCATGTAAATGAATTCAACAATATATTACTGTTCAAAGGTATATTACTTGCTAATTTTATTGTTTATTACTGCAAATTTTGCAGTTTTAAACTGGCACCACAGCTGCCAGTATTATACAGTAAAATCAACAATTATTTTTTGCAGTGTAGGAAAGCTAAAATTTACCCTAGGTCACATAGTTTTTGAGAAAAATCCTTTTTTGCGTTAAGCACAAATTTCGTTTTTGGGCTTTAAGAACGGGTTCTAAAAAGCACTAGAGGTGCCTCTCGTAGCAGAAGTATGAAAGAATAGTTGATTATGATTATTTTCTTGAGATATAACTGTTGAAATAATCATGAATAACACAGCATGGCAGCGCCACCTTTTTAGCGATTTGCAACAAAAAGTAGTAAACACCAAATTATATCAAGGAGTAACAGAATCTAAAGTTCATGCATTATTTCTTGACAAAAATTGTAAATATGGCAGCGTCACCTGCTGAGCTATATGCACGGAAAACTAATAAGTTCAGGTTTTTATCAGGGTCTGAATGAATCTAAAATTTTGTGAAACTCCGTGCATTAATTATTGAGATAGAATGCTCACAAAATTTTTGTTTCATATAGAATGACAGAGTGATAGGGTGACTCACAGACAGACATTATGTAAAAACATGTTTTTGGATTCTCTTACACTTAAAATGTGTAAATCCGTCAAAACCGGATTCCAAAAAACTTCACGAATCCAATTCTTATTTCTTGTAAAGATAGAAGATAGTAAAAAGAAATTATATTTTTAATTCAATCAAACTGATTGGTAAAGTTATCACATGAATTAAATATTTCCAACTGAGCGAAAAATTGCCCAGGCCGGGAATGGAACCCAGATATACTTGGCTTACAAGGATGGCTTTACCATTTAAGCTAACTGGGCACGACAACCGGTGAGCATTTTCCGCTTAGATAACCTGCGAGTAAAGATTGGCCTTGTAAGCCAAGTATCTGGGTTCGATTCCCGGCCTGGGCAATTTTTCGCTCTGTTGGAAATATTTAATTCGTATAGTAAAAAGAGTTATACAAAATAGCAAAATTTCATATTATTTAGGATTCATATCAGTTTGAATATTTATGGTATACTTATTCATACTTTTCTAGTATATACAATTATACCCAGCCGTACGGAGTACAGTTTTTACAAAGTCTCATTGTTCTTTTAGCAAAATTTTTTTTAATAATACAGTTAATAATTCATGTATTTATTGAATGGAACTCTCTAAGTGCGAATAATACTCGCTCTCGACCGTTTATTTCTCCTTTCGGTAATCACGAATTCTCAGTTGATAAAAACCCTTTTTCGAAAATATACTTTGATTAAGGGGGTATTTTTGTTTAAGGGGGCATACAACCTTTAAAAGTGAAAATTAGGCAAGAAAACCATCATGTTTAACATTTAATTTCTCAGAATGTATTTGCTCTATGACGTAATTTTTTTACTGGCTATAAATTGAAGCATTATAATTTAAAAGATATTTTTTATATCTATATTATAAAGGCCAAACGTATCTGTGCGTAACGCATACGTCATTTTGTGAATGGCAACACTTTCAAAACTTAAATGAAATTTCAGTTTTGCAATTTTTATTACTGCAAATTTTTAAACATTGCACATCTTAAATTTTGAGTAAGAGACTAAAAATTGCCATTTTACCTTATGTGACGTCTCAGGAATTTTATTGTCTATCGTATTGATTGCATGCAGATTATTTAGGAAAATTTCATTTATACTTAAAAGAATATAGAGAGTTTAGTATCTATTTTAAGCTAATAACATAAATACGTCAAATTTTAAATTAAAATGATTTTAAAATGACCAAATTAAAATACTAATTTTTTTTAGAGATGAATATTAATATGAGAGCTGCATAAGCAAATTTTGAGATGATGAAAATAATGTCGAGTTAATAAGGGAAAAAAATATGATTGAGTCAAAGTGGAATAAATTTCGCTGTTTTTCCTTTTTCGATACCAAGTAGACGAACTCTCATTGATAACTGTATCATAATAAATTATCTTTATTATATTTTACTGTTTACATATGCGATTAAAGTTTTATATTAAGAATTTCTGTTTTATTTAAAAAATATTCTGTTAACTTTAAGTTAAATATAATTTGTTTAAGAGTTAAACTTACCAATATAAGGTGTATTTTTGTTTACTGTAACTAATTTCGTAGATTTATTATAAATCAATGAAACAGTTCCTACTTAAACATTTTCTTTCGTCGAAATTCAACGGGTTCTACCTTGTTCTTATAAAGGAAAAAAAGTTTATTTTTTGTTAAGGTTTAAACAGTATTTTTTTTTAAACTGATACAACTACTTGCGCGCATGATTTCACACAAAATGTCCAAAATGCCACACAAAAAATCAACTGTAATAACATATTACAATACTTTCTCTTTAATCTGAACCTAAATTTGTTCAAATTTAGGCTAAAAATATAATCTTTTTAGAAAAAGTTTAAAACAACAATTATTTTTTAATAAAATCTGAAGTATGACCTGCATGAAAAATGAGAAGGGAGGGTGGGGGATGTAAAAATTTTGGTTCAGTTTGAAGCATCTGATATATGTTAAAAAATCTGTGAAAATTTCAAGAAAAAATATTAAATATTTCAGAGATATCTTGCGCGCAAGGTGAAAAAATACACTTTGAGATAAATTGCTTTAAAATTAAATTATTAAATAATTCACCATAGAATTCACCATAGTTTTGTATCATATCTTTGGAAATAGTTAGAATAGTTTCATGATTTTTTTTTAAATGTGCAGAAATGTTCAGACTTTCACATATGTGTTTTTTTTTGTAAAAAATCGATTGTTTAAGCTTAAGGGTCGTTTGTCCCCTTTAAAAGACAATTGTTGTAATTGTTCAGTAAAAAAAGAATTCAGTGTTCGATATTGTTAATGGCATGCTTTAAAACGTTGATATTTCATTGTGTCCCTAATATAGCTCTAAAAATATCACAATGATAAGCTAAATAAAAGAAGCGAATAACTATGCAACGATTAAAAACATTTCAGGTAAATGCTAAGATAGTTTAAGAAGAACAATGAACTGATTTATTTCATTGTAGAATTTTTGTATGCGTGATATTTTCAAAAGATCTGCTTAAACATTCTCTAGACACTTTGAAATGTATTATAAAGGCACAGAATTTTTAAGTCTTCTTTTTAAAAGGATAAGTATAAATAATAAAAATAAAATAATAATAAAAATAGTTTTTAATGCGTAGGATGTGGCAATCCCAAAACTTTCGGCACAGATGTCATATACGCACCACATTTGCACGTGATTTTTTCCCTCACCGATTTGGTTCAAATTTTGTTTTTGATTATATGTTACAAATTGCATGCAATAACAGCACATGATTTTTTTTATTGCAATATGAAAATAAAATAACCTGAAAAAATGAAAGAGATTCTAGTATTTTAAAAAAGTAAATAAAAAATAAATAAATGATAGTTTGCATTAAATAATTATTGATGTAGTATATAATAAAAATATTGTAAAGAACTAATTGAAAAATTTCAGTAAATAAACATGAATTTAATAAAAAAGGAAACAATAAATAAACAATTTTAAATGATAAACTTAATAAGTAACAAAACAGTAAATATAATTTTCACAAAAAATCGTAAATATTAATACTTATTGCCATGTTGAATAAATACAGTTGCATCATTTAATCAGCAAATTTCACTGAAATCTTTAATTTGTCCTATTTTATTTCCCTAACAATTGTTATAAACTTATTAAACGGATCTTCTCCTAGGCGCAAATATGCAATGCCAAATTGGCGGGGAAAAAAACAAGTGCAAATGTGCTGCGTATATGACATCTGTCCCAAACTTTCTTCTATCTTATACATGTTAATGTTTCCAGAAAAATGAAGCATTGCAGTGTTATCCCTCAGGTTATTTACATGAAAAACGTAATCAGAACCAATTTATGTCAAGTTCTAACTGAATGTAAGTTTGATGAAAATCCATGCGTTTGTTTTTGAGATAGAATCATTGCAAACATCATAAAAAATTGGATAGAAGCAAATTCTGTTGAGCAATACTCCAAAAAATAAAGAATACTAATTTATGTCAGGGACTTACTGAATCTGAATTTTGGTAAAAATTCGTATATTAATTCCTGTGATAGAGCTAGTGCGATAATCATGAACAATACCGCATAGCAGTGCCACATGATGGGCGATTTACGCTAAAAATAATCAGCACCATGTTATATCAAGCACTAACAGCATTTGAAGTTTCATATAAATCCGTCCATTAGTTATTGCGATGTAGCTATCGCGGAAGTCGTGAAAAATGCAGCACAGCAGTGCCACTTTTTGGGTGATATACAACAAAAAATAATCGGCTCTAGTTTATATCAAGATCTAACAGAATCTAAAGAGAAATTCCGAGCATTTGTTCTTGAGATTGAGTGCCCACAATATATTTGTTGCATATATACAGACAGACAGAGTCAAAGACTCACATACAGACATTTTGTAAAAATATGTTTTTTGGATCCTGTGACCTCAAAAACGTGTAAATCCGTCGAAATCTGGAATTTTAACGAATAAATTCTTCTATCTGTATTCATGTAAAGGAAGAAGAAAGTAAAAAACTTTCTGAAATAAGCATACATTTATTTGGCATCAGGGTTTGAAAAAACCCGGGTTTTTTTTAAAAAGCCCAACCCACTGGGTCCACTAGTCTAAAACATGGGTTTTTTCGGGGTTTTCTGAAAAACCCGGGTTTTTTCGGGTTTTATTGAGTTTATTAAAAAAAACACTTTAAATTTCTAATTTTCATATACATAATAGCTAAATTCTTTACGTATCAGTGAAACTTGGGTATAATTTTGCATTAAGAATGAATTAACAAAATGTATATATTAAAAAGTCAAGTTAATTTTAAAGGTAGATTTGTGTATGATATGACTAGTTTCTTGCATTAAGAATATATTAAGTCAGCTATAAATGTTTTTTTTTTTTTTTTTGAGTTAATGAAGAAGGTTCAGAATGTTTGAAAAAATTTACTTACTACTAAATACAATTTGAAGTAATTACAAACATATATAAATCAATGACAATCAAAATTAGACTTTGCTTTTACAAAAATTGATTACTAGTAATAATTTTAGTGAAATTATCATTAAAATACTATATTAATACTAATGCTAAATCAGAATTAGTAAGTACTTTTTATTATAACTAATTAATAGAATAAACTAAATAATTTTACATAGATACTTATTCAACAAATTAGGATCCCAAGATATGTGTTATAAGTTTCAAATGTATAACATAACATAGAATAGATTATACATCATTTTGTTAAATGGCAAAAAGATTGTTTTTTTGATACATAAAAAATTAAGTTACAATTATTTCACGTATAAAAACATTTCATATTTATTACTTTGAACAGGTGTCACAAATAAAAATTAAATTAAAAAATTGACATGTTTCGGTTCATTCATAAGAACCGTATTCATAACATATAAAATCAGTAGAAAATTAAATGACACTGGATATAAATAAAAAAATAAAGATAAAAATAAGATAAAAATTTATATCCAGTGTCATTTAATTTTCTACTGATTTTATATGTTATGAATACGGTTCTTATGAATGAACCGAAACATGTCAACTTTTTAATTTAATTTTTATTTGTGACACCTGTTCAAAGTAATAAATATGAAATGTTTTTATACGTGAATGAAAAAGGTGAAGTGATTTTGTTTTAGTTTTTGAAAAAACGAAAGCTAACAACAGTTTTAACATACAATTATTTCTCTTAAAAATTTTCATTGGGAGATTTAAGACTTTTCCCCCCTTGTGGTGGGGAGAGAAACTTTGTGAGTGGTGTATTGTTATTAAGAAATACATCTTAATATCAGTATTAAGATCTTAATAACGATATTAAGAAATTAACTTTATGTAATTTAAAGTTGAAATTTTGAAAAAACTCAGTTGGTTTTCTGAGTTGAACAAAATCATAATAACCCTGCTTTAAGTTAAATATACTAAATTTATATAGTGTCTTTCATTAATTTCAAATAAGAAATCAGTTGAAAACATTTTTTTTCTTCTTTACAGCTAATTTATTTTTTGGTCATTTTATCAATGCTTAGAAATTCCTTTTAAAATTGGTTCTTTTGAAATGCATTTAAATTGGCATTTATCTTTGTATTGATACTTTTGATTAAATAATGATACAGTTGTAAAATCATGAAAAAAAACCCACAATGGGTTTTATCATGGATTCTTTCAAGTGGGCCCGCTCGAAAAAACCCGGGCGGGTTTTTTCGGGTTGGGCCCACTTTGGCATGGAACTGAATTTGATTATGAAAAATTCTATGCGGTGTTTATGCTTGGTAGAAAAGGCAAGGGAGGTAATTAAAATAATAATTTTTGATTAATTTTATTCTTAAAAGAGGCCAACGGCAAAAAAAAAATAATAATTTTTTAGCTTATTTTTAAGTTTTTTAATTTTTTCCTCAACTTGTAATTGTAAAATAATTAATATGAAAGTATTAATTGATAAAAACGTATAGTTAGCCTAAAAAATAAACTGTTCATTTTTATCAATAATTGATTTTGTACTTTTCATCTGTAAATTGTTTCATTGTTTCTGTTTTACCAGTATTTGGCTTATTTCCACTAGCCTTTAAGAGTACATCATTAAATTTGTTTACGTTTCAACTGATGTACAATTGTCTGAATTACCGGAAATACTGGGCGATATGTCATCTGCATTGGGGGAACATAAAAATACCTTAAAATTATTTTAATAATTTATAAATAGATACTAAAGATATTAAAATTTTGCATTGTCACTGAAACACACTGTATTTGTATAATTATAGTATATCAAGACATTACATAATGCTAGGATATATTTATTTATTTATTTTATTTAGTTAGAGATTCTAAAAAAAATGTTTTTATAAAATGTCTGTCTGTGAGTGTGTGACTCTGTCTGTCTGTATGTAACATAAATTTTGTGGGTGCTCTATCTCAAGAGCTAGCGCACGAAATTTCACAAAGCTAGATTTTGATATAATTTTTGGTTGTTTCAGTTAGATTTTGATATAAACTAGATCTGATTAGTTTATTAGTGCGTATCGCCCAACAGGAGGCGCTGTTATGTTGCCTTATTCACAATTTCCACAATAGCTATGTATCAAGATCTCATGAACCGATTTATATAAAACTTCAAGTTTCTTCATATAATATAGTTTTGATTACGTTATGGTGTACAGCGCTCAACAGGTGGCGCTGCTATGTGGCATTATTCATGATTATCGCAATAACGCTGTCTCAGGAACTAATGCAGAATTTTTCATCAAACTTCAAATCCAGTTAGTCCCTGATATAAATTGGTATTCTTTAGTTTTTGGAGTAAATTGCTCAACAGATGGCGCTTCTATCCGTTTTTTTGACGATTTTTTTGACGATTCTATCTCACATACTAATACTCAAATTTTCATCAAATTTCTGATTCAGTTAGAACTTGAAATAAGTTGTTGCAGATTACGTTTCGGTGTAAATTACCTAACCGGTGACGCTGCTATGCTTCATTTTTCTGGAAGTATAAACGTGTATGAGACAAAAGAAAGTTTTGAACTAATTTTTACACGTTTTAACATGTGGAGATGGAAGGTAAGCTGTGATTGTGTAAACACATTATGATCTTTTTCATTGAACAAATATTTCTTTTATTAAACATATAAAAAGTTCAACTGTAACTATAAATAACTTAACCTAGGCTAAATAAAACATATTAAATATGATACTTAACGGCAGACCAGCGACCTTCCACAACGCGACAATTCATCGATGAAAGTCTTACAGCAAATGACCAAAAAGAGTTTCACTGAGTCCTCTAGCAATCCATATTTTCATCAAAACCACGCCAAACATTCGCCAAATAGGAGGATGCTCTTGTCCCGTTCCTCTCGCTCTCCACTGAAATTCTGAACTGAATTATGCTTTAGTTTCCACTTTTGACGACGCGAATGAACGTCGCCACAAACATATGATTTGTTTTTTTGATTAGGTATTACTTTCGGGGAAACATAATACACTCTTCGACAAATCAGTTGATTCAGATAGTGACTAATTAATTGTTCTAGAAAATATAGTTTTGTTTTATCTTTTAAATACCATCTGAAGGAAAAGATTACGTCAATATACTCCATTTCTTAGCTTTAAATACTCTAAAAGAATAAGACTTGTTTCAATAAACTTCTGGAGAGTACTTTATTTTCTTTCTTCCTTTCGGTAAGCATAAATTCCCGGCTGATAAAAAACTGTTTTTGATAATACTTTGTTCTCGTACTTGTTCAAAAGATAATTGTTGTAATAGTTCAGTACAAAATAATCCAAAGTTTGATATTGTTTGTGGAGTTCTGAAAAATATGGAAATGTCATTGGTCCCTAGTACAGCTCTTAACACATAATGTTAAGCCAAATAAAAAAAGGGAACAACTTTGTAAAAATTTTTAAAAATTTTCAATTTATTATTATTGTTTTTTATTATTTTATTATTTTTTTTAATGCCCGATATTTTTAAAAGATCTACTTAAACACTACCTACAAACATTGAAATGTATTATAAGGGAACGTAATGCTTATGTCTTCTCTTTATAGATGTAAGTACAAAATAAAAATAGTTTTTAACATAAAATCTAAAATAATAAATCCAGTTTAAAATAAGAATACAGTGTTCAACTTAAAAGTCTTGTCTATTTATTTTTTGAAATTCATGTTTTCTTCCAAGAATTCTCGTTACAATACATTCATTTTCAAGGAATTTAATGTACTGAACGCTAAATACATTAAATACAACGTATATTGAAAGTATTTAGTAAATCATTCAATTAACTTCTTTGTATAATTCATGTAGAAAAATGCTTGAATTTTAAAATTCAAGTATAATATATTCAAGCATAGTATATTTTTCTAAAATATTCCACTCTATTTTTTTTTCATTTTTACTACCATTTAGCCTATTTCGGCAAGCGTTTATGTTCGCATCATGGAATCTATTGTTGCTTCAATTAATTGTATGAGTTACAGAAAGTATTGGACAATTGAGTACAAGCGGTGAGCCTACGTGAAAGGGCCTTAAAATTCATGAATTAACTTATAATTAAGTTTCAGGTGTATTAAAATTTTGTATTGTCATCGGAAATGTATCTGACGACGTAATTTTTATAACTGTCGCATATGAAAATAAGTAAAAAATTGAATTATGCTAGGGCTTATTTTTCATTAAATCATATTTTTAGGATGATTAATTAGTTCATGAAGACAGTGATCAATTAATTGCTCTAGAAAAGATTATTTTATTCTATCTTTTATTTACCATCTGGAGGAAAAGGTAACTTCAGTATACTCCATATTTTAGCTTAAAATACTCAAAAAAGATACGACTTGTATCAATAAACCTCTTGTGAGTTCGTTCTTTTTTTCACCTTTCGATAAGCATAAATTCCCAGTTGATAAAATTTGATTTTTGATAACACTTTGTTCTTTTACTTGTTCAAAAGATAATTGTTGTAATAGTTCTTTGCAAAATAATTCAATGCTCGATATTGTTTGTGGAAATCTTCAAAATACGGAAATTTCATTGTGTCTCTAATACAGCTCTAAAAATATCACAATGCTAAGCTAAATAAAAGAATCGAACAACTAAGGAAAGATTAAAAACATTTCACGTAAATTCTAAGACAGTTTTAAGGGAACAATGAACTGATTTATTTGGAGGTAAAAAAAGTTATTTCAATATACTTCATTTCTTAGCTTAAAATACTCAAAAAGTATACGACTTGAACGACAGGTTTATTGAACCTGCGAGTTCGTACTTTTTTTCCTTCCTTTCGGTAAGAGTAAATTCCCAGTTGATAAAAAATGATTTTTGATAACACTTTGTTCTCTTACTTGTTGATAGGACAATTATTGTAATAGTTCTCTGTAAAATAATTAAATGATCGCTATTATTTGTGGAAATCTTTAAAGTGTGGAAATTTCATTCTGTCACTAATACAGCTCTAGAAATTTCATAATCCTAATCCAAATAAAAGAATCAAACAACTAGAAAGATTAAAAACATTTCACGTAAATTCTAAGATAGTTTTAAGAGAAAAACGAACTGATTACTTTGAGGAAAAGATTACTTTAATATATTCCATTTCTTAGCTTGAAATACTCAAAAAGAATACGACTTGTATCAATAAACCTCTTGCGAGTTTCTTCTTTTTTCCACCTTTCGATAAGCATAAATTCCCAGTTGATAAAAAATAATTTTTAACAACACTTTGTTATCTTACTTGTCCAAAAGACAATTGTTGTCATAGTTCCCCGCAAAATAATTCAATGCTCGATATTGTCTGTGGAAAATCTTTAAAATATGGAAATTTCATTCTGTCTCTAATACAGGTCTAAAAATATCACAATGCTAAGCCAAATAAAAGAATCGAGCAACTACGGAAAGATTAAAAACATTTCACGTAAATTCTAAGATAGATTTAAGAGAACAACAAACTGATTTATTTGGAGGAAAGTATTACTTCAATATACTCAATTTCTTAGCTTTAAATATTAAAAAAGAATAAGATTTGTTTTCATAAACCTCTGGAGGGTTTATCCCTTTTTTTTCCTTTCGATAAGCATAATTTTTCAGTTGATAAAAAATGATTTTTGATAATACTTTGTTCTCTTACTTGTTCAAAAGACAATTGTTGTAATAGTTATCTGTAAAATAATTCAATGCTCGATATTGTTTGTGGAAATCTTTAAAATATGGAAACTACATTCTGTCTGTAATACAGCTCTAAAAATATCACAATGTTAAGCCAAATAAATAATCGAACAACTACGGAAAGATTAAAAACATTTAACGTAAATTCTAAGATAGTTTTAAGAGAACAACGAACTGATTTATTTGGAGGAAAATATTACTTCAATAGACTCCATTTCTTAGTTTTAAATACTCAAAATAGAATACGACTTGCATCAATAAACCTCTTGCGAGTTCGTTCTTTTTTTCCACATTTCGATAAGTATAAATTCCCAGTTGATAAAAAATGATTTTTGATAACACTTTGTTCTCTTACTTGTTTAAAAGACAATTGTTGTAATAGTTCTTTGCAACTCGATATTGTTTGTGGAAATCTTTAAAATATGGAAATTACATTCTGTCTCTAATACAGCTCAAAAAATATCACAATGCTAAGCCAAATAAAAGAAGCGAACAACTACGCAAAGATTAAAAACATTTCACCTAAATTCTAAGATAGTTTTAAGATAACAACGAACTGATTTATTTGGAGGAAAATATTACTTCAATATACTCCATTTCTTAGCTTAAAATACTTGAAAAAAAAAAAAAAAAAAAAAAAAACGACTTGTATCAATAAACGTCTTGCGAGTTTGTTCTTTTTTTCCACCTTTCGATAAGCATAAATTCCCAGTTGATAAAAAATCCCTGTCGGCTGGGCCTATAGGCGGAGGTAGATTTCGAAGAGTGCTCATTTCAACAACAAAAAAATATATGAATAGAGATAAACCCAGTTTAATAGCTTCATTTGGCCGTTTATGAAAAATTTTTAATTTCATTTTTCTGCAAAAACTGGTTTTATCAGAATCATCTTAATAAAAATTCAGCTCAAATGCCCATTTTGACAACATATTTTGAAATATATTCTGTCTTTATCAAAAAACCGATCAATGCATCACATTATATAGTTCCTAAATAAGAGGATCTGTAAATTGGATGCATTTGAGAGCAAAAATGGATTTAAAAACGAGTGAGAAAAAAACGCAATTTCTTATTTGAACACTTCCTTAAATTTTCAGTCACAATGATTTCGGAAAATTCTGTTCAAAATACCCTTTTTGGTAGCCTTTTTTGAAATATATTCCGTCTTTATCAAAAAACTGACCAATGCATCACATTATATAGTTCTTAAATAAGAGGATCTGTAAATTGGATGCGTTTGAGAGCGATAATGGATTTTAAAACGAGTCATAAAAAACGCAATTTGCTATGTGAAAACTTCCTTAAATTTTGAAATCACGAAGACTTCGGGAAATTCTGTTCAAAATAATCTTTTTGGTAGCCTTTTTTCAAAATATATTCTGTCTTTATCAAAAAAACCGATCAATGCATCACATTATATAGTTCCTAAATAAGAGGATCTGTAAATTGGATGCATTTGCGAGCAAAAATGGATTTAAAAACGAGTCAGAAAAAAACGCAATTTCTTATTTGAACACTTCCTTAAATTTTCAGTCACAATGATTTCGGAAAATTCTGTTCAAATTACCCTTTTTGGTAGCCTTTTTTGAAATATATTCCGTCTTTATCAAAAAAACCGATCAATGCATCACATTATATAGTTCCTAAATAAGAGGATCTGTAAATTGGATGCATTTGCGAGCAAAAATGGATTTAAAAACGAGTCAGAAAAAATCGCAATTTCTTATTTGAACACTTCCTTAAATTTTCAGTCACAATGATTTCGGAAAATTCTGTTCAAATTACCCTTTTTGGTAGCCTTTTTTGAAATATATTCCGTCTTTATCAAAAAACTGACCAATGCATCACATTATGTAGTTTCTGAATAAGAGGATCTGTAAATTGGATGCGTTTGAGAACAAAAATTGATTTAAAAACGAGTCAGAAAAAAACGCAATTTTTTATTTGAATGCTTCCTTTAATTTTCAGTCCCGATGACTTTCGGAAATTCTGTTCAAAATACCCTTTTTGGTAGCCTTTTTTGAAATATATTCTGTCTTTATCAGAAAATTGACCAATGCGTCAATTTATACAGTTTCTAAATAAGAGGATCTACCATTTGGATTCGTTTAAAATCAAAAAAAGAATTTAAAAATGATTCAGAATATAAGCAGTTTGGATTTGAGGTTTTTTTCTCCAATTCCTATTTTTCTTTAATTTCTTTTTGCTATACGAATTAGTCCTATGAAAAACTTGTCAATATAAAAGTTGTAGATATTTTTGAGAAGATGTAAAATAAATTTAATCAGATTTGACGTCTTAAAAATTGACGGAGTTATGGATCTTTCTCTTTTTTCAGCGCCCTTTTTCTTTTCGTTTTTATTTTTTTTCATCAGTAAAAGTTGGTCCTATCAAAAACTTGTAAATACAAAAGTTTTAGATAATTTTAAGAACATTTACAAAAAATGTAGTTGGACTTGATATCTTGAAAATTGACGAAGTTATGAATTTTTTTCCTCTTTGAGTTTTTTTCGCCCCTTGAGCCCACTTCTAAATTTATCAAAAATCTGTCATGCATATACTTTTGGCGCATTTTTAAGAAGTAATATAAACTTTAAACCGATTCGATATCTACTTTAATTAAGAAGTTATGGCGTTTTTTCGGTTTTCACAAAAACGCCCCCTATTCCGACCCCTTTGGTCCAATTTCGCCCATTAACGAACTCAGCCAAGATTTTATCCCCTTTGATTTTATGTACAAGTTTGGTGGAGATTGGTGAAGAATTATAGAAGTTATCGTGTCCATAAGAAAGTGAGATATATATATAGATAGATAGATAGATAGATAGATAGATAGATAGATAAACTGGTGCGATTGCAATAGGTAGTATTTCTTACGAAATCTACCTAAAAAGGATTTTTGATACTTTGTTCTCTATTGTTGTAATAGTTCAGCACAAAGTTATTCAATGTTCGATATTGTTTGTAAAGATCTTTAAAATTATGTCTCTAGTACAGCTCTAAAAATATCACAATGCTAAATCAAATAAAAGAAGCGAACAACTACGCAAAGATTAAAAAAAAAAAAAAAAATTCACGTAAATTCTAAGATAATTTAAACAGAACAATGAACTGATTAATTTCATTTTGGATTTTTTTTTATGCCCAACATTTTTAAAAGATCTACTTTAACATCATCCATAAACATTGAAATTTATTATAAAGAGACGTAATGTTTATGTCTTCTCTTTATACAGTTGAATCCCGTCATAACGAACTGCAAAGGACCGAAGATTTTGTTCGCTGTATCCGAACCGTCAAAAAATGTCAGAGTTCTGAAAATGTGTACATCATTAACTGTTACCTGTAAATTTAAAATGATGTATTAAGAAAAATACATAAAATCTATTAATGAATAAAATTGACTAAAATCGATTTCATTAATCTGATACAATACGCAATAAATTAACTAAAAATGAAGACAAATAGAAATGTAGTATGTCGAGGATTATTCGATCAAGTCTCGACAGTAGTATAGTAATGGGGGTTCCACCTCACCCGGTGCACGGTGCATGACCTCTGTGAAGGTCATCACCCTGTGAAGGTCATCCGGTGTTCGAGCTGTAAGAGGGGCGTGGGGTGAAGGTCATCGGGCGTCACGCAAGGTTAAGATGACGTCATCTTAGAGGATGAGTGTGTTTTAGATAAGAATTTTTTTTTTTAATTTTAAGCGGGAATTTTAGGGAGTTAGAATTTTTTTTGGTGAACTATAGTACGATGATGTTTTTTTAATTTTAATGCGGGGACTTTAAAATTTTCGGTGCACTTTAGTTTTAGATAAGAATTTTTTTTTAATTTTAAGCGAGAATTTTAGGGAGTTAGAATTTTTTAATCATACTATAGTACGATGATTTTTTTTTTTTTTTTTTTTTTTTTTTTTTTTTTTTAATGCGGGGACTTTAAAATTTTCGGCGTATTACAGTACGTGGGGTATGTTTTTCGATTAAATTTTGCTGTTGTTCATTTAAAAAGGTAATTAAAAATAACGAATGAAAAGACTTTTTTTTTTTTTTTTTTTTTTTCCACCGTGTTCTTTGATGAGGGGTTAAGCGGGTATTTCGGGACACAGAATGTTTTTTTTTTGTACTATTGTACGAGTGGTTTTTAATTTTAATGTGGCGACTTAAAAATTTTCAGTGAACTTTAGTTTAAGGATTTATTTTTAGATTTTAAGCGGGCATTTTAGGGAGATTGATTTTTTTTTTTTTTTTTTTTTACCGTGTTTTAAATAAGGGTTTAAGCGGGTATTTTGGGCACATAGAATTTTGCTTTCTATACTATTGTACCAGTGGTTTTTAATTTTAATGTGGCGAATTTTCAGTTTGGTGTAATTTAAGAGTTTATTTTTTTGATTTTAAGCAGCAATTTTGGGGAGATTGATTTTTTTTTTCCACTGTGCTCTTACATGATGAGTTAAGCGGGTATTTTGGGGGAAATTATTATTTTAGCCTAATCATACGCGAAGGATATATTTTTTTTTTCGGGGGTTGATATTTTAATGAAGAATTAATTAAGGAGGGAGCATTCATGGTGAATTAATGAATTATTTTTTTAGGAGTAATTTTGTTAAGATTGAATTATTTTTTCATTTTTTAGAGTTTTACGCGGATATTAATGTTTAATAGGGGGACTTTAATTTTTTTGCAATGAAATTGACGTGCGCTCGTCGATCTAACCGTTCGGAGTTTATAGTTTTCTTCAAATCATGTGTGAATATTGGTTTAGAATTTCTTAGAATGACTTCCACCACTTTTATATCTATCCATTATCATAAATAACACATGCTGGTAATGGGAATTTGGGAAGAACAATTTTGAATAGTTATTTAATGAAGGAACTTTAAAATTATTTCGAGTACTATTTTTAGTCAACTATGTTATACACTTGATATTTTAGAATAGTTAAAAAATAACTTTAAAATTTGAATGAAAAAATATGTTTCAAAATGGGATTTTACGTGCTAGCATTGAATCGCACTCGTCGCCCTAACGGTTTAGAATATGTGGTTTCCTTCGAACCTTGGTGAAAATTTAATTGAATTGATTATTATTATTATTTTGTATGTGTTGTATATATGTGTGCGTGTGTATGTTTGTGTGTTGTATGCATGTATGTGTGTGAATATATGTTTGTGTGTTGTATGCATGTGCGTGTGTTGTATGTATGTACGTATGTATGTGTGCTGTATGCATGTATTTGTTGTATGTATGTGCGTGTAATTTTTTTGCCGATAGGTGTGATCTTTAGCTGAAAGTGATCTAGGGTCAAAACTTTTACCCAGGAATCGCCACGGGGAGGCAGATCACTTGATTCCCGTATTGCACACATTCACATACATTATTTCGAGCGATATTTTTAGTGAAACATAATATGCAAATGAATTTGTAAAATAATTAAAAAAATAACTTTAAAATTTAAATGAAAGAATGTTTTAAAATGTAATTTTACGTACTAACACTTAATCGCGCTCGTTGGTTTTTACTGTTTGGAGTCTGTCATTTTCCTTTAACCTTGGAAAACCTTGCGTCAATAAGGATATTTCAGAAAGACCCCCACTTTGGGTACTCTTTTAAACTAATATTTGTAATGAGATGTGTTCGCGTGCGTCGGCCTAACTGTTTGGAGTATCAACATAAAATCAGCAAATTAATACAAAATATTTCAAATAGTAAGAAAATGATTGATTGAAATCACCAAGTAAGAATAAAAATACTTCAAGCAATGAGAAAATAAATGTTTAAAACCGCCAATTTAACATAAAATATTTCACACAATAAAAAACGAAAGATTAAAATAGCCAACTCAAAATGAAATCTCATGCAATTAGAATAAAAACATAAACAAAAATCGCCAAATTAAAAGATTATTCTTATCTCACAATAAATATTCTGAAAGACCTATTCAAAAATTCCAGTTAAAGTTTTTATTCAAAATTCAAATAAAACTCCTTAAGTTTTTACATGTCACTAAAAATTTAAAGTAAACATTTTTTCAAAGTGTAATTATCAAAGATTAATTTTTCTAATAATTAACTCATGTAAAGATAGTTCAAAATGCAATGATTCACCATTTGCTTTTTAAATCTTAGAACATAGTATCTGTGATATAATCATCACGTTATCTAAAAAATATAAATAAATATTAGTAGTTTTAAAATAATTTTTATTCGAATGGGTAGTTTGATAAATTAATAACATTAGAATTTTTTGGATAAAAAAAATAACGATTGAGAAACTAACCATTTCAAAATATTTTCTTGGCATAAATGAATTTAAAAGTATTAAAACCCTTTTCAAAATATTTTTATAAAACCAACTTTCATGCAATTCAAAAAGTTTTTATATGAAAATTAAATATTTTTTTTTCTTAAGAGAAATATTTTACGTGGGTGAAAAAGTGAGAGTCAGTTAATTTATGAATCACTTTAAAATATTACCACGCAATAAATTGTTTTGAATCTATATTCTTAAACATATTAATATTTAAAAGTTTAGTCATTTTATACATTTTATATACAAATTTTACTTACCAACATATGAATTCGCCTTCAATCCGCACTTTCTTGAAGAGTAATGTTTGATAAACTCTTATCAACACAGCATATTGTTGTGAATCACTAGCAAGTTAAGACAGGTATGATATGATTAATCGTTACGTTTTTCCCAAAGAGGTGAAGTCATTCTTATCAAATCCTATTCTGAATGAGAAATATTTCAATTGCAATTAACTTCAGATTTTGTTATTTAATAATTATTTTTTTTAATTTGACAATTTTAATTAATGTTTTAGTGAAATTACCTTTAAGATTTTAATTTTTTTTTATTGCTTATACTATTTCGAACATGTACATTCCTATTTGTAAATAGAAAATCATAAAAAACATACTTGAATGATTTTATTATTATTATTGTTAGACATTATATTTGAAAATCATTTAAACTTTTAGCTTTTATTATTATTATTATTTAGATATTAAGAAGTGACGAAGACCTGTAGAATTAATCTCATCTTAAAACTGATTAATATTCGAAGAAAAATTTATTCTGTTATCTTTTAATTTACCAAACATATATCTTAATATTCATTAACACACTTCTTATTTAATGAATAATATATTTGATGAATAATATATTTTATAATATATATGAGATTTTAATCTTTTTTTTAAAAATTGGGTTATGTTATTTCATACACATACGTTCTTATTCGAAAATTCAAAACCATAAAAAACATCGTTGGTTGATTTTTTATTTTAAATTAGATATTGTATTAGAAAAGCATTAAAACCTTTCATTTTTATCCCATTTAGACTTCAAAAAGTGACGAAGATCTGACTGCTTCGCAAAGACTTAAAACTAGTGATTTGATGAGTCATACTTTCTGTGGGTTGGTTTCAATTTTGGAATTATCTTAATTAATTACCAAACTTCTAATTTTTTTTAAACACCACACTAATCATTGCCCCCATTACTTAACCACGTAAATATATTTTATATAGTTTATAATTATCAGTTTTATACTAACATTTGAGACCTATACGTATGTGTTGTATTAATTCTGTTAGTTTAATTCATACAAATTTTAACTAAAGCATCCTGTGCTAGTTTTCATACATTTATTATCACATCACATGATAGAATTTCTTGCGATGTTTTAGAAATAATAGATATTTAATTTTTTTTAATTAATTAATAACATGAAAAAAAAAATTTAATTGCTTTTTAACATGAATCTTTTAAGAAAAACATATTTTATTCTGAAACATTAAATTTAAAAAACTAATTCTTAAGAATATGACTTGATGCAATTTACTCATTTTAAACAAGTTAACTTTACTACTTGACGGAAATATATTCAAACGCAAAACGATTTAACTTTCACATTTTTAAAGTTAATTATATAATATTCTAACATTTAATTATAAAAGGTATAATTTTATTTAAAATACTGAATAAAATAAAATTTATACTTTAAAAAAAATTATAACACCATTTAAAAATATTAAACAACAACAACAATCTTGTAATTAAGAGATGAATAAATATAAATGTATGAATCACACAATAATAAAAAGAAATACTTAATCATTCATAAAAATTCTTCCCTTGAACATTCGCATGTATGTTAGTAAAAATATAACACTAAAGTTTTCAAAAAGATTATAAGCGTTTTCAAATCAACAAAGAAAATTGAGTATTAAATATCAAATAATGGACATGCACTCTTTACACTCACACCTTACAATGTACTTAGTAACCAAATTTTAATGATTTTTAAGCATGTCTTCTTAAATTTTTTTTCAATGAAAGACTATCACAGTTGAATATTTAGCTTTCTCTTCATAACTTTATCGAGAAATATATAATGCATACCACACGATTTCATTAAATGAATAAATCACAATACAATTCAAACTTCTCATTTTCAATGTATTATATATACTAGTGTTTATCAAATAGCTGTTTATTCTGAACAATCATTACTTAGTTTATTGATGTAAAGATTGTGTTGAATGCTTTTTAAGTTAAATGGTGTGAGAGAAGGATATATTAGGACAGAAGTTATTAAATATAGAGTCTTTAAAGCTTTCATAAATATGGAAAAAAGAATTTCAGGAGGTCATGGAATGGTGCATTTGTCGCAAGGCGTTTAATTATGATACGTAATTATGATGCACATCACATCATGAGCAAATTAGGAAAATTTAAATCATGAATCGACCGATTTGTGTTGGGTTTGCTATTTTAGAGCTCTCCAAAGTACTAATGTATGACTTTCATTATAATTTTATTAAGAAAACATTTAAAGAATTAACTCGCAGGTTTCGAACCCACAGTCATCCAATCATACTTCGCATTTTTAACACGCGACGCTAACCATTGGGCCATTAAGGCCCATAATTTAGTAACTAAAAAGTAAGAAAGATCATCGAAAGTGGTTACTTCACACATGCAAAAATAATTTTTTTTTGTGACTGAACATATAAAAATCACGAAGGAAAGAAAAAAAAATCACGCATGTTTTGGATTACTTTAAGATTTTATGAGTCACCTCATCAGTTAAATAGACATATCCACTTCTTATGAATCACTACTTATGCTTAAATTTTCAAAGACTTGCTTATATGAAATGTATTATATTTTAGTTTATCAGTGATAGTGTGATTACTTGTTAATAATTTTAACGTTATTAAAAAAAATTAAAAAAAAATCAAATGTTAATAATTAATTAAAAAAAATACAAGTCACTATTAAAGGTTTGAACAAATTATTAAAATAATTTTACAAAACTTTTCAAAATATTTAAAAATGTTTCACTAATATTTAGTAATCGTCAAATTTTAATGTCGATAATCATTTATGTGACTTAGGTTTTCTGTTTTAACTGTTAAGTTATTAGATTCCCCCTTCAAGTACATCTCACTGATATGTTTTCAACAACCAACCACCCAACTTTTTTTTTTCGTAATCAACTATTTATTTACCCTAACAACCAACTATTTATTTTTCCTAGCAACCAAAAAGCTTTTATCGTCACATGAACAAAATTTTTAAGATGAAAGACTTGTCATTTTTAATCAAAAAAACAATGACTTGTGTAATAAATTTTTTCCTTACTTAAATGAAACCTTCGCATGTGTATGGTAAAACTTGGAAAATTTCATTTAATGCACAAATTTAAAGTTAACAGGCAAGGTCTTCACACATCTTTTAGTATTTTACTAACATTTTACCAAATATCTTTAGAAAACAACAGAATTTTAAATAATTATTTTAATAAAAATTCTCTTTTGTAAGTGGCATTACTAAACTTACTTGAAAAATTAACTTGGCAAAGCAGGTTTTCACTGTTTCAACTTAGTAATATTCATAAGTTTTATATCAAAATCAACTTGTTTGGTTATGTTCCAGCATGGTTTTATAAAATGTATCGAAAAAGACCTTTAATATTAACGTTTAAAAATATGCAGTTAGTCTATTAAAGATAAATATTTTCACTTCTTTTATTTAAAAACATTTTTAAATAAAATTATTACAGTTGCCAATTTTTCTCAGTGTTATGAAATATGCATGCAAAACTTTTAATTATAACTTTCACATTTTAGTATTTCAAATTATTGTTTTCAAGGTGTACTAAAATTTGAAAAAATTAAAAAAAATATTTAATTTTCATGCATAATTAAATTAAAATAGTTTAATAATAAAGACACATTTAACATTCTGTACTCACCTAATCCATCACCATCGCAAAACCACGTCCAACACACTCCAGGGTTTAGGAAGAAATGAAAAAAATTCAAAGTCCTTATCAGAAAATGTTATCAGATAATCTTATCTTAAGATATGTGACGTCACAGAACATGTGTCAACTGATCACGTGATGTATACCACGTGACTAGCGCTTTGTATTCTAGATTGGATCTTATAAAAATTCATTTATGAAGTAATTTAATCATTCTTATTATTATTAATTAACTATTTAATTAAACTAATTAATAAGAAGTTTAATTAAATAGTTAATTAATAATAATAAGAATGATTAAATTACTTCATAAATGAATTTTTATAAGATCCAATCTAGAATACAAAGCGCTAGTCACGTGGTATACATCACGTGATCAGTTGACACATGTTCTGTGACGTCACATATCTTAAGATAAAATTATCTGATAACATTTTCTGATAAGGACTTTGAATTTTTTTCATTTCTTCCTAAACCCTGGAGTGTGTTGGATGTGGTTTTGCGATGGTGATGGATAAGGTGAGTACAGAATGTTAAATGTGTCTTTATTATTAAACTATTTTAATTTAATTATGCATGAAAATTAAATATTTTTTTTTAATTTTTCAAATTTTAGTACACCTTGAAAACAATAATTTGAAATACTAAAATGTGAAAGTTATAATTAAAAGTTTTGCATGCATATTTCATAACACTGAGAAAAATTGGCAACTGTAATAATTTTATTTAAAAATGTTTTTAAATAAAAGAAGTGAAAATATTTATCTTTAATAGACTAACTGCATATTTTTAAACGTTAATATTAAAGGTCTTTTTCGATACATTTTATAAAACCATGCTGGAACATAACCAAACAAGTTGATTTTGATATAAAACTTATGAATATTACTAAGTTGAAACAGTGAAAACCTGCTTTGCCAAGTTAATTTTTCAAGTAAGTTTAGTAATGCCACTTACAAAAGAGAATTTTTATTAAAATAATTATTTAAAATTCTGTTGTTTTCTAAAGATATTTGGTAAAATGTTAGTAAAATACTAAAAGATGTGTGAAGACCTTGCCTGTTAACTTTAAATTTGTGCATTAAATGAAATTTTCCAAGTTTTACCATACACATGCGAAGGTTTCATTTAAGTAAGGAAAAAATTTATTACACAAGTCATTGTTTTTTCGATTAAAAATGACAAGTCTTTCATCTTAAAAATTTTGTTCATGTGACGATAAAAGCTTTTTGGTTGCTAGGATAAATAAATAGTTGGTTGTTAGAGTAAATAAATAGTTGATTACGAAAAAAAAAGTTGGGTGGTTGGTTGTTGAAAACATATCAGTGAGATGTACTTGAAGGGGGAATCTAATAACTTAACAGTTAAAACAGAAAACCTAAGTCACATAAATGATTATCGACATTAAAATTTGACGATTACTAAATATTAGTGAAACATTTTTAAATATTTTGAAAAGTTTTGTAAAATTATTTTAATAATTTGTTCAAACCTTTAATAGTGACTTGTATTTTTTTTAATTAATTATTAACATTTGATTTTTTTTTTAAATTTTTTTTAATAACGTTAAAATTATTAACAAGTAATCACACTATCACTGATAAACTAAAATATAATACATTTCATATAAGCAAGTCTTTGAAAATTTAAGCATAAGTAGTGATTCATAAGAAGTGGATATGTCTATTTAACTGATGAGGTGACTCATAAAATCTTAAAGTAATCCAAAACATGCGTGATTTTTTTTTCTTTTCTTCGTGATTTTTATATGTTCAGTCACAAAAAAAAATTATTTTTGCATGTGTGAAGTAACCACTTTCGATGATCTTTCTTACTTTTTAGTTACTAAATTATGGGCTTTAATGGCCCAATGGTTAGCGTCGCGTGTTAAAAATGCGAAGTATGATTGGATGACTGTGGGTTCGAAACCTGCGAGTTAATTCTTTAAATGTTTTCTTAATAAAATTATAATGAAAGTCATACATTAGTACTTTGGAGAGCTCTAAAATAGCAAACCCAACACAAATCGGTCGATTCATGATTTAAATTTTCCTAATTTGCTCATGATGTGATGTGCATCATAATTACGTATCATAATTAAACGCCTTGCGACAAATGCACCATTCCATGACCTCCTGAAATTCTTTTTTCCATATTTATGAAAGCTTTAAAGACTCTATATTTAATAACTTCTGTCCTAATATATCCTTCTCTCACACCATTTAACTTAAAAAGCATTCAACACAATCTTTACATCAATAAACTAAGTAATGATTGTTCAGAATAAACAGCTATTTGATAAACACTAGTATACATAAAACATTGAAAATGAGAAGTTTGAATTGTATTGTGATTTATTCATTTAATGAAATCGTGTGGTATGCATTATATATTTCTCGATAAAGTTATGAAGAGAAAGCTAAATATTCAACTGTGATAGTCTTTCATTGAAAAAAAATTTAAGAAGACATGCTTAAAAATCATTAAAATTTGGTTACTAAGTACATTGTAAGGTGTGAGTGTAAAGAGTGCATGTCCATTATTTGATATTTAATACTCAATTTTCTTTGTTGATTTGAAAACGCTTATAATCTTTTTGAAAACTTTAGTGTTATATTTTTACTAACATACATGCGAATGTTCAAGGGAAGAATTTTTATGAATGATTAAGTATTTCTTTTTATTATTGTGTGATTCATACATTTATATTTATTCATCTCTTAATTACAAGATTGTTGTTGTTGTTTAATATTTTTAAATGGTGTTATAATTTTTTTTAAAGTATAAATTTTATTTTATTCAGTATTTTAAATAAAATTATACCTTTTATAATTAAATGTTAGAATATTATATAATTAACTTTAAAAATGTGAAAGTTAAATCGTTTTGCGTTTGAATATATTTCCGTCAAGTAGTAAAGTTAACTTGTTTAAAATGAGTAAATTGCATCAAGTCATATTCTTAAGAATTAGTTTTTTAAATTTAATGTTTCAGAATAAAATATGTTTTTCTTAAAAGATTCATGTTAAAAAGCAATTAAATTTTTTTTTTCATGTTATTAATTAATTAAAAAAAATTAAATATCTATTATTTCTAAAACATCGCAAGAAATTCTATCATGTGATGTGATAATAAATGTATGAAAACTAGCACAGGATGCTTTAGTTAAAATTTGTATGAATTAAACTAACAGAATTAATACAACACATACGTATAGGTCTCAAATGTTAGTATAAAACTGATAATTATAAACTATATAAAATATATTTACGTGGTTAAGTAATGGGGGCAATGATTAGTGTGGTGTTTAAAAAAAAATAGAAGTTTGGTAATTAATTAAGATAATTCCAAAATTGAAACCAACCCACAGAAAGTATGACTCATCAAATCACTAGTTTTAAGTCTTTGCGAAGCAGTCAGATCTTCGTCACTTTTTGAAGTCTAAATGGGATAAAAATGAAAGGTTTTAATGCTTTTCTAATACAATATCTAATTTAAAATAAAAAATCAACCAACGATGTTTTTTATGGTTTTGAATTTTCGAATAAGAACGTATGTGTATGAAATAACATAACCCAATTTTTTAAAAAAAGATTAAAATCTCATATATATTATAAAATATATTATTCATCAAATATATTATTCATTAAATAAGAAGTGTGTTAATGAATATTAAGATATATGTTTGGTAAATTAAAAGATAACAGAATAAATTTTTCTTCGAATATTAATCAGTTTTAAGATGAGATTAATTCTACAGGTCTTCGTCACTTCTTAATATCTAAATAATAATAATAATAAAAGCTAAAAGTTTAAATGATTTTCAAATATAATGTCTAACAATAATAATAATAAAATCATTCAAGTATGTTTTTTATGATTTTCTATTTACAAATAGGAATGTACATGTTTGAAATAGTATAAGCAATAAAAAAAAAATTAAAATCTTAAAGGTAATTTCACTAAAACATTAATTAAAATTGTCAAATTAAAAAAAATAATTATTAAATAACAAAATCTGAAGTTAATTGCAATTGAAATATTTCTCATTCAGAATAGGATTTGATAAGAATGACTTCACCTCTTTGGGAAAAACGTAACGATTAATCATATCATACCTGTCTTAACTTGCTAGTGATTCACAACAATATGCTGTGTTGATAAGAGTTTATCAAACATTACTCTTCAAGAAAGTGCGGATTGAAGGCGAATTCATATGTTGGTAAGTAAAATTTGTATATAAAATGTATAAAATGACTAAACTTTTAAATATTAATATGTTTAAGAATATAGATTCAAAACAATTTATTGCGTGGTAATATTTTAAAGTGATTCATAAATTAACTGACTCTCACTTTTTCACCCACGTAAAATATTTCTCTTAATAAAAAAAAATATTTAATTTTCATATAAAAACTTTTTGAATTGCATGAAAGTTGGTTTTATAAAAATATTTTGAAAAGGGTTTTAATACTTTTAAATTCATTTATGCCAAGAAAATATTTTGAAATGGTTAGTTTCTCAATCGTTATTTTTTTTATCCAAAAAATTCTAATGTTATTAATTTATCAAACTACCCATTCGAATAAAAATTATTTTAAAACTACTAATATTTATTTATATTTTTTAGATAACGTGATGATTATATCACAGATACTATGTTCTAAGATTTAAAAAGCAAATGGTGAATCATTGCATTTTGAACTATCTTTACATGAGTTAATTATTAGAAAAATTAATCTTTGATAATTACACTTTGAAAAAATGTTTACTTTAAATTTTTAGTGACATGTAAAAACTTAAGGAGTTTTATTTGAATTTTGAATAAAAACTTTAACTAGAATTTTTGAATAGGTCTTTCAGAATATTTATTGTGAGATAAGAATAATCTTTTAATTTGGCGATTTTTGTTTATGTTTTTATTCTAATTGCATGAGATTTCATTTTGATTTGGCTATTTTAATCTTTCGTTTTTTATTGTGTGAAATATTTTATGTTAAATTGGCGGTTTTAAACATTTATTTTCTCATTGCTTGAAGTATTTTTATTCTTACTTGGTGATTTCAATCAATCATTTTCTTACTATTTGAAATATTTTGTATTAATTTGCTGATTTTATGTTGATACTCCAAACAGTTAGGCCGACGCACGCGAACACATCTCATTACAAATATTAGTTTAAAAGAGTACCCAAAGTGGGGGTCTTTCTGAAATATCCTTATTGACGCAAGGTTTTCCAAGGTTAAAGGAAAATAACAGACTCCAAACAGTAAAAACCAACGAGCGCGATTAAGTGTTAGTACGTAAAATTACATTTTAAAACATTCTTTCATTTAAATTTTAAAGTTATTTTTTTAATTATTTTACAAATTCATTTGCATATTATGTTTCACTAAAAATATCGCTCGAAATAATGTATGTGAATGTGTGCAATACGGGAATCAAGTGATCTGCCTCCCCGTGGCGATTCCTGGGTAAAAGTTTTGACCCTAGGTCACTTTCAGCTAAAGATCACACCTATCGGCAAAAAAATTACACGCACATACATACAACAAATACATGCATACAACACACATACATACGTACATACATACAACACACGCACATGCATACAACACACAAACATATATTCACACACATACATGCATACAACACACAAACATACATACGCACACATATATACAACACATACAAAATAATAATAATAATCAATTCAATTAAATTTTCACCAAGGTTCGAAGGAAACCACATATTCTAAACCGTTAGGGCGACGAGTGCGATTCAATGCTAGCACGTAAAATCCCATTTTGAAACATATTTTTTCATTCAAATTTTAAAGTTATTTTTTAACTATTCTAAAATATCAAGTGTATAACATAGTTGACTAAAAATAGTACTCGAAATAATTTTAAAGTTCCTTCATTAAATAACTATTCAAAATTGTTCTTCCCAAATTCCCATTACCAGCATGTGTTATTTATGATAATGGATAGATATAAAAGTGGTGGAAGTCATTCTAAGAAATTCTAAACCAATATTCACACATGATTTGAAGAAAACTATAAACTCCGAACGGTTAGATCGACGAGCGCACGTCAATTTCATTGCAAAAAAAATTAAAGTCCCCCTATTAAACATTAATATCCGCGTAAAACTCTAAAAAATGAAAAAATAATTCAATCTTAACAAAATTACTCCTAAAAAAATAATTCATTAATTCATCATGAATGCTCCCTCCTTAATTAATTCTTCATTAAAATATCAACCCCCGAAAAAAAATATATATCCTTCGCGTATGATTAGGCTAAAATAATAATTTCCCCCAAAATACCCGCTTAACTCATCATGTAAGAGCACAGTGGAAAAAAAAAATCAATCGCCCCAAAATTTCTGCTTAAAATCAAAAAAATAAACTCTTAAATTACACCAAACTGAAAATTCGCCACATTAAAATTAAAAACCACTGGTACAATAGTATAGAAAGCAAAATTCTATGTGCCCAAAATACCCGCTTAACCCCTTATTTAAAACACGGTAAAAAAAAAAAAAAAAAAAAAAAAAAAAAAATCAATCTTTCTAAAATGCCCGCTTAAAATCTAAAAATAAATCCTTAAACTAAAGTTCACTGAAAATTTTTAAGTCGCCACATTAAAATTAAAAACCACTCGTACAATAGTACAAAAAAAAAAAACATTCTGTGTCCCGAAATACCCGCTTAACCCCTCATCAAAGAACACGGTGAAAAAAAAAAAAAAAGTCTCTTCATTCGTTATTTTTAATTACCTTTTTAAATGAACAACAGCAAAATTTAATCGAAAAACATACCCCACGTACTGTAATACGCCGAAAATTTTAAAGTCCCCGCATTAAAAAAAAAAAAAAAAAAATCATCGTACTATAGTATGATTAAAAAATTCTAACTCCCTAAAATTCCCGCTTAAAATTAAAAAAAAAAATTCTTATCTAAAACTAAAGTGCACCGAAAATTTTAAAGTCCCCGCATTAAAATTAAAAAAACATCATCGTACTATAGTTCACCAAAAAAAATTCTAACTCCCTAAAATTCCTGCTTAAAATTAAAAAAAAAAAATTCTTATCTAAAACACACTCATCCTCTAAGATGACGTCATCTTAACCTTGCGTGACGCCCGATGACCTTCACCCCACCCCCCTCTTACAGCTCGAACACCGGATGACCTTCACAGGGTGATGACCTTCACAGAGGTCATGCACCGTGCACCGGGTGAGGTGGAACCCCCATTACTATACTACTCTCGACCTACCCCAATTTGGATAAATGAGAAAACAATTTAAGGGATGATCCCGATTAAACTAAAATATTTATAATTTATCCGGGCTTAGGATTTTCAACACAATTTGTTGCTGGCGTTTTTAAAAACCGTTTTATTTTTATTTTTATTGTTTTTTGTTTGTTTCCTTTTTTGTCCTTTTTACTATCATCTTTTGCATTTCTGCTTTTTTATCATCTTCCGCATGCGTTTTCCTTAAAATTAGAGCCGTACTCCTGTTTACACAACTGTGGAAATGTAATAAATAAATAAATAATAAAAATATAAAACAATAAAAAACATGGTAAACTGGAAAAATTTTTTGTCATAACCGATTCTTAAGATTTCGGAAGTTCGCTATGAAAGGATAAATTAGCATTAAATACAACAGGAAAACGGCTGGGCCAAAATTTTCGTTTAATAAATCCGTTAGTTCATTGTATGCTGGGTTCGTTGTAACGGAATTCAACTGTATATGTAAGTAAAAAATAAAAATAGTTTTTAATGTAAAATATAACATAAGAAATCCAAACAAGAATACAGTATTAAACTTGAAAATCTTGTCTATTTATTTCCTGCAATTCATGTTTTCCCTCAAAAGTTTCTTTTTAATACATTCTATTATCGTGGAATTGAACATATTGTATGTCAAATACATTCAATACGATGTATATTGAATGCATTAGGTAACGCATTCAATAAACTTCTTGAACTGTATAATTCAAGTGGAAAAATACTTGAATTTTTTTCAAACTCAATATATTCAATTATAGTATATATTCCATTCTAACTTTTTAGCCTTTAAATAATTTAATTGTTGCTATTTTACTACCATCTAGCCTATTTTGGCAAACGGTTATGGGTGCATATTTTTAAAACTATTGTGCTTTAACTAATATACAAGGTGTTTTTTTTTTCACTGACGCTATTCAGAGTCGGCGGCAGCTTGTTCTAATAACTGGAATGACGCAAAATTTTATAAATGGACTAATAAAACCATGGGAAAAAAGATTCCAACAACAATAAATAAATAAATAATAGTTTCAATCACGGCCGATAGCGGGAAATTTGGTGCTGTACATGGAAAGAAAACATCAGAAACAGTCAAAATTAATAATTGGGATAAAATGCCATGTTTTATTCATCATATTCACATTCCCCATGAAGAATTCGACCACATTTAATGTGACCACTGTTCTCTTGTACTACACCTTGCATTCTTTGTACAACATTTTCGACGGCCGAGCATAACATGCCGCATAGAATAGCCCTTATTGGTGATTGAAACTATTTTTTTTCCTGGAAACTTTTTCCCTTGGTTTCATTAGTCCTCTTATAAATTTTAAAGCGGTTTCGGTTATTAAAATTAGGTACAGAGAGCTCTAAATAGAGTCAGTTAAAAAAAACTGTACAATTGTATATGAGTTACATAAAATATGAGACGATTGATCATCGGCGGTGAGCTAACGTGAAAGTACCTTAGCCCGTCAACTGGTTTACCCGAACACCGTTCGGACCAGTGTTGCCAGATGGACTACTTATTTTAAATTCAGATTCTTGACTGGCACCAATTTTTTGAAATCATAAAATCCGCCTTATTTAATGACATACTAATAAAGGCGAAAACAAACGGAATTTTGTCGTTTCAAAAAAGTGGTGCGAACAAGAAATCTGAATTTAAAAAAAGGAACCCACTGGCAACACTGGTTCGGACAAGACGATTTTGCTTATTGCATCATTTAAAGCTTTTTGACACCATTATTATTTTAAAGAAAATCTTCATACCATTGAAAGGCGGAAATGTTTACACTAAATTTTACGAATATTTTATTTAAATATTAGTGGTGTAAATCAGCTATTTTCAATTTATTGAACGGAAAAGAATTAACCATTTAAGGGATTAAAATTAATATATTAACTTATAATTAAGTTTTAAATATTTTTAAATCTTTTACTGTTATCGAAAACATATCTGACGAAGTAATTTTTATATTTCTTGCATTTTAAGGAATGAGTGAAAAATCAAATTATGCTATATATATTTTTTTTAATTAGGTCATTTTTTATGTTTTGGGATAACTAATTAAATTATTAAAAAAATATACGTCAATATAGTCAAATTTTATAATAACAGTTTGCAGAATAGTTTCATATTTCTAAGAAAATTGTACAATTTCCGTAATAGACATTAAGCAATTATAAATCCGGATAAATCCAATAAGTTTTTCCTAAATACGTAAATACAGTCGATTCTCTTTACAACGGAATCCACCGTTCCAGTATATAATTCGTTATATAGAGAAATTCGATGTATAGAGAATGATGTTAAAAATCGTATTTAATGTGTGAAATTTGAACAAATGTTATTTTTGATCTTTTGAATTAAGAATTTGAAATGTTTAAAAGTAAATACTAACCTAACATTTTATTTCTTAATTATTTAAGTTATTTCAAATAAGAGAACAGACATTTATTTGAAAACTTAATGAAAATCAAATAAGGAAGACTTGCATTAATTTCAAACGAAGAAATCTGCAATTTTTTATTGTTTTGATTTTAAAATTGTTACGCTCTTATAAAAAAAGCTTAAGTTTTAGCAAGGAATGAAAAACTGTAGTTAAAATTTTTCTCCATTTGAAGGCCTCTCTTATGTTTCTCTCATTGATTCTTCTCTTACGTGTGTATCAATCCAATTGACTCTGTTTTGAGATGGATGTGGAAAGGTGTGCGGGAGGTGAGATGAATTCGTTGGATTTAAAGAACAAGGAGAAAAGTAATAAAAAGAAATAACTCAGCATTGAACGATAAATCAAAAATAAGTGGTGGAAAATTGATTCCATATGATTTCGAAGATTTTTAAAACTGAATAAATTAAGACCAATTTATGAAAAAATTCGTTATATGGAGATAGATATTTCGCTATATAGAGACTGTTTTTAATGTAATCATGCGAAAAGGGGACCGTTCCTAGTAAAAATTCGTTATATAGAGAAATTCTATGTATGGAGTTTCGTTATAGAGAGACTCGACTGTACTTATTAACTTAAATAAAACTTATTGGATAAAACTTAAATTTTCCTAAATTCTTTTTTACGGAATATTTTTATTATTGCTTACAAAACAGAACTTGCTAGGTGAATGATGTTCAGAAATAATTGCTGTACTTGAAAAGCAAAGTAATTAATTGTTGTATACAGTGATATTATTTTCAACGGAATCTCCATTTAGCTAAATATGGCTGTATATTAAAAATCCCAAAATTTAATTGTGTTGGTCTAACATGGGTTTTCAAGTAATGAAAGTAAAGTAAGTCATGAAATGATGTTAAGTAATACGCTAAATGTTAAAGCACCATCTATGTATATACATTTAAATCTATTGCTTTAGTATTTTTCTTTCTCTTTTTTCAATATAAAGCTGTAAAAGAGATTATTTTATTTATTTATTTTATTTATTTTTTTATGATATTAGGGGGGCCCCGCCCCCCTGCTCGCTATGCTCGCCAACCCCCCGCGTAATCGCTTCGCGATTCCAAATTATTGGCTACCCCTGCTTGCTGCGCTCGCCAATACCCCATGGTATAATAAGCAGTTGCAGACCTTTCAAATGATGTGTCACACGACTGGTGTCGTAAAGAAATTAAAAATGTGCCCCCCTGGGGGTCAGAGTGGGAGGCGACACAAAAGACATCCATAATATGAATAAGCAGCTGCAGACCTCTCAAATGATATGTCACACGACTGGTGTTGTAAAGAAATTAAAAATGTGCCCCCCTGGGGGGCAGAGTGGGGGTGACACACAAGACATCCATAATATGAATAAACAGTTGCAGACCTTTCAAAGGATGTGTCACACAATTGGTGTTGTAAAGAAATTACAAAATGCGTCCCCTCCCCTGGGGAGAGCAGAGTGTGGGGGTGACACATAAGACATCCATAATATGAATAAGCAGTTGCAGACCTTTCAAATCTTGTGTAACACGACTGGTGTTGTAAAGAAATTAAAAATGTGTCCCCCCTGGGGAGCAGAATGGGGGATAACACACAAGACATCCATTATATGAATAAGCAGTTGCAAACCTCTCAAATGATGTATCAAACAACTGGTGTTGTAAAGAAATTAAAAATTTGGCGAAATATTACAGTTATCGCCAAGTTGGCGTCACTTTTGACAACTAATTTTGGTCGCCAAATTTGGCGATATATCGCTAAGTTGGCGACAAACTTGGCGATTGTTGGCGATGGTAACCTTTCCTCTCTTTATGGTAACCCATACGGCGATGCATAGACGGAGCTCTTTCCTGATTGGTCTATTCAACTCATGGAAGGAGTGGACAACCCGGATTCGTTAGTTCCGGAAATCTTCCACATCAGCATCATTCCAGGAGTCATTCCTTTTAAGGCTAGTTTTTTTTTACTATAGAAGGATTTTAAAAATTAAAACTTTATTAATCATTTTTGTGCGTTTGAAACAGTTGAAAAGATAAAGTATCACGCTTTACTTTTTGTTATTATTTTAAAATGATGTTGGACTTATTATTATCATTATTATTATTTTAAAAAATCTCTAAATATGTTTTATTATGAAAAAATCTATTTTTAATTTTAATATTTTTTTAGCCCATTCATTTTAACAGATTCGCACATAAAACTTAAAACATCTTAAAACAATCTAAAAAAATATATATAATAAAGAAATTATTATAAAACTGACTTTTATCTAACTTATAAGAAGGAAAAAAGGAAATTTATTTTGATACTAACAAGGAAAGCCTCCATACAGGACATACTCAGAATTTTATGAGAAAAAAAAAAAAAAAAAAAAAACTAATTAAAGTACTTATGTATGTAATAAAAGATCAGTCAAAATTAGCGGCGGAATCACAGAAGAAAATATGTAAAAAAATAAAATATTTTTGAATATTTGGAGTGAAAAGACGAAAGAGTCACGCGATTTGGCGAGCAGCCCTTTTCCTCGCCAAAAGCAAACAATTATAATGCAACTCAAAACTTTTGGATATTTAGAATACGTGTAAGTGATATTTAATAATTTAAACAGAAACAATGAGAGAGTTTAATATATTATATACATATATATACATATTGTATTACACATGTATATTACTTGTTCAAGTAGTTATTTAATTAATCACTGGAAAAAATGATTTCATAGATTTAAAAAAAAAATCGTAATGAGAAAAATTATCTTCCACATTTCAGCGTTATTCAAAAATAAAAAGCAAGATATTTCCATAGCAACGAAATCTAATCGACAATTCTCAATTGAGCTTTTAGCTTGAAACAAATGTAATTAATTTAAATTATAAATTTCGTTTTAAATCTCAAATTTTGATGATTAAATTTGAATATAAATACATATAACTATCGATATAACAAAATTATACTTAAAACAAACTAAAACTTACAAAGCTAAAGTTATTTAATTAAATTTATCAAAACAAGTTCAACATGAAACTTTTCTTTTCTTGAAGTGTATTTGACATAAAGTATTTTATGAAATTACATTCCATCGCCAACCGCCGATAAATCGCCAAATAACGAAATTTTCATTATTTTTTTACAGATACTGAATGGAGGTTCCGCCGAAATTTTTTTTTATAAAAGTATATATCCACACGAGAAGAACATTCTTTAATTTTTTCAAATTTTTCGGGGTATGCCCGTATGGAGACCTTTCTTGTAAGAAGTAATTTTTTATTTGAATTTACTGCAGATCATCACACAAATAATTTTAAAAAGTACATGTGTGAAAAAAAAATGTTGGTTTTCTTAGAAAAAATTAATGAATATGTAAAAAAAAATAAATAAAAATAATTTTACAACAGAATGATAAAAAATCCTGCAAAAAAGCAGCAATTATTATTTCTAATACTTTTTTTCATGCAAGTAATATTTTAAAGACTGGAATTTTTCTCGTGCAAAACATACAAATAAAAATAATAAATATTCAAAATTATGTAGTGTTCAGAATTGTATACTAAATTGAAAAATATTATCTCTACGAAAATACATTCCCTTTTCAATAGCATAGCCTTACTTCATAAAAAGCATTTGGCATAAGTAACAATATTTAAAACTCATCTCGTGTTTTCGTGGTGTAACCAGGGCTCCCAAATGGTCCTCGATCTGAAAATCAGTATTTTTTAACAGAAATTTTAATGATACGTTTGCGCTAAAATCAACTTTCAAAGGTGGCTTCTTGACAATCTGCAAGAAAAATCTAAAAAGAAAATTTCTCTAAGAAAATTCTGATGTTCAGTTCGTGAACCATTTGGGAGCCCTGTGTAACGGATAAAAGCGCCAATGTGGCTGAGAACAGATTTGTGGTTCGAACCCTGCCCGAGGTAAAATGCTCTTTCATTACTGTTGTTTGAATTCTACAGAGATACTGAAATTCATAAGGATGTACGTTTGTCGTTTAAAAGTAATGTGGTTATTTTATATATTTGTATATAAATTTTTCGTCTTTGAAACAAAAATTTTAAATGCTGAACTTTGGAAAAAAATAAATAAAAATACGGAAAATTTGTGTAAAAAACGGAATGTTTTCTGGAATTAACGGATTTTTTTTTCTCCGTTAAAATGCGGAAATAGTACTGGCATCTAGATTACCAGTACAATTACCGTATTCTAAAGGAAAATATTTTTAGAGTGTAGTTCATGAAGACAGTGACCATTTAATTGCTCTAAAAAATAATTAAAAAAAAATGATTCCTCTCCTGAAGGGAAAATATTACTTCAGTAAACTTCGTATCTGAGCTTTAAATATTTAAAAAGAATAAGACTTAAGCTTTTGAGAGCTTCATCTTTTTTTTTTTTTTCTTTCTTTCTTTCTTTTTAGCATCTATTTTTGGCTGAGCAAAGTTCTTTTTCAAAAATACTTTGTTCTCTTGTTTTTTACAGAAGAAAATTGTTGTATTAGTTTTTTCAAAAGAATTTATTGCTTGATATTGCCAGTTAGCATATTTTTTTCCCGTGGTAAATTAAAACGATACTTTAAAGTTCAAATTAAATATCATGATTTGTGGCATTATTTTATATTTTTCTTTTCTTAAAAAGTTTTGAAAGCCGCTAATTTTAAATGTTTCAAATTTATATGAAAATTTTGTATTTCTAAATGAAATGACTGGAAAGATTATATTTTTAATAAAATACAAGAAAAAAAAAAGAGAGAGAGAGAGATGTGGCGATTTATCACTTGCTCCACGCAATAAATAGTGCATGATTTTTCTACTAGAATCATCTGATTTGGAAAAATATTAAGCTAGTAAATTGAATTATGAATAATATTAACATGACACATTGCTTAGTATACATCTAAGCGAGATCAAACTGGTCGCCAAGGGTGGCTAGTGCATTTAAAGATTTATATTAGACTAGAAAAAGTCATTAAATGAAAAGGTTTACGTTAAGCTAATTCCTGGACTACATATTCCCAATGTCCTTTTTTATGCGAATCGATAATTGTTCATTGAATGATAACTTACCTGTGCGATCTGATCAAATCTGCCAAATAGCTCGTTGAGGGTCTTGACAAGGTCTGAAGCAGACAGTTGTTCGGAGAGCGGTGTAAAGTTCACGATGTCAGCGTACAGAATGCTGAAATGAAATCAGAGTAGTTTATAATGCCTGTTCAAATACAATAACTAAAGAAATCATAAATTTTCAAGACATTGTAATTTTATCTATGAAACAATCATACATATTTAATATTTTCCAACAAAGTTGAAAAGTGTTTATGATTTCGGTTTGTCTATCCATCTGGCCATCTGTCCGTCTGTTCACGCTCTAACTCTCGTAACCATACTCGGAATTTCATGCAATTGATAAAGCTAATTTAGGGTCCCCAAAGCATGTTTAGTATTGCATTTTTGTATCTGCGATTTATGGTTCATTTACAGGGACACTCAAAAGAATTCGATTACATTACGGTATATGGGGGGGGGGGATGAATCGTTTGGAGAGTAGTTTTATAACATTACGCTATTTTAAATGTATTGAAACCGATAAAAATCACTGAATTTCACTACAATCACATTAAAACAGAGCTTTCATAGCATTTTTAATTAATTTACAGCGACAAAAAAAAAAAAAAAAAAAAAAAAAAAAAAAAAGTTGCAGTAATGTTTTTGCGTTATAATTGCTACAGAGTACTTTTTAAAATCCGGTATGAACTTTTAAATTTAAGTAGTTTTTTGCATATTACTCTTTATATGTAAATTCTATACTTCATATACAGGGCTGCACAAAAGTATTTGCATACCATTATCCATATTAGGAAAAATTTTCAACAGAAATATATGTATGCCTTAAATGAACTAAATTTTTGAATGCATTTTGTTAATAGATACAAATATCTATATTATATATGCAGGACTTCTAAACAACAATAACAAAAACAAGTTGGAAATTGCACATGAACGTAGCAAATGAGGTGCGTTCGTACGATAACGAAGTTTTAAAAATATTCAGATCTTGCTGATTTAGCAGTGTGTACTTCGGATACAGTATTGTAGTCGAAATCTTTGTGTTTCTGTAAATATGCAGAAAGTAATTTTTATTACACCTCAGAAACGTATATCTTATTCATAAAATGTGAAATAGTTGAATATCATTAAAACATGCCCCAAACAATATTTCCCCGTATAGCATTATGTAGTGGAATACTTCTGTGTGGCCCTGTAATTTAATAATAAAAATTCTTTGCATCACAGATTGTACAGAATGCATATTTTAGTATATATTTCATAGATTCATGCCAATTCTATTATGTTAGAATGAGTGTAACATCATAAAAATGCATTTGAATCTTTTTTCCCATTAACCGTAATGTAATGGAATAACTTTGATTGTCCCTGTAAATGATCTATGCATCCGACTTTCATAATATTTGAAATGACTCGACAAAATTACGCAATAATTATATGTTTTAAATTTCAAACGATTAAAATGTATTTGAAAAATTTTCCCCATTGACCGTAATGTAACGGAATCCTTTTGATTGTTCCTGTAATTGATCTATTCATCCGATTTTCATAACATTTGAAATGACTCGACAAAATTACGCAATAATTATATGTTATAAATTTCAAACGATTAAAATGCATTCGAAACTTTTTTCCCCATTGACCGTAATGTAACAGAATCCTTTTGATTGTCCCTGTAATTGATCTATCCATCCGATTTTCATAAAATTTGAAATGACTGGACAAAATTATGTTATAATTATGTATTTTAAATTTCAAACGATTCGGGTGGGTAGTTTTTGCGTTGTTATATGCGGACAGACAGACGGACAGACGGACGGACTGAGCGACAACAATAGGTGCTACGTATTTACATAATTACGAACGCACCTAAAAAACATATAATTTTTCGAATGTAGGTGGGAAAAGCTGAAATTCGGTTTTGAAATCCGTTATGCATTCCCAAGTGATAAAATGAGACATAATATTATAATTTTATTAAACAATGCAGTTTTATTACATTATTCTGAATGTGTTAGAAACTGTTTTATAATCTATGCTTGACGCGTGAATTTCTTTCTTGTCATATTTGGTACAGTCTACTGTTACTCTTGTGACAATTCGAGCAAATAATACCAATTATTTTACTAAAAAAACATAATTCAGGTAAAAATTAATTTAACCAATTAAATACGATTGTGGCCTATTCTCATAAAACATATACCTTTAGTTATAAAATGTATTTTGCTTATCTATATAATCAATCAAAATTTAGTTAATCTTGTGACCAGAGTGTCACAAGATTATCTTGTGACACTATATGCATTCCATATCTTGTTCACAGTTCGTTAAAAATACTTTTTTTTTTTTTCGGAATTGGTTTGCAACGATAGATATTCTCTTTTTGCAGGCCAATTGATATACTTTGAAACCCTGAGTACATATTTGTTTCAGCGTGTCCAGTGGAGTGCTTTGGGGTCTTTTTATTCCAACACCCACCACTTTCTCAGAATAAAAATATTTCATATGTACTTTGACAGCATGTGCAAGAGAAATATACTACAATGAAAAAAAACTTGTAAAATTATTAAAAGATGTATAGGAAACTGGGACTCCAAAAACTTTTTATGTGACGGCAACAGATAAAGTTTGCACTGTCAATTGAAAAATCTATATGGTTAATAAGAATTTTACATGAAACAAGGGTGACTAAAACTTTATGTAATAGCGACCGGGTTACAGATAAAATTTTAGTAACATATCTGTAATTTTAGTATTTCGTTTTTAAAACTACAGATATCAGTAGTTTTACAAAACTAGTTTTGTAAATATACATTTTTTTTCTTTTGTGCAGTATACATATAAAAAAAATCCCTTTCGGCATGGCCTATAGGCGGAGGTAGATTTCGAAAAGTTTTCATCTGAATAAAAAAAAAAAAAAAAAAAAAAAAAAATGATTAGAGATAAACCCAGTTTAATTACTTTATTCAACCGCTTTTTAAAATTTTTTTATTTCATTTTTTTCTAAGAACTGGTTTTATCAAAATCCTCTTAAACGAAATTCTACTCAAATGCCCATTTTGGCAACATATTTTGAATTATATTCTTACTTTATTAAAAAAAAATTGACCAATATGCTCATTATATAGTTCCTAAATAACAAAAAACTGTTAATTAAATTCGTTTGACAGCAAAATTGAATTTAAAAATGAGTAATGAAATAACCAATTTATTATTTTAATACATCCACAATTCTTTAATCAAGATTGCTTTGAGAAATTTTGTACGAAGTGCCCAATTTGACAGATTTTTTTAAATATATATTTAGCCTTTATCAAAAATCTGACCAATACGGCACATTACACAGTTCCTAAATAACGAAAAACTGTCAATTGAATGCGTTTGAGAGCAAAATTGAATTTAAAAATGAGTCATAAAATAACCAATTTGTTATTTGAATACCCACAGTTCATTAATCATGATCGCTTTGGGAAATTTTGTGCGAAGTGCCCATTTTGGCAGCCTTTTTTTGAAATATATTCTGCCTTTATCAAAAAACTGGCCACTCCGTCACATAATATAGTTCCTAAATAAGAGAACCTTTAAATTGGATGCGTTTGAGAACAAAAAAAGATTTAAAAATGACTCGGTAAAAACGCAATTTTTTTAATTTTCTCAAATTTCAATCATGATAATTTCGTGAAATTCTGTTCAAAATACCCTTTTTGGCAGCCTTTTAAAAAATATATTCTGCCTTTATCAAAAAACTGGCCAATACGTCGCATTATATAGTTCCTAAATAATAGGACCTGTAAATTGGATGGGTTTGAGAACAAAAATGAATTTAAAAATGACTCAGAAAAAACGCAATTTGTTATACTTAATCAATTTTTAATGACGATAATTTCGGGAAATCTGTTCAAAATACCTTTTTTGGCAGCCTTTTTAAAAATAAATTCTGCCTTTATCAAAAAATTGGCCAAAACGTCGCATTATATAGTTCCTAAATAAGAGGATCTGTCATTTGGATGCGTTTAAAATCAAAAATGAATTTTAAAATGAGTCAGAATATAAGCCGTTTGGATTTAAGGTTTTTACTCCAACTCCTATTTTTGTTTAATTTATTTTTGCTATAAGAATTGGTTCTATGAAAAACTTGTCAATATAAAAGTTGTAGATCTTATTGTGAAGATGTAAAATAAATTTAATTAGATTTGATTGCTTAAGAATTGAGTAAGTTATGGGTTTTTTTCTTTTTCCTCCCCCCTTTTTCTTTTCGTTTTTAATTTTTTTCATCGGTAAAAATTGGTCCTATCAAAAACTTGTAAATACAAAAGTTTTAGATAATATTGAGTACATTTATATAAAATTTAGTTGGATTTGATATCTTGAGAATTGACGAAGTTATGAATTTTTTTCTCCCAAAAACCATGTTTTTTTCGCCCCTTGAGCCCATTTTTAACTTTATTAAAAATCTGTCATGCATAAACTTTTTGCCCATTGTTTAGAAGTAATATAAACTTTAAACTGATTCGATATCTATTTTAATTAAGAAGTTATCGCGTTTTTTCTGTTTTCACAAAAACCCTCCCTATTTCCACCCCCTTGGTCCGATTTTGCCCATTAACGAACTCGACTGAGATTTTAGGCTCCTTGATTTTATGTAAAAGTTTGAAGAAGATCTGAGCATAATTATGGAAGTTATCGTGTCTAGAAGAAAGTGATATACACCGATAGATAGATAGATAGATAGATAGATAGATAGATAGATATATATATATATAAACTTTTTTACTGATGGTGGTTTTGGGGTCTAGGAGTCATGATTCGTGTAGATCCGCAAAAATTTTTCAGAAATTCCAACATGGGAGACAATGCAATAGGTAGTATTTCATACGAAATCTACCTAACAGTAAGCATACATATTTTTGCAATTTTATATCTGTAAAATTACAGTTTTTTTTCAGTGTACAATTTTTTCTTTAAATAGTTATATGAATAGATGTAAAAATAAGCGAAGGTAACCAAATACACGACGAGTAACAGTTGTTGATATTGATGTCATATCGCAGCATTCTTGCAGATCTGAAGTTACTATGATGTCGGTATTTCGAATCGTTGTGTAACTAAGATATCATTTCATTACTCTGCTTATGAGTGTTCTTTTTCTTTGGCGATATGGCGTCATACTTTTACGAATTCGACGCATCTGGAGATGAATGCCTGCATTCCAGTTTAAGTATTGCGTCATCGTACCGATGACGTTTGCTTGTTTCTAATTGGTTGTTTTTTTATAACTGCTTGCTTCACTGTTACAGAGAACTGCCTTGCTATTTCCATGTGATTATCAGATGGTATATATTTGAGCAACTTAATGTTTGAATGGCTCGTTTTTGACATGTAATATTTAAGGCATGATTCTGGTTTAATCAAAAGCTCATTTTAACCTGCTGTATTGTAATGCTAATCTAGACTTATAAAAAGCTCACTAAATGAGCAGTGCGTTCTTTTGGCCAAAGTTATGGCCGGATTTTTGTGTTATAACTAATCATGTTTTTAAATGTTTTTAATAAAATCTAGTTTAAATAACTATCTGACTTTTTTCTGCGTATATGTGTACGCCAATCCTTTAAAACTCTGCTTTAAGTGATTGTGGCTTCTAGGCTTAAATCTATTTTTGCCCTAGCAGCCCGTTACGGGTTATGGGCCCAGCCTGGATTGAGGCACTCAATATGCAGAGTAGTTAGGCCTTTTTAAATTTGTGCGTGTTTTCCTCAGTTTTTAAGTCATGATGTCGCCTTCATCTGGCATGGACTTTCTCCCTATTGATAAATTGACGTCATCTAACTACAGTACATGGCGAGAAGATGTTCGTGTTCTTTTGATGGAAAAGTCGCTCTGGGAATGTGTGACTACGAAATTGCCGGAAGTCGACGATCCAGCCAAGGATCCTGTTCCTGCCGATCTGGCAAAGAGAATAAGAGCATATTCCATTCTCTACTTGAATGTCAGTAAAGATTTACGGCCTCTATTATCTGGTGTCGAAGATCCCTATGTAGCTTGGCAAGCGTTGGAGAAACACTTTCGTCCTAGTAGTCGTGCTCGTGTTGTGGAGTTGACGGACGAATTTTTCGAGTGCAAGTTGCAGCCTGATGAGGATCTGAATCTTTATAGTGCTAGATTGAGAGACATTATAATGCTGTTAAAAGATGTCGTTCGTCCAATTTCCGAGTGGTTAAAGCCGTTTCAGCTGATTCGTCATCTACCTGATGAGTACAGAGGTATTGTCCAGCTGATCTACCGTTTTTCGGACGAGGACTTTAACTTCGAAAATGTTTTGAGTGAACTGTTGTCTGAGGAAGCACGATTAAAATTGTTTAATTGTTCAATTAACAAAAATTCTAATGTATTTAATGAAGTTGCTTTGCATAACAGTGAAAATAAATGTAACAATGTGAAGAGATCTACTAAGCAGAAGTCTAAAGCTAATACGCAGGTAAGTACGGCAGATCCCAATTTTAAACGTAATGAAACTAGAAAATGTTTTAAATGTAACTTAAGTGGCCACCTTGCTAAAAATTGTAGAAAATTTAAAAATAGGGCTAATGAAAAACATGGTGAAGTCGGTTTTATAGCTGAAGCTTATTTTAATTCTAATACTGATAATACTGCCTGGTTATTCGATACTGCAGCCAGTTCCCATTTTTGTTCACGTAAAGATTTATTCTGGGATTTTGAGCCAATTTCCGGGATGGAAATGAAAACTGCAATTAATGGGGTAGCTTGTGAAGTTCTAGACAGAGGAACTATAAAGTTTAATTGTAAAGTTAAAGGCAGAAACCAGGTTGTTGCATTACACAATGTCTTATAATCCCCTAAATTACGACATAATTTGATGGCGGGCCATCTCTTTGAAGAGAAAGGCGCCACGTTTATCGGTAAAAGTGGGCGAATAGACGTACTATTAAATGGTGGTAAATTATTTTCAGCTATTCGAAAAAATGGCCTTTACTATGTTTTTCCTGAATACATTAAGCGTAATAGTGGAAATTCTCAAAATTTAGAAGTTAATCAGGTTAATACACAAAACAGCTTAGAAACATGGCACAAAAGATTTGCTCACATAAATAAGGATTATATATTAAAAACCGTTGATAAAGTTAGGGGAATGCCTCCACTCAAAAATGAAGAATTAAACTGCGAGCCTTGCAAAATCGGTAAAGCCAGACGAGTTTCTTTTAAACCTATAGGAAAAATTAGGTCTGTAAAGCCGTTGGAGCTTTTGCACCTTGACGTAGCAGGCCCGTTGAATACAAAAACTAAAGGGGGTATTAAATATTTCCTAACAATAATCGACGATTTTTCCAGAAAAGTTTATGTTTACCTGATGAAGGAAAAATCGGAGGTTTTTAATTGTTTTGTAAAATTTCAAAAACGTGCCGAGACATTTACTGGAAATAAGGTCATTAACATCCGGACTGATAATGGCGGAGAGTTTTGTTCAAATGAATTCGAGGAATATTTGGAAGATAGGGGTATTAAACCTGAGCGGACCAACCCATTTTCACCGGAAATGAACGGTCTCGTTGAGAAATTCAATTCTACGGCTCTAAATGCAGTAAGAACGTTACTTAATGACTCTAAATTGCGTAAAAGATTCTGGGGGAGGCTTTGCTATATTTCGTCTACACATGGAATCGTACATGCCATAAGAATTTCACTAAGACACCGTTCGAGTTATTTTCGGGGAAAGTACCGTCTGTTAAACACTTAAGAGTTTTTGGTTCCACTGTGTATGTTGGGATTCCTAAACATATTCGCGGTAAACTAGATATGCGTGCTGAAAAGGGGGTGTTCGTCGGGTACGCTCTTCGTACTAAAGGTTATCGCGTTTGGATTCCTCAAAACGATAAAGTTATCCAGACTATCAATGTTAGAATAGAGAAACAAGTTAAAAATGAACAGATTTCTGACCGAAGTCTATTTCATTTAGATGCATTGGATTTAGACGATTCGGAGATTTTAGATATTGTAAAATCGTGTGAGCCCGATAAACAAGTTAAATTAATTGAGGGGGTGGCGGAGAAATCGAAACCGATTGAAAAAGTGTCTGAATCTTCTGCGTTAACTAAACCAAAAATTGAATGGTTTCGGAAAGCTGTTCCTCGTTCGGATGGATCGCGTACAGATATTTATTATAGTATTGTAGGAACAAATATGCGTTTAAGGTCCCCAAACGATGCAAAAACTTATTGCGAGTCTAAAAATATACCTTACGATCCAAAAGTATTTGATTTCAGCGGTAAAAAAAAGTTCACGGGCGTTATAAATCAAGAGTTAGAGGCAAATCATTTAAATGAATGACAATTAAAGCGGGATCAAGTGAACGTTCCAAAAACTTTTAATGATACAATACGCTCTCCTCAAGTTGAATCGTGGAAGCGTGCGATGGAAGAGGAAATTCAAATTATTAAAGATCGAGAAGTTTGGACTTTAGTAGAAAAACCTCAGAATGCTAGGATCTTGGGAAGCAGATGGGTTTATACTATTATATGCAATAAAGAGAACGAAATAATTAGATATAAAGCACGTCTCGTTGCACAAGGCTTCCGACAAGAAAAAGGCATTCAATATGATCAGGTTTTCAGTCCCGTGGTTAATTTCACTATAATACGTTTGTTTTTCTCGATTTTAGTTTGTGGATTAAAATGGCATCATATTCAAATGGATGTTCGCTGTGCATATTTATATGCCCCTTTATCGGAAGTTATTTACATGAGACAACCAGTTGGTTTTATAGAACCGGATAAACCTGATCACGTTTGTTTGTTAAAGAAAGCTCTGTATGGTCTCCATCAGAGCGGGCGTGAATGGTTTTACGAACTACATTCCGTCTTAGAAAGTTGAAATTTTAAAAAGTTTGAGTGGACCAACTGTGTTTATTCTCTTAACTCCGAAATTGTCCTGCTTTTCTATGTCGATGACATGATTTTGTTAGGAAAAGATAAAGATAAAATTTTTAAAGTTATAGATGTATTAAAACAAAAATTTGATAGTAAATTTTTGGGGAGACAGTTAGATTACTTTGAGTTAATTTTGAACAAATTAAAAATGGTTTTTATATTCATCAGACGGAATACATTGGTTAGCCTTATTAAAAGTCCTTGGCTATGTATATCATACAAGATACGAAAAATTAAATCTTTCTTGTCATGATAATTTTTTAATAAATTGTTTTAGTGACGCCGAGTATGCATCTAACCGAGACGATCGAGTATCGATTGGGGGGTTTATCTTATTTTTAAATAATGCTGTTATATCTTGGCAAACTTCTAAACAGCATTGTGTTGCCCTTTCAACTATGGAAGGGAGTACGTTTCCTTGACCGATGCTGCTTAGGAACTTATTTGGATAATTAACATAATAAAAGAAGGTAAAGAACTAAAAATTTTTCCCCCATATTTTTCAGAGTTTAACTTGTACTGTGATAATAGAGCTGCTATAGATTTTTCTAACTCTCCTATAGAAAACAGTAAAACTAAGCATATACACGTAAGATATCATTTTTTAAGAAATCTAGTTTATGAGAAATTGTTCAATTTAAAGTATATTTCTAGTAAAGAAAACTTAGCTGATTATTTCACAAAACCTCCAACTAAAATTACACTAGAAAAATTTAGAAAGAAAATTTTTGAAAATAAATATTAACTTATAATGATTGACTTTTTATATTTATGTGCTTAACTTGTTTTATTTTAATCTGGGATCTTGCTGTACTAAAAAATTAAGAAAAAAAAATCTAGCATATTTAGAAAATGTTTTAAATTATACCTTTTTAATGAAACTGTATAAGATTTCGAATTAGTTTCATTTTTCATGTACTAGTTTTTAACATATCCAGATGTATGGAAGGCGGGCCATTGATGTCATATCGCAGCATTCTTGCAGATCTGAAGTTACTATGATGTCGGTATTTCGAATCGTTGTGTAACTAAGATATCATTTCATTACTCTGCTTATGAGTGTTCTTTTTCTTTGGCGATATGGCGTCATACTTTTACGAATTCGACGCATCTGGAGATGAATGCCTGCATTCCAGTTTAAGTATTGCGTCATCGTACCGATGACGTTTGCTTGTTTCTAATTGGTTGTTTTTTATAACTGCTTGCTTCACTGTTACAGAGAACTGCCTTGCTATTTCCATGTGATTATCAGATGGTATATATTTGAGCAACTTAATGTTTCAATGGCTCGTTTTCGACATTTAATATTTAAGGCATGATTCTGGTTTAATCAAAAGCTCATTTTAACCTGCTGTATTGTAATGCTAGTCTAGACTTATAAAAAGCTCACTAAATGAGCAGTGCGTTCTTTTGGCCAAAGTTATGGCCGGATTTTTGTGTTATAACTAATCATGTTTTTAAATGTTTTTAATAAAATCTAGTTTAAATAACTATCTGACTTTTTTCTGCGTATATGTGTACGCCAATCCTTTAAAACTCTGCTTTAAGCGATTGTGGATTCTAGGCTTAAATCTATTTTTGCCCTAGCAGCCCGTCAGATATAAGCCGGTGTGATAAAATAAGATTAACAGAAATTCTTAAGATCATCATAAAAATACAGAAATGCGCTTGGCCTTTCAAAAGAACTGCACTCTCAGAAATACTGTCTTCAATTCACTGAATTTTTCCTGGCAGCAGTGCCACCAGGATTTTACCGTTAATAGGCGAATAATAGTTTATTTGTTTCCTCTTTACAGGAGGTAAAATATACATTAGTTGAAGAAAATGGAAATAAATTAAATGTTGCTGATCTTGGAGTCAAATCAGCTGCCTTAGTGTTATATAGGAATGAGTGCCTCCAAGCTCATCAAGCGTAATTAAAAAATATATATATTTATGATAATTATTAGAAACACGTTATGAATGCATTTAGTAAAGAAGAAATAGCTTTCTAACTTACATATAGTAAAAATTTTTAATGGAAAATCTTAAATAAGCACCATCATATAAACTTGGACATTTGTTATTACATTATTAACTACAACTTTCATCCTTTTTTTTAATATATTTTTTCTTTTGACGAGTTGTTTTTTAGTAGATTATTACATATAAATTATGTTTTAAAAATGTAAAAGAAATTAATGACCAGAAATCCACAAAATTTTAAAATCAACACATCTGATCCCAAGCAGCACGAGTCCAACCAGTGGCCGAGAGGTTCTGCTTTCGGAATTGGTAAACAGGAAGTGCTGAGTTCGAACCCAATCGCGGCCGTCGCCCTAATCTTTCCGTGTTTTCCCTGGTTTTCTTCGAACTAGTGGCGTAGCTAGCGGGGGGCGGAGGGGCGGTCCGCTCCAGGTGTCACCCTCTAAGGGGTGACACCGTATCTTTATTTGCAAATATATACACATAATATAAGATTTCGGAAAAAAAAATTCTGGATTAAAATGAAACTTCTAGTGCACGACGCATCGTTGACCGACGCGTTGACTTATGCGGACTATGCGATAAGTAATAAATTGCTACTGTTTTTTATTTTATTTTCTTTATATTTTTATGAGGATGATGAAAGGAAATAACGAATGATATGATCACTTGTTATAATTACATAGAGTTGTGATTGAAAAAGCATGACGGATTGTGGTGGTGACATCATATTGGTGGGGATGACACCTTTTACATCCGCCCTTTACATTCTGGTTTAATCAAAAGCTCATTTTAACCTGCTGTATTGTAATGCTAGTCTAGACTTATAAAAAGCTCACTAAATGAGCAGTGCGTTCTTTTGGCCAAAGTTATGGCCGGATTTTTGTGTTATAACTAATCTTGTTTTTAAATGTTTTTAATAAAATCTAGTTTAAATAACTATCTGACTTTTTTCTGCGTATATGTGTACGCCAATCCCCCGGTGTCACCCATCCTAGCAATGCCACTGCTTTGAAATTTAGGTTTACTTGCATAAATACGTGTTAGGTTCGCTTAGAAAGGCACCCTAGGAGGGCCTATATGCTTCATGTTCATTATTGGCTATAATAAGCACAACAAACCCAAGCAGTAAGGATTTAACCCTTACGGCGCAGGGCAAATTCATTGCTTAATTGTTGAAATTAATGACTGACATCGAAATTTGAAAACCACTTTATTTGTAAATAAGAAAAAGCTGTATTTCACGCATTCAGTAAGCCATAAATTTTTTTAAATCAAAATTCCGGTGTCAATGTGGCGTTCGGGAATTAAAATATAGTGGTTTCAGATTCAATAGATACACCACCTCACCGCAAGGGATTAAAGGAATCTATTGTTTTTTAATTATTTTACGTATCTTTATGTTTTTCTACTTTTAATGTTTGATTAAACATGATATTTTTAACAATTAGATGTTAGAAATAAAATGTTTAGTCCTTTTTTTAAATGTAACACTTTTTTCAGAAAATAACCACATTTATAATTTGAAAGTACTCCATTTTATTTAAACTGAAACCAAATCCTGCGAAACGACATTTAAAAGAGGACTAATTTTGAGCTATTTCATGTCTATTGTATTTTTTCTTTGCTAATGAGTTTTATTTTTAACCCGGATTCTATTCATTCACTGAACATTTCTGAAAGTTCATCCAAGCGGGAATAAAAAGAATAGTATGCTGCGACATTAAATCCAAAAGTTAAGTGGCAATTAAAATAAGATAAGAGAAAAGAAAGATTTGTTACATCCCGAAAATTTTATTTTGTGAAGAGAATGATGAAATAAATTGAGCCTTTTACTTTTTTGTGACGAACGTGATGTATAAAGTGCTCGTAGTTTTTGATTATAAGAGTAATTTTGTAATTGAATTTATACCTTATTTGTGTGTTTTTTGACTTTTATTGTTTGATTTAATATGATGTTTTAGCAATTAGAAATTAAATGTCAGATATAAAATGGTTAATTCTATTTTACTCTTTTTTCAGAAAATAATATCATTTATTATTTTAAAGCATTCCATTTTTATTTAAATCAGGTTTAACTGAAACCAAATCCTGAAAAATGACATCTAAGCAAGGACGAATTATATGTCTATTCTATTTTTTCTTTGCTAATGAGTTTTATTTTTTGACCAGATTCTATTCCTTCATTGAACATTTCTGAAAGTTCACCCAAGCGAAAATGAAAAGAATAGTATGTTGTGATATTAAATCCAAAAGTTAAGTGGCACTTCCAATATTCCATTTTATTTAAACCAGATTCAACTGATACATAATCCTGAGAAGTGACATTTAAGATAGGACTAATTATAAACTATTTTGTGTCTATTCTATTTTTTGCTTTGCAAAGGAATTTTATTTTTAACCGGATTCTTTTCATTCTTTCAACATTCCTGAATATTTTCTTTTAAAATCTTTTAGGATTTAGGATTTTAGACTTGTTACAGGCAGAAAATTTTATTTTGTGAAGAGAATGATGAAATAAATTGAACTTTTAACTTATTTTGTGACGAATGTGATGCATAAAGTGCTCGTAGTTTTTGTTTATAAGAGTAATTTTGTAATTGAAATTTTACCTTATTTGTGTATTTTTTGACTTTTAATGTTTGATTTAATATGAGGTTTTCAATAGCTTAAATTTAAATATCAGATGTAAAATGTTTAGTTCTTTTTAACTTTTTTTTTTAGAAAATAATATTATTTATAATTTGAAAGTATTCTATTTTATTTAAATCAGCTTCAACTGATACATAATCCTGAGAAATGACATTTAAAGGAAGACTAATTATAAACTATTTTGTGTCTTTTCTAATTTTTCTTTGCTAATGAGTATTATTTTTAACAGGATTCTATTCACTCGTTGAACATTTCTGAAAGTTCATGCGAGCGAAAATAAAAATAATAGTATGCTGCGACATTAAATTCAAGAGTTAAGTGGCAATTAAAATAAGAGAAAAAAGGATAAAGATTTGTTAGAACCAGAACGTTTTATTTTGTGAAGAAAATGATGAAATAAATTAAACTTTTAAATCATTTTGTGACGAATGTGATGTATAAAGTGCTCGTAGTTTTTGTTTATAAGAGTAATTTTGTAATTGAAATTTTAACCTTATTTGTTTATTTTTTACTTTTAATGTTTGATTTAATATGAGGTTTTCAATAGTTTAAATTTAAATATCAGATGTAAAATGTTTAGTTCTTTTTTTACTTTTTTTTATAAAATAATATTATTTATAATTTGAAAATATTCTATTTTATTTAAATCAGCTTCAACTGATACATAATCCTGCGAAATGACATTTAAAGGAAGGCTAATTATAAACTATTTTGTGTCTTTTCTAATTTTTCTTTGCTAATGAGTATTATTTTTAACAGGATTCTATTCATTCGTTGAACATTTCTGAAAGTTCATCCGAGCGAAAATAAAAATAATAGTATGCTGAGACATTAAATTCAAGAGTTAAGTGGCAATTAAAATAAAAGAAAAAAGGATAAAGATTTGTTAGAACCAGAAAATTTTATTTTGTGAAGAGAATCATGAAATAAATTGAACTTTTAGCTCATTTTATGACGAACGTGATGTATAAGGTGCTCGTAGTTTTTGTTTATAAGAATAATTTTGTAATTTAATTTTTACCTTATTTAAACGTTTTTTAACTTTTATTGTTTGATTAAATATGATGTTTTAGCAATTACAATTTAAATGTCAGATATAAAATGTTTAGTTCTTTTTTACTCTTTTTTTTAGAAAATAATATTATTTATAATTTGAAAGTATTCGATTTTATTTAAACCAGCTTCAACTGATACATAATCCTGAGAAATGACATTTAAAGGAGGACCTATTCGATGTCTATTCTAATTTTTTCTTTACCAATGAGTTTTATTTTTAACTGGATTCTATTCATTCACTAAATATTTCTGAAAGTTCATCCGAGCGAAAATAAAAATAATAGTATGCTGCGACATTAAATCATAAAATATGCATGCAAGTCGAACAGATTTTAAACAAAATAATTTTTTATGAGTTGCATCGATTAAAACTAATGTTTGCATTCTCGTTTCTATTATATATTCATTATATATATATTTTTACATATTTATGTATGGATGAGTGGCTAAACTACACATTGAGCTGAAACGCAAAAACATCTGAATCAATCCAAAGTTTCTTAAATACCAATTTAATCAGACATGTTTTTATAGTGATAAAATGCATGATTTCCCCAAATGCAAAAATAACAAAATTAAGAATAAAAATAAAATTATTTAACTTGCCTCGAAAAAAAAAAAAAAAATTATAATCTTACCATTTAAAAATACTTTTAAATCCATCACCTCAATTGTTTATATAAATCAGGAAGGAAAAAATGAAATTTTCGTAATTTTTCACTAAAGAATCCCATTTTACATTAAAAAAAATAACGCCTGGAAAAATTTGTATGAGTAAGGATTTTCGTAATACCCAAACAAAAAATGTATCTAAAACGACTTAAAGAATTAAACTTTGTTTTGAGATTTATGATAAAAAACACTTTCAGAATAATACCATTTTAAATGTACTATAAGTATGAGAATATTATAGAGATTTCTAAATCTTATTTTTTATTAAAAAAAAAAAAAAAAAAAAAAAAAAGCTTTACTTTATGTGATTACTCCACAACCGTTGCATTTGGATTTAGATTATTTCAAAAATGTTCATTCTTTTAGAATGAACACTAGATGATTATAGAAGATTATAGAATAGATGATTATAGAATTTAAGTATCAAATAATATCAGAGTAAAATTAATTAGCAAAATGTATGACAAAGTAATTCGGTAGTCCGACCAGTAAAGCACATAAGTACTTAAGCACATTTCAAAAGAAAATGATGCATTATATTATAATAAACAATACCTATTGTTGTTTCACAGTGCAACTATTTTTGTTGGTTTACAAATGATTATAACAAATGAAATCTTATAATTTATTGCTAGGGTGGCTTTGGATGCTAGAGGTGTCTTAACAAAAATCAAGGTGTCGATACAAAAACCAAGTAAACGAACAGTTGTTACTGGTGAATGAACGCAAAAATTTCCAGTGAATGTACAGGCCGCAATTTAAAAAGAATTCAATTTCATACTTCTTTTTTTATTTTACACCCTAATTTATAACATGCGTTTACTGAATTACGTTTTATTTAAAACGCATAACCATAATTAATTAGCTTGAAAAACTGCCATTTTTAAATCTTGAAATTATTCATAAATTACAGATTTTTTTTAAAAAAAGGAAAAAAATATCTCATTTTATTTCCTGAAATATTTTACTATATTCTGAAAGGAAGAATACGATCTAATATTCAGTATCGATGGAATTTTAATAAATAAGATTCAAAGACATTCAGGTATAAAATTCATTGTATCTAAAATATATCCTTAAAGAATAGCGGATGAAGCTCATAAAATAATAGCTGTACTCACAAAAACATTTTGCATAAATAAATACTTTTGAAACATTTAAATGAAAAGAAAATCTTTAAGAGGATTTAAAAGAATAAAAGAACTTCGGTTGCGGAAGATCTATAAAAAAGTTTTTAGCAGTAAAGTATTTATATAAACTTTAGTATAATGGAGGATTGCAACAAAAGAGCTACACTGACATTAAAAAAAAATATGTTTGTTGCAGCCTATTTTTAACCGCAGATTTCCTTCGGAAATTTTTGAATATTGTATTACTTTTATAACTAAAGCTTACGCAAGGGAAAACTGTATTTGAATATTGAAACATGTTTTGTATCTTAAATGAGTATCAAATGTTGTCTTTCTGTAGGGTCTAATAAAATTACTTTGAAATTATACAGAATTAATATTAATAAATAACCAGATTAAAAAAAAGAGAACATTTATTTTTTGAAATTATTACACATATTATAATAAATTATACAAAATAAACATTTAAAGTTTGTTTCGCAATCGATCAACACTGAATTGTACGTACGAACAACAATGGTTTACTATATGGCCACCAAAATCCTCAGATCTTACTCCATGTGATTTTTTTGTGCAGTTACATGAAGCATCGAAGTTGTGAGACACCCTGCCATAAACACTCAAAGAATATAAAAAAAAGCATAAGTGCGGCATTAAGAGCCGTTGATAGTGTAAAAATGCAAAATGTGGCACGGAACGGACGATTATTACAGATGAGATATTTTTCGTTTTTCGAACAATTTACACATCAAACATTCGTAGGTGAAACATGTCAGGAAATGTACAAATGAGATTCGTTCGCACTGTAGCAAGTCTTATAAGTAGCCAGTAGTGTTGTACTCTTAGGCAAAAATACATGATTGAAAATTTTATTATGATTCTATATATATATTTAATTCATGTAATATGGAAATAATAGGATTCTGTTATAAATTGTACGTTTTCACCATGGCAACATAGAATACCATTAACTATCGTGGGATAGCATTGAATTCGTTCCTTTTGATAGGATTTACTAGGATGAAGAAAATTTTATTAACAAAATTACTAAAATTAATATCATTTGAAATTTTGAAATAAATCAATGAAATTTTCTATATTAAATTTCCCTCTATTTGGTTGGTTAGTTTTTATGCTATCCTATGCGAACGGATGGACGGCTTAGACGACTTTTTTATCGACGTGTTTACCCTCTTCATTCCTGATGTCTCCTGTACTAAGCACTAAATAACACCCTTTAAATTAATATAAAAATTTCTAGAATTGTTAAATTACTTCTATGTGTGTCTAAATACTTACTTATCATAAGCGTTGATACACAGGCTGATACATCTTTGGAGATTTTTTTATAGTAATTTTAATAGATTTCTTTGCTCCCTCATAATATTTATATGAGGACTGAGGAAGTTATATACACAATAAACGTTACGAACATATTAAAAAAGAAAAAGACTAGGGTTCATTTCCTTTATTTTCATATATATCTTATTATAACATGCGTAAAAGTTTTGAAAATGTAAAATTTGTTATATTCTGTCATTCATTAATTCCAACACGGTAAAGAGTTGAAAAATTGGATGAAAGAAAATAATATTTTTCGCAAAAAATGTATAAAGTTATATGTACACATTTCAGCTATGTTGCAAAATACAACGCAAACCTTTCTTACACTGTATTTTTAACTAAAACTAAAAAGATGGCTTTATAAGAGAGAAAAGAACAAAATTCAATCTTTTACAAACGCAATCCATGTCGAGTTAAATAAAAGAGTGTAAACAGAATGTTAATTATGTACTCTATTATACCATAATGATGGAATTTAAATAAATACGCTGCAAAAATATAGAGAAATAAAATCCATTGTATTTAAAATATACTTTGAAAGAAGAGAGAATGAGGCTTATAAAAGAGAGTAGGTGATCACAAAAACATTTTGCATAAGCAAATACTTTCGTAACGCTTAAATGAAAATAATATCTTTAACAGGATTTAAAGGAATAATAAAATAGCAACTTCGATTGCAGACGTTCCACAAAAGAATTTTCAGCAGTAAAATGTATTGTATAAATTTTAGTACAATGGATGATAGCAACAAAAGAGCTACACTAACATTAAACAAAATGTTTGCTGCATTTTTTTAAAGCGGATTTTCTTGAGATTTTATTATATGATATTACTTTTATAAATAATACTGGGGGAGCTCTGTTCCCTAAGAGTTACATTCGTCAACCCCTTTAAGGCACCACGAACTCTAAAAACACAAAAACATGGTACTTTGATCAGATTTGAACAGATTGAGAAATATTGTACTATAATTTGTTGTTTTAAGAGGCGATATCTTTGTTAAGAGATTTCCATTTACTAGCTTTTGATTGGTTGAATCAGCTGCAGTTGAAGCTCTACTGGCTATTTGCATGTTTATTTAAACAAGATCATTTAAATAGTAAAATATACAGAGTCTTTTCCTCCTAGTATAGTTTGAACCTTAATATAGGAAAAATTTTTAAGTAATTCTTTTTAAATATATAGTCTAAATCTGATGTAATTTTAACTAAATTTATGCATGTAAATAGTCGCATGTAAATATATTTATATGTTAAGTCGCGTGTAAATATTTTTTTTTAATTTGAAGGAAATATTATTATTTGATCATTTAGCGATAATTTAAAATAATAATCTTTTTCTAAATATTTTCTTTTACAAAATATCTAAAAATATCTCTCATAATCATGGAAATTAGCATTTAAATTGGAAATAAATCCGCAAAAAATTGTTAAATTAAAACAAAATAAAACAAATGCAATCTACATACTGCAAACTTCTAATGTATAAAATGATCTAAAAAAGATTAAATTTCTAAGTGTAGATTTTGCTCCTGTAAAACTTTTTTAATGGAACGATTTTCACCAACTTTAACATTAATTATATTTTAAAATAATTATTTGATTTAAAATCTATGTTCATCAATGTATTTATCAAATATTTCTGTATAATACCACTAATTTTTATACTTTTGTGTGCAAAAGTTTTCTTAATATTAATGAAAAAAAAGCTTAGGTCACAAAAAATTCATTGTTAGCGGCGGTAAAGCTTTAGTCATATATATGTATGTATATATATTTACATACATATAGAATAGAGAAATAATGCATTATTTCTATAAATACGATTGTTTATATATCCAAAATATGTTTCTATGTGCCGAGTGAAACATTTTTTTATCTAATTAGAAAATGGGATGTAGCTTATATACAGGGTATCTCAGAAGTACTTTGAGACTTGATCGATACATGATTATAGAGTGATCCGAACCGTTAAATAAATAAGAATCAGTCAAATAAATAAATAAATAAATAAAAATAAAATATATATATATGCCGATTAAAACTTATTTTGTATCGAATTAGGAAACAGAATTTAACCAATATACGGTGTATCAGAGAAGTAATTTAAGGCTCGTAAGATGCAGTATAGAATGAGGCGAATAATTAAGTAAGAAAGAGTTAGAAAAATTCGAAATTTGAAAGGATGAAACAAGTTTAAATTTTGATTATAATTGAATTGTTATTAACAGAGACTCTAAGTTTAATATGGCTGCTATGCTGTTAAAACGTAAATGCACGCATAGAAAAATTTTAAAAATGTAATCCAAATTTCAAAGTGCGCTAAAAAAAAAAAAAAAAAAAAAAAAAAAAAAAAAAAAAAAAAACATACTAAATTGTGATTTTTATGGAGTTCTGGGTAGAACCTTGAAATTTGATATGGATGTTACTTTTAAGCAGTAGACGAGAAATCCGATGAAGAAACAAACTGTGGTGGTTATGTTTTTAAATAATTTCATTTTGTTATTGTTACAGGCCAAACCCGATTTTAGGCCAAACTAGATTGGCCTAGTCCAAACTAGTCTATCCTAACGCCCATCGGATAAACTAGTTTTTCCTAGGCCAAACTAGTCTATCCTAACGCCTATCGGATAAACTAGTTTTTCCTAGGCCAAACTAGTCTATCCGAATGCCCATCGGATAAACTAGTTTTTCCTAGGCCAAACTAGTATATCCGACCGCCCATCGGATAAACTAGATTTTCCTAGGCCAAACTAGTTTGGCCGAACGGTCATTAGGATAAACTAGTTTAGCCTGCTATTCATTGGTTTGAACTAGTTTATCCTAGGCCGAACTAGATTGTCCTAGGCCAATTCAATTTGGCGTGGTTTTATTGAATCTAAAAACCGCCACGGCGCCAATTTTCTAGATTTGATGTAATTTAGCCTAGGCCGATGCAATTTGACACGATTTTAGCTCATAGACTATCAAAGCCTGAGAGTTAATGTGCTCGAAGATTCTGTGTGTGTGTATGTAACCATGTACGTACGTATGTACGTACGTATGTACATACTTATGGACGTACGTATGTAGGACTAATATAACGCGACTAATATAACGGACTATTGTGTAACTAATATAACGCGAGCACTCTGGTGTTTGAATTTGGACACGATTTAGTTCAAACCAGCCGGCTTCGCCCGCTATCAGGCTCCTTCTTTTATATAAAATCTTGAAACGGACGTATGTTGAAGCGAACGAACTTCGAAAAGAAAAAAACATAATGATAAATATTTAAGAAAAAGGATTCTGCATCGAAATACCACTATTTTCTAATAGTAATTTTTGTAAAAATGTTATATTCTTGCAGGAACTTTTTGAAACTTTGTGATAGTTTATGGCATATGATAGAAATTTATAAAAAAAAAAAAAAAAAAAAAAAAAAAAAAAAAAAAAAAAAAGTTACATTTTGGGGTGAAAGAGGATGTGGTTGCGAACAAAATCAGGAAATGTAATGGAAATTCTATGTTTTAAAGCACCGCGACTTCAAGTAACTTATCTACTAATAGGTTGTTTAACGGAGTTTCATTCAGGTACAGTTTTGTTAATAATAGAGTACGCTCCCTGGTGTTGGAATGAGAAACTAATATAACGTGGCTTAGTTAAAACTTGCTGGCTTCGCCCGCTATCGGACTGGCGTGGGCAGCGGGAATATGGTTCGAATTTCGTTCGCTTCGAGGTTCTTTCGATAAGGAGGGTTACATTCGGTGGTGCGTACTCAGCATGCTTGGTACGATTTAAATTTTGCTCGCTTCGAAGTTCATTCGAAAAGGAAGAGGGCGTTCGGCAGTACGCGTGCAGCACACCTGCTATACGCTGCCGCAGGCTGTGGGGACGCGGCTGAAGAACTAATGCACGAAATTTAATAAAAAATTATATTCAGGTAATCTCTGATCTAAATTGATGCTGATTGGTTTTTGGTGTAAATCGTTCATGAAGTGGAGCGACTGTTTTGCATTTTTTAAGATTTACGCATCAGCTTTATCTTAATAACTAATACCATCAAATTTCCATCGAACTTTAGATTCAGTTCGTCCATGACATGAGTTGGTGTTGTTTCTATTTTGAAGTAAATCACTCAACATAGCTATGATATGCTGCATTTTTCACAATTTTCACAATAGCTGTATCTCAAGAACTAATGGACGGAGTTTAATAAAAATTTATATTCAAATAATTCCTGATATATCGATACTCATTACTTTTTCATGTAAATAGTTCAACAGATGGCGCTTCTAAAGTGCGTTTTTACTGATTTCGATTAACAGTATTTCAATAACTAATTTACGGATTTTCATCAAGCTTCCGAATCAGTAAATCCATGATATGAACTAAATCTTTTTACGTATTCGTGTTAATTGCTCAATAGGTGGCGCTGTTGTGTTCAATTTTCCCGATTCCTGAAATAGTTTTGTCGCAAGAATTAATGCACGAATTTACATTAAACTTTAGAATCAGTAAGTCCCTGATATAAATTAGTATTCTGTAGTTTTTGGAGTAAATCTCTTGAAAGGTAGCGCCACTATACGGTATTATTCGTGATTATTGCAATAGCTCTATCTCCGGATCTAATGCATGAATTTTCATGAAACTCCAGATTCTGTTAGTCCTTGATATAAAAAAGTACAAAAGTATGTTTTAGTTTTTGGAGTAAATCGTGCAACAGGTGGCGCTGGTATGTGGCATTATTCATGATTATCGCAATAGTTCTATCTCAAGAAGAAATGCACGGATTTTTATCAAACTTCAAATTCAGTTAGTCCCTGATATAAATTAATATTCTTTTGTTTTTAGAGTAAATGGCTCAATAGGTAGCGCTTCTATCCAGTTTTTTATGTTTCTGCGATAATTCAAATATCTCAAATAGTACTAATACACAGATTTTTATCAAATTTCAGATTGAATTAGAATTTGAAAGACGTTGTTACGGATTTTTCAAAAAGTTCCGGCAAGAATTTAACATTTTTACAAAAATTGCTATTAGAAAATAGTGGTATTTCGATGCGGAATCCTCTTTCTTAAGTATTTATCATCATGTTTCTTTCTCTTCGATTCAACATTCGTAAATACCTAAATCGCGTTGTATTAGTTCCAAATTCCAACACCAGGGTGCTCGCATTAGTTCCACATTCCATCACCAGGGAACACACCCTATTACCAACAAAACTGTATCCTAAGAAAACTCCATTAAAGAATTTATCAGTAGATATGTTACTCGATGTCGCGGTGCTTCAAAACAAGAATTTAAGATTTTTGCAAAAATCACTATTCTTCAAGAGTGGCATTAAACGCGAAATATACTTTTATAAATTTATATCATATGTCATAAACTATCTTAAAATTTCAAATAGATCAACCTAGAATTTCTATTATATTTCCTGATTTTGTTTGCCCTCCCCCCCCATCTTTCCTTTACGTAATGTGACTTTTTATACAATTTTTTATCACGTGTTATAAAGTATCACAAAGTTTCAACAATTCCAACAAGAATTTAACATTTTTACAAAAATTACTAATAGAAAATAGTGGTATTTGACGCGGCAACTTTTCGCTTAAATATTTAACATCATATTATATTATGCTTCTGAAAGTTTCAAAAAATGGTAATATTTCATTAGCAGCCAAAACTTTAAAAAACGCTGAGCTTTAAAAAAAAAAAAAAAAAAAAAAAAAAAATCTAGCGCCCCCTTACTCTACCCCCCCCCCCCCCCCGCATCCTAAATTTCAAGTTTTATGTTTTATTTAACCTTTTTCTTGTTTTTAAAAGGATTCGGATATTTACTTTTTTAATATGAACAATTTCGCGTGAAGTGATGTGTGTGAAAACCAGTATCTGTTACGAATTAAAAATCTTTCATAAAACCAAAAGTTTCTATCCGATTGAAAAAATAATCAGCTCTATCTTTATATTTAAACTCAGAACCCCGCCAAAATTAATCAGGTAAACGCCTTATCAGAAGAAACCTACATCCAAAATTTGAAAAAAATCGGTAAATTATCCGTGAAAAACCTATTTACTTAAATTAAGAGTGTTATCCCCCATTCCTCCTTTCTTTACATGTAAACAATGAACACCCACAGCTAATCATGGATGTACCTTATCAAAATGATATTGTACCTAAAATTTTAATAAAATCTGATACTTTTGCATGCAAAACTGACTTAACGAAATTAAGGAGGGGGGGGGGGGCTGCGGATTAGTCTTTTGTTCCCTTCCCTTATTCTTATCCAATGAACCCTGAAACTAATCAGGAAAGTTCGTTATCAGGATAAATTTATGTCCAAATTTTGAAGCAAATTGGATATTTCTATCAGGAGTTATCGCATTACGTACATACGTACGTACATACATACGTACATGGTTACATACACACACACAGAATCTGCGAGCACATTAGCTCTCATACTTTGATAGTCTGTGAGCTAAAATCGCGTCAAACTGCATTGGCCTAGGCTAAATTAGATCAAAACTAGAAATTTGGCTCCGTGGCGGTCAGATAAAAAAAATCACGCCAAATTGAATTAGCCGAGGACAATCTAGTTCGGCCTAGGATAAACTAATTTAAACCAGTGAATAGCAGGCTGAACTAGTTTGTCCTAATGACCGTTCGGCCAAACTAGTTTGGCCTAGGAAAATCTAGTTTATCCGATGGGCGTTCGGATAGACTAGTTTGGCCTAGGAAAAACTAGTTTATCCGATGGGCGTTCGGATAGACTAGTTTGGCCTAGGAAAAACTAGTTTATCCGATGGGCGTTAGGATAGACTAGTTTGGCCTAGGAAAAACTAGTTTATCCGATGGGCGTTAGGATAGACTAGTTTGGACTAGGCCAATCTAGTTTGGCCTGTAACATTATTGATAAATAAAAATTATCGCCTACACTTGAAATTTTTAAAAACCAAACTACACACTGTAAAACATTTGTGGTAACGTTACTCCATAAAATTGGTGGCAGCTACGATTTACACTAGTATTTTTTCAATTATATAATGGTGTAATAAAAACATGCATTATTGGTGTAACATTGCAATGTTACACCGATTATATCGGTTAAAATACTCCACCAAATTGGAGGCAACAAGGCTGCCACCAGTTTTATGGAGTAACGTTATACAAGTGTTTTACAGTGCAATACTGGACATTCTATAGCAATCTCAATGGCATATAAAAATTACATGGCAACCGGAGTATTGGGTCGCTCAGAAATTTGTGTCCGTTTGGAAAAATCAATTCGTACCGAAAAATTCTGTAATTTAGTTATTTGATATAGTTTTATATCTAATGTTTAATAATTAATGGGCAGAATTTTGCGGCACGATTTGATTTTCCCAAACGAACACGAGTTATACACGCGATTTATATACTTTAAACGGAACAACCAAATATATTTATGAGAGTTAGAGATAAGGAAGACAGGCAAATTGAATTCTTAAAGATGTCTCAATTAATGTTCGTACAAATTTAAAAGTAAAAGTGTAACATTGCAATTTCATATGCGAGTATCTTCAATTAAAACGACTAAAATGGTTTTATAACAGAGACAAAGATTGGCAATTACAAACTCTGCTTGTCAATGTCGATAAAATTTAAACAAATAAGCTGCAAAAATATTCAAAAATAAAATTCATTGTGCCTAAAATACATCCTGAAAGAACAGAAAATGGGGCTTATAAAAGAGAGTAGGTGGTCGCGAAAGCATTTTGCATAAATAAATACTTTCGTAACGTTTAAATAAAAAGATCTGTAAGAGGATTTAAAGGAATAAAATAACACCTTCTGTTGGAAAAGATCCAGAAATAAAATTTCCCCATAAAGGCGTATTATATAAATTTCAGAATAATGAACGACTGCAACAAAAGGGTTCCACTCACATGAAAAAAACATGTTTGTTGCAGTTTTGTTATTAAACAGCAGATTTCCTTGAAAGTTTTTATTATATAGTATTGCTTTTACAAATAATATAATGTATTATTTTTATAAATAATACATTTGTTTATATATCCAAAAAATGTTTATATGTGGCGATTGAAACATGTTTTATATCTAATTAGAAAATTGAATATAGTCCATATACGGGGTATCATAAAAGTACTTTTAGACTTATTTGATGGTCAGTTACAGAATGATACAAACCATTGAATAAAAAAAATCAGTCAAAAAAAGTTTATATGTGCCGATTGAAACATGTTTTGTATCTAATTAGGAAACAGAATATAACCCAAATACGATGTATTACAGAAGTACTTGGAGTCTCGACCGGCTCAGTATAGAATAATACGAATAATTAAATACCGGATTAAACAGATTTATATATATATATATATATAATTAAAAAATTATGTAAAAGTAGAAAAAGTTTTTAAAAAAAATTCGAAATTTAAAAGGATTATACGGGCTAAATTTTGATTTCAATTGAATTGTTATTAACAGAGACTCTACATTTAACATACCTGTACTGTTAAAACGTAAATACACGGCACAGAAAATTAAAAGAAAAATATATTCAAAATATCAAAGTGTGCTGAAGTAAAAGGAAACGTTCTAAATTGGGATTTCAATGGAGTTCTGGGATGAACCTCAAAATTTAACATGCTGTTACTTTTAAACCGCAAATGAAAAACCTGCTGAGGAAACGAACTGCGCTATTTATATATTTTTAAGAGTTTCATTTTGTTATTGACAAATAAAAAGTGTCACCGACACTTGAAATTTTCAAAAATCAAAATTACAATACCGGACATTCTATGGCAATCTTCAATAGCATAGACAAATAACATGACAATCTAAGGGATAAAAACTTCTTGAACACACCATAAGAAAATTAAATTAGCTAGGTTTTTTAAAAGAACTGAGTCTATCTTCGTCAGGTGAAAAGAAGACGTGCGTCGACTGTGGAGCAGCTGCAATACTGCGTTAAGCCGAGGCTTCATTTCAGCGAATTTAAGTTTTTTGCAGTGTGTTCAAGAAGTTTTTATCTCTCCATATTAATTCATACCAGTTTCAACTTATTTTCTTTGAATCGGAGTATATTTACGAGAGTTAGAGCTGGGACAGACAGGCAAATTGAATTTTTAAAGATGTTTTGAATAATGTTTGTACGAATTTTAAAGAGAAAATAGAGCATAACAATTTCTTATACGAGTATCTTCAATTAAAACTACTAAAACACCTTCATAACAGAGACAAAGAGTAGTAGTTATAAATTTTACTGTTCAATATTGATAAATTTTAAATAAATAGGCTTCAAAAATATTCAGAAATAAAATTCATTGTGCCTAAAATACATCCTAAAAGAGAAGCTTATAAAAGACAGTAGGTGGTTACAAAAACATTTTGCGTAAATAAATACTTTCGTAACGTTTAAATGAAAAGAATATCTTTAAGAGGATTTAAAGGAATAAAATGGAAACTTGAAAATGCACAAAAGAATTTTCTACATAAAGGTGTATTGTGTAAACTTCAATATAATGGACGATTGTAACAAAAGAGCTACGCTAACATTAAAAAAACATGTTTGTTGCAGCTTTTTTAAACCTTAGATTTTTTTGAAATAGTTATTATTTTTGATATATAATACAATGTATCATTTTTAAAAATAAAACTTAAATAAAAGATATTTGTATCTGCAGCATGAAACATGCTCTATTCTGTATTGAAAGATAGTTTGAATTATAATCCATATATATGTTATATGTGCTTATTGAAACATGTTTTATATCTAATTAGAAAATGGAATATAGCCCTTATCCATGATATCACTTTGAGAATTGAAAATTTAAGTACATTGAGACTTGATTGATGCTGGATTATAAGATGATCTGAGCCTTTGAATAAATAAGAATATGTCAAAAGATGTTTTTATGTGCCAATTGAAACATATTTTGTATCTTATGAGAGTATCTTCAATTAAAACTATTAAAATGGTTTTATAACAGAAGCAAATAGTGGTAATTATAAATCTGCTACTCCTTATCGCTCTAGAAAATTTTCAGGGATTGATTTACATTGTATCACAAACACATCCTGAAAAAACAGGGAATGACTATTACGAATACCTAGTCACAAAAACATTTTGTATAAATAAATAGTTACGTAACGTTTAAATGAAAAGAATATCTTTAAGAGGATTTAAAGGAATAAAATAAAAAGTTCGGTAGTAGAATTATCCACAAAAGAATTTTCTACATAAAAGTGTATTGTATAGATTTTAGTATAATGGAGGATTGCAACAAAAGAGCTACACTAACATGTTTGTTGCAGTTTCTTTTAAACCGTAGATTTCTTTGAAAGATTTATTATTTTTACAAATAATACAATGCATTAATTTTATAAATAAAACTTAGATAAAAGAAATTTGTATGTGCAGGTTGAAACATATTCTATTCTGTTTCTAAAATAAATCAGATTTATAATCCATAGGCTCTCATAAAAGTACTGGAGTTAGCATAAATGACAGAGTTTAAAAAGTTTACATTTTGAGAACTATTACACATATTATAATAAGGGATTTAAATCTTAAATCAAAATTATTTCACTAACTATGTAAGATATATACATATATATTTTTTTTTAATGCAAAATTTTAAATTTTCTAATGAATGTAATCAGTCATAACTAAAAATTAATGTGTATACAGGGTGATTCAGAACTCTTTGTCAATGATCGACATGTAGGCTAGGAAGACGATAACAAGCAAAACTCATATGAGAACAAGAACATGTGTCGCACACGCAACCCTGACGCACAAGAGAATGCCAAAATTTGCGAGGAAAGCTGGGCTGGCTGAAGCGCGGAAAAGCGTATTCGGGGTGTATGAGCTGAAGGAAAGATCCATTGTTATACGAATAGTAAATTGGCGCATATACACGTAGTTTACGGAGTGGCCAATTACAGTGGAACAGCTCTTAGGGAATTGTATCGTTCCCAGTTTCCAACCAGACTATCTCTATTCATATTATGATCACACATCTGTATCACCGATTCAACGAAACAGGACGTTTCGATACACAACTAATCGATCTCAATTTTATGGGCAAGTGGCGCGTCTGCATTGCATTTGTGACCCTCTGGTCCTGTATGATTCTTGCTTGTTGCATTCTGCCTAACATGCACGTCGATTACTGAGAAAGTATTCTTCTAAATAATCCTGTACATATAAATAGATAATTTTAAACACACACATGCATAATATGTATACCTAATTTGCTAATAATTTGTGTAAACATTTACAAGATATCATGCGCAAAATGACTCAAAATGTGTTTTTTCAAAAATATGTGTCAGTGTTACAGCTTATCTTAAATACCACAATGTAAAATTTTGTTTATGGATTAACTTCCGTTCTAATGGAAATTATGCAAACTACTTGTTTGAAAATATTTACAATGAATTACTTTATTACAACAAATAAAAACATTTATATTTTGTAGCTTTACACGGTCCTTTAAGCGCAGACTCACTAGGAAAGTCTACTGTAATACCAGAAGTTTAGGTAGGGTTCTCGCTGTTGCTCGCCATTATGCACAAAATGCTTCAATTGGCAAGCAACGAGCAAGCAGACTCGGGTGCTCCTTTACTGATCTTTTTCGTGAGTGGTTACACTTGGGATTCTTATCCAGGTTACTGTACGATGTCGTTTTTCATTTTTAATCGCTGCAAATTAGGTGCATGAAAAGTATCATTGACCAATCATCAATTTTGTCAAAATCTCATAGAAATTATTCACTAAAAGAATATTTGAATCATCTACACATTTAGGAGAAATTTAGAATGTAATTATTTTTAATAATTCCTGTAGAGTATAGAAGAATTTCCTTTTTCTAAGCAATGACGAAAAAATTATGCTATTTTTGTACATATTGAAAAAAAAAGAAACAAGTTGGAAATTGCACGTGAAGCGTAGCAAATAAGGTGCGTTCGTACTATAAGTTTTAAAATATTCAGATCTTGCTGATATAGTAGAGCATACTTTGGATACAGTATAGTGGTCGAAATCTTTGTGTTTCTGTAAATATGCAGGGAGTAATTTTTATTATACTTCATTAACGTATATCTTATTCATAAAATGTGAAGTAGGTTAATATAATTAAAACACGCCCCAAATAATGTTTCCCCGTAAAACATTATTTTGTGGAATACATTTGTGTGGCCCTGTAATTTAATAATAAATATTCTCTGCATCCCATATTGTACAGAATGTATATTTTAGTACATACATCATAGATTCATGTCAATTATATTATGTTCAAATGAATGTAACACCATTAAAATGCATTTGAAACATTTTTTCCATTGATCGTAATGTAAAGGAATACTTTTGATTTCCCCTATAATTGATCTATGCATCAGATTTTCATAACATTTGAAATGACTCGACAAAATTATGGAATAATTAAACGTTTTAAATTTCAAACGATTAAAATGCATTTGAAACTTTTTTCCCATTGATTGTAAAATGTAACGGAATACTTTTGATTGTCCCTGTAACTGATCTATGCATCCGATTTTCATAACTTTTGAAATGACTCGACAAAATTATGTAATAAATATAGGTTTTAAATTTCAAACGATTAAAATGCATTTGAAACTTTTTTCCCCATTGACGTAATGTAACGGAATCCTTTTGATTATCCCTGTAATTGATCTATCCATCCGATTTTCATAAAATTTGAAATGACTCGACAAAATTATGTAATAATTATGTATTTTAAATTTCAAACGATTCGGTTGGATAGTTTTTGCGTTGTTATATGCGGACAGACAGACGGACGGACTGAGCGACAACAATAGGTGCTTCTTATTTACATAATTACGAACGCACCTAAAAAGGGTACAATAAGAGGTTAAAGTTAGATTTTTCAGTGCTTCAAACCGAATCTATTTCATTAATATTTTTCTTTCTTTTTTTTATTTTCTTTCCTTTTTTCTTATTTTTTGATTATTGCTTTTCATTTCTTATTCGCGAAATCGCTAATGTTGGTCAAAATTCAGCGAGAACCTTGAATTGAAGCATTTCACATTGAAATGCCATATGTCACTTTTGATTTTTCAAAAGTGTGGTAACGAAATCGAAACTTGCTTGTGATGTGGTCTATTATGAGAAATGTACTTACTAATTATGTTTTCTTTGGGTTTATCCTCACAGAATCTGAAATCTAAAATATTCTTACCTCACGTTGTTATGCCTCTGCACATAGAGTTCATGAAATCTTTGCTTCGACTGCGGTCCAGTTGTTTGACATGCATCTGCCATCTTGAGCATGATGCTTCGTTTCACTTCTGCAGCAATATAAGCTGGTATAACGCTTAAAAGGAGTTGTTCCTAAAACGATAGTAAAAAATTACAGTTAATTATGTTTAAAGAAAACAGGTAAGAAACATATTGGTTGAAATTATATTAATTTATAAATATGTAGGAGACAGTGCAGACAATCACCTTATCGAGTTCACCGATAAAAATCTAGGAATAGTTAAATCTCGATTCACTAATGAAAACGCAATCTTCTGGCAAGTCACATTTTGGTGCAAACCATCTAAAAACCCGATTTTAGCGGTTTACTCGTAGTTTTGCAATTGTACTTACCTGAACCGAAAAGTATGAAAACATGGAGGATTGGGAGCAGGTAAACACAATGGCAAACCTATGAGTCAACCTTTAAAATCAGATTTTTAGATTATTTCCACCAAGATAGGATTTTCACACCGATTGCGTTTTAATAAGATAATCGAGATTTAAATAATCTTAGATTTTCATCCGTGGTGATTGCCTGTGCTGCCACCTCCCGTTGAAATATTTATGCCCATCGTCTCATTTCTTGTTTGATTCAAATTTTAATAAATTTGTATAATTTTTTCTTCTTTATAGCATGAAAATTGTATGAACTAATTATCTATAAATGGCTCTATCGGTTATTGAAAGATTACAGCATAAGATGTAGTTTTATTTGCTTAAATGAAGGCTTTTGTCAGAGTTTATAAATTTCTTATTTTTTCAAGATGGCGAAATGTAAAAAGCAGGTTAATTTGTATTTTTACCACCAGAAATCTAAATAAATAAGTCATAATCTTAGCTTGTAGACTTCTTTAAAATACTTTTTATTTTATTTATTTATTTTTAAATAGTCAAACTATATGTTTAATCCTATATTCTTAGGCATTTTTGTAAGTACAAAATACGTATAAGACGTAAGGCACAAATGGGTAAGGTCAGGTAGTTTAATTATCACCAGGTGATAATTATGACCACCTTTATATTGGAGAAAACTGTGTGCGGCAAAATTTTGTTTCATGCTTACATGCTCCACCAGTGGCCGAGAGGTTCTGACCTCTCAACTGATAGACGGCAAGTGCTGGGTTCGAACCCAATCGCGGCCGCTGGCCTAACCGTTCGGAGTTTTCCGTGTTTTTTTTCGAACCTCGAATTTCCTTGCGTAAATATGGGTTAGATTCTCATAGAAAGATCCCCACAGAGGGCATCCCACCCCTTTCGGGCCTATATCCCACGTGTAGATAATCGGCGACATAAAATAAACCAATTATGCTTACATATTGACTTCATAATGTATTTTTCATTTGAGATAGTCTTTATCACCAGCCTGAAGCAGTTTTGACACCCGAATAGTAATTTGAAGCAAAATCTACCAAAAATGTTTCATAAATGATTTGTCAATTTGGAGTTCTAATGGTCACAGTCATCCCAAACAAATGCGTATAGGGAAGTATAAAGAGGCAATATAATGGTGATAATTTTCTCACTAGTGGTCCCCCTGACTATCGAAAAAAAGGGCAAAATTGTAATGTTTTTTTCTCTCAATTTACTTTAAATGTTAATAAAAGAGGGATTTTATAACATGGTATACTTTTTTTATTACGTATATGCTTATAAGCCTTCAAAGTATTAATCATAGCTTAATTCCTTAAAACTGGATTATATTTGTAGAATTATATTAATTTAAATAAAGCTTCAAATGCAGTGAAACCTGCAACCTAGTGAACGGATATATCCGGTCGCGACAGTGGGGAGGTTTACCGCAAACTTTTGTAATTGTGAGATTTTGATAAAGTAATTATAACTATCGTTTAACTTAATAATAAAAAAAAAAATGAGAATTTAAACTTTAAAGAGATACTCTTACAGGGGCAAAGTTATTTCCTATGTAATGGAAATGTCATTTTTTCTAAATAGAAAAAAGTATAATAATAATAATAATAATAATAATAATAATAATAATAATAATAATAATAATAATAACAATGTCCAAATTGGTCATAATTACACCTCCTGACCCTACATAATTTTATTAGCCATTTAGGGCGCAATTATTTATACAAAGGTCTTTTCACGATGATTATAAAATAAATTGTTTTTAAGCTTCAAATACGATTAATCTTAGTTTATTATTTATAATCCTTATGATGTTATTAGTCTTTGTAAATAAATAAATATATATGCTTAGTATTTTATTAAAATAATAGTTATTGTGCATAATATACAATTTAAAATCTTATTTTATATAAATTTAAGCAAAACATACAACTATGTATATTATACTTTTACAAATGTTATGGATATTCCTATATTTTGTACATTCACATTTCATCCAAATAATTATGAAAAAAGATTTAAGCGTAAATTATTTTTAATATTTTCCCAGTTCATTTTCCAAAATTTTAAAGTAATTTTATCCACAAGTTTGAGAAAAAAAAAATTCTTTAAACACTTTTCCACAAATAGTTTAAAAAAGGGAAGAGGGGTGGTGTGGGACACTTTTTACAAAAGTGAAAAAATCAAATTAGTTTAACATAAAAATAAAAATCTAAATTTATAGAGTGCAATGTGGAACACTTTTTAATCTCCTTGAACAATACAGAAACCTAATGTGCAAAGTTTCAAAATGTGTCCCATACTACCCCACTAACAAGGAGGTATGAGGCTTCAGTAAAACAAAGCTATAAGGTAGAAATAGCTATAAAATAGTAAAATAACAATACAATACAATAATAAAATAACTATACAAAATATATAATAGCTTGTCTGCCAGATATACAATCAAACAAAGATTGTAGATTAATAATGTATGTGTCACAATATAAAATTCCAGTATCTTCATGAGTGGAATGAAAATGCAGGTTTTCCAGTCATAGATAACATTAAAAAAACACCAATTCAAATTTATGTACATTTAGAAGTAAATGAATGTATTGTCAATATTATAATTAATATATTATTCCTTAAAAATGTTTGCATGTTAGCAATTTTTATTCATCTTATTAAAAAAAAGAATAGGACATGCCCCATTTTTTCCCGTTTCCTTATTGTGTATTAAATTTTTTGTACAAACTTCTGCTTTTAGGCTTAGTTTAAAATATAGATAATATACAGTATAATGTTCCATAAATAGGGGAACTATTATATCTATACATGGACAACTCATTAATGTACAGAAAGTATAAAAAGCGTATGAAGCAAATTTACTTTTGATTCTTCAAATAATATTTCCTTTTATACATTTTCAAGCTTATACTGACTATTTTTTTTTAAACTGAAGATTGAGCTACCATTGAAATCTAAATCACTTTAACGAGGAGTGCGCGTGAGTTAAAATCAACAGGTTAAGAGGGCCGGGACACATTAAAAGAAAAAAAAATATTGAATTAAAATTTTGAAATTTTTTGCGATGGTTAATCATGTTTTTAGTAAACAAAATCACATTATAAAACTTCTCTTTTTTTTTTTTTTTTTTTTTTTTTTAATTGAGGTAAATTATAATCATTATAGTTTGAAATATTATTTGTATGGAATTTCAATTTTTTCATTTAAATAAACATAAATATCTAATCTTTCATTTTGAATCAGAATTTTTAAAAATATTAATAAAAGAAATATTTAAAGTAAAAATTTGAAAAAAAGTAACTTTTATTTAAAAAATCATATTTTCAAAAGTAAATACATATTTTTTTCATTTTCTGAATCAAAATTAAAGTAAAACAATCGAAAAAGACATATTCCAAGTTCAAAGTATTTATATTTAGCAACTCTTGAATTATAACAATTTAAATCTGGTATCTTGTAAAAAAAAAACCATCATGAAGAAAAATGCATTTTCACAAGAAGTCATTTTATGACAACCATTACTCGAAAGCTAAATTTTGAAAACAAACCAGAACAAAAAAAGTAATATTTCATCTTCTAATTGAGATAGAAACATGATTTAAACGTCATTTCAAGCATAAAAAAACAGAAAAAATGTTAATGCATTTTTTTTTTTTTTTTTTTAGAAAATTTTAAGAATTTTTTAGCTAGGGCACCCTTAAATTCATATTTGTATGAAAACAAACATCGTCATAATAATTAGTGTTGATTTAAGGAAAGAAGGACTGCCGGGCGAAAATTTTCAAAAAGAGAACACTATTTTAAAAAGTCCTTCCGGCAATGCCGGGAGGAAGAGGTAGCTTTCATATACTTATATAATTATTTATTTATTTTAAGGTAAGTTATATTGTTCAAAAATACTAAGCTCAAATTAGTGGAAATAATCTTATAAAATTAGTGATTTTATAAGATTGAAACTAGTTTTTGTCAAGACTGAATATTAATAGAAATTTTTAGAAATTAGTCATCTTTTATTCAACCTGGTTTTATTTTAAGCGATTTAGAGAGTCACCAAATTCCACGATATCATAAAGTGTATGCCATTTTAAAGCAACATTGTGGATCGTTCAGATCAGACCGTTTCAAAATGTCAGCCATAAGCAAAATTCAAAGTGCTATAACTCAGTCATTTTTTAAGATATAGACAAAATAAAAAGTGTTCTGCAATCGTTGTTTTAAGTTCTAACACGTAAAAGAAAAATATTTTTCAATTTTTAATTTTTTCGCATTTAATTTTAAATTTTAAATTTTTTTAAAAATTTAAAATGGTTACCATTTTGAAACAAAATGGTGGATGATGCTGGCCAACGAACTCGGTCGACACATTTGTATGTACTATGTACATCCCGAGTTTAATTGAAATCGGTTCATAAATACGCGTGTTATCACGTGACAAAAATCAGATCGTATCAAAATGTCAGCCATAAGAAAAATTCAAAGTGCTATAACTCAGTCATTTTTTTAAGATATAGACAAAATAAAATGTGTTCTAAAATCGTTGTTTTAAGTTCTAACACGTAAAAGAAAAATATTTTTTTCAAATTTTGATTTTTTCGCATTTAATTTTAAATTTTTAAATTTTTAAAAAATTTAAAATGGCCACCATTTTGAAACAAAATGGCGGATGATGCTGGCCAACGAACTCAGTCGAGACATTTGTATGTACTATGTACATACCAAGTTTCATTGAAATCGGTTCATAAATACGTGTGTTATCACGTGACAAAAATCAGATCGTTTCAAAATGTCAGCCATAAGAAAAATTCAAAGTGCTATAACTCAATCATTTTTTAAGATATAGACAAAATAAAAAGTGTTCTGGAATCTTTGCTTTAAGTTCTAACACTTAAAAGGAAAATATTTTTCAACTTTTAATTTTTTCGCATTTAATTTTAAATTTTAAATTTTTTTAAAAATTTAAAATGGCCGCCATTTTGAAACAAAATGGCGGATGATGCTGACCAACGAACTCGGTCGAGACATTTGTATGTACTATGTGCATACCAAGTTTCATTCAAATCGGTTCATAAATACGTTAGTTATCGCATGACAAAAATCAGATATATATATATATATATATAAATATATATATATATATGTCAACATTTGAACGGAGGGTGGTTTTGGGGGTCTGAGGGTCATGATCGGTGAAAATATACCAAAATTTTCCGGAAGTGCTTTCCTCCGGACGGCTGCAATAGGTAGCTTTTTACTTTTTGTAATGAAAGCTACCTAAAAGGGGTACTTTTTTTTCAAAAGGGAAACACTATTCTAAAAATGGATACATTTTTGGAAAAAAGAACTTATTTTTAAAAAGGGATACATTTTATCAAAAAGGGAAAACAATTTAAAAAAAGGCACATCTTTTTCAAAAAGAGTGTACTTGTATTTTGAACTGGCTTGTTTAGAGTTCCCTAGCAATTACGATATTTTCCCGTGGTCAATTAAATTGTCACTGGGCGCATAAGAAGTGTTAAAAAGGACCGACGGGAACATAAAAGAAATAATGAGGGCCACCGGGGGCTGCACTCAGCTAAATTGGCTTAGAGTCAACACTCATATTTAATAATGCATCTTAAAATAACTTACTAATGTACATTTATGCTATGGGATATTCATATATTCGTCTTTCTGTTCCATTTGTTTTGTATGCGTATATGTCTTTAACGACTCATTTATTGCAAGTCATAAAGTCTTGTTGCTTTTATATCAGCACCCTGTACTTATGTATATAATTATTCACGTATCATAAGCAGCAAATAAAAACATACGGGTTCCCCGCTCCTCTAATGACTATAATACTCCTCCCCCCCTATAACTATAATGGAATGTGTCCCGCGGTCCGGGACACATTTTAAAATATTTTTTATTTATTGAGTTAAAATTTTGTAATTTTTATGTTGGTTAACCGTTTTAATTTAAAAAAAAAATTGAAAAAACCCAACATGAAGAAAAACGCATTTTCACAAGGAGTCATTTCATGACAACCATTGCTTTAAAGCTAAATTTTGAAAAGAAATCAAAACGAAAAAAATTAATATATCCTTTTTTATTACCATAGAAACATGATTTAAACATCTTTTTAATAATAAAATTTGAGTTGTGTTTATTCAAAACGATGAATTTTCTCGGTGCAGTGTTATCAAAACTAAGCATGGTAATCAGAAAAATATTTTAACACCTTATTCATTTGTGTATTATCTACAACTTAGAAGCAGAAAAAGGTAAGATTTTGTTTTATTTTTGTTTCGCTCTGAAAATATTCTTAACTTCTTCAGTCCCTGAGTACCCAAATGGGTACATCACATTTGTCCCATTTTATTAATGATATTCAAATATAAATTAAATTTCGATATAAGAATAATACGTTTCGAAAAAAAAAATCTCGCTCTGAAGTCAAACGAGAGAAGAAATAATTCAGTAATAATTAAAATACTGTAATAATCGCCAGTAGCGAAGAGGTTAAAAAGTTTAAGTTTTTAAATAAATATAAAAACATATGACTGAATGCAATTTTCAATTTGCTTTTAACACAAAATATATAATATGAACTTTAAAATGATCAGATTTACTTAAAAGGTGTTTAAAATAATCAAGTTGAGATGTAAATAGTTAATTTCATTTAAAACATCTTAGTACATTCAAGTCTTAATGCACTTCCTCAGAGAATATTTTTTTTATTCATACAAATACATGATTTGTCATGTAGGGTAACATCCCCAGTAATTGGCAGGCACCAGTGATTGGCACATCCTATAAAAATGTCCTAAAATAAGATTTATATCCAGTCTTTTAAAAATGCAAGACCATATACCAGTTATATGTTCATTTACTTTAAAGATTAAAACTTTGATTTATGCTACTAGATGACAATAGTGTCTTGGAAAGAGAAACAATTATGGATTGTATCAAATTAGCCATTTTAGTTGCAAATGCTTCTTCTCTGGATTAAGAAAGGCATAATTTCAATTTATTATTATCTGATTTATAATATATTTTAAATTTTAATTGACAACAGTTTTGTTTAGTTGAAAAGGGTTACTTTTATTGTGTAAAAGCCTAAGTGACAATTACTGGTGATTACTGCAACTTTTTATAAATATATTTTTATAAAAATACTTTTTCAAATATTTTTGCTTTTAGTAAGCAAAATAGATGCACAGACATGCACTGTTTGATTTAAAAATATTTTATTTCTTGGTAATGAAAATAGAAGCAAGTTTAAACACAAATTCTTAATGTGCCAATTACTGGGGATGTTACCCTATTTGTATAAATTAAGAAAATAATAAAAATAATGTATTTGTATAAATAAACAAAAGAAGAAAAGCCTGATTAAGGCTTGAAAGTGGTAAAATGTTTTCAAATAAAATCAACTATTCACATCTATATTTGATTATTTTAATCGCCGTTTAAGTAAACATGAACATTTTAAAGTTCATATTATATATTTTGTTTTGAAGTTTGTTTGTTTTATTTTTTTTTCAAGTTAATTTTATAATTTAGTCAATATTTTTTACAAATATTTTAGTTTTAGTATAAAGTTAATATTATTATATATTTTTTTTCTTCAAAATTTCCTCTTCATACACATATTTTCAGATTTTACCATGCGCGCCTAACATGTTATTATTTTTTTTCGCTTTTTATGATATGTATTTTTAAATTTATCATATCAATATTTATTTATGAATTTACAAGTATATATATATATATATATATATATATATATAATTTAATGTGAACCTTTTATTTAAATAAAGTTTTATTTTTATTTTTAATTTATCACACAAGTTTTAAAGCTTGGAACATGGTGATTTTTCGACATGTTCAAAGATATCCTATCCTTTTAAGAGCCCACATTACTCACTCAAAAAAGCCCGGATGATAATGTTAAGTCTATGGGAGTGTTATTTTTAAATATCTCGCTCAAGTTTTAATATTCTTACATGATTTTTTTTTCATAGGATAGCTGAGGACGATCTACAACCGGATTAGTTTTTATTCTTTTGATTTTGACTATATATTATTTACATTATGATATAAAATCATCATTATATAACCATGATTTAAAATCCCAGTAAATCGATTCCAATTTCAGAACCGGTTTGAACAGGTTTCGAAAGTTGTAGTAATTTTAAAAATATCCGAAACGGAAATCGAAAAAGTAAAAGTTAACCCGGTTGCAGATCGTCCTAAACTATCTTATATACAGTAGAACCCCGCAAATCCGGACCCCGTAAATCCGGATCGGTTTGGTCAAGCGATGGAGAAACGATTTGGTTAATTTCCATTGCATAAACTTGTTTTATCGTCGTATTCTGAATAAAAAAAACTTTTTTCTGAAATCTTTTCGGAAGAATACCTTAAGCTTTCTGATTTACATTACACCCAATGAACTACTTATGCTCAAGCAGATGTGTGATCGTACGGCTCACAAAAGGTATAGAAAACTGGCACAGCAAATCATTACAAACTTTTTTATTACAAAGTAAACATTTTTACTGTCTGTAAATAATCAATAAGTTAAACATAAAGGTGATTTTCTGTATGTATGTTTTATTTTATTTCATTTTTTTCTTATTCTCCGGATAATCCGGATTTTCGGTAATCCGGATTGGGTCTGGTCTCAATTAATCCGAATTATCGGGGTTCTACTGTATATATATAAGGGAAAATATTAAAATTTGTACAAGGTATTTGAAAATAACGTTCCCATAGACTTAACATTATCATTCGGATCTTTTTTTAGCGACTAGTATAGCGCTCTTAAGGGAGAAAATTTATTTACGTATAAAATATCAAATTGAGTTTGCTTACAGTCATCGAACGTATTTCGAAATTAGAATCACGTTTTACTTCAAACATGCGGATAAATATGTAGAGAATTATTGAAAGAAGTTATAGGACGAATGGGATTTACGGACACTAAATATGTGCCCTTCTACGAATTATGTCTTCAAATAGAGTTTATTATAAGAGTTCATATTTACAGAGGAATAGTAAAAAGTTTTACGATATTACTTAAAAACATTTGAAGCAATCCATTCAACGCAAGTCACTAATCTCCGGATCCTTGTATAGCTGCATTCTATACGGTTCTAAATAATTTTTCCCATACTGTAAACAACAACAGCAAAAATATCTTAGTTTCACCCTACTGACTAATAATATTCATTTAAAAGCATTTATTCATATTTAAGGATTCAGAAATATGTGTGTTCAGAAAAATCACGATTGCATTTACGAGGATTTTCGATGGCTTTATTTTTCCTTAAGGGAGCGAATTTATTTCTATATAAAATATCAAACTAAAGTTGCTTACAATCATCTAAGGTATTTCAAAATTACAGTCACGTATTGCTTGAAACATGGGAATAAATATCTAGAGTAATATTGGAGGAATTTGTGGGGTAAATGGGGTTTACGAACATTAAATAGAGTGGTGATATGTGTCCTGTTACGAATTATGTCTTGAAATACAGTTTATTTTAAGAGTGCATATTTATAATATTCATGTTCTTTCTGTAATCTTTCTATTTACATCCTGAAGATGACTGAATGAAAATGATTTGAATCATTTCAATTTTTAATATATTTTAAATGAATTATTATTAAAGTAACGTCTTATAAGCAAAATAATTATTTATAATGTAAGTTCTTACCTTTTCGTTGTACAATATGTATCATTATTAAGATATAGAAATGTGCCCTTTCGTGAATTTTCTCTTGAAATACAGTGTATTACAAAAGTTCATATACATATATAAAATAAGAAATGTCTTCTGCCTGCCTGCTTGCCTGCCTGACCGCGGATAACGTCGAAATTACAATAGCCAGTTCTCTGAAATTTTTGTCACGTGTGGATGCTAACACTGGAAAATGCACTTCATAGCAGGCTTTTTCAATTTCTATTTATATTTTTAAAAAATTGAAAACTTACTTGGTGAGAGGATATTTTAAGCTTTACACGAATCCACTGTAACGAAGCAGCCGGGTTAGAGGTTATCTGCAATTAGCCACCAATCTGCGAAGCAGCTAGCCAATGAGAGCAAGCGGTAAATATGTGACTTAACGACTGCATTTCACGGCTGAATGCTACACTGTTAAAAATTTGAAACGTTTGCTGCATCGTGTCTGTACCGCTTTCATCGAAAACCATTACTTCACAGTATTATTGATAATTCTGATTGATTTAAATAGAGTTATTCTATAAAAGCGGTGGAGTGATGATGCAACAAAAGTTTCAAATTTTTAACAGTGTAGTAACAAATTGCACACGCACTTGTTAATTTTTCCTGTTTTGATGATTTTGTTTTTTCTAATTGATTTACAATCAATCTTCAAAATGCATCCAAAGTACAAAGAAAAAAAAATGCGGTATGATGAGCAAAAATGATGCAACAAAAGTTTCAAATTTTTAACAGCGTAGCAAGAAATTGCACACATACTTGTTAATTTTTTCATGTTTTGATGATTTTATTTTTCCTGATTGATTTACAATCGATCTTCAAAATGCATCGAAGGTACCAAAAGAAAAAAGTACTAAATTAGGTAATTATTCCTTTTATGTGTTCTTAGGGCTTGTTCAGATGTGCAGCACACGTCACGCGCGTGCTGAGAAGATTTTGCATAGAGTAGGTCTCATTGAAGAAAGGAATTTTAAAATAATTCAATTATTGCATTTTTTTCTGGTTCAAAACAGCTAAAATTAACGGCTATGTTTCTTTATTCTTTTTCGGCAGTATATTGATCACTAAATACATTACAAGCCATCTGTTCTGGAGAAGAGACAAAATGCATCGATTGTTGAGTACTTTATTGACTTACAGTACGAAATAGTCTTAATTTCGAAAAATTCATACATATATTTTTTTAAGTACAGGGTGTACCTTAAACTTAGTTCTCTCTCTTTTATGTATTATTAGAAGAAATCCACATAAAAATAAGTAACTTCCCTTTCATTCTATACATATTCCATTAGCTGGAATTCACAAACTTCAACAATAACCTTAAAGACTCATTAATGTTCAAGAACTCGGTAAATACCAGGTGACGAGAAAAGAAGATACCAGCTGCAAAAGTTCTCTGCCTGAAATATCTCAGGTAAGATTATTCATACGCGATCGATGAAGTTGAACGAAAAACATTCTTGAAAGTAAATATTTTTTTCACTGTAGAGTAGAGGAATTAAAAGTTTTTCTTTTGTAAAATATTGATCTCTAAAGACTTTACTAAACATGTATACGTCAAAATAAAAAAAAATGAATTGATTTTTGAGTACTTTATTGACTTATAGTACGGAGTATTTTGGACTTAATTTCGAAAAATTCATTTTTTTAAGTACAAGGTGTACCTTAAGCTTAGTTCTCTCTCTGTTATGTATTATTAAAAGAAATCCAATTAAAAATAAGTACATTTCCTTTCATTCTATCTATATTCCATTGGCTAACATTCACAAACTATAACATTAAAGTTTCATTAATGTTTAAGATCTAAGCAAATACCAGGTGACAAGAAAGGAAAGTAACGGCTGTAAAATTGTTGCCTTCCATTGTCTGAAATATCTCAGGTAAGATTATTTATACTCGATCGATTAAGTGGAACGAAAACAATTCTTGAAAGGTAAACTCTTCTTTTACTTTAGAATAGAGGAATTTAAAGTATTTTTTTCTGTAAAATACTGATCGCTAAATATTTTACAAACCATCTGTTCTTGAGAAGAGGCAAAATGCATTGATTTTTGAGTATTTTATTGACTTATAGCACAGAGCTCTTAATTTCTAAAAATCTATATATCTTTTAAGTACAGATTGTACCTTAATCCTAGTTCTTTCTCTGTTATTTATTATTAAAAGAAATCCACATAAAAATAAGTACACTGCCTTTCCTTCTATATGTATATTTCATTTTTTTGACATTTTGAGCATTGTATTGACTTATAGCACGAAGTATTTACTCTTAATTTCTAAAAATTCATATATATTTAAAGTACAGGTTGTACCTTAAACTTAGTTACTTCTCTGTTATGTATTATTAAAAGAAATCCACATAAAAATAAGTACACTGCCTTTCCTTCTATATGTATATTTCATTTACTGACATTTTGAGTATTTTATTGACTTATAGTACAGAGTATTCAGTCTTAATTTCTAAAAATTCATATATCTTTTAACCCCTTCCGGCACGGGTAAAATCTGTTAGTAAAATGAGAAATTATGGACTGACACCGAAATTCACAAACGAATTTTCATAAATATTTTGAATTCCTTAATTTAAGCTTTTATTATAAAAGCAAAATTTTACTAAAATATTATTGGTGCCATTTGCAAGTTTGGAATTAAAATTAAGTATCCCAGACCGGGCACAGTGTGCCGGAAAGGGTTAAGCACAGGTTGTACCTTAAACTTAGTTCTTTCTCTGTTATGTATTGTTAAAAGAAATTCACATAAAAATAAGTAAACGTCCTTTCAATTTATATATATTTCATTAGCTGAAATTTACAAACCTCAATGATAACATTAAAGATTCATTAATGTTCAAGATCTCGGCAAATACCAGGTGAGTAGCAAGGAAGATAACAGCTGCAAAATTGTTGCCTTCCACTGCCTGAAATATTTCAGATAACAATATTTATACGCGATCGATGATGAAGTGTAACGAAAAGAATTCTTGAAAGTTAAATCTTTTTTTCACTGTAGAGTAGAGGAATTTAAAGTTTTTCTTCTGCAAAATATTGATCGCCAAAGACTTTAGTAAACATGTGTACATCAAAATAAAGAAAATGCATTGATTTTTGAGTACTTTATTGATTTAAAGCACAAACTATTTAGTCTTAATTTCGAAAAAATCTTGTACTTTTTTAAGTAAAGGGTTTACCTTAAGAGCCTTTATTTTGAAAATCAGACAAAATGTGATAGTTGTATTTTTGATTTGCTTGATTTTTTTATATGTTGAAGCAGATCTTATTTAATGAATGGTGTACAATTTTGAAGCCCTGAAAAAAATTTCATCTTTTCTATAGAAAATATCAAAGTTCGAGGCTCTGAATGCCATTTTTATGAAAAATGAAATCCCAATATGTTTGGAGTGGTATATCTCTGGCAAGTATCAGCATCCCAAAATTCTTTTGGCATAAACGTATAGTATAACACTACCTGCTTATTAAAATTTATTTCTTTCCATGGGGCATTGTTATTTTACATTGTTATGTTGCTACAAAGTACAGTCAAAATGACGTTTTTGTCCTTTTTTGCTCTTAATATCTTATTTAAACTATAATACCCCAAAGTGTTTCTTATAGAATATGAAAGCGCACTACTAGGACAAGCTAAATAATACAGTCACCGCAATAAAAATCTTGACACTTGCGATTTTAGACGCTTTGTAAAATATCTAGAAATATACATAAGGAATTATTCTGAAACTCCAGGTATGTAAACAAAATAGTACAAGTCACATATTTTCGCGACGATTTTTCTCCAAAATCTAATAGGGGACCGTCAAAAAATATAAAAAGAACGAATATCTTTTGAATCATCCTGTCAAAACTAATGTAGCGAAAACGTTCAAACTTCAGATTTTGATTAAGTGGCTAATGGTAATAAACTGTATTCATTTATATGCGGATAGCATGTATACTCGTAGAAAAATTAAGGTTTTTATAAAAACGGTCCCAAATTTTTCAAAGTTTTTTACTTGTCATTTGCAGAGTTCTTAATATAAAACAATTTCTTTTCAGAAAATATGAGAAAGAACATGGCACATAATATTCTGTAATCAAAATTAAAAAACATTAATAATTGTATGAAAATTGAGCAGGTTTACTAACTAAATTTTCATTGCGCATGCGTCGATTCTATAAAAATTTAATTTGCATATTGTGTTAGCTAAGTGTATTGAGCAACTTTTGTTAAAATTTCACAATCATAGCTTGAAAATTCTGAAACTTATCGTCGAAAGAATTAGATGAAAATCCGTTATTCCCAAAATGAAGCAAAAAGATGAGGAGCTGTATCCAAATATAGTAATACGTGTAATATTGTGTAGACACCAATCAATGAAATATGGATACAGTTCCACTTCTTTTTCTTTTCCATGTTTTTGTACATATGTTCAACTATTGCGTGAAAATTTTTTTCATTCAACTGTGGCGCTTTTCTTAAATAAACTACTTTAAATGTTGCAGATTTTGGAAATTTTGAATATTTAACAGGTTATAACTACTAACAGCAACAATATCTCCGTGCAGTACTATATTATTTAGCTTGTCCTAGTAGTGCACTTTCATATTCTATAAGAAAAACTTTGGGGTATTATTGTTTAAGATATTGAGAGCGGAAAATGGACAAAAACATCATTTTGACTGTACTTTGTGGCAACACAACAATGTAAAATGACAATGCCCATGGAAACAAATAAATTTTAATAAGCAAGTAGTGTTATACTATAAGTTTATGCCAAAAAAATTTTGGGAGATTGCCAGAGATATACCAATCCAAACATATTGGGATATCATTTTTCATAAAAATGGTATTCACAAACGTAAATTTTGATATTTTCTGTAGGGAAGAGAAAAATTTTCAGGGATTCAAAATTGCAGATTAATCATTAAATATGATTTACTTCAACATAAAAAAATATCAAGGCATTTAAAAAATACAACTATCAAAACATTACTTTTTTTATCTGAATTTCAAAATAAGGGCTCTTAAACTTAGTTCACTTTCTGTTATGCATAATTAAAAGAAATCCACATAAAAATAAGTAAATTTCCATTCATTCTATATATATTCCATCAGATGACATTCACAAACGTCAACGATAACATTAAAGGTTCATTAATGTTCAAGATCTCGGTAAATACCAGGTGACGAGAAAGGAAGGTAACAGCCTGTGAAATTGTTGTCTTCCATTGCCTGAAGTATCTCAGGTAAGATTATTTATCAGGGTTGGCAAAAACCCAACTGACCCGAGTTTTTCTGGGTATTTGTGGCTTTTTCTGGGTATTTGTGGGCTTTTCTGGGTTTTAGTTTTAGTGTGGGTTTTTTTCTGTATATTTGTATATTTAATCTTAGATATGTGTGTACTCATTTAAAAATATACTTATTAATTTGCATTTTTTAATTACATCTGATCTATTTATTACTAATTAATATTATTTATAATGTCAGTTAATAATTTTATTCTATTCTGATAACAGTATTAATACTAATATCAATAGAAATCTTAAATCTAATATCAGAATAAGTTTATTAACTGATATAAAATAATTTTCATACTATTAATAATTTATGTTAATTATTATTAATACTATTATTGACTATTATTGATATTAATAATAATAGTACTATTATAATTAACTTAATACTATTAAGTGATAAAAGGTGTGTTCTTATCTCTTTTAAATATATTTTAGTTATCACAATGAATAATTAATTTTATTTGTAGTAACTGTAATAATTAAAATTGTTATAATAATTAGAAACTATGATAATTAAACTAGCTGGCTTTGCCTGTTAGCGGGGCTGGTCCGTTTATATGTAAATCTCGAAACGAACAAACTTCGAACCTGATCCCTGCTGCCTATGCCTCTGCATAACAGGTCAAAAGCATGCACTACTGGCCCCCTCCTTTTTAACAAATCGCTAATTTAGATGCACATCTCAAACCATATCTCCACTGCCTACAACACCATGTAGAGGATGCTGCGCATGCACAGAAGGATCCTTCCTTTTAAATAAATCTGTAATTGATGCGCAAATGTCGTGCCGAACATATCTCAAACTAGATTCCAGCTGCATACAGCACTGTATAGCAGGTATACTGCGCACACCACCAGGTAGTGCGCTATGTTTCTAACAAAAATATATTTGAACAAAACTCTGTTAAAAAACTTATCTGTAGACATATAAATTGAGGGAGTGGCATTTTAAAACAAGAAATTAAGATTTTTGCAGAAATTTTTACAGTATTTGACACAGATTCTTTCTTATAAATTTTTATCATGTGTTATAAGCTAAGCTATCTTAAAGTTTGAAACAGATCAAGCAATAATTTAAGATTTTTACAAAAATTAATAATAAAAAATAGTGGTGTTTGAGGGAAGGAGTGTTTGAATTTAAAAAAGCAGCTAACAATTATATTTTCAGCTTTTGATGAGCTGCAAAAAAATACAACCACACTGTCATGTTCTGTTAAGATTTGGAGAAATTTGATGAAATCAGAAGAATTGAAGTAAGAGAAGAAAATTATGCTGAAATGCTACAAACAGATCATCGGGACCGAGCATTTTTTAGCTAATATAATGGATGCAGAGTTTAGATGGGAAAGGTATAATTTAACAAAAGAGGAAGAAATAGATGAATGGATAATGCATTATCATTCAGAGTGGTTACCTGCGATATTGGCATTTTAAATTAAAGACATAGACTATTTTCCTAAATCACTTTTCTCAGAAAGTATTATGTCACAATTCTCAGAGCTTCAAAATGGTGGGAAATTCTTAAAGGAATAATACAGAAATAGAAAAACAAGTTAGTTTGCGATTTTTGTAGTTTTTCCAATCTCGGCATTCTGTTCCATCTAGCTCTGCTTCCATCAAGAGGATTTTCTCGACATTTGGATTCATATAGTCCAAATTACAAAACAGACTAGTGGGAAAAATTAGTAAAAATTTATAAATATTACCATAAAAATTAAAGTGAATGCGATTTTGATTGGTAAACTATAAAAAAGATCTATTATGACTATTTTGTATTACATTGCGAAACTTATTTGAAATATATTTTTAGAAAATAAATAAATTGAAAAAATAAATTATTCTGAAATAAACTATCACCTGATTACCACAAATATGACTGTGTTTTTTTATGTGATTTTGTAAAAGAAACCACCTAGATTTTCGGCTTAAAAGAAATTTTTTTGCAGGAGGAATTGCAGATTCAGAAATGATTTTTAGCAAAAACCCACTTTTAACAAAAACCCAGGCGGGTTTTTGTTGGTGGACCCTCCCAAAAAAACCCGGGTGGGTTTTCTTGGGCTGGGCCCACTTTGCCAACTCTGTTATTTATATGCAATCGATGAAGTGGAACGAAAACAGTTCTTGAAAGGTAATTTTTTTTTTGTATTGCAGAGGAATTTAAAGTTTTTCTTTTGTAAAATATTGATCGCTAAATACTTTGGAAACCATCTGTTCTGCAGAAGATACAAAATGCATTGATTTTTGAGTACTTTATTGACTTATCGCAAGGTTATTTAGTCTCACTTTTGAAAAACTCATCAGTTTTTTTTTTTTTTAAATACAAGGTATACATTGAAAATTAGTTCTCTCTCTGTTATGTATTATTTAAGGAAATCCACATAAAAATTAGTAAATTTTCTTTAATTCTATATATTTTCCATTAGCTGGCATTCTCATGCCTCTACTATAACATTAAAGATTCATTAATGTTCAAGAACTGGGCAAATATCAAGTGATGAGAAAGGAAGATAACAGCTGCGAAATTATTGCCTTCCATTGTCTGAAATATCTCAGGTAAGATTATTTATTCGCGATCGATGAAGTGGAACGAAAACAATTCCTGAAAGGTTAAACTCTTTTTTTACTTTCTCTCGGCTTCTGCTTTGTGCCGAGGCATTAAGGAGTAAAGCACCTGAAGTGCCGATCTCGAATCCGAGTAGATATCGAGTTCACCGTGACCTTTCCGAAGAGCGTCCAAAATCTCTTCCTTGATCGCATGGACCTCGGCTGCGAAAACAGTCGACCAGTCGGTTAGGCGGAACCTTCCCTCCGCAACACTTCCGTCCCTAGTGGCGAGGTGATAGGCTCAGCCCACCCTCTCACTAGCTAGTTTAGAACCATCCATATAATAAGTATACGGTGTTTTACGGATGAGTTCCGGCATCCATGGTATTCTATCTGAATAGCATCGTTGAGGCTGGTACTTCCATATCTTTACCATTTCTGACGAGAGACTTTGTCTGTCAATGCTCTCACCCTATCTTGTGAGAGCCTCGAAGTCGCGTTCGATACCAGCATAGAGGTCCAGGGGAATCACCCCAGACAAGACAATCAACGCATCCGTTGATACCGTGTTGCAACGTTTGGTGACACACATCATGAGATCTCTCTGAATACTCAACAGTCTCCTACGAAGAGCCACTTTGTTAGCATACCAAATAGGGGCCACGTACAAGACTATACGCTCGGCCATGACCGAGTAGACCACTTTACAAACATCAGACTTGAGTCCCCAGGAGGCTGTTGCCAATCTAGTTAGCTTGTAACGGACTTTGGTTGCCTTCTCTTGGACGAGATCGAAGTGCGGCATCCAAATGTAATCCCTGTCAAAAACCACTCCCAGGTATTTGATTTGTCTGGAGATCTTCACCACGTAATCCATCTTTCCCTTCGCTCATATGACAGTGTAAAAGCACTTATCGAAAAGCACTTGAACTCCAGGCTGCATCCTATCGCCAAAGCGTGAATCTCGTCGAGAAACCCAGCGGACAATGTCAGAGAACCTATGAAACGCCGTACAACATGCAAGGATGAGTATATCGTCGGCAAAAGACAAGTACGGTTAAAAACTCGGTAAATACCAGGTGAAGAAAAAAGAAGATAACAGTGCGAAATTGTGACCTTTTACTGCTCGAAATATTTGAAGTGTATTGTTGGAAGAAAGCAAGTGGAAAGAAAGCAATTCTTGAAAAGTAAAACTTTTTTTTTTCTGTAGAGGAATTTAATGTTTTTCATCTGCAAAATAGTGATCGCTAAATACATTACTAACCATCTGTTCTATAGAAAACACAAAATGTACTGATTTTTGAGTACTTTATTAACTTATAGCACGGAGCATTTAGTTTTAGAGTCGAAATATTAATATTTTTTAAAGTACAGTGTGTATCTTAAAAATCAATTAGCATATTTTATTAGTTATTATTATTATTATAATTTATTATTAAAAGAAATCTACAAGAAAAAAATGCCTTTCATTCCATATAATATTTCATTAGTTGATATTCTTCACAAACTTAACTATAACATTAAACTTTCATTAATGGTTAAGAACTCATTAAGTACCAGATGACGAGAAAGGTAGATAACAGCTGCAAAATCACTTCCTTCCACTGTTTGAAATATTTGATGTGGATTATTTATTCACGATCGATGAAGTGGAATGAAAACAATTCTTGAAAGGTAAATCTTTTTTTCACTGTAGAAGAATTTAAAGTTTTTCTTTGGTAAAGTATTGATCTCTAAATACGTTACTAACCATCTATTTTTGAGAAAAGACAAAATACACTTTTTTTTGAATACCTTATTGACTTATAGAACGGAGTATTTAGTCTTAATTTCGAAAAATTCATAATTTTTTTTAAGTACGGTGTGTATTTTAAATATCGAATAGCATATTTTTCTAGTTTTATTATTATTATTATTATTATTATTATTCATTATTAAAAGAAATCTTCAAGAAATGTATTTCATTCCATGTGTATTCTTCGTCGACATTCAGAAACTTAACGATAAAATTAAAGGTCCATGAATGTTTAAGAACTAGGTAAATTCCAGATGACGAGAACGGAAGATAACAGCCGCGAAATTGTTACCTTCCACTGCTCGAAATATTTCAGGTGTATTATTTATTCGCGATCGATGAAGTGGAACAAAAACAATGCTTTAAAGGTTTTTTTTTTTTTTTCATTGTGGAGGAATTTAAAGTTTTTCTTCTGCAAAATATTGATCGCTTAAGTACATTATTAATCATGCGTAATAAAAAATAAACAAAATGCAATGATTTTTGAGAACTTTATTGATTTGTAATAGCACGGTGTACTTAATTTAGAAAAAATTACGTACAAACAAATACTAATTCTACAAAAAGTATTGTAGAAAAAAGTTACTGGTGCCAAACGTCTAAAAATAAAGTCTACTCTTAAATGATGCATATAAAATTTGATTAGGGGGGGGGGGACATCTACATGTAAAAATTAACCCTCGCTTTGTTTTTTTCAACAATAGTGCCCAATTATGAAATGATAAATGAACTCTACACCCATTACTTAGCTTAAAAACAAATTTCCAGGCCATTCATATGATAGGTTTCTGAGAAATTAATTATTTTAAAATGAGCATAGTTTAGGAGGAAGTTCTGTACTCGATTGTTCACTGAGGGAGCCTCCTTCTCGATCAAGGTCGTATTCAAGCAGTCATTGAAGACTGCTAGATTACATAATAGCATAAGAAATCTTAAAATATCTAGTCACTTCAATCATAGACGGCTACTATCTTTTTGTTGCTTTTTGAGTAGCCATTTGCAGTAGAAACAACATGATGTAACACTGTAACGCTAATCAACCGACAAAATAAATTATGTTCAAATGAGAAGCAAGTACTGCAGATATGATGACATGAGAAACAAAAGTAAAGCTATCAGGTTTATTGTCGTTACGCGGCGATTAGGCGGTCCCTCGTCCTGATACCAGGTATCTAACCCGTTAAGCTGATGTAACTCGGCAGGTAGGTGTCTGATCATCGGTTAGAAAGAAAAAAAGCATAATTTAAAAACTACTTGGAATAAAAATTTGAAATTTTTGAAATCAGAACTTAATAAATCTAAATCCATAAAAAATTGTAGGTTGCAATTCACAATTTTTTCGAATATTAATTTCATAATTCATATAATCAAATTATAAAAATTCCAAATTCAGCGTATTTATGTTTGGATATTTTAGTATTATTGCTACATAAGAAATTAAAAGTGCAATTTCAGGAGATATTAATATAAACATGAAAATTTAATTTAACATTAGAAGCACTAAAATTTAATGTTCATAATTTAAAAACTTATCATTCAAATGACTTGAAATTTAGTATGTAGGTATAGTTTGAACCGAAGATTTGAAATATTTTTGTAAAATTGGGTATTGCCGTTGAACAAAAGAAGTTTGGGTTCGTTTAAATATGTGGATGGGCCCCTAAGCACATTTTATGTACATCATCTAAAAGTGGACTTATTTCTAATTGTTCGATACCATTAACTTCTATAATAAACTACGATGTTGTATGATAATTTGTTGAGAAGTTAGTAGGGGGTATTTACTTTTTTTTTCAAGGACTGTTCATGTTTCTTTTTGTGTATATACACCATTTTATTGAAACGTTACATATTATTATTACTTTTATTGAAACTTTACTTACTAGATTATCTTAGGTTCTTGGTTTAACTCCTTAAATCAAAAGTTAATTTTTCTTTAAAATAAAAAAATTGCAATTTACACCAGATTTTTTTAATACCAATTTTTCTTTAATTTCAACTTTAACCCGAAGTTTAAGTCATGAAACAAAGATAACGTTCCCATTTAAAAATACTGATATTTAAAAAAACTAGTGCTAAAAAAATGGTTGAAACTTTTCTTGTATCATATGATATCGATAGGCTTTAATAATTTAATATATATCTTCGTTTTGGATCAATTTTGAGTATCCCTCTTGCGGATAATGATAGAACTACTTAGCTCTATAAATGAATAAAGAGCGACCATTGCGGTATCTCAATATTGCCATTTGTGAAATTTATCGATTAAATAATTTAATCTATTTTTTGTATTTTAATATTTGCTCTTTTTTAAAATATTAATTAATTTTATAATTATAAATAACTTTAAATAGTGTTCATATGAATAACATTTAAAATTAAGGAATCTTTCTATATCATTGTATGGGCTTTTCAACAAGTTACGGAACTGTTGTAACACACTAGTTCGATTTCATGGCGAAATACGACATTATATGCACGTGGTTAAACAAGTTGGAGATTGCACGTCAAGCTTCGCAAATGAAGTACGTTCGTACTACAAAGAAGTTTTAAAAATACTCAGATATTTGTGTAGTAGTACACAGTACTTTGGATAAAGTACAGTATCTGAAATCTTTTTTGTCTCTCTGTATATACTACCTGCTTTCTATTATGTAAGAAGTAATTTGTAATAAACATCAATAACGAATATCAATTTCATAAAATGTGAAATAATTTAATATTATTAAAACGGGCTCCAAACAATGTGTCCTCCTGTACCATTATTTAATGGAATACTTTTGTGTAGCCCTGTAAATTAATAATAAATATTCTTTGAACCACAGATTGAACAGAATGTTTATTTTAGTATATGATTCATAGATGCATATCGATTGTATTATGTTCGAAAGAATGTAACACCATTAAAATACACTTGATTTTTTTTTCCATTGGTGGTCACGTAACGAAATAATTTTGACTGCCTCTGTAATTTAACTATGCATTCAGTTTTTATAAAATTTGAAGTGACTCGACAAAATTATGCAACAATTATATATTTTAAATTTTAAAATTGTAGTTGTAAATGGGTTGGGTAGTTTTGTCTCTGCTATATGCGGACGTACGGACGGACTGAACGATGACTATAGGTGCAAGATACTTACATAATTACGAACGCACCTAAAAACAATTAACGATTGTATACTCTGCGTATAATGGACAGTAACTAAACTTTAACTTAATTGACAATCGCAAAACTTGAGTTTATTCATAGCAATGTAAATTTCCTTTGAAAGTAAAAACTACTCATCTTTCGGTGCTGAAATCGGTTCTTCTTTTGATGATATTACATAATTTCCATTGTCTTCCACACATAAATCTAAAGACAACACTTAAGATTTATGAATTTTGAAGATCACACATAAGTACTAGATAACGACAAGAGGAGATAACAGTTCTAAGTTGCTGTCATTCATTGCTCTAAAGTGTCTGGGAGATTAAAAATTTTTTTATTTGATAAAGGGAATAATTCAAATCTTCTGACATTTTCTTTGTAATAAAGTATTTCTGTTCAATGAATTATTATTTTAATACATATTTTGCAAAAAATACTGGTTCTCTCAAAAGTCTTTCACATATTTTAAAATTAAATATAAAATCAAGTAATTGTCGTAGAGTAGCGCGGTTTGGAATAAAACGCATCTCAAGATGAAAAGTTTTTTTCAAACGAATGAAAATAATAAGTTTCAAACTTCGATTATAGATGGAGCTACATATATATTTACATTAAATTTCAATAATGCGTTTTTTTCTGATTTTTAGATTAGTTTTGATGCTGTGACGTATAAATGATGATTTTTAGCGAAAAAGCTAATTTCGTAAGTGGGTAATTTGAAAAAAAAAATATCATTACAGTTCTAAGGAACGTCTGTGCCAAGTACCAATAAATAAATAAATAAAAAAATAAATAAATAATTTTTTTTTTAAAACTTGAAACAGCATTTTGGAATGGTATAATAAATTTTTGTTGCTCGAGCTAAAAAGGGTACACACATTGAACAAATATTTGTCCTGTAACTGCTTTTGACAAATAATAAAATGGTCTGTAACTGATTGTCATGAGTTTTTAGTGTTTCTTTTTGATAATTTAAAGTCAGCGCCATCTATGAGCGACATTTGGAGCTAATTTTTTTAAATTATTATTTGAGGAAAACTTGAAGAAAACTTTTGATCTCGAGAAGCCTTTTAGCATAGGTCCCGACATCTCTTAATTATTTCGAAGTCTGACGCAAGGCAAACAAGTTTGAAATCGGAAAGTGTTTATAAGAAAATATGTCCTGTTTCAACATGGTACTTATTAGATTTCCTTTTAAAACCTTTTATTAAATAAAATTTCCGGTAGGAAACACGTTTGTCTGCGATTAGACTCCTGAATAATTAAGAGATGTTGACATCTATGCTTTTATTCCAAACCACACTCCTGTTTGGTATTTATTTGATTTTATACTAAATTTCAAAATATGTCAGATGATTTTCGGACACCCTATATATTTACTAAACAATATGCGAAACCGTTTCGTACAAATTTATTATTTCCTAATTATAATGTGAAGCAAAATGCAGATTAATAATAATAATGATAACACGAAAAATATAAAATATAAATAAATGAAAAATATAGACAGACACATTATGCGTTTTTCACATACAAGGTGTATCAGTACAACGATTATAAGCTTTGACGATAGATAGACTATACCCAGACGATGGGAAATCATTTAGCAGTGCATGGTCAAAAACACTTTCTTGAGTCGGTAGTGACGATACAAAACACAAGATACGAACAGAGTGAAAAAATATGTTTATTATTCTTAGTGCTGCAAAAATGTTGGAACAAAACTGGAAAGTGCTGAGGAGCTTGTTGCACTAATCGTCGCAGCTGCTGGAGAAGTACAGGATACGCCTGGTATTCTCCAGAACATTAGATTTTCCATGCGCAAGAGATGTGCATACGGCTTGGTGTCATAATTCCGACATCATCTTTGATGACGATCATTGTCTCTTTTTTGTTATGATTTCTTAGTTTTATGCTTTACTAAGAATTGTATATGTTTTTTCTCACCCTATTCAGGTTCTGTTGCGTTTTGCGGCGTTACTACGGTTCCAGAACAATATTTCCGACCATGCATTCCTGTATGACTTAGCACCGTCTAGGTGTACTCTATCTGTCCTGAAAGTTTGTAACCGCTGTATTTTATTTACAGCGCCGACTGAAGTGAGGATAACAGTATAATATTGTTAAAAAACTACATAAATAGGAAACGAATTCTTTAACGTCTGTTTTATTTTCCTGTTAAAAATGACTAGTTTTATAAATTATTGTTTATGGTAAAAAGCATTCTCACCTGTTGCTCTTTCTCATATTCCAACTTGATACGAGATTCTATGAAAAACCTCGTTCCTGCAAAAGTCTTGTCATGAGAAGCATCTGTAACACGTCTGTGGAAATATCCAATGAGGGTGCCACATGTTAAGAACACTGCACAGGCTCCAACCTGTAAAATAAAAAGATATAGAAGTTTTAAACTCTTGGTACAAGCAAACTTGTAAAAAACATATTATTTTAATCAAAGCGGGCTTCTTTCTACACAAGCTCTTTGAGCACATAGCCATGTTTAATGCCTCCTTTAGACACTGAACAAGAGTTTTGCTTTAGCTAATCTGGAAAAAGAAAAGGTTATTACCAAGCTGAATTTAGTTTTATGAAATGCCGAATGAAGTTTTAATATTCACTACTTTTTATTATCAGTATTGAATTAAGTTCCTTATAAATAGATAAGGATAACATTAAAAAAAAGAGTTATACAGAATAGCAATATTTGATATTATTACGATTATTAGATTCATATCTCTTTTAACTTTTATGGCACATCCATTCATACTTTTCTAGTATATACGGCTATAATCAACCCTAATTTGCATAGTTTTTTACAAAGTCTTATTATTCTTTCAGCAATGATTTTCTTTTAATAATACAGTTAACTCCTTCGCGATGTTTAGTTTTTAATCTTTACCACCAGTTTTTCAAAGCAGAAAATTTTCTGAACTTGAATCACGAAAATGCTCCAATTAAATAAGATAAACTTTACAATAAAAAATAACTGGTGGGAATAATGAAGAATTCTGAGAATTTTAAATGCCACGTACAACAGTCGCTCGTCCCAAAGGGGTTAATAATATATATGTTTATTGTACGGTACTCTCTGAACGTGAGTAATACTCGCACTTGACCGTTTATTAATTTTTCAAAACTGTGTCATGCATGAACTTTTGACCCACTTTCTATAGGTAATATAAGTTTTAAACTGATATTATCTCTTTTAATTAAAAAATTGTTTTTTTTTTTCGATTTCACAAAAAATTCTCTCTATTTCTGCACACTGGAATGATTTTACCCATTAACGAACTTGACCGAGATTTTATGCCCTTTGATTTTATGTATCAGTTTGAAAGAGATTTGAACAGACTTATAGAAGCTATCGTGTCCATAAAAAAAGGATATATAAATATATAGATAGATAGACAGATAGATCGATAAAGTTTTTTACTGATGATAGTTTGGGGGCTTAGGGATCATGATCGGTGTAGATCTGGAAAACATTTTCAGAAGTTGCAACATAGGGAAGATCGTAATAGGCAGTATTTCATATGAAATCTACCTAAGTGTATATTTATTAAAAGTACATTCAATAAGAAAATTGAATAATTATAAACATATTGTTCAAAATTTAATTGCTGGTTGACGGTGTAAAAAATTTAGTGATGATGGGCAATTGTTTGCAGAAGCAGAATTTTTTTAATGAATTTTTATGTAAAGAAAAATTACGATCTCGATTTCTTTTTCAAATTTAACAGTTCTCATCAGTGACGAATTGCATTCTATTGCTTTTTCAACTAGTTGTTGATGATGTTTCAAAAATTTTCCCGTTAACTTTTTAAAAAAATATTTCAACTGCAATAAAAATTTGAAAAAAAATGAAGAATTGAAAATAAAATCTACATAAAAAAAGAAAAATACCCATCTGTACTTTCCTTCAACACAAGGACTTAATTTCTCGCAATTTAGGCCATACATTAATACAGTAGGCTATACAGTAGATATGTGTCCATTGCCAAGTAGTTTATAGAATTAGTAAACTTTGTAAAAAAAAAAAATATATATTCGTTATAAAACAAAATTCGCGAATAACCAAGTATTCACAAATGTTGAATTGTTCTACATTTCCGATTTTATAAATAACTAGCATATAACCCCGTCAAAATGACGGAATTTTCACTTGCATTTCATCTTTTTAATACTTCATACAAACAAACAGAATGCAGATTTTATTTTTGAAGAGTTTGTAATGTAAAAAAGCACATTTTAAAAATAGCACTAAATTTCTACAAATACAAATGTTTTTTTTTTTTTTTTTTACTTGATATTTAGTTTTTGAATAAATTTTGATTTCAAAACAAAGAACAGTATTTATTACAATAATAATGATAATTGGCAAAATAAAACTCAATTTCTGAAGATTTCACAAAACATTTAAATTAAATATTGAAGTTTTTAAAATTTTAAAATACATTCTTTATCTTTATTATGATTCGGCAGCGATTTTAGTCGTGGGTATATGATAGATTCTTAGTTCGATGCTTTTAGGCATCGATTATGAAGTTTTGAGTTTTCTTTTTAAATTTAGATTTGGTGCCATCTATACGCAGTTAATATACACAAAACAACTTTTTTTTTTTTTTTAAATCGTAGTTTCTTATAGAAAATACGGCTATTTTCTATAGTAGGAGGCATTGATTTAAATCAAAATCAATTTTTAAAAACTCCAGCTTGCAACTTTAAAAATTCAATCCGTAAGTTATAAAAACCAAAATTATTATTATTGTTTCTTTTGTAAAATTTTAAATTAAATCTACCAGTTTTTAAAGCTTAGATTATATCCATTCGAAATTTGCTTACTTTGTAAACGAAATTTGTATTTTTTATCAAATGCCATTTAAATGTAAGGAGTATATAATATCATAAATTAAATAAAAATCATCAAATTTTAATTTAAGAGCAATTTTGATTTATTTGCATGCATTGCATCAAAGCAGATAAAGTTTTAATTTAAGACCATGTGAAAAATTAATTTTCAGTTATACTAATGCAGTCAAAATGATATCTTATATATCCATAACAACTTGAAGAAAAAAAAGAGCTTATTTATTTAAATAGAAAACAAAATTTAAAAAAATTAACCGGATAAATGCTAGCATTTAAAAAATAATAATAATAATAAAACTAAATTTAAATTCATCTAAATCTAAATTTATCTTTTATAATATATTCCCAAAAAGGCTTCTAAAATAGTTCATAGATGGCAGCACTAAAGTTGTGAGAGACGGTACTAGAGTGATAAATAAAATACGATCGTACTCAGATAATAAAAAACTTTTCCACTTCCACTGTTATCTTTATGTATTTTAATTGGATTTGATATACATGTTTTATATGAAAATATGCTGAAAAAACATTATTTGAAGTGGAAGAAATTTTAAAAGCATCATTTTAGCATCTGTTTTCAATTAAGCCTAACGTGGCGTCTAGCAGCGGTTGAATCCAGATAGGAGTGGTATAACCTGGAACTGTTCTACACATTTCTTCAGACGCATTTTATTATAAGTAGATTAGAACTCGCGAATGCTAAATGCTAGATTGTTGAGGGCTACTGTATATAAAACATATTGATGAAACTTAGAAGAAAGTAGTTCAAAAATCGATTATGAAATTCCATGTGTATGAACAAGTAATATATGGGCTGCAATGAAAGAGTGTAACAAAATTACTGCCTTCCCTATATTTTTATAATATATAGATGACTCTGTTGCCATTTTCGGCAAAATATTTCAGGATATTTTGCCGAACATGAAAAGAAGCGAAGTACTTTGACGCGGTTTAGTAATCTTTTAGGCAGGTATTAGAAATTGTTCTCACTAGAGATGCTTTTTATATACGTTATAAAATTTTTTGTTAATGTGCTATTAATGTCATCGCGAACTTATTTATATTGTGTTGTATTTATTAAATATGTGACTGTTTTACCTGTCTTAAGTGTTTCAAGTGACCAACACTCTAACATGACTATATAAAGTATCATTAAATTCCTTTAATGAAGTTAAATTTCTGGTTTCATTTGATTGAAAAAAAGACAGGTTAACAGCTATGTAAGGGATGGAAAACATAAACCTTCTACATACCTCTTTTGCAAGTCCATCAGTATCGGTATTTGCTAAGACAGCTTCAAGACCCAACTGTGAAAGCGCTGTGATGATGGCCATCACCGAAGCCACAAGCAACGGCAGTGACAACATAGTGTGAGACACAAACACCGCTAGGTAGACGAAGAGAGCGTTGTCTGTCGCACGTCGATCGCTTCGGTGGTACGAACACACCAGTAGAACGGCGAGGAGGCAGAGCCACACCGCGGCAGACACTAACCAGGAGCAGTGTGCGAAGGAGCGATCTAGGGGTAGGAGGCACGCAAAGAGCAGAGTAAGGATGCCCAGGACAGAAGATAAGGTGAATATCCGGACATGGTCGCCCCAAATATCCTGAAAAGAGAAGAAAAGAGCTGATGATAGTGATAGTTTTTTAATAGTATTTATTTTGATGTTGTTGTCATGTAGATTTATTTAGAAAGATAAATTCACTAAAATAGTCCTAAAGTTATATATTGTAAATAAGTCACTACATGTAGTTTTAACCTCTTGAGGAGCGGTCGTATGTCTATGAAGTTACTTAATTTTAATTCTCAAAAACTCCGCCGGAACCGGAATTTTGGTAAAGAAAATTTCGGTTCATTAGATGCGTGAAATATAGCTTTTTTCTTATTTAAAAGTAACGTTGTTTTAAAATTCCGGTGTCAGAAATTAATTCCAATATTTAAGCAATGGAATTGATCTGCGCCGCTAAGTGTTAACATGATATAACAAGCAAGAAAAATCATTCGTTAAGCATAGATTATGAAGCACTTTCCAACACTTCTTGAAATCTTTAACAAAATTCCGTTATACAGGGAAATAACATATTATTGTCCATATCCAAATATGTATTCCAATACTTTTGAAAAGATCTGCATTTTATCTGCCGGTTAATATACAGACTATATAATGGTAAAATTTAGTTTAGCAAGAAAGCTCCTAACTGGTTGAAATTATCCTTTCAATAATTTATACTAATAGATGGAAACATAATTGAATACTTTTGTTTAGCCCAGTAAAATACATAGTATCTTTAATACACGAAATCATTTTGCTAAAGTTCAGTTTAAAAATAAATTATCTTTAAGCTACTTAAATCAAATTTCCAGAAATTATCATCCAAAAGAGACCATGTATCCAATTCTTTGCATGGCCCTGTATATCATTTTATCTATATTCTACAAACGTTTCTTAGTAAATAAATGCAGTTCATGGTAAAAAGGCATAATGTATTTAAAAACCATCTTTAAGTAAATTACGCTCATAATAAGTAAACTTTCAGATATCATTTGTGTAACCCTGTATACCTAAATTGTGTAACAATTAGCATTTCTATAAACCATATAATATGCATACATCTAGTGAAACTTAGAAGCACGTATCACAATTAAAAATGCATTCATCCATCTAATAGCCATCTTCCATAATATAACAGGAATCCGGATAGAATATACTACTTGAAATCTTTTGTGTGTCCCTGTAATTGCTATGCACTACGTATTATGCATGAAATAACTCATATTAATCCTCAGCAACGTATATCAATTTGATTATACATGAAATCGTTTACCATAATTAAAATATGTCGCAAACAATTCCGCCCTTTAATATTATGTATTGCAATTCTTTTGTGTGGGCCTGTAAATGAATAATAACTATTCTTTTCATTTCATACTTTACAAAATGCGTATTTTAATGCACTTTATAGATGCATATAAATTTGACGATGTTTGACAGGGTGTAACATCTTGAAAATTCATTTGAAACGATTTTCCCCCATAAGCTGTGATGTAGTGGAAAACTTTTGGCTGTCCCTGTAATTAAACTAATCAAGGCAAAAACTTCATTTTCAATAGAATTCGCGCTTGGGTAAATGCCATTAAGGTCCAAAAATTTCATGATAATCGCAGTATATTTACGAGAGTTAGAGCGCGGCCAGACGGACAGACAAACTGAATGCATAAGCACTTTTCAACTTAGGGATTGAAAAACAGGGTTTCATTCCCGTGTTGCGTTTGCAACAATGCAAGATATGTGCAAGTGCGCTTTTATGTCCATTTCAGTCTACATCTGAATGGAAACTGACTTTCTTCTGATTCAGCCGCACTCACAGGCAACTTCAATAAGGAAGTGGCCTTGGAGTAATTTTAGTTATTTCAGTAAACAAGTGCAATGTCCAATATTATAAGAAATTATTTCAATAAACAATGCAATAAAGTTTTTCAATAATGTTAGTGATGATTTATGCTAAAAGAAATTATTATTTATAAATGATAGAATGTTATAATATAAACAGGCAGTATTACATGCCTCTTGAAATGAAAGTACGACACGGGTTCAGGTAATACCCGTCTCGAACATTTTGCTTAGTGTCGACCAAAACCCCAATCCCTATAAGACACGAAGTGACCGAGAATTTACTCGTATTTTAATACAATTGTGGAAAAATAGTCTACTTGGTATAGTAGTTACTTAAAAAATATAAATATCCTCTGAGAACAGTTGAAAGTAAATTCGAAATTTGGGGGCGAAGCGAAGAGATGAGGCGAAAAGCATTTAAAAAACTCCTAAATTACGATGTCAATGCAATCTTAGGAAATAATAAACCGATAACAAAAGTAATATTTGCGAATCAATGATGATATTGTCTTATCCTACACAGGGTGGTATGCTGCTGGCAGGCAGGTCTTATGCTGGTGCCACAACCACTTGGATTTTGCAAGAACAACAAGTGTTATAAAAATGCCTTTAAAAATTCCTAAATTGCGTTTCTATAAAACATTAGGAAATACCAAGCCGATTTCAAAATTAATCATGGCAGTTTCTGTTTGAACATAGGAGAGCCATAGGAGCCATAGGAGACCGTTAGAGATAAAGCTTGGAATTTGACATGATGGTTAATTTTAAGATGCAAATTCGTACCTAGAAGATTTTTCAAAAAAATACTTAAATGGGCATAAAATCTTCACAATACTTTCTAAATCATCATTTATTAAGAATTACTTTTAGTTCTTCTTTTTAATTGAAATTTCATATCTGCCTAATGCAGTGTAATAATGAAATTAATAATACTTTCAAAGCATTATTAATTTCATTATAAATAAATGATTATTTACAAATTATCATTTATTTAGAATTACTTTTAGTTCTTTTTATTAATTGAAGCCTCATTTCTGCCTAATGCAGTGTAGTAATGAAATTTAGTCAAGTTTGGTTTAATTAATAATTTTTGAAATATTTTTATAAGTATAATTCCTTCTAATAAAAATTAGACATTCAAATATCACTCGGCATATTTCTAACTATTACTCGAGCAAAGCCGCGGAGTTTGCTAGCAATCCATAAAATAAAAAAAACTTTAATAAAAAAATCCGCGAAATAAAGTATGTGTAATAAAAATAATCCAAAAAATAAAATAACTGTAATAGAAATAATTAGCAAAATAAATAAAATATCCTTTTCAAATAAATATTTTTAAAATAACAAAATAAACAATTGTTCTGGGATAAATAATTTTAAAGAAATATATTTTAATGATTTTAATTGCACTTAGTAAAAAATGTATGCTTTGAAATACCTTCAAGTTGAAAGTATTTATAAATATCTGAACTACATTCAGGAAGTTAATAAGGAAATGGTATTGAAATTGATAAAGTTTATTCCCAGATAAAATTGAATTAAAATTCGAGTAAGAGTTACATGAAGTTACGTGACATCTCCCGCAATTCATTATAATTGTACAAATTGGTCTAATCAAAAAAAGAAACTTGGAGTCGAATACGAAATCATATATTTGTCAGAAGAATTTGATGAGGTATTTTGTCGTGTTTGGGGAAATAAATACTGACAAATAAACTTTACTGTAAATTGGTTAAATTAAAGCAGCAGCAGTAACTGACTTGATACACAATAAATGAAAACAGAATATACTCCTGGTAAGAAATGTCAAAAGAATATACAAAAATATATGGATTCATTTGGAATTTAGTGTACTTTACACTATAAGGCACATGAGTGATTCGTAAGATGTGTGTCATTTATATTATTATTATTATCATTATCATTATTATTATTATTCCGCTATGACTTTTAACAAGCAGATTTTTTAAGTTATTTTCACTTTCAAAAACGATATCCGAAAGTGAAAGTATTTTTATAAAAAAAAATCTGCAACCAAAATTGATAAGGTAAACTAGTCAGACGTGGCAATCCAAAACTTTCTTCTATCTTATGCGTATTGATACTTCTTGAAAAATGCGGCATAGCGGCGCCACCAGTCAGCTGTTTTAAACAAATATAAATCAGCGACAACTTATCTCTATTTATAACTGAATCTGAAGCTTGATGAAAATCCGAGCATTAATTTTTAAGACAGAGTTACTGTAAAATCCTTTTTTAAAAATCAGCATAACAGCGCCACATGTTGGGTGATGAACACCACAACGTAATCAGGGCCATGTTATATCAGGTACTAACTAAATACAAAGTTTTACGAAAATCCATGCTGTAGTTTTTGAAATATTGCTAATGTGGTTATTGTAAACAATGCACCATAGCATTGTCACTTGTTGAACAATATACACCAAAAAAGTAATCAAATCTACTTTATATCATGGTCTAACAGAATATAACATTTTGTGAAATTTTATGCATTATTTTTTGAGAGAGAGCGCCCACAAAAATTTTGTCACATACAGACAGACATACTCAGATGCAGACATTTCGTAAAAACGTGTTTTTCGGGTTCTCTGACCCCTGAAACGAGTAAATCCGTCGATAACCGGATTTCGAAAATTTTCATAAACTAATACCTTCTTACTTTCTTCTTGTAAATATAGAAGAAAGTAAAAATGTATGCAACGAACTACCTTCAAGCGGAAAGTGTCTATCAATATCTCAACTACATTTAGGAAGTTAATAAGGACTTGGTATGCAAATTAATAAAGTTTGTTCCCAAATTAAACTGAGTCTAAGTAAAGCAAGAATTACATGAAATTATGTGACTTCTTTGTGTAGCCCTCCCGCAATTCATTCTAATTGCACACATTGGTTTATCAAGAAAAGGAACTTGGAGTGAAATACGAAAAACAGATAAGGTAAGTGTAACAGTAGTGGGCCACGTACCTATAGTGGGCCACCAGTTTTCAAAGTTGAAAAACAAGTTTTCTAGTCACCCCTGACAGATAACAAACTAACTGCTGTTTGGCTGGAACCCTTATCTGTTATCAGACAAAGGGACAACTTCAGTATTCCGATAGTCTTTCAGTTGGAAGGTTGTTTTTCTCCCAGTCTCAAAATACAAGGATTTTGGGGCTCATTCTTGCTGCTTTCCTTAAGAGGTAAGTTTTCATTCAATTTTTTTTCTTTAAACGTATATGGTATTTTATATTAAAATATCACATTTCTAATACACTGAATAAATGAATACTTTATTCCATATGCTTAAAAGGTATAAAACTAACATATTATTAAGTTTGGGGGGTGGTCCACTTCTGGGTCATTAAATTTCAATTTGTTCCAGTAGTGGGCCACCTGGCCTACTACTGGTACACACTTCTGGATCATTAAATTTTAGCTTATTCCAGTAGTGGTCCAGATGGCCCACTACTGGTGCACACGTGACCCACTACTGGAACAACCAAGAACAACAGGAACAACCATGATTTTCCTAATATGTTTGTAGTATTTTATGTATATTTTATTATATATGTTTATTATATTGCAGGATAATTGTGAAAAGAAAGGAGTAAAATTATACAGAAGAACAACTGAAAAGTGCAATTACGGATGTGGAGAAAGGAAAGACAGTACGTTCTGTAGCCAAGCAGTATAATATTGCAAAAACAACTTTGCAAAGGAAATTGAAAGGAGGAGTCAAATTAGCTACACAAAGAGGCCCAAGTACATTGTTTACCAACGACCAGGAAGACAACATTGTTTTGTGGATTAAAAGCATGGCCAGTAAAGGATTTCCTATTACAAAAGAAATACTCATGACTAACGTAATAAAATGGGCCAAAGAGCATAAATTCACTTTCCCTGGAGAAAATAGTCTTCCTGGACGAAAATGGTATGAGAGTTTTTTAAAACGCCATCCTAACAATAAACTGCGTACCAACTAAAATTTCACAACGAGCAGGAAAGAAGTGTCACAGAAGAGTATAAATGATTGGTTTCTAGAGGTTGAGACTTACATAAAAAACAAAAAACTGGACAATGTCTTGTGTAACTCCCAGAGGGTTTTCAATTGTGATGAGACAGATTTTTTTTTTTTTTAATCCAAAGCCAGGAAAATTTCTTGTTGAAAGAGGATCAAAAAAGATGTATACCACTGCTGGAGGTGATGAAAAACTTAATTTCACTGTTCTTTTAACAGCCAATGCAGCTGGTGAACTTGCAACACCAATGATCGTTTATAGGTAAACATGTCTAAAATCATAAATCTAATAAATTAAACCTTTAAATTGTTAAATATGTTTTATATCCTACTTTTTTGTCTTTCCAATTTTCAGGTATGAATCAAACCCATCCTCAACAAATTGCAAAGGCCATGCCTTCTGATTGAGTTATTGGAAAGTCGGAAAATGGACAAAAATGACTCAAGAAACATTTTAGGAGTATGTGAGAAACATTTTTAAGACATATTTAAAGAAGCATAACATAGAGAAACCTGTACTGTTATTTATGGATGGACACACTTCTCACATATCTATAAACTTAAGCACCTTCTGTATAACTCATTGAATTGAAATGGTAGCTTTGCTCCCAAATGCCACACATCTGATGCAACCTATGGACGTTGCTATTTTCCATATTCTTAAAAGCACTTGGCGGCAGGATGTAGTGAACTTCAGAATAACCCATGAAGGCAAACAACTACAGAAACATGAATTTCCACCAGTTCTAAAGTCATCTTTAGATCGCTTAACTCTTGCAAAAATTGTCAGTGGATTCCGTACATGTGGACTGGTTCCATGGGATCCAAAGAAAGTAATTGTTGAATCCAAAGTAAGAACAAAGAAAGTAGTAATATCATCAATAAAGGAAAGCAAAATGGCCTCTTTTTTGGATATTTTCGAAGAAAAAATTGGAGAAGAAAAAATGAAATCTTTCTTAGAAAATAAAGGTGAATGGAAAGGCCCTGTGGAGCAAACAGATCTTTATTACTTATGGCTGGAGACGAAGGAAACATTGAACAAGTAACCAGTTTTCCAGGTAAACTATCACAAAATAATTTTGGTACTAAGCACTTAAAATTGGTATATTTTTTTACTATTATTTATAAAAAATTTCTATTTATTTATTAAACATTTTATTTTTTATAGAGTGCACCAGTCATATCTATTGAGTCGGCATGCAATGCAGAATCAATTGACACTGTTGAATATGCTGATGCTGAAGTGGATATTCCAAAAGGATCAACCGGGCCAGTTGCTGAACCATCTAAAAATGTACCATCTCCCTTTAAAAGAGTTCTTTTCTGGCCAGAAAGAGAAGATAAAACAAAGAAAAGGAGAAAGCGAGAGAAACTTCCTGCAATTGTGACTTCTCCTCAAATGCTCTAATATTTTATAAAGAGAGAAGATATTAAAAATGCTAAAGCTGCAGAAAAAAAAGAAAAGAAAAAAGAAAAATTCAAAAGGAAGAGTTGAAGAAAGTATCCAATGAAAAAAAAAAGAGCCAATGAAATGGCTGTAAAAGAAAAATAAATGCAGTTAAATTTAAATCCCTCTCACATTTTTTTTTTCTTTTTCTTTTTTTTTTTTTTTTTTTTTTTTATAAATATAATATAAATATAATATAGTTTTGCAATCATTTCAGCATTTAATTACCCTTTTTATTATGAATATCTTATTATTTATCACTACTGCAACTTAACAAATAGGGTAGATATAGTCTTTTAAGTTATAAAATATTACAGACTGTTCGAAAAAAACTAAAGAGAAGCTGAAATTATTTTACGTAATCATCAAAACTTCCAAGTATGATTTTATTATTGTGTATATTTAAGTATAGATATGTAAAAAATGTTATAACCTCTGTACAGTACACATTAAACTCAAGAAGAGAATGGCCCACTTCTGGGGAGCCCACTACTGGGGCATCAGAAATTTACTATGCCCACTACTGGAACATAGAGGAAGGTAACATTTTTTATTTTTCAATTTTTCTAAAGAATATATTTAAAAAATTTGAATGTTTATTCTGATACATGAAGGTAAGGACTAGGCTAAAAATATATGTGTTTTTTGGAATTCACGAACATATTAATAATAAGTAGACAAATGTCCTTAAGTGGCCCATTACTGGTGCATTTACCTTATTTGTCAGAGGAATTTGATGAGGTTTTTTTTGTCGTGTTCGGGGATATCAATAGTGACAAATAAGCTGTGGTGTAAACTGGGCTAATTGAAGCAGCAGCAGTTGCTGATTTGATATATAGTCAATGAAAACAAAATATAAATCCTGGTAACAAATGTCAAAAGCATATGCAAAAATATATCTATTCATTTAAAATTTGAATTTCTTTATATTGTAAGGCAAACGAGTGATTCGTAAGATGTGTTTTATTTCAATTATTATTATTATTATTTGTTATTATAATTATTACTATTATTGTTATTATTATTATGCTATGATTTTAAACTATCCGATTTTTTAAGTTACTTTCATTTTTGAAAACGGTTTCACAAAGTATTTTATTAAAAAAATCTGCATGCGTAATTGAAAAGGTAACCTAGTCAGACGTGGCAATCCTAAAACTTTCTTCGATCTTATGCATATTAATACTTCCTGATAAATAAATACAGCATAGCAGCGCCTCCGGTTAGCTGGTTTAAACAAATATCTAACCAGCAGCAATTTATCTCAATTTATAACAAAATCTGAAGTTTATGAAAATCCGTGCATTAGTTCTTAAGATAGAGCTACTGTAAAATCATCTTAAGAAAATTAGCATAACAGCGCCAAATGTTGAGTGACGAACACACAACGTAATCAGAACCATGCTGTATCAAGTACTAACTAATTACAAAATTTTATGAAAATTCATGCCCTAGTTCTTGAGATATGGCTGTTGTAGAAATCGTGAAAAAGGCATCATAGCAGCGCCACTTGTTGAACGATATACACCAAAAACTAATAAGATTTACTTTATATCAAGATCTAACAAAATATAAAGTTTTGTAAAATTCCTTGTTTTAGTTCTTGAGATAGAGCGCCCACACACACTGGTGTCCAAAAGTTAAGCATAATTGGTAATTAAGAAAGTAATGAAAGAAATATAAATCGAAATGTGGTGAAACTCCAGGTGTGTAAACAAAATAGTACGCGTCATATATTTTCGCGAAGAGTTTTCCCCGAAATCGAACAGGGGACCGTCAACAAATTGAAAAAGAACGAAGATCTTTTGGATAACCCTGTCAAAACTAATGTAGCAAAAGCGTTCAAACTGCAGATTATAATTAAGTGGCTTATTGTTATGTACTGTGTTTATTCAGAATTTTCAGAATTTTCAAGCTATGTTTTTCAAACTTTTACAGAAGTTGCTCTATACATTTAGCTAACACAATATGCAAATGAAATTTTGATATCGTTGACGCATGCGCAATGAAAAATTATTTACTAAACATACTTATTTTTCATACAATTTTTATTATTTTTAAATTCTGATGACAGGGTATTGTGTACAATGATGTTTGTCAAATTTTCAGAAAAGAATATTATTTTATATTAAGAACTCTGCAAATTATAAGCAAAAAACTTAGGACTGTTTTTATAAAAACCTTAATTTCTCTACGAGTATACATGCTATCCTTATAAAAATAAACACAGTACATAACAATAATCTGCATATTATAATCTGCAGTTTGAACGCTTTTGCTACATTAGTTTTGACAGGGTTATCCAAAAGATCTTCGTTCTTTTTCAATTTGTTGACGGTCCCCTGTTCGATTTCAGGGAAAACTCTTCGCGGAAATATATGACGCGTACTATTTTGTTTACACACCTGGAATTTCACCACATTTCGATTTATATTTCTTTCATTACTTACTTAATTACCAATTATGCTTAACTTTTGGACACCAGTGTAAGTTTTGTCACAGACAGACAGAAAGACATTTTGTAAAAACAAGTCTTTTGGGTTCTCTGACCCCTAAAACGTGTAATCCGTCGAAAACCGGATTTCGAAATTTTTAATGAATCCAATCCTTTCTTCTTGAAACGATAGAAGAAAGTAAAAATGTATGCAACGAGCTACCTTCAGACGGAAAATGTTTATCAATGTCTCAACCACATTTAGGAAGTCAATAAAGACATGGTATGCAAATTGATAAAGTTTGTTCCCAGATAAAATTGAGTCACAGTAAAGCAAGAATTACATGAAATTATGTGACTTCTTTATGTAGTCCTCCCGCAATTCATTCTAAATGCAGAAATTGGACTTATCAAGAAAAGGAACTTGGAGCCGATTACGAAAAACAGATATTTGTCAGAAGAATTTTGGTGAGCTATTTTGTCGTTTTTTGGGAAATCAATACTGACAAATACACTGTACTGTAAATTAGACTAATTAAAGCGGCAGCAATAGCGCACTTGTTACACAGTTGATGAAAACAAAAGATACTTTAGGTAGCAAATATCAAAAAGTTGGAAATTGCACGTTAAGCATAGTAAATGAGGTGCTTTCGTACGAAAACGAAGTTTTAAAAATATTCAGATCTTGCTGTTATAGTAAACAATACTTCGGATATAGTATAGTGGTCGAAATCTTTTTTGTGTTCCTATAAATATACAGGAAATAACTTTTACTACACCTCAGCAACGTATGTAATATTCATAAAATAGGAAATAGTTTAATATAATTAAAACACGCCCCAAACAATGTTTCTCCGTATAGCATTATGTAGTGGAATACTTTTGTGTGGGGCCCTGTAATTTAATAATAAATATTCTTTACATGACAGATTGTATAGAATGTATATTTTAGTATATATATTTGATAGGTTCATGTCAATTTTATTATGTTCGAATGAGTGTAACACCATTCAAATGCATTTGAAACTTTTTCCCCATTCACGGTAATGTAACGGAATATTTTTGATTGTGCCTGTGATTGATCTATACATCCGATTTTTATAAAATTTGAAATGACTCAACAAAAATAAGTAATAACTATATATTTTAAATTTCAAACAATTAAAATGCACTTGAAACTTCTTTCCTGATTGACCGTAATGTAACGAAATCCTCTTTATTGTCCCTGTAATTGATCTATTTATCCGATTTTCATAAAATTTGAAATGTCTCGACAAAATTATCTAATAATTATGTATTTTAAATTTAAAACGATTCGGATAAGTACTTTTTCCGTTGTTATCAGCAGACAGATACATAATTATATTTACATAATTACGAACGCACCTAAAAACGTATACAGAAACATATCGATTCATTTGGAATTTAGTTTTCTATATAATCCCTTTCGGGTCAGAGCTAATGTTTAAAAGCAGGGTTGGCACGGTTTAAACCAATTGGTTTTAACCATGGTTTAAACCACGGTTTAAACTAACTGGTTTTTTCTCAAAAAAAAAAAACAATTGGTTTTTTTCGAAAAAATCTAATGATATTTTCTCATTTTTCTTTATAATTTAAGACTTACAAATTATTGTATATAATTTTTTTTTTACTTTTAACACTTTTTTTCAGCAATAAGTATTAGATATAGTGGGCCTAGGTTATTATTATTATTTTTTTTTTTATGTATAGGATGAAAATTACTATGCATTGGTGAACATATTCCATTGCTGTAAAGAAAAATCTTAGAACATGTGAATTGATCAAAGATAAAATAGATTAAAAATATTCAATATTTAGTATAAAATATTTTCATTGAAAAAATGCAGATTATTCAAAGCAATCTATAATAACATGTACAAGCTTTTGAATATCGAGCTACATAACTTGATGATCTTTAAGATTTTCGTAAAATTATAAAAGAAGTTTTTTTATTTTTTATTGGGGAGATAATCTTTAAAAATTAGAATCAAAATATGAAATTGTATAAGAGAGTATTAAAAAATTGGGTGCTAGTTATAGTATTTTAACAATAAAAACTAACTGTTCCCCCTTTATCTGCTAAATCTAATGACTATAAATGTTGATTTCAAATTGTCTCTCAAAAAACAAAACCCCCAAGAAGTATCTCAAATTTATTTATTTTTTAAATTGTGGAAAATAATATTTACATTCATCAAACTACATCAGATGTTTATTATAAGTAATCAAAAGATTGTTTATAAAGATTTTCAAAGTATTAATGTTTCACTGTGTAGAGTAGTTTATTGTTTGGACATAAGACGTTTACTAATAACTGTTTAAATTAAAATATGATTTTTTTTTCAATTTTCTACATAATTCACAATAATTATTTAATTTAAATTATTTTCAAATGAATTTATACTACTTATAATCCAACAACGTCTATTTTTATTAATAAATATGCATGTATATGTACTAGAAAAAAATGTTTTTAAAAAACCCCGGTTTAAACCAAAAAAACCTGTTTTAAACCAAAAAACCGGTTTTTTTTTTTTTTTTTTTTTAAAGAAACCTGGTTTTTTCCAACCCTGTTTAAAAGGGATAGAAATGATAGTATATGTCTTTGTCTATACCTTTCTTGTTATCATTTCATTTATGTTTAGACATTTAGTGATAATAATAATAATAACAGTTTATTTAATTCTCTTTGCATCGTTTTTCATTCCTTTATTTCATACGTATATTTTACTCTTAAACTCTTAACTGATCAATAATAAAAAATAAAAATAAAAATGAACGTTTTTTTGTTTGCGTTTTACTAAGTTTAAATTTTTTATTACCGGTTTTTCAAAACACAAATATATGATTGTCCCCGGAATTAAACTATGCATCCGAGTATCATAAAATTTGAAATGACTGAATAAAATTATGCAAAATTTATACATTTTAAATTTCAAATGATTCGGTTGGGTAGTTTTTGTTTTGTTATATGGCGATTAACTGAACTACTACTAATAGGCTACGTATTTACATAATTACGAAAGCACCTGAAATACATACTTTGAAAGCACCTGATCACACATAATAAATATTTTCGTCAAGTTCTGTAAAGAAAACATTCGTTAAAATTCAGTAAAAAGTAAATTCTGGGATTTCTATGGCTACTTTAAATTTTGTTAGCGTAAAAGTAATTTTTTTCCTAAAATTGGAAACGAATTCAGGGTTGAAAGAATAACAGAAAGTTATTTTAATTGCATTTAAAAAATGTATGCAACAAAATATCTTCTAGCTGAAAGTGTCTATCAATATCTGAACTACATTTAAGGAAGTTAATAAGGATACGGTATGCAAAATGATAAAGTTTGTTCCCAGTTAAATTGAGTCACAGTAGAGCAAGAATTACAAGAAGTTACGTGACTTCTCTATATAGTCCTCCCGCAATTCATTATTATTGTACAAATTGGTCTAATCAAGAAAAGGAACTTGGAGCCGAATACGAAAAAAAGATATTTGTCGGAGGAATTTGATGAGCTACTTTGACGTGTTCGGAGAAGTCAATACCGACAAATAAACTTTTCTGTAAACTTGGCCAATAAAGGCAGCAGCAGTTGCTGATTTGATACATAGAGAATGAAAATAAAACATACTTCTGGTAACAAATATCAAAAGCACATATAAAAGGTAAGAAAAATCATGCGTTAATCATAGATTATGAAACACTTTCCAAAATTTCCTGAAATTTTTAACGAAACTTCATTATTTAGGGAAATATGTTTATTGTATATGGCAAATATGAATTCCAATACTTTTGAACAGCCCTATATTTAATCTGTCGGTTCATATATATATGCTATATAATATAGAAATTTAATTTGGCAAGGAAATGTTTAGCATGTTGAAATTTCTCTTTCAGCAATTTATATTAATAGATGGAAACATACTTCAATAGTTTTATTCAGCCTTGTAATTTATCTAGTACTTTTATAACACGAAAGTATTTTACTATAATTTATTTTGAACTAAAACACTTTTAAAACTACTGAAATCATACTCTCAAAAATTATCTTTCATAGGCGTGCATGTATCCAACTCTTTGCATGGCCCTGTATATCATTTTATTTATACTCTACAAGTATTTCTTAGTAAACTGAGTGAAGTTCAGCGCGAAAATGGCACATGTAAGTAATTTACGATCATATTCAGTAATGTTTGCGTGCTCTGTGGTATAGCTCTGAGTATAAACTATAATATTAATATACACTATATAATATGCATCAATTTAGTGAAACTTAAAAGCGAATATCACAATAAAGATGCATTTCATCCATCCATCAGACATCATACAGTACTTCGGAATGAATATACTATTTGAAATCTTTTCTGTGTCACAGTACACGCTATGCATTTGGTATTATGAAGGACCAATGGTATAACTTATATTTAGCTTCAGCGACGTACATCAATTATATTATTCATAAAATAGTTTAATATAATTAAATTCCCTCCTTTACCGTTAACACAACAATAACACAATTCCCTCACACAATTAACACAATTCCCTCCTTTACCGTTATGTAATGGAATTCTTATGTGTGGTCCTGTAAATAAATAATAGCTATTTTTTTTCACCGCATATTTTACAAAATGCATATTTTAGCGCACTTGGTAAATGCATATAAATTTTAGTATGTTCGACGGGGTGTAAAATCTTTAAAATACATTTGAAATGATTTTTTCTCATAGGCCGTAATGTAACAATGAACTTTTGACTGTCCTTGTAAATAAACTAATCATGCTAGAAATTTCATTTGAAATAGGGTTTGCGTATGATAAACATCAATAATGTCCAAAAATTTCAGAGTACATTTACGGGAGTTAGACCGCGGCCAGACGGCCAGGCAAACACATCATAAACACTTTTCAACTTTGATGGAAAGTGTTAAAAATAAATCGATTCATTTATAATTTAGTTTTTCTAACCTTTTTGGGTCTGGTATACTATTATTAGTACATAACTTTTCATCGAGTATTATTTTGTCTGAACAATTACTTAGTTACTTTCTACATATAGAAATGATAATATATGTCTACGCCTTTCTTATTATGGCTTCCTTAACTTTAGCCAATCCAGAGTTTCATTGTTCTCTTAAAATGTAAAAATGTTTCATTTTGTCTCAGAATGTTTGTTAAAATTAAATTTGTCAATAAATGAAAAAACCTTAATTTGGACTAAAAAAAGGACATTTGTTGAATGCAGAATTTGTTTCAAAGAAAATAAGTTAATTTTATGTGAAATAAAAGGAATTTCTTAAGTAATCTCATAATCTCTTGAAGTAATAGAAGTCCAGTTGTACTATTAAAATAGAAATTTAATTCATTGTAACGCATGGTTTTGCGAAATGAAAAATAGTGAAAAAAAAAAAAAAAACACAATGAGTATTAATTTATAGAAAATGTAAATTTAAGCAACAGAGTTATATACTGCTTTCAACCAACTCAAAAGAGAAAAAAGTCATGTCAGGTCTTTTATAATAAAAAATACTTCGATCATACAACACACAATCGAAATGTTCGTTGTATTGTAAAAATGGGGAAAAAGTCGGAAATTACACTTCAAGCGTAGCAAATGAGGTGCATTCCGTACTATAACGAAATTTTAAAAATATTCAGATCTCGGTGGAATAGTGTGCAGTACTTTGGATACAGTAGAGTATCCGAAATCTTATGTATAGCCCTGTAAATACTGTCTTCTGTCTGTTATATGTTCTACCACATATGTAAGATGTTAATAATTATAAATTAACAATCTGGTTTTATCAATTAACGAAAAAGTTGTTTTGAAAGAAATAATAAACGAAATTCTTTGTGCGATCTGTGATCACACTTACTCACTCGTTAAAAGAACATCGAAGAGCATAGAAAATTGACAACATTTTTTTAAAATGTGCGCCACAACTCTTTAATTAGATTTGTAAATGCGAAACAATCACTAGTAACATTTTTTTAAAATAAGTTACAGCCAATCTAGAGTTTCATTGTTCTCTTAAAACGTAAAAATGTTTCATCTTGTCTCAGTATGTTTGTTACAATTAAATTTGTCAATAAATGAAATACATTAATAGGACTTTTCCGATTTAAAAAAGAGAAAATTTGCCGAATGCAGAATTTGTTTCAAGGAAAATAAGTTAATTTTATCTGGGATAAAAGGAATTTCTTAAGTAATCTCTGAATCTCCCGAAGATTAATGGAAGTGCTGTTGTATTATTACAATAAAAATGTACCGTAATTTCGGGTGTATAAGCCGCGGATCAAACAATTCTTTTTGAACCCAGAAATCTTATTTAGTGATTGAAGACAAATATTTACGGCGATCTAAGTAGTAACATTTCTTTCTTAAAAAATTCTGGGTCAAAAAAGAATTGTTTGATCCGCGGTTTGTACACCCGAAATTACGGTAATTCATTGTACCGCTTGGATTTGTTAGAAAAAAATAGTGAAAAAAAACCAAAATGAGTATGGATTTATAGAAAATGTAAATTTATGAAATAGAGTTTGTTGTTTTCAACCAACTAATAATAAAAAACAATGCATGTCATTTACAATAAAAATACTTTGATCATGGTGCACACTGTTATCGAAATGCTTATTATGTTGTAGAAGTGGGAAAAAAGAAGAAAAATCCTAAAATTGCACCTAAGTACAGTAAATGAGGTGTGTTCGTACTATAATGAAGTTAACCCCTTTAAGAGCACCGGTATATTATATATAGCACTTAATTTTAATTCCCTTAAGCCACATTGGCACCGGAATTTTAGTATTAAGTTTTGTGTTTTACAATGTACGTGAAAAGCAACTTTTACTATCATATAAATTTGTTTATGAATCCCGGTGTCAATCAATCATTTGAACATTTTAGGAACAGAAGTGCTTTGCCCCTCAAGGGGTTAAAAAAATTAGATCTTGGTGTAATAGTATGCAGTACTTAAGATAAAATATAGTAGCCAAAATGTTCGTTGTATTGTAAAAGTGCCCCCCCAAAAAAGGTTGGAAATTCCACGTGAAGCTTAGCAATTGAGGCGCGTTCGTACTATAACGAAATTTTTAAAATATCCAGATCTTGGTGTAATAGTGTGCAGTACTACAGATGCAGAAGAGTTTCCGAAATCTTATGTGTATCCCTGTAAATACTGTCTTTTTTCTGTTATATGTTCTACCATCTGTGTAAGATGTTAATAATTATAAATTAACAATTTGATTTTATTAATTAAAGAAAAAGTTGTTTTGAAAGAAATTTTAAACGAAATTCTTTATGCGATCTGTGCTCACACTTACTCGCTTGTTAAAAGAACATAAAAAAAAGCGTAGCAAATTGACAACATTTTTTTAATGTGCGCCACAACTCTTTAATTAGATTTGTAAATGGGAAATAACCACTAGAAACATGTTTTTTTAAAAAAAATTAAATTAAAGCCAATCCAGAATTTCATTCTTGTCTTAAAATGTAAAAATGTTTCATCTTGTCTCAGTATGTTTGTTAAAATTATATTTGTCCGTAAATGAAATACATTAATAGAACTTTCTCGATTTAAAAAAAAAAAAAAAAAAAAAATGTAAATTTACCGAATGCAGAATTTGTTTCAAGGTAAATAAGTTAATTTTGTTTGAGATAAAAGGAATTTCTGAAGGCTTCGAAAGGAATCTCTCAATCTCTGGAAGTGTGGTTGTAGCGTTACTATAGAAATTTAGTTCATTGTATCGCATGGGTTTGCGAAATGAAAAAATAGTGAAGAAAAACCCATGTAAATTTCAGAAATAGAGTTATTTGTTGCTTTCAAAGAAATTAATAATAAAAAAAAAAAACGCATGTCATTTACAATAAAAATACTTTGATCATGGTGCACACTGTTATCAAAATGCTTATTGTGTTGTAAAAATGGCAAAAAAAAAAAAAAAAAAAAAAAAAAAAAAAAAAAAAAAAAAAAAGGTCGAAAATTGCACATCAAGCCTAGCAAGTAAGGTACGTTTGTACTATAACGAATTAAAAAAATATTTAGTTCTTGACGTAATGAGATGCAGTATTTTAGAGACAGTATAGTAACCGAAATCTTATGTACGTTCCTGCAAATACTGCCATCTTTCCTTAATTCAGGAAGTAACTTGTAGCAATCCTCAGCATCATAGGGGAGAGTGGGGATACTTGAGCATAGGGGATACTTGAGCCACCCCTATTATCTCTACAGTTGGTTAATTTTTCTTTCTAAAACTGCCAATATGATAACATATTTATAGTTCTGAACATGTAAAAAAGAAATCACACATCTTGGTACCATTTTGAAAGTATAGTGATTAATAGTTGTCTTTTCCCTATCTGAAGTAAATATTTGGGTGCATGGTTTTTTTGTTTTTTTGTAATCAAAGTTTTGTTTAAAGTTGCAACTATATACATACATTCAATAAGCATAATTTCAATTGTATTTTGAGTCTAAAATAGTTCTAATTGCTGCATGCTTTATTTAGTAAAACTCTGGGAAACAAAAATAGTGATAGTGGGGATACTTGAGCCAATGAGAGTGGGGATACTTGAGCCATGTCTTAACCATCCCCACTAGAAATTAAACATGGGTGAAACAAACAAAAAATAAAATTCCATCCTTATATTCACTAATAGATAATTTTCTGGAGAAAAGGGAGAATAATTTTTCATTTTATTTTTTTTTTCTTAAAAAACTAACGACCTAAAAATGTTTAAAAATGTATATTTTTTAAATGAAAATGTCTATTTTATTTTTCGATTTGACTAACAAGATAGCCTGTCTAGATAAATGTAAACATAGTTTTCAATTTAACTTTTATTAAATGAAAATAACTTTTTAAAACGGTTTTACAGGCTATAATCTCTAATACTTTAATTAGTTAGGTCCAACATATTAAAATATTTATTTTTTAATATAAAATATTAAGATTAGTATTTTATATTGAAATCATAACCTCTGTTGCTGCAACTTTTTTTTTTTTTTAACTAAGAAAATTGATGAAAAATTGGTAAAAAGAGCGCACAAAAACAAGAAAAGCAACAAAAATCCCAGTTCAAACTTACCTACATGGAGCCAAAGAAGAAGACAAAATTTTTTCAAGTGAAATCAAAAAAGTGTTTGAAATAGTAGAATGATACATCTGGCTTAAATTCCGACAGCTACTAAACTAAAAGCATGAGTTCGACAATATCATTAGAGGAAAATTCTGTCAATGATGGTGATGATGTGAAAGAAAACCTTCTATTGATGGTTGGTTACTAATAAAATATGCCAGAAAGAAAACTATAAAAATATTTGTTGGATAAATGCTTAATATTTTGAAAATGAAATTTGCCCGAAGAATTGCAGATTCCAAATTTAAATGGCTCTGAACTGAGGATGTTTCTACCGTCGTTATAACTCAAGTTCAAATTATCCTTCCCCAACCAGTTTTAACGACAAAAAATGATCGTATTACTAGCTTTGTTTTCTCAATTGGTTTTGAAAGACTTTACGTTTCATAATTTATCATTCTGTAAAATGTTTGTGCAAAAATAAAGCGAAAAAAATTACTTTTGTAGGTATTTTTCCGTAGTGGCTCAAGTATCCCTTCACTATGGCTCAAGTATCCCCGCCATGGGGATACTTGAGCCATGATGTAAAACAAAAAATAAACATTTATTATACATAGAAAAATAGTTCAAAATTTATTGAAAGTGGTTTTTAGTTGAAGGAAAAATATCAAATTTTCATTTTCAATATTTTATTTTATTCTAAAAAAATATAAAAAATTTAAAAAAATTAAAATTCAAAAAATGGCTCAAGTATCCCCATCTTCCCCTATATCAATTTCGTAAAATGTGAAATAATTTAATTAAAACACCGATGGAGATGTTATTGTTTAGGACAACCTATTATCTGCGCGAGGGATTTACGCCCTAGGATGTAATGTGTGGACAGAAACCCCGTCAAATGAAGGGTACGTGGAACAAGGACGGAGAACCAGGTACGTCAAGTGTGCACGATAAGCCTTTGTAGACGACCAAAAACCGCAGACAGTGCACATCATAGAGATCGTGTTGATAACCGTTTCGTGATAACCGGCGCATTGAACTTGAAATAGAGAATCTTTTCCCAGAAATTCGATTACCGCACGCATTTTTCAACGCACGTCCTTTTAGTTGTCCACCTTTACCGCATTCATCATCCCCACAGTTTTCGAAGTGAAAAAACTTCATAAAAATACGATGAATATGCTAAAATGTGCTAGGCCTTTCGAAAAACTGAGTCTTTCTTCGTCAGGCGCAGAGAAGAAGTGCGTCTACTATAAATGTAGCGGCACGACATAAGTATATTCATAGTAGCTACATTCATAGTAACCTCTACATTCTACACCGCTACATTCATAGTAAACGCAAGTCTTCTTCACACCTGACAAAAAAAAGACTCAGTTTTTTCGAAAGGCCTAGCGCATTTTAGTATATTTCATGCTGTTTTTTAAAGGAGTTTTTCATTTCGATTAATTAATACCTATTTCAATTTATTACCACATTTTTTTTCACTGTTTACACGTCAAGCCCCCCCCCTTGCAAAATACAAATATCAAGAGGTAAAGGCCATTTCACAATTACTTGTCAATGTAAAATATTTTCCTTTTTTTCTGTTAATAAAATAGTTACAGACGTAGAGGCAAAACTTATTTAACAATCCTCGTACATTGAGAGGTCTCTCAGACCGCTTGATCGAAAGATAAGTAGAAGACTCTATTAATTCATACATACAGTCGGTTCTCGTTAATTCGAACTTGTCGGGACCACAAGGAATGTTCGAATTATCCCGAGTTCGAATTAATTATGGAAAGTATGAGAGGAAAACATGTTCAAAAGGATACTGTTACAAAAAACTTAATGTTATAGTATTTTTAAAATTTATTTCGGCTGTTATCATTATAATACACTTAATATTAAACTAAAATATATAAATACATAAACTAGTAAAAGGATTAGGAACAAGAACAATGGAAGAAGAAGTGAAGACATCATTAATGGACAAACGGGGACTAGAAAAATGGATATGAAATGCATAAGATTATACGTATACTAGTTCAAAACAATTCTGACAAAAATAAAAGAAAGGAAGTTATTTCAAGTGTCTGAACTCCGTGAGAAAATAAGGAAAAATGAATAAGCGAAATTCTTGGTAGTTCGAATTAAACGATGTCAAGAGAAAATGAGTTCGAATAAACGAAATTTTAACGTTATTCTGCAATTGAAAATTTCGGGACTTCATGCTTAGTTCGAATTAAACGAAGATTCGATTTATCCGATTTCGAATTAACGAGAGTCGACTGTATATTGTTTCGGATCTAAACTCTATGTATAGAATTATTATAACAAAATTTACCGATTCAGACGACTAGCGATAATACAAGGGTTTCAAACGAAAGAAAATTTCTCTAGTATTTCTAATTAAACTAAAAGTTATAAGTTAAATTGTGAAATTTAAAAAAAAAAAAAACAGCAGTCTGTGTGACCGCTATTCAGCAGTTACGGTTTAATTAGTTGATTTAATCGAGTTAAATTTATGATGCGATGTTATCATTAATTGCAAAAGAAAAATTTTCTAATCAATTTAAATAATCTGAAAGTAATGAATTTTGTCTTTAATCGGCTAATTAATTCAATATCATCGAAATTGTTGAGATAACATTAAGTTTTGTTCCTTTGGAAAAGTCCCAGATGATTATATTATTAATTTTTTGTAACCGACATATGCGATATATAACTGAACAGAATTAAGGAACGATAACATTTATTTTAAAAAACGATTTTCAACTGTTTTCGCTGACTTAATGAATGAATATTTTGCATCTTATTATTTTGCTCTTATGAATATTTTGCACAGAACAGGAAGAAACATGACTATGCATTACACCAGTTGATTAACCAAACATAATTATTCGATATTAAATGATGTAGTTTTTTTAAAGATAGCAAGACAATTTCACATATAAAAGAAGATATATATACAAAATTGATAATTTTCACAAAAAAAAAAAAAAAAAAAAAAAAAAAAAAAAAAAGGTTTATATAAAGGGGTAAGGGAATTTTAATGTTAATTTAAAAAGTGATTTTGAGCAATTTTTTAGTGTTTGACATATTACATATGTTCTTTTGAAGTCATGTTTAAAATTTAAATTTTATATACCGTATATTTACCCGTGTATAAGGCGCATTTTTTTCCAAAAAAATAGGGCAAAACTTCTAGGTGCGCCTTATACACGGAATATTTTTTTATTGTTGGATGCAGTCAAACGATATACATATGAAACAAGAAATTATTCAAAGAAAATATTAAAACTCGGAAAATGTTACTTAATTGAAGTATTACTGCGTCTTATACACGCGTGCGCCCTGTACACGAGTAAATACGGTATGTTATAACTGTTCTTGCTGCACAGTGCATACGCAAACAGTACTTGAAGCAAAGCTTTAAAAGAGAATTTTTTGAAACAATGTTTTGCAAATCAGGCCATAAACTGTCTCGGCATCGGAATTTATTTATTTTTCCTTTTAACTTTTTTTTATCTTCAACAGAAGAAAGCATTGTAATCGAAAAAATTTTCGAATTCCTTTTTTCGACAGATTTACACATTTTAGCGATCAGAAATCTCAAAAAACATATTTATACCAAATGTCTGTTGCTCTGGAGTCGTCATTGCATTATCGGAAAGTGTATGCAAATATACTTATAATAATAGACTTATATAAGTAGTATGCGTAGAATAGAACCAAATTTTTGTGTATGTTTTTTGCTATAACCAGCAGCTCCTCCTTCAGTTTGGAAATATTTTGCCAGAAGGGGACGTAATAATAAGGATTTTTGTGACATTTTCTTTTATGTACCATCTAAATATGTATGAAGCTATGCATAGAATTGAACTTATATTTTATTTACGTTTTTGGTTATGGCTAGGAGATTCTCTTTGAATTTGGACAAGATTTAATGCTAACAAATTTTAAAGATATATCTGTAAAATTCAATACCTAGAAGTATTATGATAATAAACGTAAAACTGCTAAAAATAAACCAAATTAATAAGAATCAATAACATAATTATTATGAGATGTGAGATTGGTTTGCATTGTAAGGCCTTTTTCAATGTGTCTTTAAAAAATAATTTAAAAATCTATCTAGAAAAACACGGCACAAGCTAAGTGGCGTTGCAACTCTGCGACCTTCTTTCGTAGGCGTTTAACATAATGCGAAGTTTAAAATTTGAAAAAAAAAATTGTGTTAAGTACGCTGTTAAAGAAAAGATTATTACTACGCTGAATTTGGATTTATGAAATGTCAAATTAAGTTTAATTATGCACTACTTTTATTGTCAGCACCGAATTAGTTTATCACAAACAGATTAGGATAAAATTAAAAAAAAAATAAAAAACTAGTTACATGTGGCAATTTTAAAGCTTTTATCTACCGCATCCATGTTAGTAATTCCAGAAAAATGCAGCTTAGCAGCGTCACCAGTTAGATGGTTTACACCAAAATCTATTCAGCAACAACTTAACTTCAAACTGAATCTGAAGTTTGATGAACATCTGTAGATTAGTTTCTGAGACACACCTATTACAAAATCTTTAAAATATCTGCATAACAAAAAACCGTAAACTGCTGGGTGATGTTAGTTCAACAAACCCAATTAAAATATTAACAGACAAAACCACTGCTAGATTTTAAACATGTTCTTGAAGCTGAATATTTTTGAATATTTCAGATAAAATCTTCAGTTAAAAGTTGGAGTATCATTTGTTATTAAAAAATGTAAAAATTTAGTTTTTTATTAGTTGTGACTATTACGGTAAGTTAAAATAATAAACTTCCACCTTCCTTATTTCAAATAATAATATTATATGAATTATTGTTAATCACAGCTTAAGCATGATAATTTAAAATTTAATTTTGGAATTTTTGAACTGATTACTTCGACTGATCAATTAATGGGAAAATAGCTATTTTGTTGCTATTTAATTTCAGTAAATTTCATTTTTGCCCATGATAAGATATTCATTAAGAGTTATAGCAATCATGTTAATTTACTTCTAAAACTTAAAAGGAAGGAAATATAATAAAAACCTTGTTGCATCGACCTTATTTGATCTACTAATGACTGGGTCACCCTACATAGTATTAGTAGTAATGCATTTTCAATGTCCCTCTGTAATGAACACCCCCATAACATGAACATTTTTGGTCGGTCAATTGAGTGTTCAGAATAAAGAGAGTCCGTTGTACTTCGAATGGTCGTCGAATTTGATCAATTATTGACTTAACTGAAAGTTTACTTTAGTTTACCGGTTTATTTCCAATGTTGGACATGGAAACCTCTGATGTATTTCCTTAAGGGGAGTCGGGACACATTTAAAAAAATGTCTATTGAGTTAAAATTTTGAATTTTCTTGTGATGGTTAACCATAGTATTTTTAAACAAAATCACATGATAAAACTTTTCATAGATATTTTTTAATTTAAATTTAAAATTTATTAAAATTGAGGTAATTTTAAATCATTATAACTCAAATTATTATTTGTAGGGTTTCATGTATGTAATTTTTTACATTTAAATACACAAAAGTATCTAAATTTTAATTTTGATTCAGCATTTAAAAAATATATTTTTAAAAAAAATTAAAAAGATTTAAAGTAAAAAATTTGAAAAAAAAAATGGTGTAACTTTTATTGAAAAAAATCAAAAAGTTCAAAAGTGAATATTTTTTTTCAAATTTGTTGAATCAAAATTAAAGTAAAACAATCAAAAAAGATATGTTCCAAGCTTGAATCATTTATGTTTAACAGTTCTCGAGTTATAAAAATTTAAATCCGAGAAATTATTAAAAAAACCATCATAAAAATAAGGTATTTTCACAAGAAGTCATTTGTATGACACTCACTGTTTGAAAGTAAAATTTGAAAACAAACCAAAACGAAATATATATTATTATCTCTTTTACTTAAGACAGAAATATGATTTAAATGTCATTTTAAGCATAAAATACAGAAAAAAAATTAATGCAATAACGTTTTTTAGAAAATTTGAAGATTTTTGTGTTCTGGACCCTCTTAAATAAAGAGAGTTTTAATGGAAAAATAAATTTTCTTTTTTAGAACACAATTCTGTTTTTAATGCTATACTAAAAATAAACCTTTCCATAAAATATTTAATATTTTGCAAAGGATTTACTTTTTCTGGACATATCCTGCAATTGATCTGAAAGCACTTACATCAGTACTGAATCAATACATCTTAAGAGCATTTCACGTAAATCAACAAACTACTAAAAACAGAAATTAAATCAACGTGTCTCAATCGAGACGAAGAAAAATGAGTGTAATCGTGTACATATGTGTGTGGGGAGGAAGGCAGGAAATAATATATGAATTCCTCTGTTAAGAATTTAATTTGTCAGAAACACGAAAAAATAAAGATTTTTTCTGTTATACACCTTGGTGAGATAGAAAAAGTTGGAAATTGCACGCTAACCGTAGGAAATGCGGTGCATTCATATTACAGAAAAAACCCGATCTATCGTTCCCGTATCCATCGTTTTCCCGCATTGATCGTTTTATTTCTACGATCCCAGGCATAAATTATACTTAAACAATGTTAACGAAAACCGCATTCACCGTGTTAAATTTTTCTCCTCATCAAAATGAAATTGAAAGTCATACGAATCCATATGACATACAAACTGGAATGACTTTTTTAACGTAAAATAATTCATTTGTGCTCTTTGGTTCATGAGGGCGACAATATTATAGATGAAGAACGGTTGTACATAGGAAAAGATGCATTTATGTTTCCATTGATCAAGATGTTGTCACAGGTGGTGTCCTAAACGTAAGAGAAATGTGTGATAATGCGAAAAATTAAAATAATGAAGAAGAAACAGAGGATAAATGTCCATGCCGATGAAGTTGAGTCACTAGTGCAACCTCTGTCTGATGCAATTATGCCATTTGGAACGGTATGAACTTTTATTTATGCATATGAAATTACATAAAATGACCAGATAAATGTTGTATATCTTTAAAATTTATTTTTCGATAAATAATAATGAACAAAAAACGAAACATAATGATTGATTTTTTAAAATAAATATCAATTTTCTATAACTTCGATTTATTTCTTTTACAGTTTAGTCAGCAACAGACTAGTATTCCTTAATATAATGTATACATTGCATGTATTAATAATGTACAGATATTTTTTTTGTTTTGTTTTGACGTTAATCCCGCATTCATTGTTTTCCTGCATTTATCGTTTTTCCCCCTGCACCCCTTCAAACCAATCGAGGTTCTACTGTATAAAAAAGTTAAAAAAATATTCAGATCTTGGAGTAACAGTATACAATATTTCGGATACAGTATCGAAGCTGAAATTTTTTGTGTGTCCCTGTAAAGACTATCTGCTTTCTATTATACAGAAGTAACTTGTAGTAAAGCTCAGCAACGTATATCAATTTCATAAAATGTGAAATAGTTTAATATAAATAAAACGCGTCCCAAACGATGTTTTCACCTATACCAATATGTAAAGGAAATACTTTTGTGTGGCCTTGTAAATTAATAGAAAATATCTGTTGCAACATAAATTGTACAGAATTTATATTATAATACATACGTCATCAATTTTGTTATGTTCGGAAGAGTGTAACATCATTAAAATGCACTTGAATTTTTTTTTCCTATTGCCTGTAGTGTAACGAGATACTTTTGATTGTCTCCGTAATCAAACTATGTATCCAATTTTTCTAAAATTTGAAAAGACTCGACAGAATTATGCAACAATTATATATTTTAAATTTTAAACGATTCAGTTGGGTACTTTTTGCTTTCTTATATGCGGACAGACAGACATATATATGGACGGACTGAATGAAGACTATAGGAGCTACGTATTTATATAAAATTATGAACTCGTGGCCTTGGTGAGAAAAGAAACCTTTTCAGGCATATGTTCTGGGGACCTATTCAGTTTATCATATACAAAAGCATTTTTTTCTTTTCAATATTTGTAGAATTTTTTATTACAAAGCCATGCATTTATCTATTTTTGTACAAATATATCATCATCATAATCATCATTATCATCATCATCATCATCAAACCGTTTTTTAATCCACTGTTGGATGAAGATCTCTCTCAGATTTATCCAATATTTCCTGTCTAGTGCTTTAGTCATCTAATTTACAGCGGCCACTTTTCTGATTTCGCCACTTTATCTTACTTGGAGTTGTCTTCTTGTTCGTTTTACATAACTAGGATACCACTGTAGGTTTTTTGTGTTTCACCTATTGTCTTGTCTTCTTGTAATGTGCCCATCCCATTTCCATTTTAGCGGTTTAATTCTTTCAATGATGTAAAAATTGTGTAGTCTGACTTTTTATCCAGGTTATTCTCTTTCTTTCTTTTCTAGTTATGCCTAACATCTTAAAATAATAATCACATAAAATAATTATTTATTTTTCATAGTTTTAAAATTTAATTTGATAAGAGCTTACGGTTAAAAAAAATCCCACTTGTTTGTTTGTTTGTTAATGCCGGCCAATTATCTACGCTTGGGATATAGGCCCTAATGGGTGGAATGCCCTCCGTAGGGGGTCTTTCTAAGGGAACCTAAGCCGTATTTACGCAAGGTTCGAAGAAAACCACGGAAAACTCCGAACGGTTAGGCCGACGGTCGCGATTGGGCTCGAACCCAGCACCTACCGTCTACCAGTTTCAAGATCAAGACCTCGCAAAAAAGATTATAAATGCTTGTATTAGAGAATTCGATTAAGAAAAATATGAGACAATCTTTAATAAAATTGTATGCAATGGTAATATTTTTTTTTTTTTTTTTTTTGCATTTGTACAAAGAAATGTGAAAGATAAATAGGTTTTATTGTTGTATTGAAAATACGTTTACAATAAGATTTCCTTATTGTGTTCTTAGAGACGCGACGCATTTACTTTATTAACGTCAAGTCAAAATTTCCTTTCTTTTAATGTAAAAATAAATTTCCATAGTTTAACGAGAAGAATTATTCTACTTCCATGCTACTTTTCATATTTTAAATCTTTCAATATTCTGAAAAGCACTTACTTTTGCTACATCTCTTGAAATTGATTTAAGGACACTTGCATCTGTGCTAAAAAAACACTCCGTTATTGCATTTCGGGTAAATCAACAAAATTACCAAAAAACCAAAAAATAAAAACAAAAACATTTGAACAGATACAAAGCATGGTAAAAAAAAAACCTGGTGCTATAGTAAGACTTTCTCAGATAATTGAATTTGTCAATAACATTAGTTAAGTAACTTGCTTATTATAAGAGATTGAAAATCTTCTTGAAACACAAAATTGCACGCTAAAAGATAGAAAAGGGGGGAAATAACAGAAAGAGGTAATCTAAAAGGTAGAATCACAAATTGTCTTCTTTGAATTACTGGAAAATAGCAGTTATATAATATTAATTGCAATAAAAGTAAATATTTCGTAATAAGTTTTAATAACACTTTCAGCATCAATAAAGTAATTACAGTTATTTTTTTTAATTTAAATGAACTATATTTAAATGGGAAACTAAGATTCGCTATATATAGTACATTACTACTTATCTGCAATAAAGCACTAAAAAAAACATTTATTTTTTTCATATATATATATATATATATATTTTACATTAACCCTTTCGGGTCCGAATTTTATTCCATTTCGGAAACAAAACTATTATTACTTCAGTAATGTTAATCGTAGCTATCAAAATAGACTTACTGATGTTTAAAGATTATCTCGTAGTCTAAAATGCAACGAATGTACTTATGTTGCGTACTATTCATTTCATATTTATATGACTATAGGCTAAGGAAGACTTTTTGAAGGCGTTTCGAAAATATCGGTTTTAACATATATTATAGTTCTCTAATGTTTTTTCCATTTGATTATGCATGATTCATTCAGAAAATTAGCCTATATTTTAAATTTAAATAGCGAAATATATGTATAAAATAAAAGAATTGCCAATGGCTCAAAGAAAATTAAATAAATTTTTATTATTAGAGTTATTATTAAATGTTAAAACATAAATGAAGTCATAATGAAGAAGGCATAGACATATACTATCATAATAAAATACTTGTTAAGACAAAATAATATTCCATGAAAAGACATGTACTATTAATAGTACACCAGACCCAAAAGGGTTAATTTAATAAAAGCTTGCGAATTAAAAAAAATTCCTATAAATGCTGGTATTAGATAATTAGATTGAGAAATTTATGAGACAATCTTCAGTAAAATTTAAAGCAATATTAGTACGTCTATTTTTGCAATTGTATAGAGAAATGTGAAAGGTAAATATATTTTCTAATAGTATTAACAGTAGAATTACAATAAGATTTTCTTATTGTGTTTTTAACGACGAGACGCGTTTTCTTTAATAACGTTAAATCAAATTTTCCTTTCTTTTAATACAAAAATAAATTTTTAATAGTTTAATGTGAAGAAAATCTTCTACTGTTATGCTACTTTTAATATTTAATAAAACTCTCAATATTTTAAAAAGCACTTACTTTTGCGAGATCTCTTGAAATTGATTTAAAAACACTTACATCTGTACTAAATAAACACGCCGTAATTGCATTTTATTTAAGTCAATAAAAAAAGTAAAGAGAAAAAAATAAAGAAAGAAAACATCTCAATAGATATAAAAGATGGTAAAAACGTGATGTTATAAGTAAGTCTTCTGAAAATAACTGAATTTGTCAGTAACATAAAGAGAAGTAACTCGTTTATCTTAAGATAATAAAAATATTCCCGAGGCGTAAAATTTGCATTAAAACAGAGTATATGTGTATGTGTGTTGGTGGAGGTGGGATGGGGATAGGGGGGGGGGGGGTCGGAAGCGTAATAATATACAAGAGGGTAAATTAAAAAGATAAGTATCTCACTTAGAATTACTTGGAAATACTAAGATTAGTATAAATTGAATTAAAAGTAAAGTTTTCGTAGTATAGTTTAATAACACTTTCAATCGCAGTAATTTACATAGAACAAATTTATCTTTCTTTAAATAAACTAGATTCTAATGGAACTTCAGAAATATAATAACACGTCAAATAAAACTTCTGAAAGAACCTTTTATTAATTTTTATTATTTATTTTTTTATTTACTTTTTCTTTGTACATCATTATACATTAATTTTTTTTTTTGACAAACTAAAATAGCCGCCATTTTGAAAAAAATATGGCGGATGAAATTGATCAATGAACTCGGCTGAGACATTGGTATGTACTATATACGCACCAAGTTACATCTCAATCGGTTCACAGAAACGCGTATTATCGCATTAAAAAAATCAGATGGTTTCAAAATGTTAGCCACACTAGAAATTCAAAGTGCTATAACTCAGTCATTTTTTAAGATATAGACGAATCAAAATATGCTAAAAATGTTTATTTCATGGTTGAACACACAAGATTATTATAACATTAATTGAATTAAAAGCAAAGTTTCCTTAGTATAGTTTAATAACACTTTCACGCTCAGTAATTTGAGTAAAACAAATTTTTCTTTCTTTAAATAAACTAGATTGTAATGAAAACAAAAAATTCCGAAATGTATAATTATAAAGAAAACTTTGCAGTTTTAAAAGCTGCTACTCCTCTCTAATAAAGCATTTTAAATTAAAAAGAAAGAAAAAAAATCATGCGCCAAGCATAGATTATGAAGCACTTTTCAAACACATGCGGAATAATGTAAAAAAACTGCATCGTTAAAAAAAATAATAATAAATAAATAAAAAATACTTCTCATTTTGCAATATATGCAAATGTATAATGCATTTCAAAACCGAATTTTAGTTGTTCCCATCTATAATCGGAAAACTATCCGAGTTTTTTAGCAGCACTGTATTTAATATAGAGATTTGTATCTATTACCAACATGTATTCCAAAACTTAGTTCATTTAAGGGATACATGTATTTCATTTGAAAATTCCCCTTCACAATTTCTTAAAATAAGGAGAATTGTATGCGAATATTTTTGTGCAGCCCTGTATATGAAGCATAGAATTTATATATAAAGATTAATGTGCAAAAAACCAATTTAATATAAAAGCGCATAGCGAATTTTAAAACGTACTCTCCAACAATTATTACGCAAAGACATTATTGTAACAGATTTATTTTGTGTGTCCCTGTAAATTAATAAAAAATGCTATGAATCCTTTGTTTTAAAGTGATCGTAGTGAAATTCAGTGATTTATATCAGTTTCGATATATTTGAAATAGCTAAGGTCATTAAAATACTCAAGTTTTATGGAAAATGCTAAAAAATGCATATTTTTTTTATAATCCTGGAAATCAGTTTCATAAGAGTTTCCGATTTAAAAACAATGCTTTATTTACATATTTTAGACAATCAGCATACGAAAATTGTCAGAAAAACTTCAACAACTATCAACAAAATTTCAACCACTGTTTATATGTTTATTCTTACAATCGTATAGAGAAATGATGAAGATAAAATCAGTTTCTAATAGTTACGATGAGATTTTCTTATTGTGTTTTTAATGACGCGTTCCTTTGAATAATGTTAAAACAAATTTTCATTGCTTTAGGCAAATGATATTTTGAATACGGAAATAAATTTTCCTATCTTTAATGTGGAATTTCGCTACCTTTAATGTGAAGAATTTTTCTAGAAGTAATTTCCAATAAAACAATTAAAATTTTTAGAAGAATTTAATTTTTAGACATTGTTTATAAAACTTTTGCAAGTGTACTAAATATACACGCCATAATTGCTTTTCAGGTAAATCAACAAATCTACAAAAGGCTGAAAATATAAACTACTGAAAAAAATATTTCATGGATATTTTTCAAGAGAATAAAATATGGTAAAATGTGATGTTTTAGTAACTCTCCCGAAAATAATTAAATTCGTCAATAAAATAAGAGAAATAAGTCTTAGTCACAAAAGAATGAAAATCTTTTTCAGATATAAAACTTTACATTAAAAAAGAGGAGAGAAGGTTAATAATATACAGAAGGGGTTAATTAAAACAAAATCCCACGGCATCTTACTTTGAATTAATGGAAAATAAGTAAGTTTAATATTAATCGTAATAAAAACAAAGGTTTCGTAAAAGGGTTTAATAACTCATTCTAAGTAATACACATAATAAGAATTGAATATATCCAACTGAAAAAAAAAATTGCCCTAGCCGGGAATCTAACAAAGATACTTGGCTTACAAGGACAATGCTTCATCTGTTGAGATAACTGGGAGACAACCGGTCAGGATTTTTCGCTCAGATAATCTTATTGGTCATAACATCTGGTCTGCCATTTAGACAGCTCGGCAGAATAAACCGCAGGTAACGGAACTCCATATAACGATGAATACGTAGATATACTATTATTTTAACACAATCAAACTGATTGGTAAACTTATGAATTGAATATATTCAATTCGCATGATATGGACCAATAAGGTTATGTGAGCGAAAAATCCCAGCCAGTTATCGCCCAGTTAGCTTAAAAGGTAAAGCATTGGCCTTGTAAGTCAAGTATTTGGGTTCGATTCCCGGCCTGGGTAATTTTTTGCTCAGTTGGATCTATTCAATTCGTATGATAAGTTTATTAATCAGTTTAATTGCGTTAAAATAAAAGTAATACAGATAAGTTTAATTTCTTTAAGTAAACTAGCTGTTAAAGTTAACTAAGATTTCCTAAATATATTATGTAAATAAAACTTGTCTATTCTGAAAGCTATGACATATCAGTCTTCAATAAAAACTTTAAATTTTAAAAAACGCATTTTTCCTGATGCTTTAAAAAATCAATTTGATAATAGCGTACATATAATAACAATAAATATGTTATGTAAATAAAACTTTTCTATTCTGAAAGCTATAGCATATCTGTCTTCTATAAAAACTTTAAATAACAAAAAAAAGAACATTTTTCCTGATATTTAAAAAAATCAATTTGATAAGAGAGCACACTTCTATTTAACAATTATATTGAGAAAACCAATAAAGAAACTGCAATAAAAATTTAACGACTGTCTATATGTTTATTTTTGCAATCGTAACAAGAAATTCCAGAAGATAAGATTAGTTTCTAATAAAATTAACCACACGATTACGATAATATTTTTTTAAATGCTTTTAACGACGCGGTCCCCTTTAACCCTTTCCGGAGTACTACTCTTTAAAGTTCGAATTTAAAGAGAAAAAAAAAAAAATAGGCAATCTATTTAGGCCTAGAGGAGTACACAGGTATTGTTTTGTAAAGATTGCACTAACCATTTTAATTATACAGCTGTTGCCAAAGTGGTAACCTCCCATAAGTAAAGCATTCATAAGCGCAGTGAGAAGAGCATTGCAGTGAAGCGCGTATTACAGTAAAACATTTTACCTATTATTTAAAAACATTAGAGTTCGATCTCTGTGGTGCTGCCATCTAGAACTCATAAGAAAGATTTAAAGTAGCCATTAGAGTAGTTTTTGAAATATTCACGGAGTTTTTGCGTTTCTAAACAGGGGGAACTTAAAGGGGTTGCCGACCCGGCAACACTGCGCGTTAAGGGGTTAATAATGTTTAAGTAAATTTTCTTCCTAAAATTAAACGGCATTTTAATACGAAAATAAGTTTTCGTACCTTTAATGCGAAGAATTTCTTATTTTTAATTCTACTTTTCATATTGAGTTAAACAATTAAACTTTTAAGAAGAAATTACTTTTGTGATTATCTTGAAATTGATTTAAAAACACTTACATATGTACTAAATAAATACACCTTAATTGCTTTTCAGTTAAATCAACAAAATTATCAAAGACTGAAAAAATAAACGACTGTAAAAATATTTCACGTAACTATTTCAAGAGAAATAAAAGATGGTAAAAAAGCGAGATGTTTTCATAACTCTTCCGAAAATAATCGAATTCGTCAATAAAATAAGAGAAGTAATTCATTTAACAGATTGAAAATATTCTTGAGATTTACAATTTTACGTTAAAAGACGTGGGAAGGGTTTAATAATATATAGAAAATATTGCTTTAAAAAATCTCGCAGTGTCTCGCTTGGAATTAATGGAAAACTAGTCGTTGGGGGCCACCGTAATACTTACCCATCATGGAAATGTATATGAAAATAAAACATGTGAAAACTATTTATACAATGCATTGCAATTCATAAGCAAAATTTAAATATTGTTAATATACATAGTAATGCTATATTGAAGAACTGCTGATCTACCAATTTCGACAAATTATATAAAACGCCAAACTACTCAAGTAGTACCGAATTGCGTAAAAGAAACATCCTTGTAACGCCAAAAAATAATAATTCTATTAACTAACAATTAACTGCGTCGGATTAAGCGTCTCATTTCCAATTAAAATATACCTCTGAATTGAAATTTGAATGAAATACAGGGTCATGAAAAATCGAAGAATGTGGAAAACAGGATTACAAATATCTCGGCAACTAACAATCCGATCGACTTCGTTCTATATGCAAAATGTGTGTTATTTTATTGCCTTTTATATCCATTCCTTAGAACATAAAATTCGAAAATTTTTACATATCTTTTATCAGAACGAATTTTTCGAGAGTCAGAAAAAAATAGTTCCGGATAACCGAGGTTGCTGATATTAAATAGGCTTCGTCCCATTCTTACATATTAACTACATACAAAATTTCAAGTCTCTATCTCAATTTGTTCGGGAGATAGAGCGTTTACAGACAGACAGACGGACGGCAAAATTTTTTTTCTAAAAATATGTTTTTCGGAATCTCCACTATCTAAAACGTGTAAATCCGTCAAAAAATTTTCGATTTTCAAAACGATTGCAAGACTTACCCTATACTACGTATGATGGGTAAGTAATAAGTACGTTTAATACTAATTGTAATAAAAGCAAAAGTTTCGTAATAGGGTTTAAAAACACTTTCACCCTAAGTACGGTAAATAAATTTAAGTAATCTAGATTAAGTAAACTAGAATAAAAAAGATTTTAATTTTAACTAAGATAAACATATAATATTTATCTTCATAAATCTATAATATGAACCAAAGTTTTCTATTTTTAAAGCTACTGTCCGTCTTCAATAAGAAACTTTAAAATTTAGAAACACATTTTTCCTGATATTTTTAAAAATCATTTTGATAATAAGTCAGTCACGTATTTAATAATTAGATTGAGAAAATTGATAGATAAACTTCAATAAAATTTTAACCACTGTTTATATATTTTTTTTTCAATTGTAAAAAGAAAGCGGAAGATAAAGTAAATTTCTAATAAATTAACTGTACGATTGCGTTAATTTTTCTTATTGTGTTTTTAACGACGCGTTCCCTTTAATAAAGTTTAAGCAAAATTTCATTCAAGTAAGTAAATGGCATTTTAATGCGAAAATAATTTTCCATACCTTTAATCCTAAGAATTTGCTGTTTTTCATGCTACTTTTCATATTCAATAAAACACTTAAACTTTTAAGGCCTTTTTACTTTTGTTACTATCTTGAAATTGGTGTAAAAACACTTACATCTGTACTAAATAAATACGCCATAATTGCATTTTTGGTAAATCAACAAAACTACCAAACATCAAAAAAGAAAAAAAAAAAAAAAATTTTCAGCAGATATAAAAGATGGCAAAAGCGTGATGTTATAGTATTTCTTCTGAACATAATTGAATTTGTCAATAACATAAGAGAAGTAGTAACTCGTTTATTTTATGAGAATGAAAGTACTCTTGAGACGTATAATCTATATATTTAAAACACCTGGCTGTTTTTTTGGTCATCAGCCCTGAGCCTTCTACTGGCCCGATTTTGATAATTATTTTTTTAAATGAAAGCTGTTTACGTGTAGATGTGCCCATTCTGGCTAATTTTTAATTTATTTCAATTTTTATGTTTTATTTTCAATTTTAAAAAACTTTTTCATGAAATTTCTTCAAAACAGTGGCAACAGGTTAAGCTGTTCTCAAAATTTATTTTGTTTCATTATTTTCCACCAATCAGGAGCTTGATCTCATCGGTGAATGTGTAATCGCATTTCAAACAAACAAACAAACAAAAAAAAGAATAAATAAAAGTTTTCGTTAAATTTAATCATAATAAAATGATTGCACATAGTTATCCCCTGCAATACACAGATTATTTACTGAGTAATATAATTAAGTAAGTAAAATAACAGAAGATAAACTTTAATAAAATATAATGTCTAAAGTGAAATTTTGTCGATGGAGAAAATGTCGTCATACAGAAACCAGATAAATTTATTCCATGAATACAATATTCATATTAGAGAAAAAAAGAAAGAATAAAACCTGTGATATGGCGGTATTACTATATTTCTATCTTACATAATAACAAAAAATAATTAAAATCATTTCATTGTATTAAGTTATTGTTTAAAATAGAAAAAAAATCTGCATTTCAGCGACAAATACAAAAGTTTTATTCTTTTTAATAACAGAGATATCTTTTTTTCCGTTGCCATAGCAATAAAATTAATTTTTACAAGTTCATGGAGGATACAAACCGATAAATAAATCAAATTTATTGCAAGTGCTGTAAATGTGTACTGGGTTGGTTAGGCAGTTTAGTAAGTCCCTGTTTCTATTATAAAATGTTTCATTGATATTATAATTATTGTAATTATTGTATGTATCAAGCGATCTTTAAATGGAGAAAAAATAAACTATGCAGATATTTTTGAATTTGTCTTCCGGGGTATAATATTAACTTCCTAAATAGTTTGGCATTTAAATAATATTTAAGGTTAGAAACCGCATTAAAAAAAGATTTGTAGCTGAAGTCCAACATAATAATTTATGAGTTGTTTTAATGTTGTTTGTTATGTGTTATGAGTTGTGCATTTGTTTATTTCGCTCAGTATTTTACCGTCTATATAAGATTGATATATATCATACCTAATATATATTCTTTTCCGTCGAGTTTCGACGGGTGCAGCTAGTTTTGCATTAAAAGAGAGGGAAAGAATTAATAATATACAGAAGGGGTTAGTGAAAAAAAATTCCACAGTATTTCACTTTGAATTAATGGAAAATAAATAAGCTTAATATTAATTGGAATAAAAGCAAAGGTTTCGTGGTAGGATCTAATAACCCTTTCACCCTAAATAATACAAATAAATTTAATTAATATTTATTTATATAAACTAGATTTTGATGATAAACTAAGATTTCCTAAATATATAGTGTAAAGAAAAGTTATATATTTCGAAAGTTACTATCTACCTTCAATTAAAAACTTTAAATTAAATAATAATAATAATTAAAAAAAAACAAAAAAAACCCCATATTTTTCTGATATTTTTGAGAATCAATTTGATAAAAACGTACACTTAAAAAATACTATACATGCTTGTATTTAACAATTATATTGAGAAAATTAATAAACTTCAATAAATTTTTAACCACTGTTTATGTGTTTATTTTTGTAATCGTAAAAAGAAATGCGGAATATAAAGTGAACTTCTAATAAAATTAATCGCACGGTTTTTCGATAATATTTCTTTATAGTGTTTTTAATGACACGTTACCTTTAATAATGTTTAAGCCAATTTTCATTCCAATAAGCAAATGGCATTTTAATACCAAAATAAATTTTCATACCTTTAATGCGAAGAATTTCCCATTTTTCATGTTCAATAAAACACTTTAAGAAGAAATTACTTTTGTAACTATCTTGAAATTGATTTAAAAGTACTTACATCTGTACTAAATAGATACGCCTTGATTGCATTTTCGGTAGATCAACAAAAATACCAAACATCAAAAAAGAAAAAAAAATCTCAACAAGATATAAAAGATGGCAAAAGCATGATGTTATAGTATGCCTTTCGAACATAATTGAATTTGTCAATAAAATATGAGAAGTAGTAATTCGTTTATCTTAAGAGAATGGAAATGTTCTTGAGACGTAAAATTTTGTATTAAAAGAGATTGTGTTTGTGAGTGTGATGTAGGTAACAATGTACAGGGGACCAGTTAATAAAGAAAAATCCCAAAGTGTCTCACATTGAGATACTGGAAAATATCCAAGTTTAACATTAATTGTAATAAAAACAGAGTTTTCAGAATAGGATTTAATAATACTTTTACACCCACTCTTGTAAATAAAGTTAATTTATATTTCTCTAAGTAAACTAGATTTTAATGGGAAGCAAAGATTTCCAAAATTATAATGTAAAGAAAAAAATTCTTTAAATTAAAATACTTTAAATTAAAAAAAGGTATATCTTTTTCTGATATTTTTTGGAAATACGACTAAAAAAATGGTATATGTACTTTTATTACAGAATTTGATTGTGAAAACTATGAGTTAAACTTTTTAAAAAAATCAATGTTTATAGGTTTATTTTTGTAATCATACAAAGAAATGTGGAAGATAAATTAAATTTCTAATAATGTTAACCATATGATTATGTTATAATTTTCTTATTGTGCTTTTAAGGACGCTTTCCCTTTAATAATGTTAAAACAAGTTTTCATCTTTAAGTAAATAATATTATAATATGAAAAAAAAATTATCTTTAATGTACAAAAATTCTCCAATTTTCATGCTACTTTTCATAATCAATAAATACTTAAACTAAGAAGAAATTACTTTTATGACTGTCTTGAAATTGATTTAAAAACACTTACATCTGTACTAAATAAATACGCCATAATTGTATTTTCGGTAAATCAACAAAACTACCAAACATGAAAAAAGAAAAAAATCTGAACAGATATTAAAGATGGCAAAAGCGTGATGTTATAGTATGTCTTCCGAACATAATTGAATTTGTCAATAACATACGAGAAGTAACTCGTTTATCTTAAGGGAATAAAAGCATTCCTGAGACGTAAAATTTTGCATTAAAAGAGAGTGCGTTTGTGTGTATGTTTAGAGGGAGGGAAGTGTGAGTAATAATATACACGAGGGGTTGCTAAAACAGTAAAATCCCAAAGTGTCTCACTTTTAATTTTATAATATTATTTGTTATTTATAATATTATTTGTTATAAAAGCAAAGTTTTCGTAATATAGTTCAACAACACTTTTACTTTTAGTAACGCAAATAAAAGAAATTTATGTTTCTTTAAGTAAATTAGATTTTAAAAGGAAGCAGATATTTTTCTAAATATAATAATGTAAATAAAAGTTTCCTGTGTTAAAAGCTGCTAATCAACTTTAACAAACACATTATGTTTTAAAGAACATTTGCTTTTTTTAAAAATGTATTCTTGAAATAAATTTGATACATTTATTATGTAGGTATTAAAATAAATATAGTCGCATTTTTGTTACATAAACAAAACGCGAAAAAGAAAAATAATAATACGAATGAATTAATATGAATTATGCTCTACAATACTTACGAAATTAACTAAAATATGTAAAAAATACGCGTCTTTTATAATAATATATGCATATATATATATATATATATATATATTATTCAAACACCTATATCTTAATTATATTGTCACATAGAGCTTACATTCTAGTTCAATGCATAGTGAGTCATATGGAAAACATTACACAAAGTTTCGCTGAAATATATTTAAAATATCTTATGTAATGTAATTTATATAGCATGGAAATAACAAAAAAGTCCTTTTCCAGAAAGTTAATAATTAATAATTTAATAATTATAAATTGAGAATTTAGATTTTTTCATTAAAGTGTAAGCTGTTTTGAAAGAAATATTAAAAGAAACCCCTGTGTGCGATTTGTTACCATACCCATCGTAGTATTAGGTAAATCTTGCAATCGTTTTAAAAATAGATTTTTTTTTCTTGCCGGATTTGCATGTTTTTAGACACTCGAGATTGCGAAAAACATGCTTAATCTTCCCACTGCCGCAACCGGATATATCCGTTCACTAGGCTTCACTGCAGTTGAAGCTTTATTTAAATTAATATAATTCTACAAGTAATATCCAGTTTAAAGAACTTTAATTATGATTGATACTTCCAAGGCTTATAAGCACATACGTAACAAAAAAATTATATCATGATAGAAATCCCTCTTTTATTAACATTAAAAAAAATTTGAGGAGAAAAAAAATACAATTTTGCCCTTTTGCAAAGCAGTCAGGCTGTTAAAAGAATTGCCATCCGTCTGTCTGTCTGTAAACGCTCTATCTCCCGAAAAAAAAAAAAATGAGCTAGAGACTTGAAACTTGGTATATACTCAGGATGTAAAAATGGGAAGAAGTTTATATAATATAAGTTACCTCGATTATCCGGAACTATTTTTTTCGAAATCCAAAATATTCGTTGAGGTGAAAGATATATAAAAAATTAAAAAAAAAATTTATTTCAAGGAATGAATGTAAAAGATAAATTTTGCATAAAAAATGAAGTCGATCGGATGATTAGTTGCCAAGAAATTTGTAATCATACTTTCCACATTCTTCGATTTTTCATTACCCTGTATTTCATTTAAAGTTCAATTCAAAAATAATTTTTTATTGAAAATGAAAGGTTTAATCAAACGCAATAAACTGTAGTTAATATAATTATCATTTTTGGAGTTATAAGGATGTTTCTTTCACGCAATTCGGTATTACTTGATTTTATTTTAATATTTTATGCATATCCAGGATGGCTAAGTATTAAGGTAACCTTCAACGACTAGTTTTTAAAATTCTTTCTTGCAATGCAAATGTATTCCAACTGTTTATAACATAATTATCATTTTTGGAGTTATAAGGATGTTTCTTTTACGCAGTTCGGTATTACTTGATTTTATTGTAATTTTTTATGCATATCCAGGATGGGTAAGTATTAAGGTAACCCCCAACGACCAATTTTTTTAAATTCTTTTTTGCAATGTAAATGTAGCCCAACTGTTTATAACTTATATTACCTTTCGGAGCTAGTTGAAGATTGTGCATTTTCGAAATGCAGAAGCTTACATAATAATTCATTTTCATCTGAGTCTTTGAGCCTTAACAGAGAATTAATTATAAAGGAATTTGCTCGAAGATCTCATTTTTCGAAAACGAACAATAATAAGCATTCAGATATTCATTAAGATTAGATAGTTTTTATAAGAAATAAATATTTCGAAATGAACAGCACAAGTATTCCATTAATAATTTTCCTTTTCTTTTTATACACAAGAAATAAATTACAAAATTTTAATCCTTTTACTATAACATGGAAATTATGGGACGGCATAATAGTGACAGTTTACCTTTTTTTTTTTTTTTTTTTTTTTCTCCTGCAACATAAGTGTATCCCAACATTCTATAAATTATATTTTAGCTTTCGGAGCCAGTTGAAGATTGTGCATTCCCGAAATATCACAGTTTACATAACAATTCATTTTCGTCTGAATCTTCGATCATTAACAGCAAATTAATTATAAAGGAATTCGCTCGCATTTTTCAAACTTCCGAGAATGATCAATAAAGATAGCATTTAGATATTAATTAAGATTAGTTTTTTATAAGGAATAAATATTTCGAAACTAACAGCGTAGGTATTCCATTAGTAAATTTCCCTTTTCCTTAACACGTAAGAAATATTTAAAAAATTTGTAAACTTTAGTGCTTATTAAATTAATTAAGGGGTATCATAACATTATTTAAGGAAGTTTACCTTTTCAACATTTTTCTAATTTAAAGAAGATGGCTCAAACAGTGCTTATTGCGTTTCAATGTTCAAATAGAAATACATTTTCAAAATAAATGAATAAATAAAACAATAAATAAATAAATAAAATAAGTAAAATAAATAAAAATAAAATAATATTAGTTACATATTTAAATCTTTTTTAAAGTTTATGAAAATTTTAACTTTTTAAAATTCCAGTTACTTTTTTTTAATATTAATATTTTTTCCCAAAAAATTTTTTTAAGACTTTCAAATATATATTACACAAGATTGCACATGGATTTTTAAATACATCTAATATTACATTTTTTTTTTTTTTTTTTTTTATCGATATCGGTAATGTAAAACGATTAAATCTAACCATACTTACCCACATTTTTTTCTTTTACGCAAGTGTATCCTAACATTCTATAAATTATATTATATTTCGGAGAGAGTTTAAGACTATGAATTCCCCCTTACATAATAATTGATTTTCATCTTAATCTTTGAGCCCTAACAGCAAATTAATTATAAAGGAATTTTATCGAAGATTTCAAACTTCCGACAATGATCAATAAGAAACATTCAGATATTTGTCAAGATTAGATAGATTTTATAAGAAATAAATATTTCGAACCGAATAGCATATGTATTCTTTTAATAAATTTCCTTTTCTTTTAATACGTAAGAACTATTTTACAAAATTTAAAAAATTAATGCGTATTAAATTCATGAAGGTATACCAAAATATTATTTAAGGAAATTTACTTTTTCAACATATTTTCTAATTTAAAGAATATGGCTGAAATAGTGAACTTATTGAGTGTCAATGTTCAAATAGAAATACATTTAAAATAAATAAATAAATAAATAAATAAATAAAAATAAAATAATAAAAAGTTAAAATTTTCATAAAATTAAAAAAAGAAGATTTAAATATGTAATTAATAATATTTAAATCTTTTTTTAAGTTTATGAAAATTTTAACTTTTTAAAATTCCAATTACTTTTTTTAATATTAATATTTTTCCCCAATATTTTTTTAAAGATTTTCAAATATGTATTACACAAGATTGCGCATGGATTATTAAACACATCTAATATTACAGTTAATTTTTTATTTTATTTTTTATCAATATCGGTAATGTAAAACGATAAAATCTAACCATACTTACCCATTTTTTTCCGCTACGTAAGTGTATCTAACATTTTATATAACTTATATTATATTTCGGAATTCCCGAAATATAATAGAATTCCCGAAATACTCCAGCTTACATAATAATTCACTTTCATCTTAATCTTCGAACACTAACAGCAAATTAATTATAAAGGAATTTTTTCGAATATTTAAAATTTCTGACAATGATCAGAAATAAGCATTCAGATATTGATCAAGATTAGATAGTTTTGTAAGAAGTAAATATATCGAAGCGCAAATCATAGGTATTCCATTAATAAATTTCTTTTTCTATTAATACATAAGAAATATTTCACAAAATTTTAATCTTTAATACTTTTACTATAATAGGAAATAAAGGGATATCATAGTAGCAGAGTTCTCGCTGTCGCTCGCCATTGCGCCAAATTGCGGCTTAATTCATCATTTGGCGAGTAAATAAGCGATTAGATTCGCCAAATTGCTACTGCTCAATTTTTCCTTTATCTTTCTTTTCTTTTCCATTTTTCATACATACGCAAATATACGTATTTTTAATATATTTGTAGCAGATAGTTGAACGATCACTATATAATTGATTAATAACAATTTTTGTCGCAGTTATAAAAAGTTAGGTTATTTTAGAACATATTGAAAAAAAGGGGTACATTAAGGAATTAAAGATAATTCTCCTAGCGCTACACGGCGAATCTATTTTGTTAATATTTTTTTCATTTGGCGAATGTTTGTTATTTTTAATTAGCCAAATTATTAATGTTGGTCAAATGTCAGCGAGAATACTGCATAGTGGTATATAAAAGGCAAATTTACCTATTCAACTTTTTTTTTTTTTTTTTAACTTTACAACGTAAGTGTATTCGAACATTCTATAAATTATATTATCTTTCGGAAAATGTTTAAGATAGTGCATTCCCGAAATATCTCAGCTTACATAATAATTCATTTTCGTTTGAATCTCGGAGCATTAACAGCAAATTAATTATAAAGGAATTCGATCGAATGTCTCAAACTTCCGACAACGATCAATAATAAGCGTTCAGATATTAATTAAGATTAGATATTTTTTTATATAAGGAATAAGTATTTCGAAACGAGCATTAATAAATTTCCCTTTTCTTTAAAGAGTAAGAAATATTTTACAAAATTTTAAACTTTAATGCTTATTAAATTAATTAAGGGTTACCATAATGTTATTTAAGTAAGTTTACCTTTTCAACATTTTTTCTAATTAATAGACTATGGTTCTTATAGTGAACTTATTGAGTTTCAATGTTCAAATAGAATTGCAGTTTCAAAATTTTCAATTATAAAGGAATTCGCTCGAATATCTCAAACTTCCGACAACGATCAATAATAAGCATTTAGATATTGGTCAAGATTAGATAGTTTTTTATAAGGAATAAATATTTCGAAATGAACAGCACAAGTACTCCATTAATAAATTTCCTTTTCTTTTGATACTTAAGAAATAAATCACAAAATTTTAATCTTTAATGCTTTTACTATAATAGGAAATTATGGGACAGCATAATAGTATATAATGAAACAGTTTACCTATTTATTTTTTTGCTCCCTGCAACATAAGTGTATCCCAACATTCCATAACTTATATTATTTTTCGGAGCGTGCATTCCCGAAATACCCCAGCTTACATAACAAATCATTTTCATCTGAATCTTCGAGAATTAATAGCAAATTAATTATAAAGGAATTCGCTCGCATTTTTCAAACTTCCGAGAATGATCAATAAAGATAGCATTTAGATATTAATTAAGATTAGTTTTTTATAAGGAATAAATATTTCGAAACTAACAGCGTAGGTATTCCATTAGTAAATTTCCCTTTTCCTTAATACGTAAGAAATATTAAAAAAATTTTTAAACTTTAGTGCTTATTAAATTAATTAAGGGCATGCCATAACATTATTTAAGGAACTTTACCTTTTCAACATTTTTTCTAATTTAAAGAATTTGGTTCAAATAGTGAAGTTATTGAGTTTCAATGTGTAAATAGAAATACATTTTCAAAAATAAATAAATAAATAAAAAAAAATAAAATAAAATAAAATAAAATAATAATATTAATTACATATATAAATCTTTTTTTAAGTTTATGAAAAATTTTACTTTTTAAAATTCCAATTACATTGTCTAATATTAATATTTTCCCCCAATAATTTTTTAAAGGTTTTCAAATACATCATACACAAGATTGCGCATGGATTTTTAAGTACATCTTATATTACATTTAATTTTTTACTTTTTTATCCATATTGGTAATGTAAAACGATGAAATCTAACTATACTTACCCATTTTTTTTTCTGCTACGTAAGTGTATCCTAACATTCTATAACTTATATTATAATTCGGAGCGAGATTAAGACTACAAATTCCCAAAATACCCCAGGTTACATAATAATGCACTTTCATCTTAATCTTCGAGCACTAACAGCAAATTAATTATAAAGGAATTTTTTCGAATATCTTAAATTTTCGACAATGATCAATAATAAACATTCAGATATTGGGCAAGATTACATAGTTTTTTTTATAAGAAATAACTATTTCGAAGTGAATAGCATAAGTATTCTATTAATAAATTTCCTTTTCTTTTAATACGTGAGAAATACTCCACAAAGTTTTAATTTTTAATAAGTTTACTATAATAGGAAATTAAGAGACAACATAGTAGTACTTATTCAACTTTTTTTTTTTTTTTTTTTTTTTTTTTTTTACTTTTTCAACGTAAGTATATCCTAACATTCTATAAATTATATTGTCTTTCGGAGCATGTTTAAGATAGTGCATTCCCGAAATATCCCAGCTTACATAGTAATTCATTTTCGCCTGAACCTTCGAGCATTAACAGCAAATTAATTATAAAGGAATTCCCTTGAATATCTCAAACTTCCGACAACGATCAATATTAAGCATTCTGATATTGGTCAAGATTAGATAGTTTTTATAAGAAATAAATATTTCGATGCGAATAGCATAGGTATTCTATTAATAAATTTCCCTTTTATATACGTAAGAAATACTTCACAAAATTTTAATCTTTAATACGTTTACTATAATAAGAAATTAAGGGATAGCATAGTAGTATATAAAAAGACAGTTTACCTATTCAACTTTATTTTTACCTTGCAACATAAGTGTATCCTAACATTCTGTAACTTATATTATATTTCGGAGCAAATTTAAGACTATGAATTCCCGAAATAGCCCAGCTTACATAATAACTCACATTCATCTTAATCTTCGAGCACTAACAGCAAATTAAATATAAAGGAATTTTTTCGAATATTAAAAATTTCCGACAAGGATCAATAATAAACATTCAGATATTGGTAAAGATTAGATTAATAAAAATTATTATATTAATCTAATTTTTATATTAAAATAAAATAATTATTATTCCATCAATAAATTTCATTTTCTTTTAATATGTAAGAAATACTTCACAAAATTTTAATCTTTAATACGTTTACTATAATAGGAAAATAAGGGATAGCATAGTAGTATACAGGGCGTCCCAGAAATATTGGAACAAATTTAAAGGAGAAGTATTGGACATCACAAGGATTCAGATTTACATAGCAACCCATGGTCGGATACACTTTCCTGGCGCAGTAGTGATGACACAAAATACATGAAAGAAAGGACATGAACTGGGAGAGAAAATATGTTTATTATTCTTAGTGTTCCAAAAATACCGGGATAACACTGGAAAGTTCTGAGGAACTTGTTGATCGCATCATTGAAGCTGCTGGGGAAGTTTGGACATTCCTGGTGTTTTCCAGAGAACATTAGATCTTCCATGCACCGGAGATGCGCCTATATGCATCAAGACCCGGGGTCGTAATTTCGGATACTTACTTCGATGACGATCTTTGTTTCTTTCATGTTCTTTTTTGTTAATTTTCTATTGTATTAAGGATAACAGAGATATTTTCTCTTCTTAGTCGTGTCTTGTCCTTCTTGCACATTGTGTCATCACTACAACGCCAAGAAAATGTTTCCGACCATGGGTTGCTATACAAATATGAAACCTTGTGATGTCCCCTACCTCTCCTTAAAGTTTGTCCCAGCATTTCTGGGACCCCCTGTACAAAAAGACAGTTTACCCATTCAACTTTTTTTTTACCCCGCAACGTAAGTGTATCCTAACATTCTATAAACTATATTACCTTTCGGAGCATATTTAAGATAGTGCATTTTCGAAATATCCCAGCTTATATAATAATTCATTTTCGTCTGAATCTTCGAGCATTAACAGCAAATTAATTATAAAGGAATTCGCTCGAATATCTCAAGCGTCCGACAACGATCAATAATAAGCATTCAGATATTGGTCAAGATTAGATAGTTTTTATAAGAAATAAATATTTCGAAGCGAACGGCATAAGTATCCCTTTAATAAATTTCCTTTTCTTTTAATATGTAAGAAATACTTCACAAAATTTTAATCTCTAAAGCTTTTACTATAGTAGGAAATTAAGGGGTAGCATAATAGTATTTAAGGCCCCAAACTAGGCATAGAAAAAGACCCGGATGATAACGTAACGTCTATGGGAGCGTTCTTTTCAAATATCTCGCTCAAATTTTTATATTTTTACAAGATTTTTTTTTATTGCATATTATAGCTGAGGATGATCCACAATCGGCCTGGTTTTTACTTTTTCGAATTTACCTACATATTGCTTATATTATGATCGTTTCAATTTCACAACCGGTTAAACCGGTTTTGAAAGGTTTTAATTAAAAAAAAAATTCTGAATTCAACACTTTAAAAGTAAAAATTAGGTCAGTTGTAGATCTTCCTCAGCTATAATATGCAATAAAAAAAAATCATGTAAATATATTAAAATTTGAGCGAGATATTTGAAAAGAACGCTCCCATAGATTTTATGTTATCATCCGGGTCTTTTTCTGTGCCTAGTGTTGCGCCTTAAGGGTACGGTTTATCTATTCAACATTGCACACACACACACGCACACATATATGTATATATATATATATACATATATGTTTCAAATAGGGGAACTTAGTGAATTTTCAATGTTCAAATAAAAGTACATTTTGAAAAAAAAAAACTGCATATTTATTTTTTTTTTTAATTCAAGAAAATTTTAACTTATTAAAATCCATTTACTTATTTAAATATCAATATTTTTACATAATTACTTTTTTTAGATTTTCAAATGTTTATTACACAGGACTGCGTATGGATTTTTAAATACATCTAATATTGCTTTTAATTTATTTTTATGCTGATATCGATAATGTAGAAAGATGAAATCTCACTCATCTCCATGTACTTTCATTTCTTAAAAAATAATTATAATAGCCTGAAGGCTAATTCATGTGCAGATTTACATACACATATAATAAAGAACATGTACATATAATTTTAAATTTCTATCTCAAATACAAAAAAAAGTCTTACCCTTTTTAAAACATAAAAGCGAAGAAAATAGCAACATGGAAAAATGCCATTTAAAGTTTGCATTTATGGTGATAATTCCGTTCAGTGTATTAACGAAATTTTAAAAGTGTATCTCATATACAATTGTGTCGGAAATTTCACGCCAAGTGTAGCAAATTAGGTGTGTTCGCGCTATAGCGATGTTTTAAAAATATTTAGATCTTGCTGTTATAGTATGCAGTACTTCGGATACAATATAGGAGCCGAAATCTTTTGTGTGTTTCTGTAAATATTATCTGTTTTCTATTACACAGGATGCAATTTGTGGTATTCCTGAGCAGCGTATATAAATTTCGCAAAATGTGAAATACTTAGTTTAATGTTTTAATGTTTTTAATGTTTTTAATGTTTATAGACTATTTTTTAAAAAAGAATCTTTTTAAAAATTTTTTATAAGTAAGTGAACGTAGAAAAGCTACCCCATTTTAAACGTGCTATAATACCTGATGTAATTGGTAAATGAGAAGATATATAAATGTGAAATAGTTTAATATAATTAAGACGCGCCTAAATAATGTTTCCCTTAATATCTTTACGCAAAGGAATACTTTTGTGTGGTCCTGTAAATTAATAACAAATATTCTTTGTCCTACAGATTGTGCAGAAAGTATATTTTAGTATTTACTTTATCCATGAATATCAATTTTATTATATTCGAAAGAGCATTACATTATTAAAATGCATTTGAAACCTTTTTTTTCCCATTGACCATAATGTAACGGAATGTTTTTTATTATCCCTGTAATTATACTATACATCCGATTTTCATAAAATATGAAATGACTCGACAAAATTATGCAACAATTATATATTAGCCTCCGATGCTATTTCTTTCAGACAAGCTAAAAAATGTCGTGTCGTCAGTTCTGAGTTTTCTTCTCAACCGATTTTGATAATTATTTTTTAAAATTAAAGCTATTTATTTGTAGTTGTGCCCATTTTAGCTATTTTTTAATTTATTTCCATTTTTATATTTTATTTTTAATTTTAAATGCTTTTTACGATATTTCTTAAATATGGTGGCAACTCAGTTTAGCTTTTCTCTGGATAATAAAAATTTATTTTCCATTATCACTTTCCACGAGTCAGAAGCTTTATTTCATCAGTGGACATGTCCTTGCATTTAAAAGAAAAAAGTCAATTATTTTCGCAATATTTAACCACAATAAAATGATTGCGTATAATTATGCACTAATTGAGGTAAATATATATATATATTTACTGAGAAATAATAATAATAATGTAAATAAAATAACAGAAAATAATTTATGATAAAAATTATTGTCTAAAGAAAAATTTCAAATGAGGAAAATGATGTCATTCAGCAACCAGATAAATAAAAATTACAATATTATTACGAATGCCTTTTTCATATTACTAATAATAGTAACTTTTAAAAAACATTTGAAGAGAAAATGACGTCACTATTTAAAACATAGCATTTTTACTCATAACGATATTACATTTCAATATTTCTTTTCATTGTGGACACTGAGATTGAGATTTTACTTTCAGATGACTTCAGTTAGTGAAAATAATGTCACAGTAAAAATTAAATTAGTTTTTTTTTATTTTTTTTCTTTAGTAAAACTATTTTTCTGCGAGTGCATATAAAATAAAATTTCTGAATTTCGCCGGAACTCAGATTGCAATTTTAACTGAAGTTGTGCGAATATTTGCATACAAAATTGTAAATGGCAAACTTGACACTAAGTTTGGAAATATATTTATTATATATTGATTCAATAATGTAATTACTTTTGCTTTTTTTTAAAACCCAATCGATTGGGTCTTTTAAATATTTCATTCGTCGAATTCGATGGGATTCCACACGTTTTATTTTAAAATGCATTTCCTTTTTCTCAGCGTCAATAAAAAAGCGTTTAAACTAAAGAAAAAATCCGTTTTTGATGAATCTAGTCAATGAAGAAGTAGCGCGTCAAATTGTATCTCTTTATTATTCCGCAATTCCAATGACTCAGAGAGAAATTGCTAATCAATTGGGTATTTCACGCTGTTCTGTTTGCTATTATATTGATAAACATAAGAAAAATGAAGTTAGTTCATTGCATTCTAAACGAGGTCGCCCTTCTAAAAGACCCTATCGATTTTGTTTTCACTAATCGGAGGCGAAACTGAATTCTGCAATGGCAGAATCTACATTCAACTTGTTTTAAATTTCGGTCGGGCAGTTTTTGCTTTGTTATATGCGGACAGACGGATTGAACAATGACTATAAGTGATATAAATCTGCACAATTATGAACCCACCTAATAAAAGCATTAGCCCTTTTTAAACATGAAAGTGACGAAAATAAGAACATGGAGAAAAAGCTGTTTAATTTTTCATTTGTGTGGAAAATTACTCTGAGTGTAATAACAAAATTTATACCTTGAGGTATAATTGCAGCATGGTTAAATATGAAATGTCAAAATATTCACAATCAAAGAGGCTTGCATTAAATATTTTTAAAAAAAAATAGAATTTTTTTTATTAATATTAAGACAAACAGTCCTCTTAAGGTGATTTGAATAAAAAAGAATAATTATAAAAGCTCAAAGCTTTTAACATTGAAAAAAAAAAAAACATTTAATATCTTAAAATGTACATGATTTTAAAACGCAATTTTTAGACGGGTGAAACACAAAAGTATTTTCTTTTTATTCACGTATGCATTTAGCTAATACAAAATTAAAAAAAAAATTCAACAGTATAATATTTTTTTAATTGAATAATAAAAATGAAATTTTAGGTACAGTTTATATAAATTAATAGAAAATTTCGTGAAAAAAATTTATAGAAACATTTTTGAGATTCCTGTGCATTAATTTCCAAAAACGTCATTTTGAGAAAAATGACTTTAAAGTTTCGGAAACGCCATTTCAATTATTGAGCGTGAATAATTCTAAAAGCCATAACTTCTGTTCTATTGGGAATATCAAATAAACATTTATATCAAAATGTTCAAGAGAGATGGGAATCTAAAAGGGACACAGAAATTGAAATTCGACAAAATATCGATTTTTTTTATATTAATTGAAAGCTTCTTTAATTGTGAATATTTTGATACTTCATTTTTACCTATACGTCTATTGTATCACGACATATTGTAAATTTTATTAATCCTTCGGACTCCGGCGCCTCTAAATTTTATTGGATTAGCACCACTTTTTTGATAGAACTTTCCTTGAAGTAGACTATTTCAAAAATTTTCTGATTAAATAAGGAAAATTTTATTTTCCTTTATTATTGCCTTAATAGCATGCATGGTCACAGTGACGTCGCAGTGACGTCACTGTGAGTCACTTTGGTCGCATCACATCTGTGACCAAAATGCCACCTCTCAGTGACGCCCCATTGTGACTGAGATGTGATTTTCTTAAAAATCTTTAGAAATGTATAAATATCCTTCAAAACATGTTATTTACTTTAAAAAACATGTTTCTGGCAATTTAAATATCGTCGCTTTTGTCACAGTTTCGTCACAATGTTAATAATGTCAAATTAGTCACAAATGACACATTTTTCACAAATTTGTGACATGGTGACCACTTTGTGAAACGTCACAAAAGAGCTCTAAAACGGCCATAACGACTTCACATTTTAGTCACTGTGACTTTACGTCGACGTTACGTGACGTCACATCGACAATCGATGGTCAAAAAGTCACAATGGGACTTCACAACGACGTTGCAGTGACGTCACCATGCTTTACGGGTGGTGCCAAAAACAAGTTTTGGAAGGAAAAATGATGTCTCCGCAGCGGAGACAACGAAATGAAAAACTTTTTTTTTTTTCTCTATATTTATATTTTTATTACTTGCTCGTTCGATAAACGCTAGGGCTTTTTTGCTAATTCAGAAAAGAGTTTGAATTTTTTTCTACTTGTTCTCCATAAGGTGTTAATTTAATTTAATTTTATTTTTATTATTACTATTATTATTATTACTTTTTGTATGGATCAAACATTTAAATTTACAGTTTTTTTTTAATATTTAAATCGAGAGTTTCATGAATTTCCTTCATTTTTTGATATGCACGAGAGAGAAAAAATATTAAGTGTAAAATTCCATACATATTTAAAAATTCATACCCAGTTTATGTACTATATTTTATATATGTATGTGGAAAATAAATCCAAGCAAAATTATTCATATTTATAAAAGTAGTGGGGATTTTTTAAATTTAATAGGCACTTTTACATGAAAAAATTTTTTTATTTATTTTTTAGTAATAAATATTGTGCTATCACATATATTACAATATTATTCAAAATTGAAGAGATGGTTTCAAACATACTGCGCTTCCTTAATATTTAACAAATTTAAAATGTCTAGGCTTTTGAAGCTTCTATAGGGTCATGAAGCATATTAAAACTTAAAAATGTAAAAAAAATTATTTTATTTGTGTAACAATGGTTCAATTTTAATATCAATCGTGAAACGAAGTTATATTTTTGAAATAAAAAATTTAATACTACTTTCTTATAATTTTTTTATTTGTGTTTTCCAATTTATTATTTTTGCATTAAAGAAGCATCAATTGAGACTGTTATATATTCTTTAGGGATGCACCGATTATTCTGTATCTATTTGGTATTCGGCCGATTCGGCCATGTTACCGGATATTCAGTTTGACCGAATATCAAAGTATTCGGCGGAATCCAAAACTTATAAAACCTTTTTAAACACATTTTTAAAAAAAATTTCACATTTTAAAAAACTTTTCACATTTTCTACTTTTAACTGTCATTTTATAAAGATATTTAAAATAATTAGAAAGAAAATCATATTTAAATAAAATAGAATGTTTTCACATTATTTATTTGCTGTTTGTAAAGTATAACTTACGAAAATTACCATTGAGAAGGATAAAAATGGTGATTTATTAGGCTTCTCCTTAGGAAAAAATTATGTGCAAATACAAGTTCCTAAACTTTGTCTAGTAAATAATCTGTTTCTTGCTTTTCCCAAATAAAAGTCCTTAAACAAGAAAGAAAAACTTTTAAGAATAGTAATAGCTGTCAAGCCAATTCTTGTTCATGAAACCGTAATCATAATCAACTTCTTGAGTCATAAATACATTGTATTTCATTTCACTCTAGGCCAAACTTTTGTTTTCGTTTGTTGCATTAACAATAAATAAGATACCATAACGATATTTCCAACTCACATGCTTTGATTTCTGTAAAATATGATATGATGGGAAAGATGGAAAATGCCACTATTCATAATAAAAGAACTATGAGCTAAATATTCCTTTATTAAGAATTAAGTTGAAAGTATTCGAATTGAAAATAATCTGCGTTGAGTTATTGAAAAAAGACAATTAAGAGACTGTAAAGTTTTTCTTTGGCCATTTTTCATTATTTCTCTTTGATTATAAAATGTTTGTTTTAATCTGTAGAAGAAACCATGAAATTTAAAATTTTATTAATTAAAAAAGTCTCATAATTGTGCTTCTTAAATAACTCACGGCAATTTTTTTTTCAATATTACATGTCTTTATGAAAAAATTTTGTTTATCAAAATGTAAGTTTCTTTTATTAAATATTATGTAAAATCGTTTTAACAAGTAGCATTTTAATACCTTTAAACTTTGAAATTTAAAAAGTATTTGGAAGGCCGAATATTCGGTATTCGGCGCAGCAATTACTATTCGGCTAGCCGAATATTCGGTATTTAGTTCATTTGTCGGTCGAATATTCGGCATTCGGTTTTTGGCCAACATTACTATTCGGTGCATCCCCAATATTTTTTTTACAGAAATAAAATAATGTACAAAAAAAAAAAAAAAAAAAAAAAAAAAAAAAAAAAAAAAAAACTTCGCTTAGTAATATACAAGATTCAATTAGTAATTTAGTGTTGTTCACTGTGTTACTTCTTTAATATTATCATCCATTAAATAAATCAATCATATACCATTACAAAAAATTTTACAATATTGTGATCATTTTATTATCACAAGGTAAAATGAATGAAGGAATAATAAAAATTGAGGCATTCCTAACATTGCATAAATAATGTTATTTTTCTGCTATGAGTTGAAAATCATACCTGCGTCGCATTTCTCATCTTACATAATTCATTTTCATCCTGAGCTTTGGGCATTACGCTGATTACGCGCAAATTAATTATAAAGGAATTTTCTTAAATATTTCAGAATTCCAGCAGCAATTCATAAGTGTTCAAATATTCTTCTGGAATTAATTAAGATTAGACAGTTTTTGCCAGAGATAATAAAATTCTCGAAATAGTAAGTATATACCTTCCAGTGTGAAACTTCCTTTATGTGAAGCATGTAAGATATCAAGCTATATATAATCGAGTGAAAACGTGCAATTAATTTAATATTTGCAAATGACAAAAATTCATTTAAAAGGCGCTAATTTAATATTCGCTTAATAGTGATAAAAATACATTTAGAAGCCAGTAATTTAATTGTTCGCTTAAGGGCGTCCGGAATACAAAAAACTTTAAAAAAATTAAATAAATAAATAAAAAATATTGCATTAAAATTTTCTTGGTTTTTGCATCTTACAATGACGATTGTGACAATATAATATTATATTTAAATCAATGATGTTTAAGTCATTCTATCTTCATTAGAAGAGGAAATATTATTATTTTTTTTGTTTTGGTTGTTTTTAAAATCTAGCTCCCAAGCAATGATTATCAAAGAAATAAATTCTTATTAATTAAGCTATATAATAATCGCTTGAAAACATGCAATTAATTTAATATTCGCCAGTGGTAAAAATTCATTTAAAAGGCGCTAATTTAATATTCGCTTAAAGTGATATGGATTTAAAAGGCACTAATTAAATATTCGCTTAAAGTGATAAAACTATATTTAAAAGGCACTAATTTAATATTCCATAAAGTGATTAAAAATACATTTAAAAGGCAATAATTGAATATTCGCTTAAAAAGATAGAATACATTTTAAAGGCACTTATTTAGTGCTCCTTTAAAGTTATAAAAATACATTTAAAATGCACTAATTTAATATTCGCTTAAACTGATCAAGGTAGCTTAAAATAATATTATGCTTTTTTTTTTTTTTTTTTTTTTTTTTTTTTTTACCGAAATAAAATAGTGTGCGAAAAGAATCTTTACTTAGTAGTATATGACATTTAGTTAGTAATTTAGTGTTATTCGCTGTATTACTTCTTTAACATTATGATCTATTGAATAAATCAATCACAAAATATTACAAAAATTTTAATAATATTGTGATCATTTTATTATCACAAGGTAAAATGAACGAAGGAATAATGAAAATTAAGGCATCCCTAACATTGCATAAATAATGTTATTTTCTGCTTTGAGTTGAAAAATCCTACATTCGTCGCATTTCTCATCTTACATAATTCGTTTTCATCCTGAGCTTTGAGCATTACGCTGATTACGCGCAAAATAATTATAAAGGAATTTTCTTAAATATTTCAGAATTCCAGCAACGATTCATAAGCGTGCAAATATTCTTCTGAATTAATTAAGATTAGACAGTTTTTACCAGGTAATAAATATTAATAAATATTTAATAAATATATATTGTAATAAATATTTCGAAACAGTTAGCCTATTTATTCCAGCCTGAAACTTTCCTATTTTTCTGAAACATGTAACATTCAAAGCTATATATGATCGTTTAAAACATGCAATTAATTTAATATTCGCAATTGATAAAAATTCATTTGAAAGGTGCTAATTTAATATTAGCTTAAAGTGATAAAAATGCATCTAGAAGCCAGTACTTTAACTGTTCCGCTTGCCCAAAATACAAAAAACTTCAAAATCGAGTATTTGTTTTGAAAATCGAGCTACCGAGCAATGATTATCATCAAAATGTCCTCTTGTAAAAATGCGTTTTTTTTTTTTTTTTTTTTTTTTTTTTTTTTTTTTTTTTTTTTTAATGTTGGGTATCTTTACAGTTTCTCAGATTTAAATTGTTATAAGAGAAGAACCGTTAAAGATAGATGCTTTAAACTTAGAACATGACTTTCTTATTGTTTTATTTTAATTTTGATTCAGTAAATTTGAAAAAAAAATATTTACTTTTGAAAAAATATATATTTTTAAAAATAAGTTCACCATTTTTTTTCAAATTTTTATTTTAAATATTTTTAATTTTTTGAAAAATTAATTCTATATTTAAAAATTCAGAATCAAAATATAAATTTAGATACTTTTGTTTAATTAAATGTAAAAAAAATTAAAATTATACAAATAACATTTCGACTTGTAACGATTTTAAGTTAACCACGTTTTTAATTAATTTTCAATAATAAAAACATTTCTGAGCTTTATCATTTTGATTTTATTTACAAATGATATAATTAATCATCACAAAAAATCAAAACTTTAACTCAATATATATATATATATATATATACATTTTTTGGAGGCTTTTAAACTGATAAAAATACGTATAAAAAGCACAAAATTAATATTTGCTTAACATGATAAAAATACATTTAAAAGGCACTAATTTAATATTTACTTAAAGTGATAAAAGTGAATTTAAAAGGCACAAATTTAATATTCGCCTAAAGCGATAATAATATATTTAAAAAGCACTAATTTAATGTTTGCTTAAAGTGATAAAAATACATCTGAAAGGTACTAATTTAATATTCACTTAAAGAGATAAAAGTACATTTAAAAAGCACTAATTTAATATTCGCCTTAATTGATAAAAAAACATTTAAAAGGCATTAATTTAATATTTACTTAAAGGGATAAAAATACAATTAAAATGACTTTAATTATTCGCTAATTTACTACTTAATTTCTACTTTAATTATTCGCTTAAATTGATAAAAATACATTTAAAATGTACTAATTTAATATTCGCTTAAAATGACAAAGATACATAAGGCACTAATTTAATATTCGTTTAAGGGGGTAAAAATACAGTTAAAAGGCGCTAGTTTAATACTTGCTATAAAAGATTAAAATACATTTAAAAGGCACTAATTTAATGTTTGCTCAGATTGATAAAGATACATTTAAAATGCACTAATTTAATATTCGCTTAAAGTGATAGAAATACATTTAAAATGCACTAATTTAATATTCGCTTAAAGTGATAGAAATACATTTAAAATGCACTAATTTAACATTCCCTTAAAATAATAAAAATCCAATTAAAAAGTCCTTCCGGCAATGCCGGGAGGAAGAGGTAGCTTTCATATACTTATATATTTATTTATTTATTTTAAGGTAAGTTACATTGTTCAAAAATACTAAGCTCAAATTAGTGGAAATAATCTTATAAAATTAGTGATTTTATAAGATTGAAACTAGTTTTTGTCAAGACTGTATATTAATAGGAATTTTTAGAAATTAGTCATCTTTTATTCAACCTGGTTTTATTTTAAGCGATTTAGAGAGTCACCAAATTCCACGATATCATAAAGTGTATGCCATTTTAAAGCAACATTGTGGATCGTTCAGATCAGACCGTTTCAAAATGTCAGCCATAAGCAAAATTCAAAGTGCTATAACTCAGTCATTTTTTAAGATATAGACAAAATAAAAAGTGTTCTGGAATCGTTGTTTTAAGTTCTAACACGTAAAAGAAAAATATTTTTCAATTTTTAATTTTTTTGCACTTAATTTTAAATTTTAAATTTTTTTAAAAATTTAAAATGGCCACCATTTTGAAACAAAATGATGGATGGTGCTGGCCAACGAACTCGGTCGAGACATTTGTATGTACTATGTACATCCCAAGTTTCATTGAAATCGGTTGATAAATACGCGTGTTATCACATGACAAAAATCAGATCGTTTCAAAATGTCAGACATAAGAAAAATTCAAAGTGCTATAACTCAATCATTTTGTAAGATATAGACAAAATAAAAAGTGTTCTGGAATCTTTGTTTTAAGTTCTAACACGTAAAAGAAAAATATTTTTCAAATTTTGATTTTTTTGCATTTAATTTTAAATTTTTAAATTTTTAAAAAATTTAAAATGGCCACCATTTTGAAACAAGATGGCGGATGATGCTGGCCAACGAACTCGGTCGAGACATTTGTATGTACTATGTACATACCAAGTTTCATTGAAATCGGTTCATAAATACGCGTGTTATCACGTGACAAAAATCAGATCGTTTCAAAATGTCAGCCATAAGAAAAATTCAAAGTTCTATAACTCAATCATTTTTTAAGATATAGACAAAATAAAAAGTGTTCTGGAATCTTTGTTTTAAGTTCTAACACGTAAAAGGCAAATATTTTTCAACTTTTAATTTTTTCGCATTTAATTTTAAATTTTAAATTTTTTAAAAAATTCAAAATGGTCGCCATTTTAAAACAAAATGGCGGATGATGCTGACCAACGAACTCGGTCGAGATATTTGTATGTACTATGTACATACCAAGTTTCATTCAAATCGGTTCATAAATACGTTAGTTATCGCATGACAAAAATCAGATATATATATATATATATGGTTATATATATATATATATATATATATATATATATATATATGTATATATATATATATATATATATATATATATATATATATATATATATATATATATATATATATATATATATGTCAACATTTGAACGGAGGGTGGTTTTGGGGTCTGGGGGTCATGATCGGTGAAAATATACCAAAATTCGGAAAATATACCAATTTTTCGGAAGTGCTTTCCTCCGGACGGCTGCAATAGGTAGCTTTTTACTTTTTGTAATGAAAGCTACCTAAAAGTTCAAAAAACCCTTTTTTATAAAACAAAGTATGTAAGGAAATAGATCCAATAGAATAAAATAAATTATCATAAGGATATGAAATACCTTGAAAAAAGATGGAATATTGCAATATATAGGAATAAACTTCAATTTCTATTTTTTTTTATTTTTTATTTATTTATTTATTTATTTTTTAATAGCATGGAAAATTATAATAGGGAAAAACGTATTTTTCCTGTTTTTCTACACCATTATTCTATGTCGTTTCTTTCATTCTCTCATATTTGTTGTTTTTTGCTTTTTACCCTCTGCTGCTTAACTAGTGTATGTATTTAAAACTGCAGCAGTTCTTGAAATGGATCTCCTCATCTACCTTTACTTTTTCGATTTTGATTGTAACTTTAAAAAATAATAATAATAAAAAAAATAACGCGAATATTGAGATCGACCTTATCAAACCCTTAAAAATACATTTGGAATTGATGTAATGCAAACGAGATATTTCAAAACAACCTTCTCATAAGTTTAGCATTGGCTCGCTAGTGTCTTCAATTGACGAGTGCATTAAGTAAATATATATATATATTTCATGGACTAATTAATTTCGTTTAATATGAAATCTTCTATTATACAAGATATTATAATTGATAATTAAGAAAAAAAATCTGAACATAAAGTCACTGGAGGTAAAATTAAAATTAACCCATTCCTAACATTCCATCTTATGCAAGCTAAAAGAAATCCGTTAAAAACATTCCTTAACTTGCAGAAGAATTCACTTTTATTTTACGCGCGGAGAATTTCATTGATTACGAATAAAATAATTAATAACAAAAAAAAAAAAAAAAAAAAAAAAAAAAAAAAAAAACTTATTTTACAGAAATTGTATTATAGTTTAACGCATAAATGTAAACCAGTTTCATTGGACTTGAAAGAGTGTAACATCATTAAAATGTATTGCAAGTGATTTTTTAGTATATTGAAACGGAATTCGTTTTAGTGACCCTGTAAAAAACTGTAAATGCAATATACTGAATTTTCAATACCGAATATGAAGTAATACATCTCAATAACGTTGTGTGGTCCTGTAAATTAATAACAAATACGATTTGCAGCGCAGATTGTGCAAAATGTATATTTTAGTACATACTTCATAGATGCATGTCAATTTTATTATGTTCGAAATAGTGTAGTAACATCATAAAATGCACTTGAAACTATTTTTTCCCATTAACCGTAATGCAACGGAATACTTTTGATTGTTCCTGTAATTAAGCTAAACATTCGATGTTCATAAAATTTAAAATGATTCCACAAAATTATACAAAAATTATATATTTTAAATTTCAAATGATTCATTTGGGCAGTTTTTACTCTGTTATATGCGGACGTACAGACAAGTGGACAGATTGAACGACAACTATAGCAGGACTGCCACTGCCGAACAGAACTGAAAATTGTAGCTTTAGTAGCCTTACAAAGAAGAAAATAGTAGCCAAAATAGTAGCATTTATTCGAAAATAGTTGCTAAAATAACAATAATCGCAAACTTATTTTAATAAAATGGAAGAAAAAAACGTATCCATATTACCTAAAAGGACTTCATGAATAGCAACATCTTATTTTAGAGTTTATACTTCTGCTCAAATCACTGAATAAAGAATATAGAGAATTATTCAAATCACAAACCAAGTTATCCAGAATGTAAGGTCCCAATGCTTCAGTTATAGCTTGGCTCTCTCAATATAAAAATTATCATATGCAGCACGACCAGGAAATGTAGAGGTCTCCTTATACAACAATTATATATTTTAAATTTCAAATGATACGTTTGGGTAGTTTTTACTCTGTTATATGCGGACGTACAGACGGACGGACAGATTGAACGACGACTATAGGTTGCTGCGTATTTACGTAATCACGAAGCACTAAAAAAGGAAATTCCTAAAACATACAAATTTTTGTTATCGATGATTAAAAAAAAAAAAAAAGATTTTTATCTCAACAAAGGGTGAACGTAGCTAAAATAAAAATGAATACATTCCTAACATTCCATAGCTTTCATTATCTCATGCGAGTTAAAAGCAAGTAACATTCCTTAGCTTACGGAAGAATTCATTTTCATCTTAAGCACAGACAATTACGATGTTTATGAACAAAATCTCTATAAATAAAAGGAATTCCGAGGATAATTAATTAATTAATTAATTGAGGCACAGGGGAAAGCAAATCTTGGCAATGCGCCAACTCGGTCCAGAGGAAGCAAATCTTGGCAATGCGCCAACTCGGTCCAGAGGTATAAAAGCAAGATAGAAAAAAACGCGCAGGTCTGTGCATTCAAGTACAACCACCCATATGTATATGCTGAAAGTTTGTTCTGACGCTCACCCGACGCACGTGGAGTGCCGATGGTCCGGGAAGCGTACCATACACATAAATTATTAAATAAACCTTCAAATTAAGCCCGGCGAAGCGGGCTGGGTATGCTAGTAATAATAAAAAAAGTTTCTTGAATACTTCAAAATTACGATGACATCTAATAAGAATTCTCATATTCTTCTGCATTAATTAAGATCAAACAGTTTTTGTAATAGACGCAAAATATTTCGGAAATATTTCTTTATGCACTTTAATGTTTTTTTTTTTTTTTTTTTTTTTTTTTTTTTTTTTTTTTTTTCTGGAATGATTTGGAAAACTTAAATTTTAATTTTTTTTTCTTCACGGATAGAACAATACATTAACTATGATGATGCAATTAAGGAATCATCACACGTTAGTTAATCGTAATTTAAAGTAAAATTCCTTTATTTTTTCAAATAATATTTCATTTCTTTATCCTTTGAAAAATATATTATTCTCTTAAGCTATTTGCAGATAATAAATATAATTCGTTTCAGATTTTATTAGATTATCATTTATTAATTAAAAAAATTAAAAGAAAAGAAAAGAATAAAAAATGGATATGCAACAATTAATTTTTCTTGCGCGATTTTTGCGTAATAATAAATAAATACAAATTCGATACTACTTGGTCAACCTGTCGACCAAAGAACTATCGCCACTCTATAAGATTAAATGCCAATAATGGATGAACGTGAATGTCACATTAAATACGAAACACGTGTTTAAAACGTCATTAAGTGATTTTTATTTCGACTTTTTATTTGTATTTTTATTAAAATAGAACTATTTATTTTTTCATTATTTAATATAAAAAATATGCCAACATGTATAATTTGTCTATTAGTTTGGCGAAATTAGTCGATGGAATAAAATAGTAGTACCACAAACTCTTCGAACCTACATTAACATATTAGCATAATAATAACTTGTTGTTCTATTAATAGAAAATTTATTTACTTTCTCGAAAACCACTTGAGGCGCTTATGAAATTAATTACAGATAAATTCTTCTTTTCCTGTTATTTAATACCCAGAGAAAGTTGGGAATAAATAATAACCAAGGAAGCATTTTCTTACTTTTGTGAATATATTTTCATTAAGTTTAGTATTGAATTGATTTTCTTCATTAATACCTTAAATTTTTTTATTATTATACATTTATATTCTTTTTTATGTACATTTATTTGAATAATTATGACTTATAAATTATTATTTATTTGAATAATTATGAAAATGGATAAGGATTTTAACCAGACGACTAATACAGGTCACACGGGTGTATATAAAAAAATGAATATATAAGAACAAATTTTTCTTACACAATTTTCATCTAATAATAAATAATTACATACTCCTTGAACCTACATTAAAGCATTAGCATAACAATAGCTTATTGTTCTGTTAATAAAAAAAATATTTAATTTCTCGAAAACCACTTGAGGTACGTATGAAATTAATTACAGATAAATTATGCTTTTCCTGTTATATTTAATACCGAAAGAGAGTTGTGAAATAATAATGGCCAAGTAAGCATTTTCTTACTTTTGCAAATATATTTTCTTCATTAATACCCTAATTTTTTTATTATTATACATTTACATTCTTTTTTATGTACACATTTGAATAATTATGAAAATGAATAAAGATTTTAACCAGACGACTAATACAGGTGATACGTGTATATATAATTACGAACATACCTAATAAAAAATGGATATATAACAATTAATTTTTCTTGCACGATTTTCACCTAAATAACAAATAAATACAAATTCTTCGAACCAACATTAAAATATTAGCATAACAATAGCTTCTTGCTCTATTAATAGGAAATTTATTTGCTTTCTCGGGAACCACTTGAGGCGCCTGAAATTAATTGCACATAAATTCTTCTTTTCTTACTTTTGTAAATATATTGTCATTAAGTTTAGTGTTGAACTGATTTTCTTAATTAATATCCTAAGAATATTTATTAATATACATTTACATTTTTTTATTTTGCACATGTTTGAATAATTATGAAAATTAATAGGAATTTTTACCCGAAGACTACTACAGGTGATAAGTGTGTAAATAATTACGAATATACCTAATAAAAAAATTAATATGTAAAAAAAAAAATGTTCGTGCACAATTTTCACTTAATAATAAGTAATTACAAATTCCTCGAACCTACATTAAAATATTAGAATAACAATAGCTTATTGTTCTATTAATAGAAAATATATTTGCTTTCTGGAGAGCTATTTGAGGCACTTTTGAAATTAATTACAGATAAATTCTTCTTTTTCTGTTATTTAATACCCAAAGAGAGTTGGGAAATAATAATAATCAAGTAAGCATTTTCTTACTTTTGAAAATATATATTTTCATTAAGTTGTATAGAAGTGCCACCTGTTGAACGAATTACTCCAAACTTAAAGAATACTCATTTAAATCCGGAACTAACTGAAGCTGAAGTTTGATGAATATTCGTGCATTAGATCCTGAAGTAGTGCTATTGTGATAACCATGAATAATGCCATCTAGCAGCGCTACCTGTTGATCGACTGACTCTAAAAACTAAAGAATACTAATTTTTATTGGGACTAACTGAATCCGAAGTTGTATCAAAATTTGTGCATTAGTTCCTGAGATAGAACTATTGCGATAATCATGATTAATGCCGCATAACAGCGCCACCTGTTGGGCGAATTAACCTAAAACGTAATCAACGCCATATTATATCAAGTACTAACGGAGTCTGAAGTTTTATGAAAATCCATTCATTAGTTCTTGAGATATTGCTATTGTGAATATCCTGAAAAAGTAGAATAATAGCTCCACCTGTTGGGCGATGTTCACCAAAAGCTAATCAAAATCCAGTTTACATCAAGGTTTAACTGTATCTAAAGTTTTATGAAATTCTGTGCATCAATTCTTCAGATTCTTCGCAAATTTTTTGTCACAACAAACAGACTCGCAGACAGACTTTTTGTAAAAACATGTTTTTTGGAATCTCTGACCCCCTAAAACGTGTATATCCGTCGAAAACTGGAATTAAAAAATTTTCACGAATCCAATACTCTTTTATTGTAAACACAGTAGAAAGTAAAAATGAATATATAAGTATACATTTTCATCTATTAATTAAAAAAAAAGAAAAGAAAAGAAAAGAATAAAAAGTGGATACATAAGTCTAATTTTTCTGGCACGATTTTCACCTAAATAACAAATATGTACTAATTCTTTGAATCTTCCTTAAAATATTAGCATAACAATAGCTTATTGTTCTATTAATAGGAAATTTATTGGCTTTCTCGAAAACCACTAGAAGCATATATGAAATTAATTACAGATAATTTCTTCTTTTCCCTTTATTTAATACCGAGAAAGAGTTGCAAAATAAGAATAGCCAAGTAAACATTTTCTTATCTTTTGCAAACACATTTTCATTAAGTTTAGTGTTGGATTGGTTTTCTTAATTAATGCCCTAAATTTAAATAATTATGAAAATGGATAAATATTTTAGCCAGATGAATAATACAGACGTGTCTATAATTACGAATATACCTAATAAAAAGTGGATATATAACAACTATTTTTTCTTGCGCGATTTTCTGCTAATAAATGCAAATTCTTTAAACCTATGGAAATAGCATAACAATAGCTTCTTGTTCTGTTAATAAAAATATTTACTTTCTCGGCAACCACTTGAAGCACTTATGAAATTAAATGCAGGTAAATTCTTCTTTTCCTGTTATTTAATCCCCATAGAAGGTTGGGCAAAAATAATAACCAAGTTAGCATTTTCTTACATTTGCGAATATATTTTCATTAAGTTAAGTGTTGAATTGATTTTCTTAATTAATATTCTGAGAATATTTATTATTATACATTTACATTGTTTTATTATGCACATACTTGAATAATTATGAAAATTAATAAGAATTTTTACTCGACTAGTACTACAAGTGATTAAGTGTGTATATAGTTAAGAACATGCCTAATAAAAAATGAATGTATAAAAACAAATTTTTCTTGCACTATTTTCACCTAATAATAAATAATTACAAATTCTTTGAACCTACATTAAAATATTAGCATAACAATAGCTTATTGTTCTGTTAATAAAAATATTATTTACTTTCGCGAAAACCACTTGAGCCACTTATGAATTAATTACATATGAGGAGCCCAAAAGCCAAGGGGTACAAGTGACAAAATGTCGATTTGGAGTAAATTGAGTTTAAAGATAATTGATGTTAAATTGGAACATCAATAACAATTGACTAAATTGAAATAGGAAACATCTGCTTGTTGCATTCTAATCTTTGAACTCTCATTTCAATAACTGTTAAAAAAATAGAGTACAATTTTCTTTAAATGTATAATTAATCAATATTGTTTGTTTTTCGAAAAAAGTGGTTTATCTCTATAACTCCCCAAATAATCAGAAAAAGACCTATATTTCTTTACCTGAAATGAAAAAAAGCATATTTCCACATACCCTGTGCACTTAACTCAATTTTTTCAATTTTGTCACTTATACCCCTTGGCTTCTGGGGTCCTCATATAATGTCTTCTTTTCCCGTTATTTAATACCCAGAGGGAGTTGCAAAATAATAATAGCCAAGTAAGCATTTTCTTACCTTTTGCAAATATATTTTCATTAAGTTTAGTGTTGAATTGATTTTCTAATTAATACCGAAAACCATTTTTATTATTATACATTTACATTCGTTTTTTTATGTACACATTTGAATAATTATGAAAATTGATAAGAATTTTAACCAAACGTTATATGATACGTATGCATTTTTAAAAATTTATCAAAACATTAGATAAATTAAAATATTCTAAAGTATTAAGGAAACGATTACGCATGCAGTATGACAGTTAAGACATTATACAGGGTGATTCGAAGGAGACGGATTTTAATTTTCTACAGTCTTTTATTTGACTCAAATGGGGTTTTGAATGGATAGATGTATATTTGTAATCTAGTTTTAACTCAATACCTGATGCTTTAATATTATAAAAATTATGTACAAAGATGGATTTTTTAATGACAATACAACATTTCATTTTTACTTTCTCCCATCTTCAATAGAAGAAAGTATTGTAATCGAAATTCTTATCAACTTCCGGTTTTCGACGGATTTACACGTTTTAGGGGGGCAGATATTTAAAAAAAATGCCTGTTAGTCCAGTGTTCGTGTTTCATTATGCCTCCATTCTACCGTCGAAAAGTTTATGAAAATATGCATAGAATTGAACCAAAGTTTTTGTTTAAGTTTTTGACAGTGATAAGCAAATCCTCCTTCACTTTTAAAATATTCCGCGCTATATACTTGAATGATGATTTTGTACATGATCTTGTACATGATGATTTTCATCATCATGAATGAGCAAAACAGGGATGAAATTAAGCTGTTCGGGACACATTCAAACATAATTTTAATTTATTGAGTTAAAATTTCAAGAATTTTTGTAATAGCTAAACATATTTTTAGTAAACAAAATTACATGGTAAAACTTATCGTATTTTTTAGGTGCGTTCGTAATTATGTAAATACGTAGCACCTATTGTTGTCGCTCAGTCCGTCCGTCTGTCCGTCTGTCCGTCCGTCCGCATATAACAACGCAAAAACTACCCAACCGAATCGTTTAAAATTTAAAATACATAATTATAACATAATTTTGTCGAGTCATTTCAAATTTTATGAAAATCGGGTGGATAGATCAGTTACTGGGACAATCAAAAGTATTCCGTTACATTACGGTCAATGGGGAAAAAGTTTTAAATGCATTTTAATCGTTTGAAATTTAAAACATACAATTATTGCGTAATTTTGTCGAGTCCTTTCAAATGTTATGAAAATCGAATGCATAGACCAATTACAGGGACAATCAAAAGTATTCCGTTACATTACGTTCAATGGGAAAAAAGTTTCGAATGCATTTTAATGATGTTACACTCATTCGAACATAATAGAATTGGCATGAATCTATGAAATATATACTAAAATATGCATTCCGTACAATCTGGGATGCAGAGAATATTTATTATTAAATTACAGGGCCACACAAAAGTATTCTACTACATAATGCTATACGGGGAAACATTGTTTGGGGTGTGTTTTAATTATATTCAACGATTTCACATTTTATGAATAAGATATACGTTGCTGAAGTGTAATAAAAATTACTTCCTGCATATTTACAGAAACATAAAGATTTCGACTACTATACTGTATCCGAAGTTCGTTCTACTATATCAGCAAGATCTGAATATTTTTAAAACTTCGTTATCGGACGAACGCACCTCATTTGCTACATTCATGTGCAATTTCCAACTTGTTTTAATTTAAAATTGAAATTTTATTACAAAAGTGGAATATATTAATCACATAACTGATCAATATTTTTGAAAAAAAAAAACAAACTTTGATACAATGTTTATTATTTTCATGTATTTTACAGAATTTTTAATCTTTTTTCACCGGTTTTTCAAAACCGAAATTTTTGCCTAATTGAATCAGAAAAAGGTGCTCGGATTAAATATTAGAAAATTTACAATAAAATTTTATTGGTGAGAATAATAAATTATGATTGGAGTATGGAGGCCCTGTACGTGGTACGGGAAGAACAGGGAAGTGGTTAATGTAATAACATCATCGTTACATAAAACACAAACATAAAGCATGATTGTTTGCACACATTTCCGTCTTTTCACAAGTGAGGCAGTTTTTTTTTTTGTCCATTACTGTAAATCTATATACAGTGGACTCTGTTTCATGTAGCATATTCTAATGGATATGGAAAAAAAAACGAAGCAAAAATATTCATATTTATAAAAGTATTAAGCATTTAAAAAAATTAAAATAAAAAAAAATAAATTTTAGTAAAATAGGCCGTATTAAAAGTTTTTTTAATTTAATTTTTAGTATTAAGTACTGTACCTCCACATGTATTACAGTATTTTTAGAAATTAAAAAAAAATGTTTCAAAGGTACCTCATTTGTCAGACTGGAAATTCCCATCTATAATGTTATACCTATAGATTTGGAATGCATCCTTATTTTTCAAATTTCTCCTCGGAAAGTTATCATTTTTCCTTCTTCTTTCTGTGAGCTCTTCTTGAAGAATGTTCCCCCCCCCCCTTTTTTTGGTTATATATTTTTTTAAATGCATTGTTAGTTTCATTTAATGTATTAAAAATTCTTACTTACGATTCGTCTTCTTCACTTATATTTTGACACTTATAATATAAAATTAGATATATATTTTAGAAACAATGAACTCTCGAAATTTTCAATAGAAGAATAACGTTAAAAAATTTCATCGATTCGAATTCATTTTCTCTTTAATTCGAACTAATAAGATTCCGATTTTCCATTTTTCCTTACTTTCGTCCGGACTTCACATCTTTCAAATAACCTTCATTCTTTCATTTTTGTCAGAATTGTTCTGAACATGTATGCATGTTATCCCATGAATTTGATAGCCACTTTTTTAGTGTCCCATCAGTCCATCAATGACACCTCCAGCGTCGTGAAAAGGGGGGGAGGCGAAGGGTTTCTTTGCCCCGGGCGCTGAAATTTAGGGGAAGCTAAATTTATACTATCAACGTCATTTTTGGGTGGTTTAGCACCAAGTGGGGGGAGGAAGAGGAGTTAAATTGAAAGTTTTCGCCGGGCGCAGTTTTCTCTTCGGACGCCGCTGGTAACGACTAATGCGTCGTATTTGTAAGTAACAATACGGTATTTCGTATCTTAGAAAATATCCGTTACTTGATAACGAATATGTGCGCCCCTGAACACCTCCAACGCCATCTTTGTTAGTGCTTATTCCTAATGCCTTAATTATTTTATGTATTTATATCTTTTAATTCAATATTAACTCATATTTTTATGATAACAGATGAAATATTTTTCAGTTTAAAATTTAAAAAATAGTATAACATCAATTCATTTTTAATAGTGCACATTTAAAAATGTTCTCTTTTCATAATTTCCATTATTGGAACTCTGAATATTTCGAACATTTTTTGTGGTTCCGAATAGTTTGAATTCACGAGAGCCGACTGTAACTTACATTTAAATTGCAGGTTGTAGCATATTAAATATAATGCAAAGTTATATTAATAAACAACAAAGTGTATAACTGACGTTAAGTTCCATGATGGAGGGATTTACTAGTTTATTCAAGATGGCGACTTTTTCTACAGTTCTGTTCTTTTCCATCAAATCTTATTTGAGTTTATCCGGTCTTTAGTTTATGTCCTGTATATTTTGATTATGGAAACTTTATTAAAAATTGATATCGTAAGTTGAAATAAAAACAAAATTTCTAATATCTTATATATGAAGTCATAAAATTATAATAGATAAAATAAATAAATAATTGAAAGCTATGCAGAGCCAGAAAAAAAATTACATAAGCCACAACTTCAATGTTCGAATGTTTTATTTTATTTTTTTCAGTTTAAAATAGAAGAGGCGGGTTAGAGTTTCTATCACGCGTTGATTACGTAGAATGGTGGTTTTTGCAGATTAACGTGATTCAGAGTTCTCCCTTTATTTATTTATTTTTAAAGTCTTAGTTTGAGAAGAGATATTTTTTAAATCCTTTTCTCTGCAAAAAGAAATTCTTCTGGTGCACATAATCGACGTATAAAGCTTTCAATTGTTGAAAAACCTCGTGGTTTGATTTTATTCAAACGAAATGTTCCTGTAAGTCATAGAGCCTTAGATTTACAAGCATCAGGGCAAACTATCTATTATCTCCTAAAAAAGGCAAGGCCAATGTACCACATGACAATATACCAAAACGAAAAATCAGTTCAAAAACACCTAGAAAGACTTCAGCCAGGTATGATATTTTTTTATAACGTGACATACTTTTAATATCAATTATGATAATTGTAGAAATAATAAAAAAAAAAAAAAACTGGAAATCGCACGTGAAGCGTAGAAAATGAGGTGCGTTCATACGATAACGAAGTTTTAAAAATATCACTCTCATATATCAATCCCATAAAATTGTAAATAGTTAATTACAATTAAAACACGCACCAAACAATGTTCTCCCTATACTATTATGCAATGGAATACTTTTGTGTGGCTTTGTAAATCAATAACAAACGCTCTTTGCACCACAGATTATGCAAAATGTATATTATAATATGTACTTCATAGATGCATATCAATTTTATTATGTTCGAATGCGTCTAGCACCATTAAAATGCATTTGAAACATTTTTTCCCATTGACTGTAACGGAATACTTTTGATTGTACCTGAACTATGCATCCGATTATGATAAAATTTGAAATAACTCGACAAAAAAATGTAATAATTATGTATTTTAAATTTCAAACGATTAAAATGCAATTGAAACTTTTTTCTCCATTGACCGTAATGTAATGGAATACTTTTGATTGTCCCTGTAATTGATCTATGCATCCGATTTTCATAAAATTTGAAATGACTCGACAAAATTATGTAATATGTATTTTAAATTTCAAACGATCCGGTGGGTAATTTTTGCGTTGTTATATGTGGACGGACTGAACGACAACTATTGGTGCTATAGGTACATAATTACGGACACAACTAAAAAGAAACAGTGCTAATGAATGTAACAGTAAGGACTATCTATCACAAGCTTCACATTTTTTAATGAGTATCAAGGGGTTTTTTTCTGACATTGTACAATAACTAGATTCCCTTGCACGATTTTCAGCTAATAATAAATAGATAGAAATTCTTTGAACCTACATTAAAATATTAGCATAACAATAGCATATTGTTCTATTAATGAAAAATTCATTTACTTAATCGAAAACCACTTGAGGCACTTATGAATTAATTACAGATAAACTTCTCTGCGCTGTTATTAAAACACACAAAGTGGAAATAATAGACAAATAAGCATTTTTTTACTCTTGCAAATATATTTTCATTAAGTTTAGTGTTGAAATGTTTCCTTAATTAACACCGTTAATAAATTTTATTTTCCTATATTTACGCTTTCTCTTTATAAGCTCCCATTTTCATAATTACACTGTAAAACATTTGTGTAACGTTACTCCATAAAGTTAGTGGCAGCTAAGATTCCACAAAGTTTATGGTGGAATAACAATAAACCAAGATAACCAGTGTAACATTACACTAATATGTAATGTTACACCAGTAACATATCTTTAAAAAATTACACCCTTATATAAGTGAAAAAATAATCACACCATAACACTGGCAGCAAAGCTGCCACCAGTTTTATGGAGTAATGTTACACAAATGTTTTATAGTGTATGAGGAGAGGTGATAGTCTTAACCAAACATTATGTAACGTGTTTATTTTATAGTTTTAATTTTTATATAAATAGTATAAAATTTGAAATTCTGTATAATATGAAAGTGGTTCTCAACGTTCCTGCTCAACAATGCAAACATTTGACACATTTTCTGACTTATTTTTAAACGTAAACGCATAACACTGATAGGGCTGACAATTGAAGTAATTCAGAATCGGATGTTTTTGCTTTTTTTTCTTCAATATTTGATCGCTAAATTACTTATCAAGCTATCAACAATTGTGGTCATGCGACAACCGATTGTTTTTTTCCTTTTTTAATAAATCACTTATCGTGATATCGTTTTTTAATAAATCACACGTGACGATAATTTTGTTTTTCAATTTTTCTTAGCTGCAGTTTTGGGAATTCGATTCAAAACGTATACTTTGATAGTATTTTATGAAAGATCGTTTGACTTTACACAAAAGAAAAAAGAATGGATAATGCGACTGGACAACATATTTTCTTAATAAGAGCACACGCTAATTACATGAGTTTCAGAACAAAAATGAATTTAGAAGTGTATCAGAAAGTAGTTCTTTTTTTATTTGAGAACAGCCTTAAGGGGGCTCAGGGGTTGAAAACTTTTTGAAAAATCGATTTTTTTATGATCTAGTTTGATTATGCAATTAATTCTGAACTCAATGCAAAAAACCGCATAAAAATATTTGCATTTTTAACGTAGTTATGAGCATTTACGTATCAACACTTTCATAGCCGCATCCATATAATTTCAACTTTAAGTCGCGTTTTCTCAAAACTTGATTTTTAACGGCTAACACCAAAATTTAAAAAAAGAAAAAAAAAAAAAAAAAAAAAACTATTTGATGGAATGGTTTAAATTTTTTTTTTACGGGTATATAACATCATTATCTAGATAATGAATTAATATATTTTAGATAGTTTAATATTTTGAGTATTTTAAATGAAAACAAAGTTTTTTTTAAATTTTAAAATTTGAGAGATTTTTTAATAATGTTTTTTTAAAGTGATAATTATATCCTTAATTTATTATCTAGATAATAATGTTATAAGCTTGACAAAAAAAAAAAAAAAAAAAAAAAAAAAAAAAAAAAAAAAAAAGTTAAGCCATTCCATCAAATAGTTTTTTTTTTAACCCCTTGAAGGGCACCGGTATATGTTATATACCACTTAATTTAAATTCACAAATGCCACATTGACACCAAAATTTAAGAATCAGCTTTTGTTTCATATGATATACTCGAAGAAAAGCTTTTACTTTGTTTCATATAAAATTATTTATAAATACCGGTGTCAATCAAACATTTTAACATTTTAGTAGCAGAAGTGCTTTGCCCCTCAAGGGGTTAAATCTTGGTGTTAGTCGTCAAAAATCAAGTTTTGAGAAAACGCGACTTAAAGTTGAAATTATATGGATGCGGCTATGAAAGTGTTGATAATAAATGCTTATAACTCCGTTAAAAATTCAAATATTTTTATGCGGTTTTTTGCATTGAGTTCAGGATTAATTGAATTATCAAACTAGATCATATAAAAAAATCGATTTTTTGAAAAGTTTTCAACCCCTGAGCCCCTTTAAGGAAAAGCTTAATGCTATGCCGTCGTCACATTCAGACATTATACAGGGTTAATTTGCAAACAAAATAAGATGTGTTTTTTTTTCTTGTTTTTTTTTTTAACCTATTGGACATTGGCAGGCAGTGTCGTAATGCAAAATCGTTCACAACGAAATTAGGAAATTTGTTAATGAAAAACTAATGTCAATAATTTACATGTTAATTTTTAAAAAATTGTTTTATAAAGCACTTAATTGTTAAAAAAAAAGATCTATTTATTGATGGAATATAAAGTTCACATTGCAGTACCTGTTTACAAAATTCGTCATCTCTCTGAACAGTATTAATATATTTCGAATCTGTTTCAATCTTAACTATCTTCCTGTAAATCACACGTATTAATCCTTCCCCGTAACTACCATCGCTTGAATTTATTTATTCATTAAGTATGGTATAATAAGATTTATTTACATCTATTACGTCAAACCTGGCACAATTAAATCACCGAGATACTTGCACGCATGTCCTGCAGCGAATGTAATTGCGGGATCCCTGCAGTTAGCAGCGAATGACCTTTCAGAGCTATTTAGGTAATCGGAGGCATTGAAAAATGCAGTGGAAAATAGTGCACCAAATTATGTGTTTACATAGTGTATTCCCGGAGAATTTGCGTAAAAATATACTTTTCTAGTGTATATTTATTAAAAATATAATTTCTTTAGTTCTAAGGTAGACAAATGTGGACCTCTATTTTTTTTTCTCTTAAAAACTTAAGTATTTATTTTTTTTTTTTTTCTTCTATACAGCTGAATGTTTTTCTGCTTTGGAACAAAACCAATAATTACTAATATTTCAATTTCTTGTCCCGCAAACCGGAAAAATGTAACTATCGAAATCAAAAAGTGAAAGCAAAACGGAAATTTTACTCTTTCGGATCTGTGGACTTGAAAAGGGGAAATATTTACAATTTTGATATTAATACGTGTCCTCTAGAAGAGAAAAATCTCAATAAAAAGCGACAAAAATAATGAAAGTAAAAATTAAACTAGTTCGGAAATAATTCGGAATCTTTTAGAATTTTAATAAAAAATGGTTTTCATCTACTGAGTATACCGGGCAGTATATTGGAAATATTTTACTTGTTAGTCCTATATAATCCAAAAATAACAATAATAATTCCATTTATGGATTTAAAATGATATATAATGATTTAAATTCTCTTCACACTGTCTAAGAAAAAAAGACGGAGTCGGAATCAGAGTCGGCTTATTTTTTAGCGACTCCGACTCCGCAGCCCTGTTACAAACTTTGTCATCTCTCTAAGCAGTATTCATATAATCTATTTCGATTCTATTTGGATTCTATTTCGAATCTATTTTGATATTAACTATCTGCTGACAAATCATGAGTATTAATTATTTCCCGTAACTATCACAGCTTGAATTTATTTATTCATTATCTATACATATAATAAAACAGTAGGACCCGGTGTGTCTGTACATTGAAGATAATTGACAAAAATGGAGTCAGGGCGATAAAAGAAAACCAATGAAACACAAAAAAAATTTTTTTGAATTTTTTGTCTGTCTGTCTGTCTGTCTGTCTGTTTGTTCGAGGTTATCTTCGTAACTACTGAATGGATTTTTATGCGGTTTTCACTAATGAAGAATGCACACTCCCGGGCAGTGTATAGGCTTTGTTTCATCAAAATCGGACAACAGACAAAAAAGTAACAAAAAGAAACAAAAGAAACTATTAGGTGCGCTGCTCACGTTTTTTAGTACATAACGTTTTTTAGTACATATAAAATCCAATAGATGTCACTGTGCGATTTTAAAACGCGCTATCGTTATGTTTTCGCCAGTCTACTTAAGTATGAGAAAGTTTCAAGCTGGCTGTCGTTCCATGTGGTTTAGTCGGTAGAACGTCAGTGCGCCATACTGATGGCCCGGGTTCGATTCCCAGCATGGAATTTTTTTTCACTATGTTGGCATTAACGCCTATAAGCAATTAAAAGAATTTGAAATATTGTATTCAAGGCGAATTTTCTCTCTGGGAAAATTTCCTTGCATTAATATGTCAGTGTAATTTTTTTTTCGATTTAATTTTTTTTTTCGAAACTTTGTTTTTCTTAAAAAATTACAGTAAATATTTGATATTTCCCAACGTTTTTTGAATGATCGACTTGCTTTTTTTTTTTTTTATGTATGTCTGAACCTTATCTAACTACTTCTTCAAGATTTCTTTAGATAAACCGACCAGCGTAGCGGGCGAAGGCCGCTAGTGTATGATATAATAAGATTTATTTACATCTATTACGTCAAACCCGGCACATTAAATCACCGAGATACTTGCACGCATGTCCTGCAGCGAATGTAATTGCCAGATCCCTGCAGTTAGCAGCGAATGACCTTTCAGAGCTATTTAGATAAACGGAGGCATTGAAAAATGAAGTGGAAAATAGTGCACCAGATCATGTGTTTAAATAGCGTATTTCCGCAGAATGTGCGTAAAAATATGCATCTTAGTATATATTAAAAATTTAACTTCTTCATTTCTAAGGTAGACAAATCGTTACCTAAGAATAACAAGGTTCTACCTGTGTTTTTGAAAAAAAAAAAAATGACTTATTGATTTAGAAATGTTCTATTTGTATCAATGAAAGCATTTCTGGATTAAAATATTGCCATAATATAATTGTAATGTTATATATAAATTACATATAACATAATTTTTATGCAAAAATGACTTCATAGATACAAATAGAACCTTTCTATATCTATAAGTAATAATAATAATATAAAAAAAAAACACAGATAGAACTTTATTATTCTCAGGTGACGAAACGTGGACCTGTATTTTTACTTTATTCTGTCTTTACAAGAAGATTGGATTCATGAAAATTTTCGAATTCCGAAGAATTTAGACGTTTTAGGTGTCAGAGATTCCAAAAAACATATTTTTAGAAAATATCTGTCTGTTTGCAAATTTTATGGATGCTCTATCTCATGAACTAATGCACGGAATTTCACAAAAATTTATGTTCAGTTAGACCTTGATATAAGCTGGATCTCATTAGTATATCGTCCGACAGGTGGCGCTGCTATTCTGTCTTTTTCACGATTTCTACGATAGCTATATATCAAGAACTAATTGACGAATTTTCATAAAACTTCAGATTTCGTTAATTCTTGATATAATATGGTTCTGATTATTTTTTACGCTGTTATGCGGCATTATTCATGATTATCGCTATAGATCCAGTGTTCTCGCTGATATTTGACCAACTTTAGTAATTTCGCTAATTAAAAATAAAAAATCATTCGCCAAACGAAAAAAAGTATTAGAAAAATAGATTAGCCGTGCAGCACAAAAAAAAAAAAAAAAGAAGTATTTAACCGTTTAATGTATTTCGCTTTTTTTTTAATGTGTTCAGAAATAATCTAAGTTTTTTAAATTGCGACAATGAATGTTACTAATCTAATTTCAACTATCTGCTACAAATATATTATAAATATATATATATATACATATGTATGAAAAACGAAAAAGAAAAGAAAGAAAAAGCAAAAATTGAGCTCTAGCAATTTGGTGAATCTAATCGCTTGTTTACTCGCCAAATGAAGTATTTAGTAGCAATTTGGCGCAATGGCGAAACCCCTGGCTCTATCGCAGGAACTAATGCATAAATTTTTATCAAACTTCAAATTCAGTTAATCCCTGATATAAATCAGTATTCTTTAGATTTTGGGGTAAATAGCTCAGCAGGTGACTTCCATGCAGTTTTTTTTTTCTATGATTTCTGCAATGATCTCAAATACTAATACACGGATTTTAATCCAATTTCAAATTCAGTTAGGAAATAAGTTGTTGCCAGTGGCGTAGCTAGCGGGGGGCGGCGGGGACGCTCTAAGGGGTGACACCTAATCTTTGTTTGCAAAAATGTAGTTTTCAAAAAAAAATTCTGCAATAAAATGAAAATTTCTACGAAAATTTCTATTGAAAATATTATTACTTTGTTAACCCCTTCGCGACAGGAGCCTTTTACGAAATTTTTAATGCTTTGTCACCGGTTTCTAAAAACAGAAATTTCAATCTTATTGAATCTATAAAATGCTTCGATTAAAAAAGACAAATTTTACGGGAAAATTTTACCGGTGGGGGAAAAAGGATTCTTAAGCCTTTTTGCGGCATGTACACGTGTCGCTCGTCCCCAAGGGGTTAATATGAAATTCTAAATAGCTATCGAACAAATGTTGAAATTTTATTTGTAATAACGTAGAATTGCAACTGAAAAAATATGCCGGTTTTTTTCTTTTTTTTTTGGGGGGGGGTGTCGCCATTTATATCCACCCCGGGTGTCACTCATCCAAGTTACGCCACTGGTTGTTGTAAATTAGATTTTGGTGTAAATTACCTAACCACTGCAATGTTTCATTTCTCTGGAAGTATTAGCATATATGAGATAGAAGAAAGTTTTTCGATTGCCACATCTGACTAATTTTTCTTTTAAAAACTAAACTACTTAATTTTTTTCATCCTTTTAACTTAATTCTGAGCAGCTGAATGTTTTTCTATGCTTCGGAACAAAACCAAAGTGACAACCCTGATTCCTATTTTGTCATAAAATACTCGTAAATGTTTTTTTTCATACGAGTTTGTGATATGTCTTGAAAACAGCGTTCTCTAGCGCATGTTCAGCGCAACTTACCGGTCACTTACCGAAGTGGGCAATGTTATCGACCGATTGTAATGTAGTACGAAATAAAAATCAAGGTGAATTGTGACGTCAGCTACAATTCAACAGGATGGTGCAACAATTCACTTTCATACTTCCCTACAATTGGTCGGTAACATTGGTCACTTTGGTAAGTTGCACTGAACACGCCCCAAGAAAGTTGAGAAAATTTGTAAAAAACTTGATTCTTCTGCCCTGAGGTTATAAATATGGTCCTCTATTTTTACATTCTTTTGTCTTTGCAAGAAAATATTGGATTCGTGAAAAAATCGAATTTCCGTTTTTCGATGAATTTAGACGATCCTCCTGAGCACAATTTGATGTTTTTTAGAAAATGCCTGTCTGTGAGTCTGTCTGTCACTCTGTAGGGGATAAAAATTTTGTGGACACTTTATATCAAGTTCTAATACACGGAATTTCACAAAACTTCAGATGCAGTTAGATCTTGATATGAATTGGAGCTGATTAGTCTTTGGTGCATTATTGTTTGGGACATATTGATGCTGCTGTGCTAACTTATTCACAATCTTTACAATAGCTCTATCTCAGAATGTAATCAACGTATTTCCATAAAACGTTACATAACGTTACACAAACTTTTATATGAACATTAGTACTTTATATAATTTGGTGTTTACACCTTTTTGGAAAAAATCGTTCAACAGGTGGCACTGCCATGCTGCATGATTATTGCAACAGCTATATATCAAGAACTAATGCTCGAATTTTTATCAAACTTCAGTTTCAGTTAATCCGTGATTAGATTAGTGTTGTTTAGTTTTTGGTGTAAATACCCCTACAGTGACGCTGCTACGCTGCATTTTTTATGATTTCGGAATAGCTGTATCCCAAGAACAAATGCAGGAATTTTCATCCTATTTCTGATTTAGTAAGTACCTGATAAAAATTGATCCTGGTTAGTTTTTGGTGTACATCTCCCAACAAGTGGTGCTATTATGAAGAATTTTTAAATATTTCGCAATAGCTCCGTCTCAGAAATTAAAGCACGAATTTTCATAAACTTAAAATTCATTTAGAAGTTAGCATATGTGTTTGCTGAATAGATTTTGGTTTAAACAACGTAAGCGGTGGCATTGCTATGCTGCATTCGTCAGGTATTACTAACATGTATAATACAGGAGAAAGTTTTGGGGTTGCCATTTCTGACTTGTTTTCCTTCTAAAAAATGAGCTGTGTGATTTTCTTTTTTTAATTTTTGCAATATTTATATGTAGCTGAATATGTTTTGCTTTTAAACAAAACAAGTAATAAACAACACTGATTATTATTTCCTCATAAAATAAATATTTTTTCATCAGAAGTTTCTAAAATGCCCTTAAAAGAGTGTGGTCAAGAAATAAATAAATAAAAATGTATTAAAAATAACACTTTTTCAGTACTGCGGTGTAGAAGTGTTGATAAGTGTATATCTCATAAAAACTAAACTGTTTGATATTTTTTATTTATTTATTTATTTACATTTTTACTTTACTTCTGTATAGCTGAGTGTTTTTTACTTTGAACAAAACCAACAAAGTGCAGTACTTCAGTTAATATATTATTTATTTCCTCTATAAAATAAATGTTATTTTCATCTGAGTTAGTAAAAAAGACTTCGAGATAGCGCGGCCAAGACAAATTTAGAATTATTCATAGTCATTTAACTAAAAAAAATTACAATAAAAATTTGAAGACTTGCAGATAATTCATTTGTTGAAATTCTTTCAATTTGCTATTGATTGAATTTAGATTATTTATTTATGTAATACGCTAATGGGGGGGGGGGGAGGTGACGATTCCGGATTCACCCACATTTTTGAGAAAAGTAACGTTATGCAACGTTAGGCATCTATCTATTGATAATCTGCTGGACGTAGTGATATAATTCGATATCTATTTTTTAAAATTCGATTATATACTTTTAGAAATAATTTAAATTTAGTCTTGTTAATTTTTAAGAATTTAACTCTTACCAGCTTATACTTTTTTGTTGTTGTTGTTTGCATTATAAGTAAAAAATAAGTTGTTTTTTCCTCCAGATACAGTTGAATTATGAGATTGCATTTGTATGATTGAAAATTATTATTTATTTTTTTTTTTTTTACATTCTCTTATTTAATAGCGATTTTATTTTCACTCCAAAGTTATATTTGAATGTTACGACGTTAAAAATCGAAATTTTATCTGTATTGATTTAATTAATATATGTAGTACACAATGTTATATATCCCTCACATTTTAATTACATTTTGTAAGAAATATATATCTTATTTAACAGTGCAATCAAATTTCAAGTGGTCGTAAGTTAATCTCTTTTTTGAACTATTTCATAAATTGAACAATGGTTTTAAAAATTATCCTCATCATTTGTATTTATAGAACTCATTTGTCATTTTAAAAAATGCATTTAATACAAATCCTTCATTAACAAAATCTTCATTTGTACGAAATCTTATGAAAATGAAACTCAGATCAACATTCCGTCATTTTTTAACGGGGGTTATATACTAGTTGATAGTTAAATTGACATTTTATGAAGATTAGTAATTTTAGAAACACATCAGCGAACCTAACTGACCAGTCCTCCGAAGATCAACTTCAGAGAAAGAGCTGTTACATCTTAAAAATCTACGCAAATAAATGAATATTTTATATTTTAAAAGTATATGTACCTTTCCTTTCTTTTGAAAACTTTCACGAAAGAAAATATTTTCATAACATAATTTAGAGTTTTTATACTTTGCAAAAGAATGCAACATTTTTATTCTTTCGAAATTTTTTATTCAGCTTGAAGATTAAAAAAATACACTTCCCTTTTAAGTACTCTTTGAATAAACCAATTAAATTACTGGAAAAATATTGAAACAACTTAATTTAATTAATCTTAATTAAAGGAAAAGTTATTTTGTCACAGCTTAAAATTTATCTTTCTACTAAGTAGAAATATTTTTTCTAAACATGTTTGTTCTGTGGTTCATTTAAAGAAATTGACATAATAAGTTTAAAAAGAGGGGAAAAAGAAAATGATGAAATTAATTACCCTCTCAAAAGCAAGCACATGTGCTATAAAAAATAATGCATATTGTTTAATTAACAATTAAATATTTTTACTGTTTGCATTTTTTCTCATTGTTAATTATAAAATAAAGAATTCTCAAAGCAGAAATATTTTTAAGATTTCAAAGCATTCAGTTGGGTAGTTTTTGCTCTGTTATATGCTGACGGACGGACTGAACGAGACTATAGGTGCTTCGTATTTATATAATTACAAACTTATCTAAAAATCATATAATGCTGACATCATATTGAGGACTAGCGGCCTTCGCCCGCTACGCTGGTCGGTTTATCTAAAGAAATCTTGAAGAAGTAGTTACATAAGGTTCAGACATACATTAAAAAAAAAAAAAAAGCAAGTCGATCATTAAAAAAACGTTGGGAAATATCAAATATTTACTGTAATTTTTTAAGAAAAACAAAGTTTCGAAAAAAAAAATTAAATCGAAAAAAAAAATTACACTGACATATTAATGCAAGGAAATTTTCCCAGAGAGAAAATTCGCCTTGAATACAATATTTCAAATTCTTTTAATTGCTTATAGGCGTTAATGCCAACATAGTGAAAAAAATTCCATGCTGGGAATCGAACCCGGGCCATCAGTATGGCGCACTGACGTTCTACCGACTAAACCACATGGAACGACAGCCAGCTTGAAACTTTCTCATACTTAAGTAGACTGGCGAAAACATAACGATAGCGCGTTTTAAAATCGCACAGTGACATCTATTGGATTTTATATGTACTAAAAAACGTTATGTACTAAAAAACGTGAGCAGCGCACCTAATAGTTTCTTTTGTTTCTTTTTGTTACTTTTTTGTCTGTTGTCCGATTTTGATGAAACAAAGCCTATACACTGCCCGGGAGTGTGCATTCTTCATTAGTGAAAACCGCATAAAAATCCATTCAGTAGTTACGAAGATAACCTCGAACAAACAGACAGACAGACAGACAGACAGACAAAAAATTCAAAAAATTTTTTTTTGTGTTTCATTGGTTTTCTTTTATCGCCCTGACTCCATTTTTGTCAATTATCTTCAATGTACAGACACACCGGGTCCTACTGTTTTATTATATGTATAGATGACAGCCTCTGATCATAAAATTTCACTTTAGCTGCAATTTTGTTAATTTCTAAACATCACAATTTCAATTTTTACACCTATATAACGATTCTTTTTTAGGTAGATTTCGAATGAAATACTACCTGTTGCATTCTCTCCCATGTTGGAATTTCTGAAAAATTTTTGCGGATCTACACGAATCATGACTCCTAGACCCCAAAACTACCACCAGTAAAAAAGTTTATATCTATCTATCTATCTGTCTATCTATCTATCGGTGTATATCACTTTCTTCTGGACACGATAACTTCCATAATTATGCTCAGATCTTCTTCAAACTTTTACATAAAATCAAGGAGCTTAAAATCTCGGTCGAGTTCGTTAATGGGTAAAATCGGACCAAGGGGGTGGAAATGGGGAGGGTTTTTGTGAAAACCGAAAAAACGCGATAACTTCTTAATTAAAATAGATGTCGAATCAGTTTAAAGTTTATATTACTTCTAAAAAATTGACAAAAAGTTTATGCATGACAGATTTTTGATAAAGTTAAAAATAGGCTCAAGGGGCGAAAAAAACATGGTTTTTGGGAGAAAAAAATTCATAACTTCGTCAATTCTCAAGATATCAAATCCAACTAAATTTTATATAAATGTACTCAATATTATCTAAAACTTTTGTATTTACAAGTTCTTGATAGGTCCAATTTTTACTGATGAAAAAAATTAAAAACGAAAAGAAAAAGGGGGGAGGAAAAAGAAAAAAATCCATAACTTACTCAATTCTTAAGCAATCAAATCTAATTAAATTTATTTTACATCTTTTCAATAATATCTACAACAAGTTTTTCATAGAACCAATTCTTATAGCAAAAATAAATTAAACAAAAATAGGAGTTGGAGGAAAAACCTCAAATCCAAACTGCTTATATTCTGACTCATTTTTAAATTCATTTTTGATTTTAAACGCATCCAAATGACAGATCCTCTTATTTAGGAACTATATAATGCGACGTATTGGCCAGATTTTTGATAAAGGCAGAATAGAATTCAAAAAAGTCTGCCAAAATGGGCACTTCGCAAGTTATCGTCATTGAAAAATTGAGGAAGTATAACAAATAGCGTTTTTTCTGAGTCATTTTTAAATTAATTTTTGTTCTCAAACCCTTCCAATTTACAGGTCCTCTTATTTAGGAACTATGTAACGTGACGGATTGGCCAGGTTTTTGATAAAGGCAGATTAGAATTCAAAAAAGTCTGCCAAAATGGGCACTTCGCACAAAATTTCCCAAAGCGATCATGATTAATGAACTGTGGGTACTGTGTAATGTGCCGTATTGGTCAGATTTTTGATAAAGGCATACAATTTCAAAAAATACAATTTCAAAGTGCTATAAAAATAGTAATAATAATTAATTATCAATATTATTTCAATAGTTGCAGCAGACTTTTATAATTACGCAGTTTTATAGCAAAGTTATTATTTTTTTTATTAAGAAATTTTAATTTTGTTATAATACATTATTCGCAAAGCCTCTGTTTTAACCAGAAGTATTATAAATGCTAAAAATGTATTCATTAGAACATAAAGAAGTCGATTTTTGCTCATCTAAGCGCTTCAAGTTTTGTCAATTATTTTTATCAGTTTTTTCAAATTTATGTGAAAAACACAATTTTACCCACCGTCCTAGGACGGGCAACTACACTAGTATTATAAAGAAAAATCATGTAACGCTGACGTCATATTGACGATGACAGACCCTGATCATAAAATTTCGCTTTAGCTGCAATTTTGTTAATTTCTAAACATCACACAATTTCAATTTTTACACCTACACACTGAAAAAAAAATGAAATACTCAAAAATGAGTACATCGATATACACATTCTGAATTGAGTATGTTGGGATCAAAAATGATCACATTGCTTTCTCAATTTTGAAACATCATATGTTATCAAATCCAAACAAACGATAATTTTGTACCCTGTAATTGTTTATTTCATTCATGGTAGCATAAAAGAAGCTTTTTAATGTAACTATTAAATTATACACATTATTTTGAAATAGCTTAAAAATGCTTTCTAACAGTGCACTTAACATAAAAATATTCGATTTGGGTATTTTGCTAATAATTTTGGCTACTTTTCTTAATTAAACGTTTATTGTTAATTTTGAGCAAGAAATAAATGCTACTATATTTTTACTTTAATTTATAAGGCCTTATAAATTAAAGAGATAAGATACCCATAAGATACTTCAAAGATAAGATACCCATGTGGTCCCATTTTAATTTCATTAAATTCTGATGATTAGAATTTTTTTAATGAAAAAATGTGGATTTGATAAAAAAAAAAAAAAAAAAAAAAAAAAAAAAAAAAAAAATTAATGATTTGTCGCAAATCACCTTTCATTGTTGCAACCGTTTTCAAGTCATAAGCATACTATTAAAACCATGCATTCATATGCGTTAGCGCCAAGTTGTCGCCAAGCTTGATTCTTTTTTTGAAGTCAGTTAGTATTTAAAAAAAAAAAGCATATTTTATTATTATAAAGTTTTAAATGACTCGAGAAAATTTTGCAAAGCATTCAGTAGGGTAGTTTTTGTTCTCTTATATGCGGACAGACGGACGGACTGATGGACTGAACGACGACTATAGGTACTACGTATTTATAGTATTTATATAATTACGAATTCATCTAAAAAGCATATAACGCTGACATCATATTGACGATGATAGCCTCTGATCATAAAATTTCACTTTAGCTGCAATTTTGTTAATTTCTAAACATCACAATTTCAATTTTTACACCTATATAACGATTCTTTTTTTAAATACTATATATTGTACACAGCCTGTTTGTATTTAAAACTTGTACTTAACTGTACTTTTACTTGCATTTGCTTTTGGCAGTTGTTTCGTAAAGAACTTAACTACTTCACCGATAAATACAATGACATAAATAAAACAAATGTTACAATCACGTAATCTATGCATGTATAAACAACTGAAATTTTTAAAATAAAAGAGGCTGCTATAAATAGCAACATGTTTTGCGATTTCTTCGGCCATTTATATTAACTCATAACATGCGGCTAATTTACAATAGTAGTTTTTTTTTAATGCAATTCAAAACTTTCTTTTAATACATTCGTGATATTTTTCATACATAAAATTTTTTATTCGTTGTCAGTGGGCAGCGGTGCGGCCGAAAGCTTGTTCCCGCCCGTTCCATTTAAAAGTAGACAATACACATGCTTTAAAATTATTTTTAGCGCAATTTAAATAGCAAATTTAAAAGCATATTTTTGTACTTTTATTTATTTATTTTGAAAAGTATATTTTTTATGCAAAGCATATTTTTATTTATTGATACACAAATTTCTAGAAGTAGAGCGCCGTTACGGCTTTTTTTTAACGACGTACTTTTAATATTTTCTTTTTTGTAGGTTTAACTACGCCTTTCTTTTCTTTTTAATTTATTTTATGGAGAATTTAACAAAGTGTGTTCGTTCAATTATGAAACAGGTGGAGTATATAAGAACTTGAATAGAATTTGTTGATTTTAAATGGTTGTGCAATTAATTAATTCAAAAATATAACGCTAAATTCCACCGCAATAGTAATTTAACGTTTTTAGAAAGTTTTCTGTTCATTTCATCACATTTATAGCTTCGATAAAAAAAAAGCATTAGCGAGCATTACATCTTAAAAGTAAACGCGATGGCAAATATAAAGTTTTTTATCATTTTAGTATCAGAAAAATCACAAATTTAGAACAATCTTTTCCTTTGTCAAGGGAGCTAATGGTCATGAAAAAACGCACTAAAAAAAGTCATTAAATACCAGTACTATTTTGTTTAAGAGAAATTTGACTTACTTAATCCTTTTATATTATATAATATAAAGGGATTAAGTAAGGCAAATTTCCCTTAAATTACATAGAATATTCTATGTAATTTCTATAAGAAAAAAATGGTAGATTCTTCTCTTTTTTTTACTACGTTTTTACTACTCGGCATCCTGCTGGCACACTTAAATTTAATTTTTTTTTCAAAACTTATCTCTGTGTGTATTTGCGTCTTTAATGTAACAAGTATATCAAATTTCAAGTTTCTATCCCTTGCAGTTCCAGAAAAATTCTAATTTGAAACAATTTTAAGAATGCTTTTAGCTCATTTCATCAAAATTTGGAATTTATTTAGAAACCATTCTTAGCGAACATTTGTATCTTAAAAGTAACCGTCATGATAAATTTGAAGTTTTTTTTTTTTTTTTTTTTTTGTAAAGTAAGAAGAATTTTTAACCAATATTATTTTTCACAAGTGCACGTGCTACTGATTTTTCTTTTTCTTTCTTTTCTTTTTTTTTATATATATAGATTTGATATGAAGATTAAAAATATAGTTCAAAGACTAGTTTTATAAACCAACAATAAAAAGTTTAAAAAAAAGGTATTAATTTTAAAATCTTATTTACTATAATTAAAAGAGTTTTTCCTTTTCGCCGCAATTTAAAATTTATCTTTTTAAAACGAACTTTTTTTTTTTTGAATGTGTGTAGTCTGTAATTTAATTATAGAGGGAAACCGTAGAGTTAATTTAATTTTTAGGCTCTTTTAATCTTAGAGAAAAAGATAAATTTGCCAATTAAGTACTTTCAAAACAGCATTTACATTTATTTATTTATTTATTTGCATATTATTGATTATCAATTATAAAGTGGTCATTCCACAGTGGCGCAGCTACAATTCGATTCTAGAAGGGGTTTTGAGTTTGTGATAAAGGTGTTTGCCGGTTATTTGAATCACTGGTTAATAGAATCAGTATTTTTAATGTATCAAATCATAATGTCTTTTTTCGCAGTTATATTGGTCATGTTTAATTTAAACAGCGTTAATAATATCAGAGTTAGAAAACGTAAAAGCCAAGAAAAGACAATAATGAGCATATGTGTCAACCACTAAAATCGGTATTTTAAGTGTTTTACATCACATGATATTGAATTTGGCATTCGAAATCACCATTCTTTTAGCAAAAGACGTCCCGAAAAAGTGACTTAATTCAAATAATCAATTTTCACTTAACTAATGCATGTAATATGCACTTTCACAGCTTTTTTTTGCCATTTAATTAGATCAATTTATTAAATGGAATCTTATTCAACAAAGGAGAAGTTTTAACCCTTTCTGGCACACTGTGCCCGGTCTAGGATACCTAATTTTAATTCCAAACTTACAAACGGCACCAACAATATTTTAGTAAAATTTTGCATTTACAATAAAAGCTTAAATTAAGGATATCAGAATGTCTAAAAAAATCGTTTTTGAATTCCTGTGACAGTCGATAATTTCTCATTTTACAAACGGATTTTGCCCGTGCCGGAAAGGGTTAACCCCGAAACCTCCCCCTTGGCTGCACCATTGAATTCCACGTAAAATGAGCAAACATTAAAAAAAAGTCGTGGCCACATAAAAACCGATTTTAACAAAATTGTATACACAGGTTCATTTCATATTCAAATAGAGCTCTGCAAAATCTCTTGACAAAAAATAAATTGCTTTAGCAGTTTTGGACATTTGAAAAACTTGTGATGTAGAATGCAATGCGTGTAATCGTCCAAAGTTGCAAGTTTGAAGTCATGTATCTAGAAACTTTTTTAACAGAAATGAATTTCTTTGCATAATATTTTAACCGCTGAATCAATATCTTCATATTTATTGAAAAATAATAATCTGGTAACACTTTGATTAATCTCAGTTTGGTTGTAAATATTGAAAATGTGTGAATTTGGAGGAAATTAAAAGCGTTTTAAAAATAAAAGGAATTAAAAAACATCTATAAAATTGATGTTTGATGTAGTTTTACACATGAAGATCAAATTGCCCAAGTTTGAAAGTTGTCATTTATTTCCTTCATCTAAGAAAAAAAAAAAAAAAAAAAAATAGAATTCTAAATTTTATGTTTCAAGACGTTTCAGAAACACAAAAATCACATTTTTCGAAATTGTTTTGTTCCTGCACCCTTTTTCGGTTAGTAGCTTCGACATATTGTAGGGGAGAAGGGGACATATTGGGACACAAGACACATTGGAATAATGATTTTTATCTCACAATATCCATGGAGTAAAAATGTAAAAAAAAAAAAAAAAAAAATCAAGACATGGCACTACTATGGCCTATTACCACGTGTATTTGCAAGTCTCAAAGAAAAACTAGTAGCTGTCTAGATAAAGAGCTCTGTTTATGACGCTCAAATATAGCTGTTCATATATACACACTGTTAACCCGCGAGTAGTCGCGACTTTTTCGACAACGTCATTAGTCGCGCTCGGTCTTTTCGCCGCTGGCCCCCCGCACACCAAATATGTAAAATAACAAATATTTTTCACCTAATATATGAAGATAACATTTCAATGAATATATAAATTTGCAGTTTTCTTAAATTATGCCTTTTATTCATGAGATATGGAGTAATTTGGAAAAGTAAAAATGAACTGACATTAGTGATTGTTACGTAGACTTTTTCGCCAATTTCAACTTTGTTCCTAAAAATGTACCTGAAAGAAAAACAGAGGTGTCCTGTTACTTCACTAAGGTGTTCGAGAAACCTTCAAAGTCAGCTACATGGTAGATATCCGTTGTATTTGTAATCTGATACAAGTTAGGCGAAGATAAGTTATACGGGCGGCGAAAAGACCGACACGCGACTACTGACGGGTTAAAAATTTGAAACTTTTGCTGCATCGTCACTCCACCGCTTTTATAGAAAACAATTACTTCGCTGTATTATGGAGCATTCTCATTGGTCACAAGAGCGATATTCTATAAAAGCGGTGGTGTGACGATGCAGCAAAAGTTTCAAAATTTTAACAGTGTATACTATATGTTCATATATGTACCCTGTGCAGGGGCACACTGGGACAATTTTTTTCACTGTACTCTTTAAATAAATCAAAATTGGGTATTTAACTTTTCAGTTCTGTTGGCGGTTTAAAAGACTACCAAGACTATAGACTACAAAATAGTGATTTTTTATAACTTGAACTAAATCCTAAGAACCTAAATATGTGAAAATGATTAAAAAGTGTCCCAATGTGTCCCCTTCTCCCTTTTGTTAAACTTAGGCCTATGTTGGAACAAAGACTAACAGCATCATTTTGATACCATTACTTTTGAAATCGATTCCGTAGTTTAAGAATTTACCCCTTACAAATAAACGCGCAAATTTTACTTCTTTATAATATTAATATAGATTACTAATTTTTTAATTGTTGAGAATTTTTTCTTGATAGCTTGGATATAATGACAAGTAAATGAAAAAGTGTGTTCTGAATAAGTGGCTAATTTTCTTACAGTATTAAAGTACAATATTGGAATTTTCCTTTTCAACAAATAAATCAATTACGTTAATTGTTCCCAGATCATTTAAAAAAATTTTAAGAGATGAAAAATGTTGTTTTCACTTTTAATATTCGACAATCAAACAAACAGACAAACAACAACAACAAATAAAATAAATAAAAATAAAAATAAAATAAATAATTATTGTAAAAAGTCGGAACGCAATTATTTCTTGCATTTTAATTCATCGTAATTAAAAGAGGTGTTAATTTATGAATTTCAAACTTATTTTTGTAATGAGTATAGATGCATTTTTCAAATATTTCTATTCTATAAATAATTTAAAGAAATTGACACGATATAATTAATTAATTTCTATCATTTTTTTACTCATTTTAAGACTAGGTATATTTTGACAAATTAGTACTTTCTAATTAACAGATAATTAGTTTTTGTATTCTCCCGGCCATCTCCTATTTGTAAACAAAAAAATTTAAAAATGCATAGATTATATTTATTTGTGAAATAGACTCATGAAAAAAAATTGGCAACATGAATAACAAAGGTGTTAAAAATGCTTTTTCTTACAGTTCTTTATTCAATTTTTTATGTATTCTGTATGTTTTTGATGTGTGTAATAAATTATTCTTTTTCTTTAGATAATTCCTTAGTAAAAATAAGACCATTAAAAATAAGAATTAAAATTAGTTATTATTAAAAATAAATAAATAAATAAATTGTATAAACGCCAGTGAAGTGAAAGATGTGTTTTAGACATATGCACAGAAGGATGCACCCCCCCCCCCTCCCTATTATTTTCAACACTTTTCAACAAAGTTAAAAAGTGCTTAGGACTTTTGTTTGTTTGGCAAACTGTCTGCGCTTTAACTCTCTAAATATATTTGTACTGTCCTGAAATTTTTAGATGCTATCACGATCATTATTTCGAGGGAAGTTTGTAGCATGTTTAATTTATTTACAGGGAAAGTCAAAAATATTCAATTACATTACGATCAATGGGAAAAATCGTTTCAAATTTAAAAAAAAAAATCAAAATGTAGAAATACTTACATATTTTGAACCATGCAGATCTTTAATGCAGTTTACCAGCATATTTTGAAAGCAGGTTTAGCGTTAAATCTGCACGTTGCTTTTTTATGTCCAAATGAGAGACACTGTCTTCAATCGACATTTAACAGCGGACAATTTGTGGATAATCTCTATGTCGCTTTCAAAATGAGTAAAAACACTTCCTTTAAGAGCTTGGTTAAGTGATGTAAGTCACGAATTTTGGAGAATTTTGATTTTAATATCTTTATGAGATTTGGAGATGAATTTTTTTTACTGTTGTTCAATTCACGAATGGATATGGAATAATTTCCTAATTCGAAGTTTTGCCCAACCGGGGCCGTATAAAAACTTAATTATCATATTTCTTCAAATAAACCCCCCACGGAGTTGCAATTTTGGTCATCACATTTTGCACTTTTTTTTTAAGAAGATAGCTTATTGTTTAGATAATCATGACTCACCCTGTACATCAACTTACAGATCAAATATAGGGCTGTTAAAAATAATTACAATACATATTTAGCTATAGACGGTAACTGCTGAAATAAATTTTAAATATTTTACCTGTTTTCTAAAATCTTTACTTAGTCCTTTTATTAACCGTATTTCTGTAAAAAACGAAGTTTTGTTAAAGATTTCAGGAAGTGTTTAAATTCGTTTCATAATTTATGTTTACGCATTATTTTTCTTTCTTGTTAACATAAAAGAATAAAAGTTTTCCACAACATAAAAAAAGATTTTTTTATCTGTGTAAGACCACGGCCGAACTCGATCTCCTCTGAAGCGCTCATGAAGTCTGGCCGTGGTGAGACACAGAATTAATGGACGAAATGTAAACAAACTTTTAGGTAGTAATTCAAATTACATGCTTTGTAAATATTTTTATATTTAAAACAAATAAACAAGCGAAAAAAAAAATGTCAGTAACTAAATTTTTACATTCCATTCTTGCCCGACTAATATTGCAATTGACAAAATGGAAAAATAAATAATTTTCAATAAAAAATATAAGAAAACGATTTATAATCGAAATCTTGCCTCATTAAAAAAATAAATAAATTTGTACAGCAAAAAAAAAAGCCGTATTAATGTAAAAGTCATAATTGAGACTCATTAAACGGAGCAATACGTTTTTAGTTTTAGTATGTCGTTAGTTTTTTTTTTTTTTTTTTTTTTTTTCAATAATTAGCAGCAAGTAAGAAAAATTTTGGGGGTAATTGACATTTTAATGAGCTCGATTAGGCTGAAGAATTGCTCCCAAGCTTTTCTTTAATTAGAATTTTTTGAATGAACAAACCTATACGGAGGACGAAAATTTTGGGCTTATTAAGGAAAAATGTTTTTAACAAATGAGCTTGTGAAACAGAGTTATGCATTTTTGCAGAGTTTTCATTTTTGAAAAAGAAATACAGAAATATAAGACGAACGCGAAAAATGTTTAAGTGGCATTAGACAAAAATTATTATTTTTTACTAAGAACTTGTTTATTTGTATGCCTTAATTCCCCACTATTTTAAATGAAAAAAAAAAGTAATAGTGTTGGGATAATTCGAATGAAAAGAAATATTTAAGCAGCATCTTTATGAATTATTTCCCTGTATTTTTGCAAATTGAGTAGCCGCTAGAATATTTTTAATAACAACATTTCAATTATAATACTTTTATGAATGTGAAAATAACCGTCAAATATACACTATATGGCCAAAGGAGATCGACCACTCGCGATTTTAGGCACTATGTTAAATATCTAGAGAAATCCATGAGCAGTTTTCCGGAAAATCAAGGTGTGTAACCGTAATAGTACAGGTTATATATTATTGTGAAGAATTTTTCCCGAAACTCTATAGGGGATCGGCAATAAATTGTAAACGAACGAATACCTTTTGGATAACCCTGTCAAAAGTAATGTAACATAAGGTTCAAAGTGTAGATTATGATTAAGCGGTTTATTGTAATAAATTGTGTTCACTTTTGCGTGAAAAACATGTATATTCGTAGAGAAATTAAGGTTTTTATAAAAAAGTCCCAAATTTTTCCAAGTTTTTGATGTGTAATTTGCAGAATTCTTAATGTAAAAAAAAATTCTTTCCAGGAAATATGACAAACAGCTCTGTACATAATATCCTGCAGTCAGAATTAAAAAAAAAAAAAAAAAAAAAAATAGAAATTATATGAAAAATTAGCAGGTTTACCAAACATTTTTTCACTGCGCAAGTGTGAAGGTTATCAAAATTTCTACATATTGTTTTAGGTAAATGTGTAGAGATACTTTTGTAAAAGTTTTAAAAACATAGCTTAAAAATTCTGAAAGTGATCCTCGATAGATTATGCTCGAAATCCACTGTGGGGGTTGAATCTAAATACAGTAGTGTGCGCCATTTTGTGTATTCTAAATTGACACTAATCAACTGATATATGATACAGCTCCTCATTTTTTTCTTCATTTTGGGAATAGCGAATTTTGAACTTATTTTATTGACGATTACTTTCAGAATTTTCAAACTATGTTTTTGCGACTTTTTATATATCTAGAAATTTGTTAAATATCTTTTGGATAACCCTGTCAAAACTAATATAGCAAATTCAGTCAGAAAAGATGAGGGAATTGTATGCATTTATCCATTGATTAGTGTCAATTTAGAAAACACAATATCGTACATACTACTGTATCTGGATACAATCCCTCAATTTTTTGCTTAATTTTTGAAACAACGGATTTTGAGCTTATTCCATAGATAATAATTTTCAGAATTTTTATACTGTGTTTTGAAACTTCCAAAAAAGTTGCTTTACACATTTAGCAAACACATTATGCAATTATATTTTAATTGCATTAACGCATGCACAATGAAACATTATTTAGAAAACCTACTCCTTTTTCATACAATTTTTATTATTTTTTAATTCTGATAACAAGGTATTGTGTACAATCTTGTTTGTCATTTCATATTTTCTGAAAGGAACATATTTTTATATTAAAAACTTTGCAAATTAAAAGAAAAAAAATTGAAAAAAAATTGGGACTGTTTTTATGAATAACTTAATTTCTCTACATGTACGCATGTAATCCACATAAAAATGAACACAGTTTATTACAATAAGCCACTTAATCATAATGTACAGTTTGTACGCTTTTGCTAGATTAGTTTTGATAGGATTATCCAAAAGATATTCGTTCCTTTTCAATTTGTTGACGATCCCCTACGGAGTTTCGGGGAAAAAATCTTCACGGAAATGTATGATCTGTACTATTACGTTCACACACTTGGAATTTCAGGAAAATTCCTGAAGTATTTTTCTTGATATTTAACAAAATGTCTAAAATCGCAAGTGGCCGGTCACCTTTGGCCATACAGTGTATAAGGAAAAAAAAACACTGTAGGTAAATTGTTAATCTTTGATTTTTGTACGACAAATAATGCATTTAAGAAAATGGAAAAATATATTTTTTAATTGAAACTCTAACAAAACGGATTGTAACCGAAATATTACTTCATTAAAAAGAATGTGTACAGCGAGGAAAATACATTCTAATGTAAAAGTTATAATCGGGAGATATAAATGGAGCGATCAGTTTTCCATTTTACTACGTCATTGTTTAAATTTTCTTCAACTAAATAGCAACAAGACAATTTTCGGAGTAATTGTTATTTTAATGAGCTAGACTACGCTAAAGAATAGTTCGTTAGCTCTTCAATAATTAGAATTTTTGAATGAATAAACCATAGAGTAAAAGGATATCGAGGGCGGGCTTTTTTTGATCATTAAAGAAAAATGTTTTCAGCAATTGAATACTTGAAACAGAAAAAATATTTTTCAGAGCCGTATAGAAAAAAAAATAATAATTAAATGATATTAAGACAAAAATGTCCTACTTTTTATTTGTTACTTTGTACTAAATGTCCTATTTCCCATAAAACGAAACAAGTTGGAAATTGCACGTGAAGCGTAGCAAATGAGGTGCGTTCGTACGATAACGAAGTTTTAAAAATATCACTCGCATATATCAATCTCATAAAATTGTAAATAATTACAATTAAAATGCGCACCAAACAATGTTCTACCTATACCATTATGCAATGGAATACTTTTGTGTGGCCTTGTAAAATAATAACAAATATTCTTTGCACCACAGATTATGCAAAATGTATTTTATAATATGTACTTTATAGATGCATATCAATTTTATTACGTTCGAGTGAGTGTAACACCATTAAAATGTATCTGAAACATTTTTCCTCATTAACCGTAATGCAACGGAACACTTTTGATTGTCCTTGTAGTTGAACTATGCTTCCGATTTTGATAAAATTTGAAATAACTCGACAAAATCATGTAATAATTATGTATTTTAAATTTCAAACGATTCAGTTGGATAGTTTTTGCGTTGTTATATGCGGACAGACAGACAGACGGACAGACAGACGGACTGAACGACAGCAATAGGTGCTACGTATTAACATAATTACGAACGCACCTAAAAACCGTGGTATTATAATGGTAAATACATGGGAAAAATGTGTAAATAGTATTTTTATAACTACTAAGAATATATTTGTTAAAAATACATAACGTTGCTCATTGGTGCACCAAAACAAGAACTTTAATATGAAATTGTACAATTAAAAATAATATAAAATATAAAATAAAATAAACGCTTCGATGCGCCTTCTGTAGCCGTCTTCAGAAAAACATGATGGTGAAATGACTAAAAGTTCAGAGATTAATGTTTCCTGCACAAGAAATAATATTTCTAATAAAATTAAAATCGAAATGAATTTAAAGTTTGAATATGTTGCCATCTATTCGCGAGAAAAAACTAATGTATTGCAAACAAATACAGATTTGAGACGTTATGGTGTTATGCCAGATTTTCGGTACATTATAGAATAAATTATCATAACAAGGTTTATTCTCACGTGCATTGATTTCAACAGATTCGCTAATTATTCTTTCATATAGTTTATTGCACGATACTATGATTTTAGCCTCTTCAAAGTTAATATGGCAACCTGTGTTAGCCAAATAGAAACGATTCTACTTAATTCTGTAGCGGAATTACAGCTTGAATTATAGCGGATGTTCCAAAAAGTTCTGTACAACTTCATAATTTTAATTAAAAAATAAAAGAAAAGAATAAGCCTGCAGCAAAACTAAAAACAATTGATAGAAATACTTAAATAGTTTTTCTTTCTTAGAGCTTTACTAAACTTCAACACGAGATCCTTTCTTAGCAGGAAGAATATGAAGACTATATTCTAATTCAATTCCACGAACGCTTTAGTATGCTAACATCAACAGTAGCTACAGCTGTATGCATCTTTTGTATCAATTACATGAATTCACTTTATAGGGCTCCTAGAAAATGTTAAATATACTCGTTCCACACATTCCTCACTAGTGCAAGGGTGATAATTTTTAATAACTGAATTTTTTAATAATCGTTTACATGTTGTGCAGGGGCATCCCATCTATGATCACAATCATACTGTAATAATAATAATAATAATAATAAACTTTTTGTGTTATTCTATCTTTTGTCGTAATAGTTTTGCTATACGCCTATTACCTTTTTTAAATGAAATTTTGATGTTGTACGGAATTTTTTTAAACACCCTGCATTCAAATGGTATTTTAATTAACAGTGGCCATGTTAAAGCATACGAAATAATATACATGTTGCGAATTATTTCGTACGAAATCTTTTAATAGCTCAAAAAAATCGAGTTGAACTTTTTTCTTTCACTTTTTCTTCATGTTTATGACAACGCTATATGATGAAAAAACTTATATTAACCCCGTATTTCACTGGACAATTACTTACGAAAAAATTTTGGTACTGACACAAGGATATATTACAGTGATCAGAAGAAGGAAAGCGATGCCGTAAAAAAATGCAAAAAGGAAGCATGTTGAAAAAAAAGTAAGAAAAATCATGCGTTAAGCATAGAAAATGAAACACTTTCCAACGCTTCCTGAAATCTTTAACAAAACTTTGTTATTTAGGGAAATAAGATGCTACTGTACATAGCCAAATATGCATTGAAATACTTTTCAAACAGCCATATATTTGATCCGTCGGTTGATATATATACACAATATAATGGGAAAATTTAGTTTAGCAAGAAAATTCCTAACTGGCTGAAATTTCTCTTGCAGTACTTTATTCCAATAGATGGAAAATACTTCAATACTTTTGTTCAGCCCTGTAATTTGTCCAGTATCTTTACTACACGCCAGTATTTTGCTAAAATTTAGTTCAAACAAACATATTCTTAAAGCTACTTAAATCACATTTCAAGAAATTATCACATATGGGTGACCATGTAGCTAATTCTTTGCGTGATCCTGTATATCATTTTATCTATATTCTACAAACATTTCTTAGTAAACTGAAAACAGTTCAACGTAAAAATACATTACTACTACCTTTAAGTTAAATACTCTCATATTCAGTAACCTTTATATGCTCTTTTGTGTAATCCTATATATCAACTATAACATTTATATACACCATGTAATTTGCAGACATTTTGTAAAACTTAAAAGCGCATATCATAACTAAAAATGCATTTCAACCATCCATCAGCTATCATCGATAATACACAGTATTTCGGATAAAAATATAAGGTTTGAAATATTTTGTGTGTCCCTGTAAAAGCTATGCACTTCATATTATGCGTTAAATATTAAGTCTCAGCGGTGTATATCAATTTTATGATACTTGAAACCGTTTAACGTTATTAAAATATATCGCAAACAATTCCCTCCTTTATTATTGTGTAATGGAATTCTTTTGAGTGGTCCTGTAAATGAATAACAACTATTATTTTGACAGCATATTTTACAGAATGCGTATTTTAGTGCACTTTGCGAATCCATGTAAATTTCAATAAGTTTAACAGGGTGTAACACCTTTAAAATTCATTTGAAACGATTTTTTCCCATTGGCCATAATGTATCGGAAAACTTTTGACTATCCCTGTAAATAAATTAATCATAGTAGAAACTTCATTTTCAATAGGTTTCGTGCTAGGATAAACATCAATAACATATAAAACTTTCAGAGCAATCCGAGTATATTTATGGGAGTTAGAGCGCAGACAGACGGCCATACGGTCATACGGACAGACGGACAGACAAACCGAATCCATAAACACTTTTCAACTTTGTTGGAAAGTGTTAAAAAGTGAATGCTGGAGGCGACCAAAGAAATCTTTTAATTGTTTATTAAAATCGAGTTGAGTATTTTCTGTCACTTATATTGAAAATTACACTATATATTGAAAAAACTTGTGGATACACCGTATTTCACAGGACAATTAATTACGAAAAAAATTTCGTACTTACATGAGGATATATTACAATGATTAGAAGAAGGAAAGCGGCGCCGTAAAAAATGCAAATGAGAAGCAAGTTGAGAAAAAGTGAATGCTGGAGGCGACCACAATAACGACTCTTTAAGTCCTCGACGTCCATGGACGAGTTCATCTTTGGCTGAAAAATAGGAAAACGAATTACTTTGAAACGGTATGTTTATATTCATGCATACTTCAAACATAAAAAAATACTAAGTACTAAACAAAACAAATAAAATACGGCAGACTCGAATACAGTTCCAGCCCTTTCGGGTCTGGCGTACTATTAGTACATATTTTTAATGGAGTATTATTTTGTTTTAAGAAATACTTTTACTACCATTTAAATGTAGTAGTGTTAGTATATGCTTTTGCATTTAATATATGACTTCATTTATGTTTAAGCATTTAATAATAATAATGTTTATTATTATTTGCTTAATACTCTTTGCGCTGCTTGATATTCTTTTAATTTATATATATATTTAACTCCTTGAATTTAAAATAAAAGTTACTTTTCTGAAAGAATCATGTGTAACGAAGCGCAAAAATATTAGAAATTTGTAATATAACTTAAATCTTGTTCTAATAGAATATTCTCCAAACATCTCCAAAAATTCTTTCTTAGCTTATTGTCATATGAATATTAATTGAATAGTACGCAGAAGTACAGCGTTCGTTTTGATTCTGACAGTAAAATATTCGTTAAACACTAATTAATCTATTTGGATAGCTAATGTTGATGATATTATTGTAGAAGTGATTTTTTCTAAAAACTGAAAAAAAAATTTGGACCCGAAAGGGTTAAATAAAAGTTATAAAAATTTTAAAATACATTAAGTAGGCGTTTCGACAAGCAACCGCAGGACCTGATTGACAGTGAACTCCATCTAAAATGAGAATGCTTTGGAGCCTACAATAATTGTCATTATGAATGATCCTTTTACTTTTATATGCAGAAATAATAACACAAATCAGACATAACAATTTCTTCAATGTACAAGGACGAGATAGCTCAAGAAATTGTGCAACACCACAGAACTACAACTGGGAGCACCGTGTGTGTGTGTAATAAGTGTGTGCAACAGAACCAGTGGGAGTCGAACTTGTTAAATCACATAACCTCTCAAGCGATTACCGCCGTGGCACCTTAACAATTCGGGCATGATAATCCCCCCCCCACCCCCGCAAGATTTCATCAGTACCATTTAACCATTGTAACGTAAGTAATAGAGACAAGTTGGAAATTGCACGTGAAGCGTAGCAAACGAGATGAGTTCGTACGATAACGAAGTTTTAAAAATATTACTCTCATATATCAATCTCATAAAATTGTAAATAGTGAATTACAATTAAAACGCTCATCAAATAATGTTCTCCCTATACCATTATGTAATGGAATACTTTTGTGTGGCCTTGTAAATCAATAATAACAAATGTTCTTTGCATCACAAATTATGTAAAATGTATATTATAATATGTACTTTATAGCTGCATAAAAATTTTATTAAGTTCGAATGAGTGCAACACCATTAAAATGCATTTGAAACATTTTCCCCCATTGACCGTAATGTAACGGAATACTTTTGATTGTCCCTGTAATTGATCTATGCATCCGATTTTCATAAAATTTGAAATAACTCGACAAAATTATGTAATAACTATGTATTTTAAATTTCAAACGTATAAAATACATTTGAAACTTTTTCCCCATTGACCATAATGTAATTGAATACTTTTGATTGCCCCTGTAATTGATCTATGCACCCGATTATCAAAAAATTTGAAATAACTCGACAAAATTATGTAATAACTATGTATTTTAAATTTCAAACGATTAAAATGCATTTGAAACTTTTTTCCCCCATTGACCGTAATGTAACGGAATTCTTTTGATTGCCCCTGTAATTGATCTATGCATCCGATTTACATAAAATTTGAAATAACTCGACAAAATTATGTAATAATTATGTACTTTAAATTTAAAACGATTCGGTTGGGTAGTTTTTGCATTGTTAAATGCAGACGGACAGACAGACAGAAGGACTGAACGACCACTATAGGTGCTACGTATTTACAAAATTACGAACGCACCTAAAAAGTACAGTTAAAGGTAAAGGATTTTTTCAGAAAAACGGCTGTTCGCCAGGGATGGAACAGGTTTCATTCATTGTAGTGATAGCAAATGTAAATCAGCCTTTAGAAAGTAATCTACCATTCTACCATTCGGTTATCTACTATGTTTCTTACCTTTAGGTTTTTAGCTCCCAATCATCCATTTTTTATATTTTTGGATGCAGGAAAGCACAATGGTAAATTTACGATTCAACCAGAAAAATCGGTTTTTTAGGTGTTTTCCACTAAGATATGACTTGGCAGACCAATTGCATTTTAATATGCGAATCAAGATTTAAATAATCGTAGATTTACATTCATGAGCACCATGAGGTGATTGTTTGTGCGGCTGCTTCCCAGGCTAATATTTTCAGAAAGAAAAAATATGCAGTCCGCCTATTTGCTATTGTCTGTGTATCTGTATGTGTCTATAAACGATCTATCCCCCGAACAAATTGAGATAGTGACTTGAAATTTGGTATGTAAGAACGGAAATAAGCCTATTGAATATCAGTAACCTCGATTTTCTGGTATTCTGGTACATAAAAATTTTCGAAATTGTTTATTTTAAAGAGTGAATTTAAAAGACAGTAAAAACTAGTTGGATGTGCCAATCCCAAAACTTTCTTCTATCTCATACGTACATTTTATTATTTTAAAAAAATAGTTACTCATTTTAATGCTTTATTAATTTTAATTCAATACCATACTAACTTTGATTTTCATGTTAAATTTCTGCCTCAATCAATTAATCGGATTTAAAACGAATTTCCGTCTCTGCACGAGACGATGGACAATAGAATGATATGCAGATTTTTTTTTCAAATTCAGAGAGGACTTACTTGCCTCACCAAAAAATACTCATATACAAAAATTTAGTTCAGTTCTAGAACTAACTTCATACACTTTTATGCGGTGCAACATTGAAAATGGTATAAAATTCGCTATTGCAGCGCCCCCTTCTGGCGGATTTTTTTCAGATTCAGGACGATCCAACTAGCCATACCCATACGCTTACACAAAAAATTTTGTTCAATTCGATGTATAACTTCATGTACTTTTGGTTGGTACAATATTGAAAATGGTACAAAAATCGCGATTGCAGCGTCCCCTTCCGACGGATTTTTTTCAAATTCAGGGAGGACCAACTAGTCACAGTCATACACATAAACAAAAAAAATTGGTTCAATTCGATGCATAACTTCATATACTTTTGGTCGGTACAATATTGAAAATGGCACAAAAATCGCGATTGCAGCGCCCCCTTCCGGCGGAATATTTCAAAACAGAATGAGAACCTGCTTGCCACAACCAAAAACATTCACAAAAAAATTTGATTCAATTCTATGCATAACTTCATACACTTTTTGATGGTAGGAGGGCGACATACAGACAGACACATAGACACACAGACACACGGACAGACAGACATTTTGTAAAAACATGTTTTTTGAAATCTCTGACCCCTAAAACGTGTAAATCCGTCGAAAACCGGAAGTCGGAAAAATTTCGATTACAATACTTTCTTCTATTGAAGATAGAAGAAAGTAAAAAGATAAATTTTGCATAAAGAATGATGCCGGTCGGATAATTAATGGCCGAGATATTTGTAATCCTATTTTCCACACTTTTCGATTTTTCATGACCCTGTATTTCATCAAAATTTTAATTCAAAGATATATTTTTATTGTCAATGAGATACTTAATCAGACGCAGTAAACTGTCAGTTAATATGAATATTAGTTTTTGAGTCATATGAATGTTTATTTTTGCGCATTTAGTAATAGAGAATTTAAATTTTATGTCATCATCAAGCTACGATTTTAAACGCTTTATCAACTGAACAAAACAAAATAGAGACTTGAAAATTGATATATACTTAAAATGTAATAGTCTGACAAAACCTTTAAAATTATAGTAACCTTAGTCATCCAGAACTATTTATAAATTATATATTATGCATATCCATGATGGGTAAGTATTATGGTAACCAACCAACGACTAGTTTACATTCGATTATAAATGAAGCATAACACACTCTTTCATTGAATAACGCTTCTCTCATTTTATTAATGTTATTAAAAATTGTCATTCATAAAGAAGTTTAACTTTTATAATTTTATTCATATTATAGTGAACGGATATTTATTTTCTATAAATTTTAATTTTCTATTGGCTTAAAAATAAAAAAAACTTCATCGTGGGGGTATTCGTTAAATAGAAAATGTCGAAAATTTCAAAGTATATGTCTTACCAGTTATTTGCATGCTATTAAACAACATCGCTGAATTTCAATTTTCAATATTCAAAAATTCAGAATCACGTACCTTCTCATTAAACACACGTTACAGTTTCCAAAAGCTAATTCAATGTAAACAACATGTTGTATTATTGCTTACCAGTTTTATAAATATTTGATGAATAGAAATTATTCGGCATTGTACTACAAAATCTGAATTATTAAATTATTGATATGCTGAAAAGCTCTAGAAGACATAAGTTTAGTGTTTCTCTTATTTCGCATTAAAAAAAAATGTTCAAAATGTATGAGCTGGACATTATACACGTTGTTATCCTACAATTATTTTCCCTTCATACAACATTTAAGGTTCTAAAACAGAATATGCTTTCAGTAACTAACAACTGAAACTATCTTTTGTGCATCATTGATCATAAAAACCAATATTTTCGATGTATAAACAAAGATTCGTAAATTCAAATTTACGTATCTTCTTATTAAACACACAATAATTACATTTCCTAATAACTAACAAGTGAAAAAAGCTGGTTATTTTATTGCCGAACTGTTTCGAAATATTCAATCGATATAGCATGGTACTACACAATGTCAAATAGAGAAAATTCTTGATTAGCTGAAAAGTTTTAAACGAAAGAGATAGTCCAAGAGCCGACAGCACAAAAATCTAAGGTATGGGGCAGAAGAAAAAAACTCTTTATGTTATGGAAAGTGTAGTAATTCAGGAATCTATGATACATGTGTGCCGGAAGTGAAGTGGTGCATAAGCCAAAAATTAATACCACTAGTGGTTTATTCCCAAGTTTATCATTGTATTTGCCGTATAATCTTTTACCTTTGATTAACGGCAAGCATAATGTTAAACTTACGAGTCAAACAATAGTCGTATTAACTTTGTGCTTATGCACCACTTCACTCCCGGCAGACATGTATCATTAGATTCCCAAATTACTACTGTTCCATAAAAAAGGGATTTTTTGTTCAATATCTTATGTTTTTGTGCTGTCGACTCTTGGACTAGCATATATTCGTGACTGTACTTGTAATATTTCGCATTTTTAAAAAACTTGTTTATGACTATTTTGTAAAAATTAATTATTCTGTGTACCATACACATTGTTATGTTATATTTCGTTTCGCTCAAAAAAATAAAAAATAAATAAAAAAATACGTGTGGCACTTGGGGATTGCCGCGATAAAGCTATTGCATAGCATTTTTTATCAACGTATGCAATTATAATTATTTATTTATTTATTTATTTTATTTTATTTTTATTTTTATTTATTTTTTTTTTATTTTATTTTTTTTTTTTTTTTGATACTAATTCAAGTTACACTTTTTGAGCGTGATGACCGATAACAATTTTTTTTTTTCTGTTATTGAACAAATGAGAAGTTAAAATCGTTTAAAATATTTTTATTATCTTACAATACATGTAGGTTAATCAGGAATTTTTATTATTGAAACTATACGTTTATGGTAGCTGAAATAAAAAACATAAGTTTGAGACTTGATATTCTCAAAATATCTGAAAAATACCGCGTCAATGTCTGCCGAAGTCTACTGAAGGATACCGTGCCGAAGCAGTCTGCCAAACTGAAGCGACGATAGCCGGAGTGTTAGGTTTTTATTCGTTACGGAATTTCTAGATTCTTTCGACGCGCTCAAAGCCCGCGATAAAAGCTATGCAATACCTTAATAAATTACCAAACAAAATTTGGCCGCGCTACGAAATTTAGATCGCCAGTTATAAGCATTTTAAATTTCCAAATCTCACCGTGGGGGTCTCCTGTCACCAAAAATTAACACTGTCTCATAATAAATTACCAAACAAAATTTGGCCGCGCTACGAAAATGAGATCGCGAGTTATAAGCATTTTAAATTTTTCGACCCTCAACGTGGGGGGGGGGCGGTCTCCTGTCACCAAAAATTAACACTGTTTCATAATAAATCACCAAACAAAATTTGGCCGCGCTACGAAAATTAGATCGCGAGTTATAAGCATTTTAAATTTTTCGACCCTCACCGTGGGAGGTCTCCTGTCACCAAAAGTAACACTGTCTCAAAATAAATTACCAAACAAAATTTGGCCGCGCTGCCAAAATTAGATCGCGAGTTATAAGCATTTTAAATTTTTCGACCCTCACCGTGGGGGGGGGGGGGGTCTTCTGTCACCAAAAGTAACACTGTCTCATAGTAAATTACCAAACAAAATTAGGCCGCACTACGAAAATTAGATCGCGAGTTATAAGCATTTTAAATTTTTCGACCCTCCCCATGGGGATCTCCTGTCACTAAAAATTAACACTGTCTCACAATAAATTACCAAACAAAATTTGGCCGCGCTACGAAAATTGGTCGCGAGTTATAAGCATTTTAAATTTTTCGACCCTCACCATGGGGGGTCTCCAGTCGCTAAAAATTAACACTCTCTCATAATAAATTACCAAACAAAATTTGGCCGCGCTACGAAAATTAGATCGCGAGTTATAAGCATTTTAAATTTTTGGACCCTCAACGTGGGGGGTCACCTGTCACCAAAAGTAACACTGTCTCATAATAAATTACCAAACAAAATTTGGCCGCGCTATGAAAATTAGATCGCGAGTTATAAGCATTTTAAATTTTTCGACCCTCACCGTGGGGGGTCTCCTGTCACCAAAAATTAACACTGTCTCATAATAAATTACCAAACAAAATTTGGCCGCGCTACGAAAATTAGACCGCGAGTTATAAGCATTTTAACCTTTTCGACCCTTACCGTGGGGGTCTCCTGTCACCAAAAATTAACACTGTCTCATAACAAATTATCAAACAAAATTTGGCCGCGCTACGAAAGTTAGATCGCGAGTTATAAGCATTTTGAATTTTTCTATCCTCACCATTGGGCGCGTCTTCAATCACCAAAAGATACATTATCCTACCTTGTTTTATCTTAAGACGATTCTTTTCTATACACATTCTATCAGGAATTTTTATTATTGAAACTATAGATTTATAGTAACTGAAATAAGAAATATAAGTTTGAGACTTGATATCCTCTAAATATCTGAAAAATACCGCATCAATGTCTGCCGAAGTCTACCGAAGGATACCATGCCGAAGTCTGCCGAACTGAAACGACGTTAGCCGAGTGTTAGGTTTTTTTTCATTACAGAATTTCTACATTCGGTCGCCGCGCTCAAAGCCCGCGATAAAAACTATGCAATAGCTTAAAAAAAATCTATGAGTTTTTTGAAGTTTTGAGACAGAATTTATATTTAGCAATCACTTTTTAAAATTGTCTTTTGAGCAACATTGGTCATAAACAGTCAATATTTTCGAAGTATATTTTCCATTAAACATTCATAAATTAAAATTTTCGTACTTTCTTATTAAACATTTAGTAATTGCAGTCTTCAATAACTAACAAGCAGAAACCCCAGGTTGTATTATTTCCGAACTGTTTTCGATATATCGATCATTGATCATTACGTAGTATTGATCATTACAGAATTATACTACACTGTCTGAATTAGAAAAGCGTTTATTAGCTGACTAGCTTTCAAATAAAGACATACATTTAGTGCTTGTACTTGTATTATTCCGCATTTTTAAAAAACTTGTACATGATTATTTAAAAAAAAAAAATGGTAATTCTGTGTACTATACGCATAGTTATGAAATAATTCGTTTCGCCTAGGAAAAAAATCAAGGCCTCTTTTAAAGTTCTGAAACATAATTTATATTCAGATAACCACACTTTAAAAATGTCTTTTGTGCATCATTAATCATAAACAGTCAATGTTTCCGATGTATATTTTCTAACAATCATTCATAAATTTAAATTATCGTACTTTTTTATTGAACATTCATTAATTGCAGTTTCGAAATAACTAACAAGCTCTAATAGCAAGTTGTATTACTGCGGAACTGTTTTAGAAAATTTGATCAATGCAGCATTAGACTAGACTATCTGAATTAGAAAAGCATTGATTAGCTGAAAAGTGTTAAAAGAAAACCAAGTTTATTATTTGCGTTATTTAGCATTTAAAAAAAATTTGCATATTCGAAATTTAAATTTTTGTACCTTCTTATTGAACATCCATTAATTGCAATCGGAATAACAAACAAAAACAGATAGCAGGCTGTATTATAGCCTAATTGTTTTAGAAATATTTGATAAATACAGAGTTGGACTTCTTCACTAATCCCGTAACTGTGTTTGCTCGAAGTGTATTCGGCAAGAACACTTTGCTTGCTTCGTTACAAAAAATCTTTTACTACCACTAATTTGTGTCGGTAAATTTATTTTAATTGATTGCCAGGTATTTTTCGATTAAGTAAGGCAAATATTTTAATATGGAAAAAGTGATGTATCGAATGATTTATCCAAAAAAATGTAACATTCAAAAATTTAAATTTACTTACTGTCCCATTAAACATTCATTAATTGCAGTCTCAAAATAATAATAATAATAATAATAATAATAATAATAATAATAATAATAATAATAATAATAATAATAATAACATCCGAAACAGCAGGTTGGGTTATACTCGAACTGTTTTCATAATATTTGATCAGCACAGTATTATACTACAAAATCCGAATCAGAAAAGCATTGATTAGCTCAATAGTTTTAAAATAACGACATAAATTTATTTCTTGTACTATTCCGAATTAAAAATATTGTTCATAACTTTTTCTTAAAACTCGCACTATACGCATTGTTATGATGTAATTCGTTTCGCTATAAAAATAATTTAGGCACCCCTTAAAGTTCTGAAAGAGAACTTACTTTGAGTAAACACCTTTTAAAATTGTCTTTTGCGAACACTGATATAAACAGTGAATATTTTTGAAATATAGTTTTCATTGATCTGTCCAAATTTTTATTTCACGTATCTTTCCATTAAACACATAATAATTACATTTCCGAATAACTAACAAATGCAAATAGCAGGTTGTTTTATTGACCAACTGTTTTAGAAATATTTGATCAATATAGCTTAAGACTATACAATCTTAGTTATAAAATTATTGATTAGCTGAAAAGTTTTAAAATTAAAACGTTTAGTGCCGGCGTTATTCCATGCAATTTTTTTTAATTGTTAATAATTCATAAGCTGTACATTTATACATGATATTATCATACAATTCATTTCGTTTAAAAAAATCTAGGCACTTTTTCTTATAAATATCAAGTGCAAAGGTGCAAAACACGTGATTACTTAAAATAAATTTTTCTTCAAATCTATCTGCATATTTCAAAAGTAAATAAATTGTATGATAACAATTTGTGACGTCTAAACTTTGTATGATATGAATTTTTTTTAATAATGCGGAATAATACAAAAATATATAAGTATATTTTCCATTGAACATTTATAGATTTATATTACGTTTTATTAACCAGGCAATATTTGCTGTTTCCAAAAACTGACAAATGCAAACAGCAATTTATATTATTGACCAACTATTCTTGAAATTGTTGATAAATGTAAATTATTTGTTATTATACTGCATTACACAATCTAAATTACAAATTTAATGATTGGCCGAAAGCTAAAAAGGGAAACACATAAATCTGTATAATGCTTGTATTATTCCGCACTAAAGAAAATATTTGTTAATAATGTGTAAGCTGTATGCTATAAACCTTATCATCTTATAATTTATTGCTCTAAGAAAATTCAATGACTTTTTTAATTTCTGAAATAAGATTTAGTACCACTTTTGAATTTCATATTTTAACTGCTTAAATGATTTGCTCATATGCCACACGCGTAATGTGTTTTTGCCGATCATGATTTGCTCGTACCACGTTATTCTACCCCGTGCTTGTACCCCGGCATCCATATTCCAAGCAGGATTTACTATTCTAACCAGTACTTTTTTATTGTAAATTTTGCATTATTTAATCCGAGCATTTTTCCGATTCCTCTCGGCAAAAATTTCTGTTTTGAAAACAAAACCCGGTGATAAAAGATTAAAAATTACGTAAAAGAATGAAAAGATAGGCATTATTTGAAAGTTCTTTTTTAGATATTTATCAGATAAGTGATTTAGTCGTTACTTATTATTATAAGCAGTCGATATTTTTCCCTATACTATTTGCATACAATCAAATGATACCTTTGTAGTTCAATTTTCAAAAGTCGTAAGTAGAAATTCACATTTCTTCTGATTGAATACGCAATAATTGTAATTCTGTGGTTCCGCTTAACCCATATTGGACCGCCGTCCTATTTATAGGACAATTGAATAAAATCTCAATAATGTAAAAGAAACATTAAAAATATGCAAAAAACTTGGCATAAGTTTCTAGAAATAGATTAAATTAATTGAATTACTGTAAAAAATGGAATTTGAAAAAAAAAAATTAATTTGGAAAATTTACTTTAAAATCACCTCTGAAAAATGTTATGATTTTAAGCGTTCAAAAATATTAAAATTATTTTTTTTTCCAGAATCTGCCACATGCAATTTTTAGTAGTTCATCAGTGCTGTACAAAAATGTAAAAGGATCCCTAAGAAAAATAAGTATTACACTCAATTGATGCTGTTTTTGTAACTGTCCTATAAATAGGACAACGGTCCGATACACACCTGTTTCTCAAATTACTCGCATTTTTGATGAAAATTAAGGGTAAAAAGAGCGCAGACGACTTTTGACGCGTTGCAGCTGTATTTTGAATTATATATTATAAGAAAAGAAAAATGCAGACGATTTAACTGTAACTGTTTTTATTCGATTATCGAAGTATGTTTTTCGTGTTTTGGTTTTAGAACTTTTGTACATTTCCATTACTTCAGTTGCTCATTTATTTTGTAGTTGAGAATTTTTCTAATGATTTTTAACGTTGTGAAATGGCCAAAAAATTTAAAACAGCTGAGGAAGCTCTTGAATATATGAATTCTTTATCTGATGAAGAATTAGATGATCCTGAAATGATCATTATTCCGCCGGAACCTGACGCGGTCAGTGACGAAGAAGAAAATCTATCTATCACAAATTGTAATGAAATAAAGACAAGTGGGGATCCTGAAATCCTGGATACTGCTGGAACTATAGAAATTTTGCCGAAAATCTGTGAAGAAACTAGCAAAGAAATTATAAAACCTCCTATATGGAAAAAATGTGAACCGGAATTTACGCTTCAAACATGTTCTTTTTCTTCTGAAGATAATCAACACATTATAGATCAGATATCTGGAAAAACTCCCGTTCAACTTTTTCATATAATGGCTAATGATAGGATATCGCATACAGTTACGGAGACTAATATATATGCAGCGCAGAAGAATGAGCATTCTTTCAATGTGAACGAAAGTGATATAAAAAAGTTTATAGGCACCTTGTTTTACAGTTGTTATCACATTTTACCACGTGAAAAAATGTATTGGGAAAACGCTCCTGACACAGGCACAACTTTGGTGAGTACAGCTATGTCCAAGAAACGATACAGTGACATAAAAAGATACCTACATTTGAACGATAATTTGGGAATCAACAAAGATGATCGTTTTTACAAAATACGTCCACTTTTAGAAAAATTGAATATTGCACTGCAACAATTTGGAATTTTTTCAGAAAACCTAACAGTCGATGAAAGAATGGTAAGCTATTTCGGCAGACATGGCTAAGATGTACATGAAAAATAAACCTGTAAAATTTGGATACAAGTTATGGATGTTGACATCTTATAATGGATACCCCTTTAACATTATTCCCTATCAAGGTGCTGAGGAAAAGTGTAAGGAGCCACTTTCTCAACGTGTTGTGGAAACTTTGCTCACTGTTGTGAAATATCCTAAGTTTCACAGGATATATATGGATAACTTTTTCACTTCACTTGGGTTAATGGTTCGTTTGTAACCGAAGGGCTTTTATGCCACTGGCACTGTTCGAGATAACCGAATGGCAAAATGCCCTCTAATATCTTTGAAGTCATTAGCAAAAACTGAGAGAGGAACATCTGATGCATTGTTTGACGAAGCTAACAAAATTGCCGCTGTACGCTGGAATGATAACCGTGTAGTTTCATTATTAATAAATTTTGAAGCTTCAAAAGTAAATGGCAAAGTACAACGTCGTGTGAAAGGTGCCAGAAAGGATGTTCATGTACCATTCTGTATTACTTCTTACAATAAATATAAAAATGGTGTAGACTTATTCGACAGTCATATGGAAAATTAATTTTGTTCTATTCTTAAAAAAATGGTATTGGCCACTTTTCGTGAATTGCTTTGAGACCGACCTCATCGCAGCATGCAAAATCTCAAAACTATTTTCTCCTGATGATGCACAAAATCTATTAACATTTCTCAGGTCTGTAACAATAAGTTACCTTGGAGAATCAGTACCGAGGAACAACATTAGACAAAGAGGTATGTTGCAGAATAATAAAGAACTTCTGCTAAATAGTGAGCATGTGCTAGTGAAAAATCCAAATGGTCGTCAAAGACGATGTCAATTGAAATCATGCAATAAAAACCCTGTTACAATTTGAAACATGTGCAATGTTGGACAATGTAGAGATTGTTTTTTTGGACTTCCATTCGTAAAATTCTTTACAATTTGCAAAATGTGAACTTTAAGACTCTATAAAGACTTTTTTTCTGTCTAACAAACAAAATAAAATTTTTTGTAAGGTAAGTCAACATTTTTTATTCTTTATTGTGTATCGGACCGTTGTCCTATTTATAGGACAGTCTATATTTTCAAAAAATATTAATTTTTTTTAATTTTTTCTTTTTTATATGTGTAAGTATCTTTTACTGACCATGTTTTAAAAAAATTACATTTTTCCTATGATTCCTTTAATGAGTGGTCCAATATGGGTTCCGATATAATTGTAATTGTAAAAACGTTGTGTTATTTTATGTATGATTACTACCTGACTGTTTTCACAATGATAAATTAAAGAAAATATTTTGGTCTCACCCTCACAATTTGAATAATGAAGTTGTTAGCTGAAAGTTAAAAAAAGAAAAAAAAAATTGGAAACTGTACCTCATAAGTGACAAATGAGGTGCGTCCGTATTATAATTAATTTTATAAATATTCAGATCTTGATGCATTAGCTATTAAACTTATGGAAAATGCAAGAATACAAAATTTGATACGATTATACATCTTGAATTCAGTAATACAAAAATAATAGATCTTTATCTTAAATAGAACGTAATCATCATGGCAATCCTAGAATCATTATTTATCATGGGATATCGTAAAAATGCGTAACTCATTCGAAAAATATTTTTAAACTACTTTCAGTCATAATCTCTAACTCTTACAGATTATGTTGTGTTACCCTGTATATGATCTACAGCCTTTATACACACAACAAAATATACAAAAGTGTATTTAAACTTAAAAACTCATATCACAACTAAAAATTCCCTTTAAATCACAACTAAAAAAGCAGCAAAAATTTTTAACATATAGTATTTCTTTTACAGTATAGCATCCGAAATCTTTTGTAAGTTCCTGTAAATACTGTTAGCACTTTCTATTATACAGGAAGTAACTTGTAATAAATCTCAGCAACGTATATTAATTTCATCATATATGAAGTAATTTAACATGATTGAAATATACCGAAAACAATAATTTCTTATATATCATTAAGTAACGGAATTATATATAAGTGTATATTTTAGTTCACTTGAAGTAATTTTATCCTGTTTGAAACGCTTTAATACCGTTAAATGAATTTGAAACATTTTTTACCCATTCACCGTAATGTAACAGAATATTTTTGATTGTCCCTATAATAAAAATATGCATCCAATTTTCATAAAATTTGGAATGACTCGACAAAATAATACAAAAATTATACATTTTAAATTTCAATTGATTCGGTTGGGAATTTTTGCTCTGTTATATATGGACATGGACAGACGGATGGTCAGACGAACAGACGGACGGACTGAACGACACCTATAAGTGCTACATATTTACATTAATATGAACGCCCCTAAAAGTAGAAAGACATGAGTATGTATAACTATTGTATTTTAGCACATTAAAAAAGAATTATTAATGATATATAAGTTGTAAATCATACAATTTGTTACTATATAAGTTATTTCTCTAATTTAAATTAATGCACCTTTTCACCCTTTCCGACGCTGTATTCCTCCGTCTTTACCACCTAATTTTGATTGCAAACTTACAATCGGCACCAAGAACATTTAAATAAAATGTTACTTTTAACCGACTTCCAAAAAGGAGAGGAGGTTATCAATTCGACGCGTATGTATTTTTTTTTTTTTTATGTACACTCTAAAAGGGGAAGGAGTGAAAAACTCACTTTTTAGAAGAGTCAGAGGCATTTTCACTCTTTTTGGAGTGATATTTTTAAAAATACACTCTTTAAAGAGTGAAATTTTTCACTCTGTAGAAAAGAGTGAAATATTTCACCCCGTCATCGAGAGTGAAACATCTCACTCTGCTGACGAGAGTGAGATATCTCACTCCGTTGACAAAAGTGAAAACCTGGCATTATGCACTTTAAAAAAATCAGTTCAACTTTGAATAAATATATGGATTTAAATAATCAAAAACACCAAAATATATCACTCATTAATTTTCAGTTGCTCCATTTCAAAATGTAACCTTTGAAATTACACTGATTTGTTACTAAAACGTAAGTGCAAAATGAAAGATGATGGGGGCCATCGTCCCAGGCGCAGAAATTGAAGAAATTGCAAATTTATACTACAAAATTCGTTTTTTTTCCTTGTAAATATGTGTATAGATATATATATTTAGATAATGGGAAGTAAATTCATTTTTCATTTCAAAATTATTGCATGGCACCTTAATCTATACCCAAATACAATTTTATTAATAAGGACTTCTTTCATTTCAAAATTTATTTTACGCAGTCTTGAATTCCGTCATTTTTCTCCGAGAGGGACATTTATGGCTAAGGGAAAGGGGGGGACATTATGGAGTTCCGGGGGAAATTGCAATTTTTGACTATCAAAGACATAAAATCCCAAATTTTCCGGGGGGGGATGTTATTGCTCCGGAACCAATGTCCCCACCCGGGCCACCCCCTGAATTCAACATTGATTTTACGTCTTAGTCTGTTTCGTTAACCTTCTTTTTTCTGAGTCTGTAATTTGTTTTCTGCGCTAATGACAAAAACATGTGCTAAAAATATTCTTCTGAAATAGCGAAAGTATTCAAACTGTTATACTATACTGTTAGATACATATTTTTATAGACATTTCTCAGATTTCTTTTGCCAAAATATAAGTGCAATATCCGTCACTGTTAATTTCAGGGGATTTTACGGGGGGGGGGGGCTTTCCCTGGAGCAATGAAACGTCGTGCCCTCTTGCTCCCCCCCCCCACCCGAAAATGTTACTTTTTGTATTTTCAATGGTCAAAAGTCACCCCCCCCCCTCGGAACTCTATAATGCCCGCTCCGGAGCCATAGAAGTCATTCCCGGAGGAAAGTGTCTGAATTTAACACTGATATCGTCTATCTTATGTCATTTAATTGTTTGGAGTTTCTAAATTAAAGTATCAAGCTCCAAAGTAAATGCAAAATATTGTTTATTCAATAGAATTTGTTTCTGTTTCTGTCTTTACACATTTGTGACACGTTTCATAAAGAATAAGTCGCATGCGTGTGCATGAGGGAAGGCGATTTAAACTTAGCCCGCTGCAATTATTTCTCTTAGCATGGCGCTTGTCACTCTTTTTTTAGAGTGACGTCATCAACCAATCAAATCAAAATAGCTTTCACTTTAACGTTTTTTCTTTTTCAAGATAAGCCTAAGGTTGTCGGCCATTTTACTGGATTTAAATCAACGTTCATTACTTGGAATGTAACTGTAAGTCTATATTAATTTTAATATATTTACTTCTGTTGTATTGTATTTTATATATTACTGGGTTAGTTTCTGTTATACAGAAAAAGATTGATTTTTTTCTCCTAATTTTTCAAAACCTGGTATCTTATCAATCTCAATCTCACATTTGAAATGCGAAAACAGAGATAATCGTGATTCATGACCAGATGCTTTTTGTAGATTACACTAAACATTATAATGAGCTGAACTTTATGGAAAATGTGGGAGACAGTGTATTGTTGATTTTTTCTCTCTCTTTTCTTTTTACTTTCTTCTATCTTTACAAGAAGAAAGTATTGGATTCATGAAAATTTTCGACTTCCGGTTTTCGACGGATTTATACGTTTTAGAAGGTCCTGAACACGTTTTGACTATTTTTAGAAAATGTCTGTCTGTGAGTCTGTCTGTCTGTCTGTCTGTCTGTCTGTATATGACAAAAAATTTGTGGGCGCTCTATCTCAAGAACTAATGCTCGAAATTTAATAAAATTTTATATTCAGTTAGACCTTGATATGAATTAGTGCCTATTGGTTTTTGGTGAAAATTGGCCTGCAGGTGGCGCTGCTATACTACGTTTTTCATGATTTTTAAGATTGCTATATCTCAAGAACTAATGCAGAGAATTTCACCAAACTTCAGATTCTGTGACCCCTTAATATACATAGACGCTGATTAAGTTTTGGTGAAAATTGGCCTGCAGGTGGCGCTGCTATACTACGTTTTTCATGATTTTGAAGATTGCTATATCTCAAGAACTAATGCAGAGAATTTCCCCAAACTTCAGATTCTGTGACCCCTTGATATACATAGACGCTGATTAAGTTTTGGTGTAAATTGTCCAGCAGGTGGCGCTGCTATACCACGTTTTTCATGATTTTCATGATAGCTATATCTCAAGAACTAATGCACAGAATTTCACCAAACTTCAGATTCCGCGATACCTTGAGATACATAGCCGCTGATAAGGTTTTGGTGTGAACTGACCTATAGGTGGCGCTGCTATGCTACATTTTGCACGATTTTTGCGATAGCTATATCTCAAGAACTAATGCAGAGAACTTCATCAAATTTTAGATTATGTTACACTAGAATATATAACATAATTAGACGCTGATTACATTTTGGTATTAACCTTGCAACAGGTGGTGCAGCTATGCTGCATTTAGCACGATTTTTCCTATAGCTATATCTCATCAACCAATGCACAGAATTTCATCAAACTTCAGAATTTGTTACAAAATGACATATAACATAATTACACGATGATTACGTTTTGTTATAAATCCTTCAACTGATGGCGCTGCTGTGCTATATTTTACACGGTTTTTTTAAACTAGCTATATCTCAAGAACTAATGCACAGAATTTCATCAAACTTCAGATTCTTTTACACCATAACATAATTAGACGCTTTTTTACGTTTTGGCATAAATTGTCCAAGATATGATGTTGCTATTCTACGTTTTGCAAATTTTTTGTTATAACTATAACTGAAGAACTAATGGACGAAATGCGATCAAATTTCAGATTCTGTTAGGTCTTGACATAAATAGATGCTTATTAGGTTTTAGTATAAATTATCCAACATGAGGCACTACTAAGATCATTTTCTCAGAATATTAATTAAATTTTGCTTTTTAGGCTTTTCGGCTACAGAATCTCATTAGGCTAGGTCAAATGTTCGAGGAAATTCGATAGTGGGTAACTTTGGGGTCACCATGTTTTTTTTTAATATTAAAATGTACTTATGAGATAGAAGAAAGTTTTGGGATTGACACATCCAACTAGTTTTAGTTTGAGATTGAAAAATAGCTTTTAGTCTCGTATAATTTTTGCAGTTTTATTTTAAGAAATAAAGCTTTTGAATTTTTTTTTTTTAATATTAATAATACAGTCCAATTTCCTTTTAACGAAACTCGTATTTAATGAAGTTTTCTACTTAACGTATAACGTTCTGTATAACGAAGTTTATCCCTCTTTTGCGCTTGTATGACATTCAAAACAGAGAGCTTGATTTTGCAACGGATTGCTAAAATTTTTTATTTATTTCATCAGTTTTATTCAAATTAAGACATTTTAAAAACCTTCGATTCCAGTTTCACGAAAATGTTAGAGATAAATTGTTCGAATACTTACAAAGACACAAAGATTTTTTTATAAACAAGGTTTTTTTTTTTTTTTTTTTTTTTTTTTTTTTTTTTTTAAATATATAAAAAATAAACCTGTGCAAAGAAATGTTACAAACCTTATGTATACCTTAAAGATTTGGAATACTGAGAAAAATAGAAAAGGTACATTTCAATATTTGTTTTCTTGTCTTCATTATGTTTTTCCCCCTTAAGGTATTATTTTAATTATTTTTTTTAAATGTTTACATTGCATTAAAAAGTTACTGCCCAAATTAAAAAAACATTTTTTTTTTCAATAAAAACATGTAATTAAGGACACCCAGAAACAGTTATTAAATTTTATTATATTGTAAACATATTTTTTACTTTTATAATACAAGTAATTATTTTCATTATTATTATTTTTTTTAAATGCCTGATATGAAGTTTATAACTAAAATTGCTTTAGTATATATACATATATATTTTAATTTCATGGCATCATTTATATAGTAAAAGATTGGATATGTTTTAAAGACATAAATAATTACTTTTTATATTAAAAATGTCTTTCAAAGTATAAGATGAGTACATTTCTAGTCATTTCTTTTCTTTTTATATTTTATTCTTTTTTCTATTTCCTAAATACCTAAATCAATCTTTTTCAATAAAACATGAAAATTATTTAACTCTTATTTGTATAAAATACAATATATACGGAAATAGAAAAAAATAATAAAATTAATTGGACGTTACCTTGTCGTTCCATAATTAATGGTTGTATTAATATCTGAAATCATGATTAAGTTAAGGAATATGTTTTTAAAAATATATATATACATATTCCAGAGAATTTAAAATTTTAGACTACATATTTATCTATAATAAAACAATCACAAATCAGAATAGGTAAAAAATAAATTACATATTTATAATATTTACATTAAGCTAGATATAATTTAATAACAATCACTACTGAGATCTGTCTATTTAAATTTTTAATTACACATGAAAAAAAGCTTAATTAATGTACATTTTCGGAATTATTAAAATATTAAATAAAACTTCAGGGGTATTTGAAAAAAAGTATTTCTTTGATTAATATATTGGTTAGTAATTTGCACTTATGGGTATTTTAAAACTATCATAGATTTATCGTACATGCAATCAAAGCAAATATAAAGGATAAGATCGAAATAAAATATATTATTGTATTAATATCTGTATTATTAGATTATATCGGGTTGCTTTAATATTTGGTTTTCAGCAAAAAAGATTTTAATTACACATCAGAAAAACAATAAAAAAAACATAGATAACATGCATAACGGAATTATTTAAATAATAATATGTAAAACTTGATGGGTATCGGAAAAAAATATTGATTGTTTAAGATTTTAAAAATGTTTAATTACTTGTGCTTAAGGGCATTTTAAAACTATCATATATATTTATGGGGCTACCAATGAAAGCAAATACAAGGGGAAAGATTGGAACAAAATAATTTATTTCTGTCAATAATCTAATTTAATTCAAAGTAACTTTAATTAAATTTTCCCTTTAAAAGTTTAATTAATGTTACATACTATGAATTAAATAAATATTGTCAATAAAGTATTTTATTCCAATCTTTACCATGCTTGTTTTTATTTTCATTGTATACTTTAAAAGATACGATTCTTTTAAAATGCCCATAATAGGAATAAAAAAAATGCACTGCATAAAAAATAAACACTCACTCCTATAAAAAAGTGACTATTCACTCCTACCAAGGGTGCAAAAACGCACTCCTTTAGCAAGAGTGAATAGTCACTCCTCAGTAACAGTGACTACTCACTCCTACAGCAGTGAAAAAACGCACTCCTTTAGCAAAAGTGAATAAACGCTCTTCAGAAACAGTCGTTATTGACTCCTGTTTAGAGTGACTATTCACTTCCCAGGAGTGAGTATTCACTCTTTCAGAGAGTCAACGATTCCACTTTTGCTCAAAGTGAATAGTCACTCTAAGGATGTTCGGCATATTTTGAGTCTGCGATAGAGTGAGTATTCACTCCTCCGGAGTGAATAGTCACTCCTTTTTATTTAGAGTGTATGTTCACCGATTACTCCGAAACCATACAACCGATTAACTTGGTTTTGGTGTTAAATGAAAGAAGATGCTCTTGGATTGGTACCACTTCAGTTTCATCGAAATTGGTTCAGAACTTTTTTAGTAATTAGGCAAAAACTAATAAAATTAGTGATTTTTCGCTAATTAAAAGTGTTGAATACGTTCGCTGAATGAGTTGTAGAGAGCATGGCCAAGCGGTCTAAGGCGCCCTATTGAAGTTCTGTTTTTCGAAAGAGAGCGTGGGTTCGATCCCCACTCCTGACATTATTTACATCTATGTAGAATTTACAATTTTTTTTCCGTATTACAATTTTTATTTTTAACCGGCTTCAGAAAAGGAAGTTTTCAATTCGACGCGTATGTATTTTTTTTCTATGTATGTTCACAATTACTATGAAACTATCCAGCCGATTAATTTGGTTTTTGTGTTAAATAAAAGAGGCTACTCTCCAATTGGTACCACTTCCATTTCATTGAAATTGGTTCAGTACTTTTTTAATAATTAGGCAAAATTTAATAAAATTTGTGATTTCTCGCAAATTAAAAGTAACATTGACTTTGAATAAGCTCGGCGGCTGTAGCGTTATCAGGGTGGCCGAGCGGTCTAAGGCGCCAGATTGAAGCTCTGTTTTTCGAAAGCGAGCGTGGGTTCAAACCCCACTCCTGACATAACTTACATCCATGTATAATTTATAATAATTTTTCCGTATTATAATATTTATTATTAACTGACTTCAGAAAAGGAAGAGGAAGTTATCAATTCGAAGCGTATGTATTTTTTTCTATGTATGTTCACCGATTACTCCGAAACTATCCAACCGATTAATTTTGTTTTGTGTTAAATAAAAGAGGCTACTCTCGAATTGGTACCACTTCCATTTCATGGAAATTGGTTCAGTACTTTTTTAGTAATTAGGCAAAATTTAATAAAATTGGTGATTTTTCGCAAATTAAAAATAACATGGACTTTGAATAAACTCGCCGATTGGAGCATAGTCAGGATGACCCAGCGGTTTAAGGAGCCAGATTTAAGCTCTGATGCTGGAAAGAGGGCGTGCGTTCGAACCCTACATCTGACAAAATTTACATCCATGTATAATTTACAATATTTTTTACTTATTATAATTTTTATTAACTGACTTCAAAAAATCGTTAACCTTTAACTAAAAAGAGAAAAATAAACTTTTCTACCAAAAATTGAACCGACTTCAAAAACTACTGCAAAGTGAAAAATAATTTTTTTACATAATAGTAATAAGAAATTAAATTAAGAGCATAGTATTTACCATGCGTATTATTATATTTATGTACATTAATTTGATTTTTTGGAGTCGGTGCCAGCCAAGCCAATTTCAAAATTAAAATTAAATATCCAGTTCAATTCCTAAAAGAATTAAGGCTTGGCTGGCACCGACTCCAAAAAATCAAATTAATGTACATAAATATAATAATACGCATGGTAAATACTATGCTCTTAATTTAATTTCTTATTAATATTATGTAAAAAAATTACTTTTCACTTTGCAGTAGTTTTCGAAGTCGGTTCAATTTTTGGTAGAAAAGTTTATATGATGAACGTTTAATGCAACATGGCTTTAAGAAACTGTATTTATTGCGTGTTTAATAAGACGGTACGTAAACATAAATTTATGAATGTTCAATGGAAAATATATTTTTATACTTGTTTGAATTATTCCGCATTTAAAACAATTGTTGATGATACATAAGGTTTAGACGTTACAAATTGTTATGATGAAACTCATTTATCTTTAAAATATGCAAACAGTTTTGAAAGGTAATTTGCTTTAAGCAATCACCATTTTTGCACCTTTTGCATTTGTTATTTATTGGAAAAAAAGCCTACATTTTTTAAACGAAACGAGTTGTATGATAATATTGTGTATAAATGCACAGCTTATGAATTATTAACAATAGAAAAAAAATGAGGAATAATAGAAGCACTAAACGTACGTCTTTCCTTTAAAACTTTTCAGCTAATCAATAATTTTCTAATTCACATTGTTCAGTCTTATGATATATTGATCAAATATTTCGAAAACAGTTGGGCATTAAAACAACCTGCTATTTGCATTTTTAGCTATTCGGAAATGCAATTATTGCGTGTTTGATAAGAAGATATGTGAATTTAAACTTCGGACTGTTCAATGGAAAGTATATTTCTAAAATATTCACTGTTTATGATAAATGTTCACAAAAGACAGTTTTAAAAGGTACTTGGTCAAAGTACCTTTTAAAACTGTAACCTTTCAAAACTCAAAAGGCTGCCTGAATCTATATTATAAAGGCGAAACGTATCTGTGCGTAACGCATACGTCATTTTGCAAATGGCAACTGCAATCTGCAATTTCGTTTTTACAATTTTCGCTACAGTAAATAATACATTTCTAAACATCGCGCTTTTACATCGTTGCTTTTTATTAATAAATAAGACATTTTTATTAAAGGTAAATTTTATATTAATAATACAGAAGCACATGTATTTCTATTATAATAATAAAAAACTTATTTAAATACGAGAAAATGAGATTTTTGCGGAGAAAGTTTTAATATCCTAATTATCCTTTTAATGTTCTAAATATCGTTCCAAAGTGATTCTTCTTCTTTTTTTTTTTTTTTTTTTTTTTTTTTAATTTTAGAAGTAAGTTTTTATTGAGATTAGGATGCAAATATAATGCATGCGTGGATATTTTACGATGTTAAAATCAAAATGGAAAATATTATAAAAGCAAAATGTAAAAGATATACATTTTTTTAAATTAAGAATATCTGCATACATATATTTTAAAGAGGTGAAATATTTGGAGTTTGCCTTCTAGTTTTGTAATGAATAAAGTATGATTAGAATGTTTACAATTTTTCTATTGAAAGTATAAATAAGTGTTTTGCTTATACTAACATAATTTCGGATGTCGTTTGTTTCTCATATTTTATGACATATTTTGGCCTGTTATCCACAAGGTATTAAAATATACAATCATTAAATAAGAAATATACACATACTAAAACTTCTTCTGAAAAATTATCTAACTAACAATGCGAATTCCATTGAAATCAATCCAGTATTGTAGATTACAAATCAATCTTGTAATATGTGGATACAGGGCCATCGCTAAGACTTTTTATTGGTGGGGGAGAAAACCTTAAATTGTAAAGTCAAATTTTTATATTCGCCAACTCGTTTTATAATTTTGCCAAATTAACGCACTTTGAAAACGTAATACAGTTCTTATTTGTAAAAAAATTAATAATATTCCCAATTAGAGTTGTAACTTTTGCAAATTTTATCAAAAATAGAAAATGTATTGCAGTTTTTATTAAAATTTTAATTAAATTTGACACAAAATTTTTAAATTTGCAAAGTATAACAACATTTGTGAATGTTTTGGGAGGGGAGGCTCCCCCTGTCCCCCCCCCTAGCTAGTCCCCCGTGTGGATATCTCAACCTTGGTTTATCAACAGCATTCTATTTAATACGAAAAGTATAAAGCAACTGATAAATGATTTTTAAATAAATAAAAATAAAATTATTAAAAAATTTAAATCACCGATTGTTAAATTGTATCAGTCAACCTACCAACTTTGATTACCAAACAAAGTGCAACCAATAACAGATAAGCACAAAACGCACAATCACGTGATCAAATCGCCCATCAGTTTTATTTGCGTCGCGCGCGTCAGCTTTGAGCATGGTTGGTTGTCATATTTTAAATGCTGATCGGGCTTAATTACATGAAATAGGTCACGTGATACTTTCTGGAATATTTTAAATTTTATTTGAGAGGTCATGGGTATGTATTTCCGTTACGAGAATCATGTTTTGAAAGGATAAAGGGATATAGTATTTGTATTTACCAATTCTGAACCATAAAAATAATGCAATAATTGAATAACTTTAAAATTCTCTTCTTCGATAGCACCTACTCCAAGCAGAATCTTCTGAGCGCGCGCGCACAAAAAAAGCGTCTTTTGAACACGGCCTATAAGATGGTCTGGTGTAATAACGCCAGGCGGGGTAGTAACGCCAAGTGCTAATATTATGCATAATTATGAAATAATCTGGTAAATGGCACCAATGTGCTCTGCGCAGAAGGGTTTTGAGTCATATAAATCGCAAAAAACAGCTTCAAGTTAATTTGTTTCATTTTTAGGTTTTATTGTTTTTACAAGCAACTAAAATTAACGCTTGATCTAAAATTTGCGAGATACGTTTTGTGATGTAAAGACTGTTTTTTTTTTTTTTTTTTTTTTTTTATCCGGAAATACTTTGTTAATTACATAAATTTGTAGTACATTTCATGGACTTTCAAAATGTTGTTGAAGATTTTGGATATCTTCTCGAGATAATTTGTAATTTAAAATGTACAGCGCAATAACTAAAACGGGGTAATAACGCCAATCCTTGGCATTAATACCCCGGTTGATTCCCTACAGTGGCTGAGCTACATCCTAAATACTGATTCAAATAAACACAGTTAAAATTGTGCAATGTTTCTAATAATTCTATTTAAACGGTCCTTTTTAAGCAAAACGAAGCTCACGGACTGATATTCTTTTGTCTTATCCTCCCCCCACACACCACACCTTTATTTTTCTTACACTTTTACAAAAAATTCAACGTTTTCAGTAGCTTAGAATGCAATTTGTCAATTTCTAAGTTAGTAGTGTTTGTATTTTTAGAATTGGGCAACCTACATGCAATTATTCCATCTTATTTCATAATTTTGTTTGCATGGCGTTATTACCCATATAGGTGGGTAATAACACCAAATAGCATTGGTCAAGAAATCACGCCATTACATATTATGAATACGTATCTGTTAAATTATTTTTTTTATATAGATAGTCAATGAGTTGCTGTATCAAATCATATATTTGTTTGAAAAATACAAACTAAAACTGAGCCGTGAAAATTGGTAGAACCGTAACGTGGCGTTATTACCCCAGGATACCTTTCTTAAATAATGTTAACAAAACCCGCAAGCATCGTTCTTCAAAAAGTCATTCCCCGCATTCATCGTTATAAAAATTTTTTCCTTATCGAATTTTAATTGCAATTCATGCGTATCCATATGACATACAAACTGGAGTTACTTCTTTAATCCTAAATTAACTCGTTTGTGTTGATGACGGCGACGATAATAAAGATGAAAAGTGGTTGTATATAGCAAAGGATGCGATTATGTTTCCATTGATACAGATGTTGCGACATGTGGTGTCCTGAACATAGGAGAAATGTGAACTAATGTGCAAAAAAATTTGAATAATGGCGAGGGAGCAGGGGATAACTTCAAGCCGATGAAGCTAAGGCACCAGTACCAATTCTTTCCCATGCAATCACGGCATTTAAATCATATGAATTTTTATATATGCATATTAAATTACAGAAAATGACCAGTAAAATGTTGTATATCTTGACAATTTATTTTTTGACTTTAAAAAATATGAACAAAAAGTCAAACAAAATTATTGGTTTTTAAAAATAAATAAAAATTTTCTATAACTTCGAATTATTACTTTTACAATTTAGTAAGTAATAAATCAGTATTTATTGGTACAATGTACACATTGCGTGCATTAGTAATGCATTAACATTGTGTTTTTCCGTATTTTGAAGTTAATCCGCATTCATCGTTTTCTCGCATTCATCGTTTTTTTTCCCGCACTCCTTGAAAAACGATGGATCGATGGTCTACTGTATTAAGTGAAATTTTTAGTTAGAGCAATAGTCGTTTACGTTTTCCAATGAAATTTTAATTTTTCAGAAACCGCATTTAAAATTGTCAACTTCGGTTTAAATTAACATCGTCTGCTTTTCTTAAAGATCTTTAATTTCACTTATAATATAGCCGTACAGGAAAAATAAAAACAGATTTAGAAACAGAAATGTTCATTCGATAAAAATTAGGGATGGGACGAATATTCGGCCACTATTCGGTATTCGGCCTATTCGGCCCTTTTGCCGAATACTCGGTTGGCCGAATATTGAAGGCTTGTTGACCGAATACTTCGGCCGAATACCTATAGCCGAATATTTAGAGATATCTCACCGAATATTGCTGAAATCTCGCCGAATAGTGAAAGATATCTTGTCAAATAAATTTAGGATTTGAAGAATTTCATTTCTTGCATTTTTTTCCCTCTAATCCAAATTGGTTACTTCATTTATGAAGTCATTCTCATTCTTACTTGCAAAACATAGTTATTCAGATACTAAAAAATATACAGCCTTTCTGTATTTTCTATAAAGGTTGGTGATATTTTAGAAAATGCTGCCCAAGTTAGAGATTTAATTGTACAGGAAATGTCTTCATTAGAGAATGATGTGTTACAATTCAAGATATAAAAACATTTATCGAAAAAAAAAAAAAGAAACACTACCTTATTTTAAAACACTCAAATATTTATTAATGTCTGCAAATTCCATGCACATGTAAAAAAGGCTCTTATGAAATTCATAACTTATTTTCTATGAAGTGAGAAATGAAAAAATTCATTCACTAGGTGTATTAACGAAGATTCATTTTCACAATTAAGTATCAAATATTACTATTCCAAATACAACAATACATCTGAAAACAGAACTGGTGTCAAACTAGATACACATTAGATGACAACTTGCTTTATGAAGATGGTTTTTTAAATATTTAAACATAAATTCTAAATGCCGAACAAAATAATTTTTTTATTCTATAGTTTTCTCTTTTAAATAATTATTTACATAATTACTGGCTTAAATATGTAACATTATTATGTATATATTTTTAATTTACATCTTCCTTCATTCATGTTGTTATCAATTTCTGTTTATTCTTTTAATGCTTGTTGAATAAGTGGAATATTGTATGTGCCGATTCAAATGTCAAAGATTTTGTTAACATATGCATTCTACTTTAAGCATAACCTTTTGCTTTAACGTAATTTGTAATTTAAAGATTGACAACTGATTTCCAAACAGTCTCATTCTTACGAATTTGCTTATTATTAGGGACAGGGACACAAACAAACTCTTTATGATCAAATTTACTTCATTAAAGGTTACTTCAGAAAATATTTCCTTGTGAATTCTGAGAGAGAGAAATTAAGAATATTATTAATTTTGGATCCAAGAAAAGATAAAAGTATCATTTGATAGTAAAAGTGAAATACATTGTTCATATTTTAATGGAAATATTTTACCATCCTGACTTACTGAAAATCAATTTCATGTACATTAAAATAAAAAAATATAATGCAATTTCATAAATTTTTGTGTTAAAATAATTTTTTCAAATTTAAGAATACATTTAAAAGCACATATAAGAGTAATAATTATTAATGAGTGCCTATTTTTTAAATTATATATAATAAAAAAAAATTTCTTTATTGGGAAAAAAAAGTTAGTATTCGGCCGCCGAATATTCGGTATTCGGCCTAAAATTTGGCCGAATATTCGGTATTCGGCTATTCGGCCAAATCACTATTCGTCCCATCCCTAATAAAAATTGTGAATTTTTATTGAAATTGACGTTTTAAACGTTAGCCGATATCTTAAAGTTCTGAAACAGGATTAACTTCCCATAACTCAAGTGTTGAAACTGTCTTTTGGGCCCTCATCGATTATAAACATATCAATATTTCCGATGCATATTTTCCATCGACTATTTGCGTAACATCAAATAAAATCGTCGCAGTTTAATTTTCAAGAGTTAAAAGTTCAAGCTCAGGTTTCTTCTTATTAAATGTACTACAGATACAACCTCCAATAAATAATGAATGTAAATAACAAGTTGTATTATTGCCTATCAGTTTTCGATGTTGTCTATCAAAAGGAATTATTTGGCAATTTGAGTATGCAATTTGGAGTATGCAATTTGAAACATAAATTTAGTTCACAGCCTAAAATTTAGGAAAGGAAAATAAATATGTATAATGATTTGATTTATTTCGCATTTTATGTATTTTATCAATGATGTATAAACTGTGTATACTATAGACTTTTTGAATAGACAATTTTATTTTACTTGAGAGAAGTGTAACGAAAAATTAAAAACAAATATTACTGACATGTTTCGATTCCAATCTAATAAGAACCAAAATTATAATAAAACTTTTACTATGATTATGGTTCTTATTAGATTAGAATCGAAACATGGCAATAATATCTGTTTTTAATTTTTCGTTACACCTCCCTCAAGTAAAATAAAATTGTTCATTCAATTATTTATATATAAAAGGTGAATTTCTTAAAATCTTGTGATTTAAAAATCTAAAAGATTTAATAACTTTTTTAATATAGACTTTGTCATCATACATTTCATTATTCTAAAAATTTTCATGCATCTTTTAAAGTTCTGGAACAGGATTTGAATTCAGTAAATAAAATATTAAACTCTCTTTTGCACTATTATCGATTGTAAACATTTCGATATTTCCAATGCATATTTTCCATCGACTATTTGTATGACATCAAATAATATCGTAGCAGTTCAATTTTTAAAAGTTAAAAGTTCAAGTTTATATTCCTTCTTATTAAAAGCGCAACAGATGTAACTTCCAATAATTAATGAATGCAAATAATAAGCTGTATTGCCTAAGTTTTCGACGTTGTCGATCAAAGGGAATTATATGGCAGTTTAGTATGCAATTTGAAATATAAATTTATTTCGTAGATGAATATTTAGAAAAAGAAGATAAATATGCATAATGCTTGGATTTATTTCATATTTTTTGTATTTTATTAGGGGACTGTGCATATATAACAACATATATATCAACTTTTTTAATAATAATGGACTTCCTCCCCCTATCCGATATCAAACCTTACCATTCCTCGAAACCCCCCCCCCCCCTCCGGAATGATATAGTTATCAATGTATTTTTTTTATCTTTATTTATTTCTTTTATTTAGAATGATGTAGAAAACTTATTACACAATTGATTGATTCAGATGAAGAGAAGTCAATAAAATATCACTTTATATCATGTAACATTTAAAAGAAGTTGTTATTATTTAAAAGTATTTTTTAATAGCTTTTTGCTAGCTAATGCATTCAAGACTAATAATGTCTTGTTATACTTGCCCCATACGAAGAACGGGAGGGGGTGGAGAGAAAGAATTTTTTTTTATCAACAAAACAGGTGGGTAAGATTCTTTCTCTTTCTCTGTTATTTATTAGTAGACACAAGCTACATTTCCAATGCACTTCACATAGGGTTTCTCGAACAGCAGGGCTCCCAACTGAACATCAGAATTTTCTTAAAGAAATTTTCTTTTTAGATTTTTCTTGCAAATCGTCAAGAAACCACTTTTGGAATTGATTCTAGCGCAAGCGTATCATGAAATTTTCTGTTAAAAAATACTGATGTTCAGTTCGCGGACTATTTGGGAGCCCTGGAACAGTGATCGTATATGCACGCACATATAAGGAAGAAAAAGAATGTCAATTATTGGACTATTCCATGCACTAGAATAAAATATTTTTATAATGATTTAGTGATTTTAATAAAAACTTTGTATTTTCATAAAAATAGATAACAAACTAAAATAAGATAACATGCTATTTGAACCAAAAACCGTGTTACCAAAAAAAAAAGTGGTTGGATAAAAAATGATATCGATATCAAAAGACGAACTCTACCTCCACGTAGAGATATCTTACGATATCATGTGCCAGACACCCCCTACCCCCTAAAATGATAACGTGATATTTGCACAGCCCGTAAGCTGTGTATTATAGACCTTGTCAACATATATTTCATTAGTATATTTTTATGCATCTTTTAAAATTCTGGAACAGGATTTGATTTTAGTAAATCAAATATTAAACACTCTTTTACGCCATTATCGATTGTAAACAGTTCAATATTTTCGAAGTATATTTTCCATGGACTATTCGTGTACCATGCAAGGATATCGTAGAAGTTCGATTTTCAAATGTCAAAAGTTCAAGTGCATATTCCATCTTATTAAATATACAACAATTTCAGTTTCATATAACTAATCAATGCAAATTATAGGTAGTATTATTGCGGGTGAGTTTTTGATGTTGTTAATAAACAGAAATTATTTGGAATTTCACTATACGACCTGAGTTTGAAATTTAATGGTTAGCTGAAAATTTAAAATAGAAAGGTATGTGTTTTCGCTTGTATTATTGCACATTAAAATAATTGTGAAGTATAATAAATTGTAATGTATACACCAAGTCACAATATAACTCATTGCTCAAAATATATTCATACACATTTTATAGTACAAAAAAAGGACTTTATATAAACAACTTTTTAGACTTTTTTTCGTTCCATCATTAGTTATAAACAGACAATATTTTGCCATCTATAAGACATAGATGTCAGCTTATATAAAAAAAATATATATTAAAGCATTTTATGTACAAAATTAATAAACGTAACATTAAAAAAATATCTATGAATAAATATTTAATACAAAATGTACGGCAAGATCGTTTTCATTTCAAACGAATCATCATCATATTAAATGCCTTCGCTTTTGTATTGATCATGCTTTAGCCCCTTGGGGACGACTGACACATACCGGGTGTCCCAAAAATGACTGATGGATTTTAAAATTCAATAACTTGCAAACGGTGACAGCTATTTAAAAAAAAATTGCAGGAGGGTTATGTATAATGTCAGGAGTGTTTGTACCGTAATTTTTTATTTTAGTTCGCATCTCAAACAATAGGTGGCGCTGACGGCGATTGAAGGCCAGGTGATCAATGCTGAGTGAAGCGTCGACCTTCAATCGCCGTCAGCGCCACCTATTGTTTGAGATGCGAACTAAAATAAAAAATTACGGTAAAAAAACTCCTTACATTATACATAATCCTCCTGCAAAAATTTTTTAAATAGCTGTCACCGTTTGCAAGTTATTGAATTTTAAAATCCATCAGTCATTTTTGGGACACCCGGTATATATGCCACACAAAAAGGCTTAAGAATCCTTGTTTATCCCTAGCATTGAAAATGCACAATAAAATTAGCCTTGTTTAATCGGAGCATTCTCTCGACATAATAAGCCACAAATTTCTGTTTTTAAAAACCGGTGACAAAACATTAAAAATTTTGTAAAAGGCCTCCCGTCGCGAAGGGGTTAAGGCAGGGTTCGCACTGTTCCTAAAATTTTCATATTTTCCTACCAGAATTCTAAAATGGCAATATTTATAATATAATTCTATTGTAGATGTTAAAGAAGCTTTCGACGAAGAATTTTGATTTAAAATACTGGTAGCAAAGTGTGAAAATTTTAGGAACGGTGCGAGCTCTTGGTTAAGGGGGCTCAGGGGTTAAAAACTTTTCAAAAAATCGATTTTTTTATGATCTAATTTGATTATTCATTTAATTCTTAACTCAATGCAAAAAACCGCATAAAAATATTTGCATTTTTAACGGAGTTATAAGCATTTATGTATCAACACTTTCATAGCCGCATCCATATCATTTCAACTTTAAATCGCGTTTTCTCAAAACTTGATTTTTGACGACTAACACCAAAATAAAAAAAAAATCTATTTGATGTAATGGCTTAATTTTTTTTGCATCTATATAACATCATTATCTAGGTTATGAATTAATATATTTTAGATAGTTTAATATTTTGAGTATTTTTAATGAAAAAAAGTTGTATTTTTTAGGGGTTTTTTAAGTTTTCAAATTTAAGAGTTTTTTTAATAATTTTTTTTCTTTTTTTTTTTCTTTTGAGGGATTTTTATATCTATAGTTCATTATCTATAGTTCATTCTCTACATTGAAATACTTCATTTTGTAGTTTTATAAGACTACAAACATACCTTTAAAATATCAGGAAGTTTAAATTAATTACATTGAATACTTCCGTTTTTATATGGGCTCGAAGCGAGAGCCCTGTTTACATGTTTTTCCGTATTGATCAACCCCTGAGCCCCCTTAAGGTCTGTAGATTCCCTCGTTTTCTATTTATTTCTTACTCTTTATCCCTTTTCTAGCATTTCCTTCCATTAACTGACTGTAGTTGTGTTTGTCATGCCATTTCAAACTTCAATTTTAGAATTAGCACAAATTTTAGTCGCTTCTTGAAATACACTGGTGTCCAAAAGTTAAGCATAATTGGTAATTAAGTAATTACCAATTGAAAGAAATGAAAGAAATATGAATCGGAAAGTGCTGAAACTCCAGGTGTGTAAACAAAATAGTACGCGTCACATATTTTCGCGAAGAGTTTTCCCCGAAATCGAACAGGGGACCGTCAACAAATTGAAAAAGAACGAAGATCTTTTGGATAACCCGGTCAAAACTAATGTAGCAAAAGCGTTCAAACTGCACATTATGATTAAATGGCTTGTTGTAATGTACTGTGTTAATTTTTACAAGGATAGCATGTATACTCGTAGAGAAATTAAGGTTTTTATAAAAACAGTCCTAAATTTTTCCAAGTTTTTTGCTTATTATTTGCAGAGTTCTTATTATAAAATAATGTTCTTTTCTGAAAATATGACAAACATCATTGTACACAATACCCTGTCATCAGAATTTAAAAATAATAAAAATTGTATGAAAAATGAGTATGTTTAGTAAATAATTTTTCATTGCGCATGCGTCAACGATATCAAAATGTCATTTGCATATTGTGTTAGCTAAATGTATAGAGCAACTTCTGTAAAAGTTTCAAAAACATAGCTTGAAAAGTCTGAAAATGGGAGCCTATAGAAATCACTCAAAATCCTTTATTCCCTAAATGAAGCAAAAAGATGAGGGGCTGTATCCATATTCCATTGTTTAGTGCCTACACAATATTGCACGTACAACTATATTTAGGCAAAACCCCTGATTTTTTTGCTTCCTTTAGGAATAACGGATTTTGAGTTGATTCTGTAGGCTCCCATTTTCAGAATTTTCAAGCTATGTTTTGGAAACTTTTACAAAAGTTGCTCTATACATTTAGCTAACACAATATGCAAATGACATTTTGATATCGTTGACGCATGCGCAATGAAAAATTATTTACTAAACATACTCATTTTTCATACAATTTTTATTATTTTTAAATTCTGATGACAGGGTATTGTGTACAATGATGTTTGTCATATTTTCAGAAACGAACATTATTTTATAATAAGAACTCTGCAAATAATAAGCAAAAAACTTGGAAAAATTTAGGACTGTTTTCATAAAAACCTTAATTTCTCTACGAGTATACATGCTATCCTTGTAAAAATTAACACAGTACATTACAACAAGCCATTTAATCATAATGTGCAGTTTGAACGCTTTTGCTACATTAGTTTTGACCGGGTTATCCAAAAGATCTTCGTTCTTTTTCAATTTGTTGACGGTCCCCTGTTCGATTTCGGGGAAAACTCTTCGCGAAAATATGTGACGCGTATTATTTTGTTTACACACCTGGAGTTTCAGCACATTCCGATTCATATTTCTTTCATTACTTAAAAATAATTATTTAATTACCAATTATGCTTAACTTTTGGACACCAGTGTAGTGCGATGTATATATTTTGATAATTTGCTATTTTCTCCATTTTTTTAAGGTTTTAATTTAGAAAAAGAACATTGCATTCTTCTTGTTAGGATTGCAGTTTCTTTATTAAGTTTGAGGGATGCTCTTTTTTCGTTCTTCAACTTTTCTTCTAGCCATAGCCTGTAATTGGTTTTTTAATGCCTGCTGAGAGTTTTTCTTAATTTTTTGGATTCATTTTTAATTGCTTTGATTAGGCATGGATTTGGGATTATTAGAACATTTTACGAAGTTTATCAAATTCTCTTTTCATTTTTAAGCCAATTCCATTCGTATATGGAACGAGGGGGAAGGGTATATTGAGATATTTTTGCGCTGATTCGATTATAGTCCAAGAGCCGACCGCACAAAACCCTAAGTCACTGAGCACAAGAAAAATTCCTTTAATTTATGCACTGTAAGAAAAAGTACTGTAATTTTACAGCAAAAAATGCTGGCAATTTAGGTGCCAGCACATTATGCAGACTATGTAATAGTAGAATCTAATGATCCATGTCTGCCGAAAACGAAGTGGTGCATAAGCCTAAAATTGATATTACTAGTGGCTGACTCGTAGGATTAGCATTATGTTTTCCTGCACCCAATTTTTCATGGTTTCATACTTTTAATTGTACGCCAAACACAATGTTAAATGTACTACTGAACCACTATTGGTATTAATTTTCGGCTTATGCACCACTTCGCTTCCGGCAGACATGGATCATTAAATTCCCCTATTGCTACTCTTCCATAATATAAAGGATTTTTTTCTTGTGCTCGATGACTTAGTGTTTTGTGCGGTCGGCTCTTGGACTATTAGATCTACCTTTTCTTTCACTCTTTGAATAATTTATTTATAGTTTTCTTGGGATGTCATTTTTATTCCTATGTTTTCAATGTTTTCTAATTCTTCTTTTAATGATTTTACTGTTGAACAAACAACATATAGAGCTAATTTAATGTAGTAACTTATAACTGTTAATCAGAGCGCGTGCATATATTTTTTTTAAATGTTACGTCTATTAATTTAATATATAACAAGCTTTAATATATCTTTTGTAAAAACTGATTTGTATGTCATATAGATAAGAAGGTTTTTTTTTTTAAATATACAATAAGGTCAGATAATAATTTATGCACATGATAAAATTGCAGAAACAGAGATCAAAAATTAAAAATGTGAATATCTTCCTTTTTATATAAACAGTCAATAGTTTCAAAAAATGTATTTTCTATCGATTATTTTCATAAAATCAAAGGATATCACAGGAATTCGATTTTTAACATTCGTAAGTTCTTGTGATTGAATAGGTAGTAATTAATATATTGCTGTTAACTAATAAATACAAAAAGACTGTATTATTGGATATGTATTTCCCTAATTATGGGTTAATAGTATAAATTGTTTGACATCATACTACAAAATTTGAATAAGGAATTTATTTTTTAGCTGAAAATTAAAAAACAAGTCATTTGATTATTTTACATGTTTATAAATAGATAAAAAACTGCATCCTATACGACTTTTTATCATATGCAGTTCAAGTAACTAATAAATTCAAACAGCAGGTTGCATCATTGCCTATCAATTCTAATAAATGGTTGTGAACGGAAATTATTAGTATGCTACATAAACGGAAATTATTAGTATGCTACATAATCAAAACAAAAAAATTATTGACTGGCTAGAACTTTAAAAAAGAAAGATCAGATTAATATGAGTAACTCGTGTATTATTTCACATTGTGCATGCATTATATATGATGCATAATATGAAATATATACTCATGAAATATATATGTATAATACGAAATAGTATAAAGACATGAATTATATGATATGCATAATATGAAATACATATTGAAAATGCTTTAACAATTTTGACTAAATTTTCTATCCTACCGTTTTCGAGTACGAGAAGACAATTGTGGTAGATAAAAAAATTCGATAAGTGCATAATTTTGAAGTCACTATTGATCAGTGCATTTCGGTGCAAATGAAGGTTTCAACCAGAGTTACCAGTTTGGACACAACTTGTATTTAATGTAATCGGATTCCCACCAAAAGAACGGAAAAAAATATTTTGACATTTGTATAATATCAAACTCTTCTTCATTACTTTTTGTTAAAAAAAAAAAAAAAAAAAAAACCCTCTTTAAAAATTTCCGGTCTGAAGTCCTGAAGTCGAAGTTATGGGATACATATGGTCAAACTGGCAATCCTGGTTGAAATAGTCAATAAGTTTGTGAGCAACTGGCAGTAAACGAAGCGCAAAGTTGGCAACAGTTTGCCAAACAATCGCAATAGTTGACAAAACATTGGTGATTTTGGCGTAATTTGGTGTAAAATTGACTTTCAGTATTCCCAATGCCAAAACACATACTAGGCGCCAAATGAAAGAATATCGCCATGTTTGTCGAAACATTTGTTTCTTAAAATCTAAGTAATTTTATAGAAATGCCCAATCGGAATCGAGATTCATGATTCATCCAATTTCATAGAGGTTTCAATAGTTTCTCGAAAATGGAATTTAATCTATCAAAGTTCTTAGAGCTTCCATTAGGTTTATGAAAACGGAAATTAATCAGCCAGAGTACATAGAGCTTTCTCAACACATGCTTGGCATCAAATGAAAGAATGTCGCCAATTTTGATAAAATTTTGCAAAATCTAAAGGAATTATCCAGACTATTATAAAATAAAATGCTTTATAGTAAGAATATAACAATAATGTATAGTTATATCGAGTTGAATACAGCGGTAATTTTAATTGGACGCAATTTGTTTTACACAGCGGTAATATCTAAAAATGATTTTTAAAAGAAGTTACAGATGCTTTTCGGATCATAGAAAACCGATCCTCATCACAGGTAAAATCAGAAGTGCGTTGATGTAAATTCACAATGCAATCTTCAAACTTTTGAAAAAATAGGTTTGCCTCCAAACCATATACCATTTTTATAGTTTTTATCTACAAAGCCTTTACACTCACATTATCTTACACCAATTTTCCGGTACTTTTTTCTCTATTAATATATGTAATTGTCTTGCACGTCTTCATCGATTACAAAAGGACGATAGGTTAAAATTTTAATTTTAACCGGCTCATTCCGTGTTATCTTAGAATATCACCACAACACACATTTCGATTTTCAACATTAACAGGTTCAAATTCACGGATCATCTCACTAAACATGCAATAGCTACCTTTTCTAATAACAAATTAATGCAAGTAATTTGTCTATAAATATTTCCTATCGATTTTTATAACTAATGTAAATTATTTGGCTGCTTTGATTCAGAATAGAGAAAAAAGTATTTATTAGCGGTGTATGCTTTTCAAAAGAAAAAGTTCTTTTACGTGCGCGACTTATAATTTAACAATTTATCATTTATTATTTAATAATTTCCATGTTGATTTAAATAATGTATGTTGTATACAAGTTATTTTCGCAATGAGGAATTTGATGTCCATAACTTAAAAATGTGAATTAATCAAATCAACATGAATTTCTTATTTATCTTTCTTAGTCAACACTCCTATTTAAGAACGATACTGTCCGCTTATTTAAACATGAAAAAGAAAAGCACCGTAATTTCCGGCATATGACCCGCGGATCAAACAATTCTGATTTAGTTAGTTTTATTCAGTTATACAAGTTAAATATTTACCGCGATCTAAAAAGTTGTATTTTATTTTTAAAAATTTTTGGATCAAAAAATGATTGTTTGATCCGTGGATTATCCGTCGGAAATTACGGTACTTTTAACACCTAAACCAATCGAATGTGCAAGAAAAAAAACTGTTTTGTTGAAACAACTAAATTTTGGTTAATATAGCTGAAACCAAATATTTTGGTTCGAATGAACAAATTGTATTTAGACAAACCAAATAATTTTGTTAATTCAACATTTTTTTTTAAATTTTTTAATTGGAACTATATTAACTAAAATTTAGTTATTTCAACAAAACAGTTTCTTTGCGTGTGCTTCAACGTATCCAAAAACTTCCTTCTATCTCATACATGACAATACTTCAAAATTCGCTATCACCAAAATTAATGGATAATCTACACCCATCATGAGGATTCTAAACTTACATAGTCATGTTAATTTGTGTGCATTTAATCCTTCGAACTCCGGCGTCTCTTTCACAAATTTTATTTGGTCAGCACCACTTTTTAGCTCACAGACTATCATAGCCTGAGAGCTTATGTGCCCGTCCGTTCTGTATGTACGTTCGTATGTTCGTATGTTCGTGCGTAACGAGATAACTCATGATAAAAATATCGGATCCACTTGAAATTTTGTATATAGGTATATCCTGATAAGGCGCTTCCCTGATTAGTTTTTGGAGTTCATTCGATATGTATAAGAGGGGGAACGGGGGGCTCATGCCCCCCATTGATATAAAAGAGATTTCCATGCAGAATTAACAGTTTTCGTTGAAAATTTAGATATAGCATCATTCTGATGAGGCGATTCCGTGACTGTTATTAGGTATTCATTGAATAAGTATAAACAGGGAGAACGGGGTCTCATGCCCCCCAACCCCTTAATTGATATAAACGGGATTTTCATGCAGAATTAACAGTTTTCGTTCAAAATTTAGATATAGGATCATTCTGATGAGGCGATTCCGTGACTGTTATTAGGTATTCATTGAATAAGTATAAACAGGGAGAACGGGGTCTCATGCCCCCCCCCCCTTAATTGATATAAACGGGATTTTCATGCAGAATTAACAGTTTTCGTTCAAAATTTAGATATAGGATCATTCTGATGAGGCGATTCCGTGACTGTTATTAGGTGTTCATTGAATAAGTATAAACAGGGGGAACGGGGGGCTCATGCCCCCCCCCCCTTAATTGATATAAACGGGATTTTCATGCAGAATTAACAGTTTTCGTTCAAAATTTAGATATAGGATCATTCTGATGAGGCGATTCCGTGACTGTTATTAGATGTTCATTGAATAAGTATAAGCAGGGGGAACGGGGGGCTCATGCCCCTCCCCTTAATTGATATAAACGGGATTTTCATGCAGAATTAACAGTTTTCGTTCAAAATTTAGATATAGGATCATTCTGATGAGGCGATTCCGTGACTGTTATTAGGTGTACATTGAATAAGTATAAACAGGGGGAACGGGGGGCTCATGCCCCTCCCCTTAATTGATATAAACGGGATTTTCATGCAGAATTAACAGTTTTCGTTCAAAATTTAGATATAGGATCATTCTGATGAGGCGATTCCGTGACTGTTATTAGGTGTTCATTGAATAAGTATAAACAGGGGGAACGTGGGTTCTAATGCCCCTCCCCTTAATTTGTATAAATGGATTTTTCAATCAGAATTGTCAGATTTCGTTCAATTCTCTGAATAGTTTTGGAGGTTTAATGGATAAGAATAAAAGAGGGGAATAACTCCTCTTAAATTATATAAATGCTAAATGGGTTTTTATTAAGAATTATCCGATTTGCTCTGAATTTTGGATATAGATTTTTTAATTTGATAAAGTATGTACTTGATAGTTTAGGAGGTTTAATGATTAAGTATAAAAAAGGGGAAAGGGGAGAGCTGTTTTCTCTTCTTAATTTTTTTTCGAACGGAATTAACCCTTGAAAACATAAAACTGTAATGTACAATTAGTATGCGTAGCCTGTGAGCTCAATGCCATCAGTTTAATTGGGCAATATTCTTTTTATTTATTTAAAAGAAGTTTCCTTCAAGTAACAATTTAAAAAAATACAGGTGAGTCTCTATATAACGAAATCCACCGTTCCAGTAAAAAATTCGTCATATAGAGAAATTCGATGTATAGAGAATGATGTTAAAAATCGTATTTAATGTGTAAAATTTGAACAAACATTATTTTTTTATCTTTTGAATTAAGAATTTGAACTGTTTAAAAGTAAATATAAACCTAACATTTGATTTCTTAATTATTTAACTTGTTTCAAAAAAGAGAACAGACATTTATTTGAAAGCTTAATGAAAATCAAAAAAGGAAGACTTGCATTAATTTCAGACGAAGAAATCTGTAATTTTTTGTTTTGATTTTAAAGTTGTTACGCTCTCAAAAAAAAAAAAAAAAAAAAAAAAAAAAAAAAATTCAAATTTTAGCAAGGAATGAAAAATTGTACTTAACATTTCCCTCCATTTGAAGGCCTCTTTTATGTACCTCTTATTGATTCCTCTCTTACATGTGTATCAATCCGATTGACACTGTTTTGAAAAGAATGTGGAAAGGTGTGTGGAAGGTGGGATAAATTCGTTGGATTTAGAGAACAAAGAGAGAAATAATAATTTAAAAAAAGAAAAAAAAAATCTCAGAACTGACGATAAATGGAAAATAAGTGATGAAAATTGATTCCATATGATTTCGAAGCTTTTTAAAACTGAATAAATTAAGACCAATTTATGAAAAAATTCGTTATATGGAGATAGATATTTCGCTATATAGAGACTGTTTTTGATGTAATCATGCGAAAAGAAGACCGTTCCTACTAAAAATTCGTTATATAGAGAAATTCGATGTATGGAGTTTCGATATAGAGAGACTCGACTGTACTTTCATTAACTAGGGCAAATTTTATTTTCCTGTATTACTGATGACAAAAACGAATTTTGTAAGGAAAGATGATGTCTCCGTAGCGGAGACATCGGAGTGCCAAGGGTTAAAAAGGAGATGGACGCATCGCATTTTTCGAACAAATCGTTGAATTACGGTACCCATCCTCTTAGATGTCTGCAACCAAAAAAGCGATACCTGTTGGACTTTGTACACCCAGCTTAATAAGGATCTATTTGCGGGAAAGTGCAGAGAATATGAAGTTCGATTAAATTCGGTATACATGCTTTCGATTTGAGATATAGGTATCGTAAAAATCACGAAAAAATTCGGCATAGCAGCACCCCCGTAATATGATTTGGACAAAAAACTTAATCAGTACCATCTTATGTCAAGGTCAAACATATACATTCCATACATTAATTCTTAAAATATAAATATCACTGGTATCGTGTAAACCCTTGAAAAATGCAGCATGGTGGTTAGGCGTATTACAAAAAGATCTAATCAGCAACAAAGCACGTCAACGTCTAACTTAATTTGAAGTTTTATGAAATTCCGTGCAACAGCTCTTGAAATAAAACTATTACTGAAATCCTGACAAATTCAGAATAACAGCGCCACTTGTTGATTTGCACCAAAAATTAATCAGCGCCAATTTATATCACGGTCTGATGCAATCGAAAGTTTTATTAAATTCCGTGCATTAGTTATTGGGATAGAGCGACCTTTTTTTCTTTTTTGTTACAGATTTACAGACAGACGTTTTCTAAAAAACAGTTAAATCGTATTCAGAACTTACTATAATGTAAACATTTCTCGAAAACTGGAAATAGAAAATTTTCGCTTAAAATAGCGCTAACATAGACTAAATGTTAAAAATCAAATTACAATTTTAATTTCTAAAACTTTTCGACTATACCGACTGCAGGTATATATAATAATATACATATTTAAGCAAGCATTTTTCTTTATCTGCGAATGATCGGTATACTTTGTATTCATAAACCTTTTTTATCATAAAATTCCTTACCATAAATATTATGATCTTAAAACTCAGCAAAGTGATTAACTTTCAGTATACAGCATATGAAACTATCTTGCTCATATTCATTAATTCTGAAAATTTTAAATACTTGAACTTCATTTTCCCATCGCCTTTTGCTTAATATTTAAGAACATATTTGCATTCTATAAGATCATTTTTCAACATACCTAATCTCAAGCTCACGTACTTTCTTCATTAAAAATGCAAGAATTGTAGTTCGCATAAGTAACTAATAAATGTAAGTATCAGACTGCATTACCTGTCTGTCTGTTTCACAGTTGTTAATTAAGAAGCATTACTTAGCGTTATGTATCAGAATCCAAATACGAAATTTATGGATTTCCAGAAAAATTATACCAGGATGAAAAATCATGAGCCCAGCATAGATTATAAAACACTCACCAACACATTCAGAATACCGTAATAAAGATTTTAAAAAATTACAATTACTTGAACCCAGTGGCGGATCCAAGGTCATGGATGTCATGACCCTTCACCTGAACGAAGAAAATTTTTAAAGGAAATTTTAAAAATGAAATATATAATAACTTTTTTCAAATTTATCCCCTGCTTAACAATAAGAATCTTTGTGACTATTTTAAATCTATAATTAAACCCACAGTAGTAGGTAATTTCCGATGAGGTAATTTTTATCCATGATATATTTTTTAAATTTTAGATGCAAGGTGCATTTATCCAGAGCATATGTGATTGATTAATGTTTTCCACTTTTTAATAAAGGCAAAAAATCTTTCTCGAAATCTCCGTAAATTGTAGAATTTTAAACAGAATTTCAGGCCATGACAACCAATTGCTTCCCCATGACGGCTTTTTAAAACTGCCAAGTCCTAAAAATTTGCATAAAATGCTCAATTTCTTCAATGCTTGTTTGATTTTACTGAAAATGGAAAATTTTTGAATTTCTTGGCATCTGAATAAAATGTATATACTTATATTTTTACGAATATTTATGCAACTTTTTTGTTACGAATGAAAATAACTTGTAAAAAGTATCAGAAATTTAGCTATTTTCGATGTGGGGATAATCTTCAATATAAAAGTTGCTTATTAAGAGACGTGACCCCCCCTAAAAAGGAGTCATGCCCCCCCCCCTCTAAAAGGAGGGCCGGTTCCGCCCTTGCTTGAACCAGTGCAGAAAATGTGTCATTTTGTAGCACTGAACTATTAGCGAAAGAAAATACTATAAAGTACTGAAAGTAAGACCCTTCCGAGTATTAGCTTCCTATATGTGCCGTTTTCCTTTTTGATAAAGTGCTATTTACAGGCCTTTCCCTTCAAAATACCCTCCCAGTCTGCTCATCCTTTTCAAAAAAGTCCAATTATTAGCCTCTTTTAAAAATTATTAGAAACACCTGTATGCTAAAGGGGAGCTTACTTTTGGTATTTTAAGGTTACGATTTTTAAATTTAATTAACTCATCAAAATCGCTCTCGAGTTTTGGGAAAAATATTACTAGAATTTCTTTCATTACAAAACATTAGCATTGCTTAAGACACAAAAAAAATTAATGCAACACATGATCGATATTTTCGGGAAGCTTACTTTTGGTACTTTAAGATAACGAAGTTTAAAACTAATCAAAATCGCTTTTTCACAAAATTTTGCGGAAATTATTATTGGAATTTCTTTCCTTATAAAACGTTAGGCTTGCTACCCCCCCCCCCAAAAAAAAAGAATACAATACATGATCGATATTTTCGGGGAGCTTACTTTTGGTACTTTAAGATAACGAAGTTTAAAACTAATCAAATTCGCTTTTTCACAAAATTTTGGGGAAAATTTTACTGGAATTTCTTTCCTTATAAAACGATAGAATTGCTGAAAACACAAAAAACGAATACAGCACATCATCCATATTTTTGTTAGTATATTAATTTTATAATGGAGTCTAATACTGATCCATTATATTTTTTCAATGGATTATAGGTTTTCCATTGTGAATGAGCAGATTGCAACTCTTTTCTTTCATAATATCTCCGTCAGTTTATAAAAAAATCAATATCATTTTAGTCTTCGAGTTTTAGAATTTGTAACTGAGATTTACTTGAAAGAGTAATATCGCAGTAGTTTTAGTGATAATTTGCATCAGTTATGCAAATAACACTATTAGCATGAAATATTAATGGCATTTTTTCGCTTGTAACATACACAAAAAAAAGCACAGTCAATACACAATAAATATTTTTTTAGTTGATTAATTTTATAATGGAATTTATAATTGACTCATTATTGCTTTTTAATAAATTGTAAAGTTCTCATTATGAATATGAAGCATGCAACAATTTTCTCTCATAATTTCTTTTTCAGTTTATAAATAAATCAAGTACATTTTAATCTTTCAGTTTTTAACTGACATTTTTCTAAAAAAGTAAAATATCACGATTATTTTAGTAATTTGGCATTTGTTATACAAATAACCACTTTAGCGTAAAATGTTAGTGGGATTTTATCGTTTATAAAATGTTAAAAATTGTGAAAGAACAAAAAATTAATATAGTCAATATTTTTGGCAGTAGATTAGTTTTATAATGAAGTCTATAACTGAGTCATAATCGTTTTTCAATGGATTATAGGTTTTTAATTGTGAATGAGGAAAATGCAGCAATTTTCTTTATAATATCACTGTCAGTTGATAAAAAAAAAAACAATTTTGTTTTAATCTTCGAGTTTTAGAATTTTAAACGGAGATTTAGCTGAAAGAGTGAAATATCGCAGTAATTTTAGTAATCGTTTACATCAGTTATACAAACAAAAATATCAGCATGATATAGTCTTCGTTTGTAAAACATTAAAAATGATGAAAACACAAAAACATTAGTACAGTCAATACACGATCAATATTTTTGCTAGTAGATTAGTTTTGTAATGGAGTCTAAAATTGAGTCATTATCGCTTTTGAATAGATTATAGATGTTGTGTTATGAATGCAAAGCATGCAACAATTTTCTTTCATACATATTTTTCGGTTTATAAATAAATTAATTTTATTTTAACCTCTTGACTGATTTGCTTATGCGTCGTACGGGCAAGAAGAGTTTGCTTCATTCATCACATATTTTAATTAATTTTTTTAATTAATTTTCAGCAGTGAAACTACGCTTGAAATTTTTGAATATACATATATATACTTAAATACGTGAACTTTTAAACTGCTACTAAGCATAGAACCAATCTAGTGAAAAATGTCCAAGCCGGGGATCGAACCCGGAACTCTTGGAATAGCGCTCCAAGGTGCTCTACCATTTAACCCTCCAAGCATCTTGCAAATGGGTAAAATTGTAATGTTGTTTTCTCTGCATTTTGTTTTAAATGCTAATAAAATATGATTCTTTCAATATTACATAAAAAATCTTATTTAGGAATATAAATGTAATCCTTGAGAGTCTTAATCATTCTTCAATACTTTGAAAATTCATTAAATTTATAGAAATATAATATCTTAAACATTGCTTATATTGCAGTGAAACCTGGAGCTTAGTGTACGGAATATTACGGGACAAACGCTTAGAGGGTTGCTACGAGGACGATGTCCAACTTAGCATTTTTCGCTTCATTGGTAAGGCTGCAATTCGCAGCACGAGATGGAATCGTCTTCATGAGCACACAATCCTGCTGCGTAACATGAGACAGAAACAATCCCAGCATCGGTCAATCACATGTTTTAATTATTATTTTTTTGAAAATTAATACGAGTATTTTAGCTTAAAAAAGTTGAGTTTAAAACATATTTTCAATTTATTATATATGTTACGGCCAAAACCCGGAGAATGGCCAATTCTAGAACTAGCCGGGGAATACCCGAACGGGCCAAAACCCGAAGTACCTGAAACCAATAGCGTATTTCGGGTTTTGGCCGGCCAATTCGCGAACAGGCCGGGCAACCTTGGCCAACATCCGAACTAGGGGTTTAAGGCTTCCCTTTACATGCGGGGCCATCATGGAACTTCACTTACATCTAATTCTTCTAATTGCTATATTTCCTACACTGTAATAGATAACTGTTTGTCATCCATTTAATGATGCATAGATACCAATTTTATTGTAACTAAGATAATGTAACAACATTAAAATGCTCAGTAAAAACGATTCCCATTACCGCATTTACTCGTGTATAACGCGCACATTTTTTTTTTTTTTCAAAAAATTAGGGCAAAACTCCTAGGTGCGCGTTATGCACGGAATATATTTTTTTACTGCTGGATGTAATCACACGATATACATACGAAACAAGAAATTATCGAAAGAAGACATTAAAACTCGGAAAATGTTACTTAATTGAAGTATTACTGCATCTTTATTTCACACCTTGCAATTTTTTATACTACAGAGATAGTAACATTATTTAAACGCAAATTAGCATTTCTCATTACCATCACTCACTCCGAGTTCCCGTCATTTACTTACTACCCGAAATGTAAACTAGTCGTTGGGGGCCACCGTAATACTTACCCATCATGGATATGTATATGAAAATAAAATATGTGAAAACTATTTATACAATGCATTGCAATTCATAAACAAAATTTATATAGTGTTAATATACATAGTAATGCTACATTAAAGAATTGCTGATGTACTAATTTCGACAAATTATATAAAACGCCAAACTACTCAAGTAGTACCGAACTGCGTAAAAGAAACATCCTTATAACACCAAAAATAATAATTCTATTAACTAACAATTAACTGCGTCGGATTAAGCGTCTCATTTTCAATTAAAATATACCTCTGAATTGAAATTTGAATGAAATACAGGGTCATGAAAAATCGAAGAATGTGGAAAATAAGATTACAAATATCTCGGCAACTAATAATTCGATCGACTTCGTTCTATATGCAAAATGTGTGTTATTTTATTGCCTTTTACGTCCATTCCTTAGAATAAAAAATTTCGAAAATTTTTATATACCTTTCATCAGAACGAATTTTTCGAGAGTCCGAAAAAAATAGTTCCGGATAATCGAGGTTGCTGATATTAAATAGGGTTCGTCCCATTCTTGCATACTAACTACATACAAAATTTCAAGTCTCTATCTCAATTTGTTCGGGAGATAGAGCGTTTACAGACAGACAGACAGACAGACGGACAGACGGACGGCAAATTTTTTTTTTCTAAAAATATGTTTTTCGGAATCTCCACTATCTAAAACGTGTAAATCCGTCAAAAAAAATTTTTCGATTTTCAAAACGATTGCAAGACTTACCATATACTACGTATGATGGGTAAGTAAAATGCATTTTCGTCTTATTTTATGGCCTGATGTAATGTTTGTTTCGACTTTCTTTACTGAAATTCGTTTGTTCATTCATTCATTTGCATATAAAATTTACGATGAGCGTTATGTACGAGATTTTAAAAAATCACCATTTTTCTTGTAAAGTACAGGGTGCGCGTTATGCATGTGTGCGCGGTATAGACGAGTAAATACGGTAATTATATTGAAACGAAATATTTTTCTGTATCCCAGTAAATTAACCAAAAAATAGTAAACAATACCCTTTCAATACCGAAATTAATTGATAAACGAAATAAGATAACAAGTTAACCCGAGCCTTTACTCGAGTTAGACGGCAGGCAGACAGCTAGAATATTTGAATTCATAGACGCCGAGTGCCTATATCTATTTCGTGAATTGGCCAATCGCATCTGGCCAGTTCGCAAATTGGTCGGCCAATTCTAGAATTGGCTAGTCATTTTTAAACGTTGCTGGCCAATTCGGGAATCGGCCGGTCAATTCTATAAAAGGCCAACTTCAGGTTTTTACCATAACATATATAAAAAAAAGAAAAAGAGTAAAAATTTGCACATGTTATACAAATAATCATATTAACATAGAATATTAATTATATTTCTTCTCCTTTAAACCTTTAACATTCATTGGTTTCTCTAAGAAACTACAAAAATTTAATTCCAACAAGTAACAAAGATACCGTAATTATAAATTTCAAAAATCCATTTTATTATGCATGTGAAAAATCACTTTTTCTTATCTTATATACAGTCACCGCCAAAAAAATCTTGACACTTTCGATTTTTGATGTTTTGTTAAATATCTAGAAACATACACAAGGAATCATTCTGAAACTACTGGTGTGCAAACAAAATAGTACACGTCATATATTTTGACAAAAATTTTCCCCCGAAATCTAACAGGGGACCGTCAATAAATTGAAAAAAACGAAGATCTTTTGGATCACCCTGTCAAAACTAATGAAGCAAAACAGTTTAAACTGCAGATAATGATTAAGTGGCTTATTGTGATAAGTTGTGTCGATTTTTATGACTTGAAAACTCGTAGAGAAATTAAAGTTTTTATAAAAACGGTCCAAAATTTTTCAAAGTTTTTTGCTTATAATTTTCAGAGCTCTTCATAAAACACAATAATCTTTTCAGAAAATGTGACAAACAACATTGCACATAACACCCTGTAATCAGAATTAAAAATAATAAAAAATGTATGAAAAATGAACAGGTTTACTAAATAATTTTTTACTGTGCATGCGTCAACGCTATTAAAATTTCATTTGCATATTATGTTAGTTAAATGCATAGAGCAACTTTTGTGAAAGTCTCAAAAACATAGCTTGAAAACTCTGAAAATTATCGTTAATAGAATATTGTCAAAATCCATTATTCCCAAAATGAAGCAAAAAGATGAGGGGCTGTATCCATATTCCATTGATTAGTACCTACACAGTATTGCACGTACTACTATATTTGGATACAACTCCTTATCTTTTTGCTTTATTTTGGAAATAACGGATTTTGACCATATTCTATTGACGATAATTTTTAGAGTTTTTAAACTATGTTTTTGAGACTTTCACAAAAGTTGCTCTATACATTTAACTAACATAATATGCAAATGAAATTTTAATAGCGTTGACGCATGCGCAGTAAAAAATTATTTAGTAAACCCGTTCATTTTTCATATATTTTTTATTATTTTTTAATTCTGATTACAGGGTGTTATGTGCAATGTTGTTTGTCATATTTTCTGAAAAGATTATTGTGTTTTATGAAGAGCTCTGAAAATTATAAGCAAAAAAACTTGGAAAATTTTTGGACCGTTTTTATAAAAACTTTAATTTTTCTACGAGTTTTCAAGCTATAGTCATAAAAATCGACACAACGTATCACAATAAGCCACTTAATCCTTATCTGCAGTTTAAACTGTTTTGCTTCATTAGTTTTGACAGGGTGATCCAAAAGATCTTCGTTCTTTTTCAATTTATTGACGGTTCCCTGTTAGATTTCGGGGAAAAATCTTTGTCAAAATATATGACGTGTATTATTTTGTTTACACACCAGTAGTTTCAGAATGATTCCTTGTGTATATTTCTAGATATTTAACAAAACATCAAAAATCGAAAGTGTCAAGATTTTTTTGGCGGTGACTGTATTATAAAGCAGAAGTTCTGAAACTTCCAAACGAGTGTTTTTAAAAACTACCCGATGGATCTTTTTGCAGATTATATCATTCGATAGGAAATATTTTTGCGGAGGTTTATGATACAAATATACAGGGATAAGTCTGATTTTTTCGTACTAAATTTCGTATTTTTCGGTTATTTTTGACGGAAGGGTTGCAACAACTAATTTTTTGGCGATAATTATATTTCAAAAAAGAAATGAAATACTTTCTCTAATGGAAAATAATATAAACATTAAAAAAAAATAAATAAATAAAACTGTTAATTCATTGATTTAAAATAAATAATGATAAAAAGAAAAAAATTCCGTTTAATGCAAAATAACATTATGAAAGGAAAATATTTATCTTTAACAAAAAAAAAAAAAAAAAAAAAGAATATTTATAATATTTAAAAAGTAATTCAATGTGAAAGAAAGTTTTGAAGTGACACAATATTTGGCTATTTATTTCTTTCGAGCCAGATTAAAAGAAAACATCTCAAAAATTTCATTATGTAAAACATAAGTATTTTTTTCTTTTTTTTTTTTAATATTTTTAAATCTAATTTCCCCGTTATGTGTTTTACAGAAGAAACTCGCAGAATTAATTTTTTTAAAAAAGGCTCTAATTATTTGTATGTTGTTTGTTCAATTGGGTGATGTTCGCAAGAACTATTTTTTCTCTCTCTCTTTTAATGAGTGAGAGCATTTTTAGGAAAAAATTTTACATTTAACTTAAAAACATACATAGCAGTTAATACAACAAAAATGAATAATATTTAAATTTTAGGGTAAATGTCTTTCCACATACATAGATATTGTGAAATAATTTAACTGCAACTTTTATTTTATTATTTTATTATTATTTTTTTTTTGGCACAGATATCTCATACGCACTACATTGGTGCGATTTGTCTCTTACGCCAATACCATATATACATCTGGGTAATTAACTGATGCCAAAGTGTCATTATTTTGCTTGATGTGGCCACCTGGATGTTATTGTCTATTTATTAATAAATTGTCTATTTACAATTTTTTTCTTTTTTTTTTTTCAATTACATAAACTATTTTAATCTTGGCACATTTGTCATACAGGCGGCACATTTGCGCGACTGCAATAAAATTGCGATTTTATGCCTTGGTAACCTGTCTGTTGTTTATTTATTAATAAATTTTTATTTTGTTTTATTTTTTAAAGGATATAAATAGTTTTGTTTTATAATTATTAACTAAACTTTTTAAAATTTATTGTTATTTTCTATTTAAAATAACAGGAAATAATTGTGAACTATATATGTAACTGGTATTTGAAAACAAAATTTTCTCCGAATCGGCACCAGAAGAAAAAAAAACCCCGCAGCAATGTGGTGCGTATATGTCATGTATACATTTTTTTCACTATACTACAGTATTTAAACACGCTGTATAAATAACGATTATTGTTTTTTCCAAATATGTTTGGCGCAGATATTATATACATACTGGGGTATCTGATTATCGCCAAAACGATGTTATTTTGCCTGATATGGTAACCCAGAAATAGTTGTTTCTGTATTAATAAATTGTTTATTTACTTTCAATTTCTTTTTAGAAATTCTATAAATTGTTTTGTGCTATAGTAACTTTTTTTTATTTATTAATATTTTCGTTTTAAAATAACGAAAATAATTTTTAAAAATGCACATTTCTTCGCTATTCTAAAACGAGGATTTTGCCGCATTGGTATTGGAAGGAAATCTTGCAAATCCGGGTTTGTGCCGGAGTTTTTTATGAAATATGATATTTTTAAATGTAAATTGAGTGCTACTTGATTAACACGTCAGCCAGTTTCGCCAAACTATTCAAATTTACATAAATTCGTTTTAAATAACAAAACAACAATAAACATAAATAAAAAATACAAATTAAAAGTCGAAATAAAAAGCACCTATGACGTAAAAAAATACGTTTATCACGTGTAATATCAATTGCTATCATATTTACGATAATCTATTATTGACTTTTATTCCTATAATCTGCTATTAATTTTTTTCTCGACAGAAAACCAAGCAGTACCATACATTGTACAAACTCCAGTTAATATTACAAAAATAGAGCTAAATAACTAAATTCAGGTGCATTTGCACACACCCATGTTGTAAGAAAGAGGCACAAATGTCATATATGCACCACGTTGGAGTGTTACATTTCTGGCACCACTTTAACGGAAACTTCGTTTACAAATGACAGATACATTTCTATTTTCTATTTTACTTTTCTATGTATAGAGCATAACATTTTGTATCATTTTAAAATACAAATGAAAGTAAATAAATAGTTCATTAATAAATTAAAAACAAAGCTGGATTACCATAAGAGGCATAAAATGTTCATTTTGTTTCAATCACGCCAACGTGATGCGTATATGACATCTGTATCAAAAAATGAATTTCACACGTTCAAAAAACATTCATCTTATTTTTCTAAGGAAAACTTTATTTAACTTTATTTATTCTGCTGCATTCCAAAAACGGAACACTGTAATAGATTTGTCAAGAGCAGATGTACGTTGCGAAATATAATATAATATTGATAAAGGATGTATTAAGGTTTCCACAGATACCCATATCCTCAAGTTGAGAGGTTTAGAGTTCAAAAACTGTCAAATGAAAATCAATCACTTGAAAATTGTTTAAATTCAATGGTCAATCTCTGCGATCATAATGCTTGCTATTTTAGAAGTATGGTGAATAGACAATATTTAAATTGCTTTTTTCATAATTGCCTCATTTCTCTATCAAACTCTACAATAAATGGTCAACTGAAATATTTTTTTCTTAAAAGCCCGAATTTTATCGAATGCATAAGCTGATACAACAACATAATATTTTATTATTATTTTAATATATTTTGGCGTCAACGGGCCTTGATTCCATTGTTGTTGTTTTTATTTTTGGCTCAGTTTTGTTTTTTCTAGCTCGCTGAGATTTGCACTGATGAAGAATCTCGACAGAAGATTCGAAACAGCTGTTTGCTAACATTTAATGCATTTTTGGTGCATTTATAATCATTGGTTTTCTATCTTTAAATACAATGGTGTTTTGTATGATTTTCAGAAATGTAAAAGAGCATTCGAGGTGAAGTTGCTTTAAAAAAACACAATCACATTCAATATTTTGTTTGATTCATGTTTTGTTTTGAAAAATAGACCAGCGCAGCGGGCTTAGCCTGCTAGTTTACAAATATATTTTATCGTAATTACCGGTGTCATTCATTTATTTCAACTTCTTTACAATGAAAATGCTTTGTCCGTTAAAGATTTAAAACATTAGGAATAAAGAAAAAAATTAATACAGTCAATACACGATCAATATTTTTGTTAGTAGATTAGTTTTATAATGGGAGTCAAAAATTGAATCATTATCGCTTTTCAATAGATTACAGATTTTTCATTATGAGGGCCAAGCATGCACCAATTTTTTCTCATAATTGTTTTTTCGGCTTATAAATAATTTAACGTCTTTTTTGGAATTTTTAACCTAGATTTTTATAAAAAGTGAAGTATGACTGTTGTTTTAGTAATATTTTGCATCTATTATACAAATATTTCTAGTAGCATAAAATATTAATGGACTTTATTCACTTGTACAACGTGCAAAATTGCGAAAGCTCAAAAAAAAAAAAAAAAAAATATTACAGCCAATACAATATCGATATTTTTGCTAGTAGATTAGCTTTGTAATGATTCTAAAACTGAGTCATTATCGCTTTTCAATAGGTTATGGATTTTTCATTCATTATGAGGCGTTGAACAATTTTATTTCACAAAATATTTTTCGGTTTATAAAGACATCAATATCATTTTAATCTTTCAGTTTTAAAGCAAGATCTTGCTAAAAGATTGAAATATCGCGGGTACGTAAGGAAAAACTCGTGCCTGTTATGCAAATAACCATATTAGTATAAATTATTAATAAGATTTCTTCTCTTTTAAAACGTTTGGGATGATGATAACACAAAAAAGTGTATATTCAACACATGATCGTTAGTTTTGTTAGTAGTTTCTTTTATAATGGAATCTAAAATTGAGTCATTATCGCTTTTCAATAGATTATAGATTTTTCATTCATTATGAGAAGACGAACAATTTTCTTTCACAAATTATTTTTCGGTTTACAAAGGCATCAATATCATTTTAATCTTTCAGTATTTAAGCACGATTTTGTTGAAAAATTGAAATATCACGGGTACGTAGTAAAACCTCGTACATGTTTTACAAATAACCATATTAGCATAAAATATTAATGATATTTTTTTCGCTTAAAACATTAGGTATGAAGATAACACAACAAAATGCATTCAATACATGATCGGTATTTTTTTTTAGGTGCATTCGTAAATATGTAAATACGTAGCATCTATAGCTGTCCTCCAATCATCCGTCCGTTCGTCCGCATATACCCGCAACAAAAATCACCCAACCGAATCATTTGAAATTAACAAATATAATTGTTCCATAATTTTTTGACTCATTTCAAATTTTGAGAAAATCGGATAAATAGTTCAATTACAGAGGCAATGAAAAGTATTCTGTTTCATTATGGGAATGTGAAAAAATAGTTTCAAGTGCATTTTAATGATGTTCACTCTTTCGAACATAATACCATTGATATGCATTTATTCTGTGCATTCTGTGGCGCAATTTTTATTATTTTTTTTTATTAATTTACAGAGCACTCAAAAGTATCCTATTACATATTGGAATAACGAGAAACATTTTTTGGGTGCGCTTTAATTATATTATACTATTTCACATTTTATGAAATTCATATACATTGCAGAAGTTTACTGCAAGCTAATTCCTATATAATAGAAATCACATAACATTTACAGGGACACACAAAAGATTTCGAAAATTGTACTGTTTCCCCCATTGACCGTAAAGTCAAGGAGTACTTTTGATTGTCCCTGTAATTGAACTATGCATCCTATTTTCATAAGATTTAAAATGATTCGACAAAATTATTTGATAATAATTATATATTTCTAATTTCAAACGATTCGGTTGGATTGTGTTTAAGTTGTTTTATGCGGACAGACGAATGGACTGACTGACTATTATAGGTGATACGTATTTACATATTTACGAACGCGCCTAAAAATGACAATTACTATACTGCAGGCCGCCAACGAATTAATACAAATTATATAGGTTGTCCACAAATTTTTTGTCTCCCACCACATCGACAAACATAGCCATAAAAATGGTGTCGAAGTAAAACCGAAATGAGAAGATCAATTACCACACCACTTATCAGCAAACTACAAAATTTGTATTTTTGTCCTTTGAAAACAGTACGGTATATTAGAAACAGCAGTTAATATAATGCAGAAAGTCATAAAATCAATAAGAAAAGATGTCTTGCATTTAAAAACAACTTTATTTAAATTTGTACATTATTTAAATTGGTTAATGTTTTTTAACACTGTACACATCGGGAATTTTACTCGAGTTTTAGAAATATGATTTTTAATTTAAGATTTGCATTACAAAGAGGAATCCCAATTATTGGCTGAAATTTTAAAAATTATAATTACACTAAGAAAACTAACTCTGTGGATCAAAATAATAGCTCAGAAACCTTAAACTCTCTAAATTCCAAAGATCAACCTGTTAATACGCCTACTTCGTCAATTCCGGATAAACCGTCCGGTATGTCAAACTCTTTAGACTCTAGCAATTTTCAAGCTAATTACACTGATGGATATACAAGATATTTTCAAAACTCTTAAGGATTTTAAAGAAATTCTGCAAGTCACTAAATTTAAAAACTGCATCACAAACATTTCCACTAAAACAAAACAATATAAGGATCCAATACAAAAAATGCTTGTAATTATAACTGAATTTGATATACTTGCAAACCAACTCCACATTAACGTAGATTAATGTCTTTTTTAAGTTAAACTTTTTGTATTTTTATGTTTTCTGTTTTATCCGTCTTGTCGTGTTAAAAGTATATATAAAAAAAAAAAACTTTCATTAATTTGATTATTTTTTCTTTCTAATTTATTGTACTTGTCAATTTTTACATTTTTTGCTTTTAATCTTATACTTTCTCTCGAGTTACCAGACCACGCGGTCGACGAGCCCTTCTATGTTTTGTTTTTAGTTAAATTGAACTCTCCTCGTTGTATTTTTTGTAAATATCTTTTTATAATGGACATTCTTTTTGTTTAATGTTAAAGTTACACTTTTTCTCTTATTCTTATTACGTTTTTTTGCATACAAAACTGTTTTTTAAATAATTCTTTCTGTTAAACTTAATGTATGGTCTCTGTAAAGGGTCTTTTTTTTTTTTTTTTTTTTTTTACATTGGGGCGGTTTTTCCCTGCGGTAGCTTCTTTCGCCTTTATGGACTGGCTAGCTCAGTTTATGATCAAATGGACATTTTTTCCTTTTCTTTTTCTTTTTATTAAGTATTAAGTCAAAATGTAAATTTTTTAAGTATCCATTTTCTTATACCCTTTTTTTCTGTGGCCACCAGCCACGTTTAAACATCTATATGGCTCCCATTGCATTGAAAATCACTGTATCTTGATATCCTGGATGTTAAGTTGCACTGCAACTAGGAAGTCCATGAAACTGACTACATCGTTCAGCGTTCATTGCATTACAAAGACTTTTTTTCAACCTTAGTTTAGTGTGCGTTATGTTTTATTTATATAATGAATTTTTTCTGGTTCGAATTGAATTATTTTCATTTAGTATAATTCAAATGGCCGATTGTTGGTGCATTTAATTTTACAGTGAAAAAAGAAACATTTTCCTAAGTGAGATCTTTTTATATATATATAAAGAAAAGAAATTTCACGGAAAACTAATAGAAAATATTCGAATTTGATTAATGCAATCGACTACCAATTTCCGCCCCAAGGCAAGTATTAACTTTACTTTAATTAAATTTAGTTTTATGTCAAAATTTATTCTGTTACAAAAATCTTACTTTGGAACATGTGATAAAGCATATAATTTGTGTATTTCTACTTTCATTAATAGCATTATTTAACATAGAGCAGCTTTTGCAAATAAATAAATTTATTAACATAATGTCATTTAGTATTGAATAATATAATTAATTAACATTTGCTCTAATTGCCAGCTGTTATCGGTAATGCTAATTAATTAATCTGAGTGAGATATACGGCAGAATTCATTTTTGTGTCGCACTGAAATACAGTCGACTCTCTATAATTCGAAATAGGATAATTCGAATCTTCGCTTAATTCGAACTAAGCATGAAGTCCCGAAATTTCCAATGGTAGAATAACGTTGAAAATTTTCATTGATTCGAACTCATTTTCTCTTGACTTCGTTTAATTCGAACTATCGAGAATTCCGATTTTTCATTTTTCTTTTCTTTCTCACGGATTTCAGATCATTTGAATAACTTTCTTTAATTTTTGTGAAAATTGTTCTGAACGAGTATACATATCATCCAATGCATTTGATATCCACTTTCTTAGTGCCCCGTCTGTCCATCGCTTTAATTTTTTACGCTTTAATTTTTTTTCATTATACTTGTTTCTAATCTTTTAATTAGTTTATGTATTTATACATTCTAATTTATTATTAAGTCATATTCAAATGATAACAGACGAAATAAATTAAAAAACACCATAGCATTAATTCATTTGTATTAGTATCATATTAAGCATGGTTTCATTTCATATTTTCCACAATTCGAACATTTCTTGAGGTCCCTACGAGTTCGAATTAACGAGAGCCGACTGTATTAAACTTTCGCGTTAGTATAATTCCGCAATTGATTTTATTTATTTTTTGCAAAAAAGAAAATAATAATAATAATAATAATCTCGTTTTTCATTTGGTACAATTGAAATGATTGCTTATTAGTACATTTAATGCTAAAGTAACAAAAAAAAAAAAAAAAAAAAAAAAAAAGAATTCTTCAATGTGAGTTCTTTATATTAAAAAAAAATTCTTTAGTAAAGACCAAGTGAAAATATAGAATTCGTTAATGTAATCGAGTACGAACTTCCACCCCAAGACAAGTTCTAACTTCACCTTAGTTAAATTTAGTTTTATATTGAAATTTATTCTATTACGAGAATCTTATTTCAGAACATATGTTAAAGCATATAATCTATTTCTACTTTCTTTAAAAGTATTATTTAACATAGAGTACCTTTTACCTAATAAATAAGTTCATAGACATATTGTCATTTATTACCGAGTAATGTAATTATTAATGAACATCGCTCTAATTGTGAGCTTTTATCGCGAATGCTTATTAAATTTAATTAGTGGTTTAATAAAATATGGTTACATGAAATTTGTTTGAAATATACAGCAGGTATATTTCTGTAAAGATAAAATATTAAACATTCATGTTAGTAAAATTTCTTCAATTGATTTTATTTATTTTGTGAAAAAAAGTTCTTTTTTTTTGTGTGTGTGTGTGTGTGTGTGGTGCAATTGAAATAACCGCTTAGTAATGTACTTAATGCTGAACTAACAGGAGAAACATTGTTCAATGTCAGTCCTTTATTAAAAAAATTATAAAGATTAACAGAAAATATTCGATTTCGTTAATGTAGTCGACTACGAACTTCCGCCCCAAGACAAGTTCTAACTTTACCTTGATTAAATTTAGTTTTATGTTGATATTTATTCCATTACTTCGCAACACATAATAAAGCATGTAATCTGACTATTTCTACTTTCCTTTAAAAATATTATTTAACATAGGCAACTTTTAGCTAATGAATAAGTTTATGAACATAATGTCAATTAGTACCAAGTAATGTAATTATTAATTTACACATGCTCCAACTGTCAGCTGTTATCTCGAATGCTAATTAACCTTTTCCGGCGCGGACAAATTCTGTTAGTAAAATAAGAAATTATTGACTGACACCGGAATTTACAAATGACTTTTTAATAAATCAAAAACTTCTTATTTAAAGCTTTGGTTGTAAAATCAAGATTTTATTAAAATATTATTGGTGCCAATTGCAAGTTTGGAATTAAAATTAGGTGTGTCCAGACCGGACACACTGCGCCGGAAAGGATTAAATAATTGGTGACTTAATAAAGTATGGTTACATGAAATTTTTTTATATATACACCAGGATTCATTTTTGTGTACCACTGAAATATTTAACTTTCATGTCAGTAAATTTTCTTCAGTTCATTTTATTTATTTTGTGAAAAAAATTCTGGTTCATTATTTACTTAACTGATTTCATTTGATGACTGATTTCACTTAACAGGATCAAGCAAAAGTTTGTTTGATCCATCATTTAAAGCTTTTTGACACCACTAATTTATTTAAATACAATTTCATGCTATTTAATAGCAGAAATGTTTAGAATAAACCCTAGTAGCTCCTGAACTACAGTTATACTTATTTTCTTCTCTCTGCATCCTATATAAGTTTAGTTATTCTGCTTAATCGTAATTTTTTAGCAGTGAACATCTTAACCTTTTCCTTTTAATTTTTTTCTTTTAATTTTTATACTATTATTATTAATTTAAGTAGTTTTTACTATAAAATAACTCTTCACTCCCAACGGTTCCATATTTTTTCAGGACATTTCACTTTTACTCCGGGCGTACAGTTGACTGCAACTAGGCAGCCCATGAAATGAAAACCAAAGTGTTCTCAAACTGTTTAGACTAAATGGTAGCTTAAAAAAAACGGTTTGTAAATCCCCGAATAATTATTAATTTATTATACGTAAAAAATAATCAGATGAGTGGTTATTTGGTACAATTCAAATAACCGATTATTAGTTATATTTAATGCTAAATTAACATGAGAAGCATTCTTCACTATAAGTTCCTTGTAAAAAAAAAAAAAAAATAAATCTTTTGTAAAGATTAAAAGAAAATATCCGAATTCATCAATGTAATCGACTACGAACTTCCGCCTAAAGACAAGTTCTAAGTTTACCTTAATTAAATTTAGTTTTAGTTGAAATTTATTCCATTACATGAATCTTACTTCGAAACATACGATAAGGCATATAATCTGTTTATTCTACTTTTATTAAGAGTATTATTTGACATAAAACAGCTCTTAGCTATTAAATAAATTTATGAACATAATGTAATTTAGTATAGAATTATGTAATTATTAATTAACACTTTCTTTAATTGTCAGCTGTTATCGCGAATGCTAATTAAGTAATTAGTGATTTAATAAAATATGGTTACATAGTGATTTATGGAATTTGTTTGAAATATACAGCATGTATATTTCTGTTTAACAAAATTTCTTAAATTGATTTTATTTATTTTCTGAAAAAAGTTCTGGTTCTTTATTTGGTACAATTGAAATGACCAATTATTAGTATATTTAATGCTAAACTAACAAGAGAAACATTCTTCAATGTCAGTTCTTTATGTAAAAAAATCTTTTGAAAAGACTAAGAGAAAATATTCGAATTCATTAATGCGATCGACCACGAATTTCAGCCTCAAAACAAGTTCTAACTTTACCTTAATTAAATTTAGTTTCATGTTTAAATTTGTTCTGTTACGAGTATCTTATTTCGGAACATATGATAAGGCACATAATATGTCTATTACTACTTTCCTTAGAAGTATTATTTAACATAGAGCAGCTTTTACCTAATAAATAAATTCACGAACATATCGTCATTTAATATTGAGTAATGTAATTATTAATTAATTCTCGTTCTAACTGTCAACTTTTATCGCAAATGCTAATTAAATAATTGCGGATTTGACAATGTATGATTATTTGAAACTTGTTTGAGACATACACTGTAAAAAAAAATTGGGAAACTTACAAAAATTTTTCTAGTAGAATTGTATTCCAAGAACTTTTTATGTAACGGCAACAATAAAAATTCCTGTAACAGATACAGATTTGCACTTTGAATCAAACAAAATTTAAGGTTACTAAGAATTTTTTTGGGAAATCGTATTCCAAGAACTTTTTAAGTGACGATAACAAGCATTATAGATAAAATTTTAGTAAAGTTACCAAAATTTTAGTAAATTCTTTTGTAAAGTTACAGATGGTTTTAGTTTTGCTTACAAGTTTTGTAGATTGACATCTTTTTCTTGTACAGTGTACACATAAAATTTTAGTAAGCATAAGAGATTTCGGTTAATTTAGATTACTAAGGTTACAGATTTTTTTTACAGTGTATGGGAAGATTAATTTTTATGTAATACTCGGATATTAAACTTTTACGTTAGTAAAAGTTCCTCAATTGATAGAATTGACGCGGCATGAGAATTTTAGATAGAAAGGAGTATTTACAATACATATGATATTTACAATACGTCTGAATTAAAAGAGCTTTTAAAAGATTGAATTCAATAAACTAAGTCAGTCTTGAATACATTAAAAAATTTAAATTTATATACTTAAAAAACTAAAAAAAATTTAAAAATACAAAAATTAAACATTTCGCCAATAGATTTTACCAACGTTATCCCAACGATATTGCTATCGTTATGCAATGAAAATTTATACTGATGATGCCTGGCGAATTACTTGGTGAAACTTTTACTTTTTGTACTTTCAAATGCTTTTTAATATTTTTATTTTGTGTATATAAACTGTAATTTTTAAAATGTATTCAAGTCTGTCTTAGTTTATCTTATTCAATCTCTTAGAAATGTGAATGTTTTAACCCTCTTTTATTTAACTGGGGTCCGACACACACAAATCTTTAAATTTTTAATCTTTTTTTTAACTGCATTAAAAATTTCTTTGTTTTTGTCTGCTTAAAATAACGTTTAAATCACATTTCTATCCTAATTAGAACAGGAAATATTAAGTTTTATGTTACTTATCCATCATACGTACTCTAAAGTAAATCTTGCAATCGTTTTGAAAATAGAAAAAAATAATTGTTGACGGATTTACACGTTACAGATAGTGGAGTTTCCGAAAAATATATTTAAAAAAAAAAAATTGTCGTCCGTCAGTGTGTCTGTCCACTCTATCTCCCGAACAAATTGAGATAGAGATTTGAAATTTTGTGTGAACTTAGTATATAATAATGGGACGAAGCCTATTTATTATCAGTAACCTCGATTATCCGAAACTATTTTTTTCGGGCTCTCGAAAAATTCGTTCTGATGAAAGGTATATGAAAAATTTCGAAATATTTTATTATAAGGAATGGACGTAAAAGGCAATAAAATAACACAAATTTTGCATAAATAACGAAGTCGATCGGATTAGTAGTTGCCGAGATATTTGTAATCTTGTTTTCTACAGTCTTCGATATTTCATGACCCTGTATTTCATTCAAATTTCAATTCAGAGGTATATTTTAATTGAAAATGAGACGCTTAATCCAACGCAGTAAACTGTTAGTTAATATTATTACTATTTTTGGAGTTAAAAGGATGTTTCTTTTACGCAGTTTGGTACTAAATGAGTAGTTTGGCGTTTTATATAATTTGTCGAAATTGGTACATCAGGAATTCATTAATAGAGCATTACTATGTATATTAACAATATTTAAATTTTGTTTTGGAATTGCGATGCATTATATAAATGGTTTTCACATGTTTTATTTTTACATGCATTTCCATGATTTTTAAGTATTATGGTGGCCCCCAATGACTAGTTTTGGTTTGTTTTCGAAATCTAGTTTTCAAGAAATGGTTGCTATAGAAATGACTTCCTTTGAAAATACGCTTTTCTTCATGATGGATTTTTTCACCATTACTCTTATTTAAATTGAATATAAATGGTTGAATTTTAGAACATAATTTTTTTTCAATTGTTTTACAATGGGGAATCCGAAAATAAATTTACCCGGGCGTCTGTTGGCAGAGGTGTGTATAAAAGTCAAACAGTATAATGAGACTTGAAAGATACGGCAGAACTGTATTTGCTCAATACAGTATTGCCGACTCATTCACGACTCAATAATCTGCATAAAGCCCTCAAGGAAAACATCAGGTCTTTGCATGCAGATAGACCTTTAAGGGGGGAGACCACCTGCAGTAGCTCGATAATGCTCAATTTTAACACATTATTTTAAACGTTTTGGAGCTGTAAATATTTCTTCAAATTTATCAATATTTTTAGAGTACATTGTACAAACCCTTATTTACATATTCCATTAAACATTTTTAATGAAAAAAATTATAATAGTATTTAATTAAGACATATTAATTAAGGATTTTCAAAAAGGTGATTTGACATACAAATGTTGCGCGCAGGATTATAAAAAATATATTCAATATATCCACTTAATAATGCATATAATTCTTCAATAAACATTGTACTTTAACTTCAACCTAAAATAACAATTAAGTTCACAGATGAAAATATTTTTTTAGGCAATTAAAACTGGAAATAAAAAAATATGATGAAATTTCAATAAAAATTAAAAAAAAAAAAAAAAAAAAAAAAGAAGAAGAAAAGAAAAAAAAAAATGCTACAGGTACTTACTTAAAAATAGGTAGAGGTTATAAAGCCACAAAAAATACAATATAATGTAAAATTTTAAGCTTCTATGTTACTTAGTTTTGAAAATAGGATGCGCGCAATGTCGAAAATATATGTTTTGAGATAAATGGCTTTAAAGTTAAAATTTACCTTAAAATGCTATACATTTAGCTAAATTAGTTCAGATGCAAAACCGGTTCTAATTGTCGTATCGTCATTTTTTTTTTTTTTTTTTTTTTTTTTTTTTTTTTAAGTTAAGTAACAGGTTATTCTTTAAGAATAGGGGAAAACTTTTTTTTTGACTTTTTAAAAAGTTTTAAGGCGATATCCCCCCTTAAACGCTTCTTCCATAAGGAAGGCCTTGTGTTTTTCCTGGAGGCCTTTGTGATGCTTATCAAGCGGTAAGATAAATGTTTCAATGCACTTGGCAAGTGTGTGGAAAAATAAAAAGAAACATCTTATCTTTAATTTCTCATTCAGTTTTTTTCATTTTCACTCACAACTCTGACTACAGTCGACAGGGGAATCTTATTTTCGGATTCCCCCTCGTACTTTAATTTTGATTCAGCAAATCACACACACATACACACACACACACACACAAGGGGGAAAAAAAATTCTTTTTTAAATATTATTATTATCATGTTTAATTTACTTCATTTTTTTTAAATATTTTTTTTTGTTTAAATTAATATTTTTAAAATGCTGAATCAAAATTAAAGCTTATATATTTCTGTTTATTTATACGAAAAAAAAGTAAATTCTGTAAATAATATACCAAATTATAATGAATTTAATTTACCCCTCTTTTTTAATAATTTTTTTATTTTAAATAAAAATAAATATATATGATAAGATTTATCATGTGATTTTGTTTCCTAAAAATACGTTTAATCATCACGAAAAATTTCGAAATTTTAACTCAATAAATAAAAATCTCTTATAAATGTGTCCCGAACTCGCTTATTGGGACAGAATACCTTATCAACAAGTTTATTTCTTTTTAGGTGCGTTCGTAATTATGTAAATACTAGGCATGAGAATTTTCCGCGTTTTTCCGCGTTTTTTCCCACCAGTATAATCTTAGAAAAAATGTTATTTTACTCAATCGAAAAATGCTGCGATTTAACAGAACAATATTTTTTTTAATATTGTACTGGTATGAAAAAATGCGGAACACTCTCATCCCTAAAATACGTAGTACCTATACTGTCGTTCAGTCCGTCCGTCTGTCTGTCTGTCCGCATATAACGATGCAAAAATTTCCCAACCGAATCGTTTGAAATTCAAAATGCATAATTATTACATAATTTTGTCGAGTCATTTCAAATTTTATGAAAATAGGCTGCATAGATCATTTACAGGGACAATCAACAGGATTCCGCTACATTACGGTCAATGGGAAAAAAAGTTTCAAATGTATTTTAATCGTTTGAAATTTTAAACATATAATTATTGCATAATTTTGTCAAGTCATTTCAGATTTTATGAAAATCGGATGGATAGATCAATTACAGGGACAATCAAAAGTATTCCGCTGCATTACGATCAATGGGAAAAAAGTTTCAAATGCATTTTAATGGTGTTACACTCATTCGAACATAATAAAACTGACATGAACCTATGAAGTATATATATTAGGGTGGAGCGAAAAAAATTTTTTTTTGAAAATCAAAAACGGGTAGGTGCCAAAAGTTGCCTTTATACTAGTACATCAACTGTGTGAAATTTTACCGCTGAAAAAAAATGGCTTGAGTCTGCGCTTTTGCTCCAAAAATCGAAATTTTGGGTAAAATTTGTCATTTTTTAACATTTTTTCAAAAAAATTAAAAAATTCCTACAGAGCTGGTTAGTATTTAAAAGTGTTGCTTAGATCTTTATATTTATCTGCTTAACATATTTAAACTATAAAACAATATCTGTAATCTGTATAATTGGAGCAAATCTGACAACTTTTTGTGAAAAATCAGCGTTAACCTCTCTATTGGAGCATACAACGAAATGTTGTTTTGAATGCATTTCTTACCTAGTTGCTTTCAAAACTACTGTGTATATAACTCATAGAGGTGGTTGCATTATCCCACCCGTTTCAACCACCCAATCATCTAGGCCCAGTGTTTTATTTATGTATTGAACTGTTATTTTTTTCCCGAAGACGAGTATAAGTTTTCTATATATCAAAGTAATTTATCTCTTCTTTATATTCACTGACTTTGGATGATTTGGATCATGCTGGTGTGACCTGTTGCACGTATATTTTTATACCATGTATAACAGAAGAGAAGCTGAGCAATGTATTGCGTATGTTCTTAATTGAAGCTATTCAGCAGTCTATTATCTTCATTAAAATTTCATGCAATTAGTACATTATGATTGGAAGTTTTGTTATCACAGCATTCTTTCAATCAATTGCATTTTATATGCAATGATTTGCCTAAAAATTGGTTATATGAATTTAATTTCTAGTATGTCATCATTTATTGAACCTATTACATGAATATATGCTGAGAAGCTAGCTGTTTAATATTATAACGATTGTCACAGAGAAGTGCAAACAAAATTTGCAAAAACTACTTGTTGTAAAACAACAATATTTCTAAAGAAGTTTTAGTATGCTTTATGTCGTTTCCTGTGTTGTTCCGTAGACTAGTAATTTCTAATAAGATTTTAGATCTATTATTTAGGTGTGTAGTACATTTGGTATAAAACATCCCATGGTATAAACTTGGATTATACATTTTGTGAGTGAACATATAAACGCTGATTGACAATCTGTGCTTATATAAAACGGAAAATTTTATTAACTTTATGAGCTGTCTTTTGTGTGAGATGTTTTCTAAATTCCTATTCCCCATTATTTCTGAGAAATAGCTTTCCTTATGAATTAGCTTTGCAATCTCCGACAGAAATTTCTAGTCTGTTCTGAGTATCTTTTTCTTAATTTGAGAAAATAATTTTTCAAAATTATTCTCTATTTTATAAAAAAAATTGCAATAGGAAGTGAATAGTACGCAGACAAAGATTTTCCTTATTGATCCGGTGAATTCATGTAGCTTAGAACGTTTTATATCGACTTCTAAAATAATTGACGCAGAGGAAATTCACTGGAGTTGAAGTAGCGAATGATTCAATATTATACACAATTCTAAGCTTACCCCATGCAAAATGGTTCACAGTAACAAATAAAATTCTCCTAATTTTAAATGAGCACTTATAGTCGATTAGAAGCCGTACATTCCCTCATAAAGTACTATGCATTATAAGTTTATGCCCAGGACATTTCACCATCAAATGCTGTCTGCTTATAAAAAGGGGATCTAAAAGTTAATAGGAAATTACCTAGATACGAAAACACTTAGAAAACGGCATAAAACTAATGCAAAAAAAAGTTATTTACAACAGCGGTTGCTTTACACATGGACAACAAATTTTCATTGCAATTCTCTCTGACGATCACCATCACATGAAACAGCTCGCTTCGCAACATATAAAAAATACAAAAGTAGAATAAATGATGGCATACTTATAGTTGAAATATCTGAAATCATCTTTAAAGCAAATCATTACGTAAAAAAAAAAAAAAAAGAAAAAAAAAAAAAGAAAACAATTGACTGAAAAAATGTTGTGGTAACAGAACTTCCAATCACTATTCATCAACTGAATGTAAGTTTGATAAATATAATAGATGGCCGAATAGATCCCTTTAATAAAATTCCCGTGCATTACTCTGCTTGTCATTTTTTTGTATAAACTGTAAAAATATACATGAATATAGTTACAGCAGTATGTGGATGCAAAGAACAGATGTACAAGGTGGAAGCATCGAAAACATGCCAAATTTTTATAAAGAAAATCACAAATCAATGTATAAATAAAACACTGTACTAAGATGATCGAATAGTTGGGCCGGGTGGTATAGGAAATATAGCCACCTCCACGACGCATGTCCAAAGTAGTTTTGAAAACAAGAGCTGTATTAAAAACAATAATTCGTTGTATGACCCAATAGAGTGGTAATGCTGTTTTCTTACTAAAAGTTGTCTGTTTTGCTCCAGCTATAGGGAATAAACATATTGTTTTATAGTTTAAATATGTTAAGCAGATAAATATAAAGGTCTAAGCAACAATTTTAAATACTAACCAGCTCTGTAGGAATTTTTTAATTTTTTTGAAAAAATGTCAAAAAATGACAAATTTTACCCAAAATTTCGATTTTTGGAGCAAAAGCGCAGACTCAAGCCATTTTTTTTCAGCGGTAAAATTTCACACAGTTGATGTACTAGTATAAAGGCAACTTTTGGCACCTACCCGTTTTTGATTTTCAAAAAAAAATTTTTTTCGCTCCACCCTAATATATATACCTAAATATACATTCTGTACAATCTGTGTTGCAAAGAATATTTATTATTAAATTACAGGGCCACACAGACGTATTCCACTACATAATGCTATACGGGGAAATATTGATTGGGGCGTGTTTTAATTACATTACACTATTTCACATTTTATGAATATGATATACGTTGCTGAGGTGTAATAAAAATTACTTCCTGTATATTTACAGGAACACAAGGATTTCTGCAACTATAATGTATTCGAAGTTACTGTGTACTATAACAGCAAGATCTGAATATTTTAAAAACTTCGTTATCAGACGAACGTAGCCCATTTGCTACGCTTGACATACGATTTCCAACTTGTTTAAAATACAGTTCAATTGGTGAACTCAATGCATTTCAACCGGAATGAAGGTTGAAACAGTTATTAACCCCTTCGTAACGAGATTTTTTTGTGTAATTTTTAATTTTTTTGTCAACGGTTTACGAAACAGAAAATTTTCTGTAGTTGAAGTTTTTCTCTATTAAATTTCTTTTTTTCTTTTTTTTTTCTATGAACCCTTTATGTACCGCATTATGAATTCATGAAAATTTTACATTCTAAAGCATTTTACGTAAATTGTTTTAACTAAATTAAAAGATTTACACAATCATTTAATAAATTTTTGAAGGATTTTAGAACAGAAGGATTAATTAAATTTGGATTTACAGGGATTTTGTGCAATATTTATAACCCCACATAAATCTTTTATTTTAAATTATTTTCTTAGTATTTTGTAGAATTTTAAAATGTACAAATATGGTGTTCTTACAACATAAAAATATAAATCCCCCCCATCCACCTCCCTCAGCGCCAAGAAAGCTGAAAAGATACAAGGGCAAAAGAAATAATCCTTTTAAAAATATTTTTGTGTTGTTTAACAAATAATGCTTTTGGTATAAAATAAAATAATGCACATGTAACCCATTTTAAACAGTATCACAACTAACTGACGTATTAGAAGAATTTTGTAACAAGTAATTTTAATGATACTTATAAGCACCGTCGGTAGATAAAGGGTTAAGGGGCTGTGCGAATATAACGCAGAATTAATGAATGAATTCCTCGTGAAAGCTTGAATGGGATGAACCAAGTTGGAAATTATTTTTAGTTTTTGGTCTACTTTCAATTTAATATTTTGCAATAGAGCGCGTAGTTTTTGTTTATATCTCATTGTCGCGTGTCATTTGTATTGACCGTGAGACGGTTTGAAATTGATTTTTGTTTTATTATGATTACAGTTCTTATTAGATGGAGCCGAAACATGTCAATATTATTTCTTTTTAATTTTTTGTAACACCTCTTTCAAGTAATATAAAATTTTTATTAAAATATAAGTTAAGTAAGTTAAGTTAAATTATAAATAAGTTAATTATAAGTAAATATACTAAGTAGTTTATACTACACTTATACTTTTCCCAATGGCTCATAATAACATAAGATATCTTAACTCATGGCATGAAATTTGAGCTTAAAAGGTACTCGCCAGACTAAATTTTTTACTCCCCACTATTTTACATTCATTCAGACAACAACGTCAGTCCCCCTACACCTGCGCAGAAAATGGAATATTTATGACAAATTTAATTTAAATTGACGATTGTTGGAAGGAGCTGTCTGTTAAATCCAGAATATTTTATATTTATGAAAAATTGGGATATTTTTAAAATATTAACAGATATAGTGTGAAAAACTTTTTATTGACCGAAAAAATGCAAAAATTGATAAAACGAAACATATTTGCTGCGAAAAGAAAAAGAATAACATTAACTCAAAATAAGTGTGCCATAAGGTTTCACTGGTTAGAGAATTACATACCAATGATAAGTTCCTGTAATATTAGCACTTCAGGTTTGTGTAGCGCTGTTTTTCTGCACTGAAATACCACTTATTAATTGCAGCTGTAGGGAACCCTGTAAACTCTGTCAGGGTGGGTCCATTAACAGAAATTCTGAAATATACTTGAACGGAACACAAAGCTAATTGTAACTGAGCCTCGCTCCGTGTTTCCCGCTGCTTATTTTATTAAAAGTTAAACTCTTGAAAAATAGATATACAGTCGGCTCTCGTTAACTCGAACTCGTCGGGACCACAAGAAATGCTCGAACTATCCGAAGTTCGAATTATGGAAAGTATGAAATGAGAACATGCTTAATATGGTACTATTACAAAGAAATTAATTAGTTATTATAGTGTTTTTTTAATTTATTATATCTGTCATCATCAGAATATGATTTAATATTAAAATAGAATGTATAAATACATAAACTAATTAGAAGATTAGAAACAAGCACAATGGAAGAAAAATCTGAAGCGTCACTGATGGACAGACGGGGCACTTAGAAAGTGGATATCAATTGCATGGGATTATATGTATACTCATTCGGAACAATTTTCACAAAAATCAGAGAAAGAAAGTTATTCAAATGATATGAAATCCGTGAGAAAGAAAGGAAGAATGAAAATAGTAATTCTTGTTGTTTATTCGAATTAAACGATGTCAAGAGAAAATGAGTTCGAATTAATGAAAAAGTTTAACGTTATTCTGCCATTGAAAATTTGGGGACTTCGTGTTTAATTCGAATTAAGCGAAGATTCGAATTATCCGATTTCGAATTAATGAGAGTCGACCGTATTTTCTTTATTTACTCCCTGTATTTATTTATTTTTTATTGAAATGATTACAAAAGATAAGCGTGGAATATTCTTTAATGAAAATTTAAATATCATACGATATTGTTTGCCGTTATTCCATGTGATATGCTGCTATTATCGAAATAATTATTTGTTTTATGTGTTTAATGAAGTAGTATTTATTACGAAATAGCTATCATATTTTAACTAAAATATTACAAAGTAATTAATAAAATGATAATCGAGCGTGGTTTTATATAAATAAAGATAATTTTGTATTTTAAGTACGCAAATAAAAAGAATAAGAAAATATGAACAGCATAAAAATTATGCTCAATGGAAATTAAGAATTTTTTTAAATTGCATTAACCGCCAGCAACATGTTGGCAGTGTTAAATTAGTCGGATTTGGCAATCCCAAAACTTTCTTTTATCTCATATATGTTAATACTTATTTTCGCTATCACAGTGCCAAATGGCAATCTTTGTCCATCATGGGGAATCTGATGATATGAAAGTTCGTACATTAGTTCCTAAGAAATGGCAATCGCTAAAATCACGTAAATCATGGAAAATGCAGGATAGCAGCGTCATTTGTCGGTTGATTTGCACTGAAACCTATTTTACAACAATTTATGTCAACATTTAACTGAATCCGAAATTTTATGAAAATCCGTACTGCATATAAAGTTTGATGAAAATCCGTGCATTAGTCCAGGAGATTGAACTATTGCGGAAATCTTGAAAAATGCAGCATAGCACCACCACCTGTTAAGCGATTTATACTAAAAACTAATCAGCACCAAATTATAGCAAGGACTAACGGTATCTAAAGTTTTATTAAATACTGTTCTCTAGTTCTTGGAGTAGAGCGCCCACAACATTTGTGTCACATACAAATGCACATCAATACATACAGACAGGCAGACATTTTGTAAAAACATGTTTTTCGGGTTACCTTACTCCTGAAACAAGTAAATCCGTCGAAAGCCGGAAAATTTTCGGATATCCAATATTTTATTCTTATAAAGACAAAAGAAAATAAAAAAACTTTTTCAGATTTGAAGCCAAATATCTTACACGACCATTTAAGGTAACAAAGACAATCGTTCTTCAAAATAAATAATTTATAATGATACTTCTTATTTAAAGAGTTTCAGTAAGTTACTTGAAGTTACTTAATTTAATGTACTACAAGTTTAACTTCAGTACAAGATGTATCCTCATGTAATTAAACTAAGTTTTATATTCAAATTTATTCGATTACGATAATTTTACTTCGAGTTACATGGTGAATATTATCTGTTCCTATTTGTTCTTTAATTAAAAGTATTACTTTAGATGTAATAGTTATAATTAAAAAGTTTGAAGATGATGTCGTTTAATACCAATTGAAGATATTATTTGTGCACATTAATAGATATTAAAATATTTTAGAATAAAGCAGTGGTTCCTTTATTTATAAGTTTTTAGAATTTCAGTTGTATAATTTGTCGTTGTCGAATGATGACATTTCCTTGATGACTAAATCTTCAAATTGGATACCATTTCTAAAAGATCCTTATAGTCCGGGAGCCGACAATCGATTTTCCTATATATCGAGTACAAGGACCGGACATACATCAAACTGTAGGTCTCAATGTACACATTAAGAATTTCACTGGCTGCCAGGTCCTATCCTGCCGGCACCCAAGGCAGCCGCACTTTTATGACGTCAATTTTGAGTGTTTACCTGTGTATCGAGTACAAGGATCAGACATACATCAAAACGTAGGTCTCAATGTGCAAATTAAGAATATAACTGGCTGCTACATACATCAAAATGTAGATTTCAATGTGCACATTAAGAATATCACTGGCTGCCAGGTACTATCCAGCCGGAACCCGGTGGCAGCCGCACTTTTATGATGTCAATTTTGAGTATTTGCCTATGTATCGAGTACAAGGACCCGACATACATCAAAATGTAGGTCTCAATTTGCAAATTAAGAATATCACTGGCAGCCAGGTCCTATTATGCCGGAACCCGGTGGCAGCCACACATTTATGACGTCAATTTTGAGTGTTTGCTTATGTATGGAGTACAAGGACCGGACACACATCAAAATGTAGGTTTCAATGTGCATTTTAAGAATATCACTGGCTGCCAGTCCAACCATGTAGGAACCCGGTGGCAGCCGCACATTTATGACGTCAATTTTGAGTGTTTACCTATGTATCGAGTACAAGAACCAGACATACATAAAAATGTAGGTCTCAATGTGAACATTAAAAATATCACTGGCTGCCACATACATCAAAATGTAGATTTCAATGTGCACATTAAGAATATCAATGGCTGCCAGGTCCTATCCTGCCGGAACCCTGTGGTAGCCACACATTTATGACGTCAATTTTGAGTGTTTACCTATGTATCGAGTACAAGACCAAGACATACATCAAAATGTAGGTCTCATTATGCACATTAAGAATATCAATGGCTGCCAGGTCCTATCCTGCCGGAACCCTGTGGTAGCCACACATTTATGACGTCAATTTTGAGTGTTTACCTATGTATCGAGTACAAGGCCAAGACATACATCAAAATGTAGGTCTCATTGTGCACATTAAGAATATAACTAGCTGCCAGGTCCTATCCTGCCGGAATCCGGCGACAGCCGCACATTCATGACGCCAATTTTGAGTGTTTGCCTTATGTATCGAGTACAAGGACCGGACATACATCAAAATGTAGATCTCAATGTGCACATTAAGAATATCACTGGCTGCCAGGTCATATTCTGACGGAACTCGGTGGCAGCCACACATTTATGACGTCAATTTTGAGTGTTTGCCAATGTATTGAGTACAAGTTCCGGACATACATCAAAATGTAGGTCTCAATGTGCAAATTAAGAATATCACTGGCAGCCAGGTCCTATCCTGCCGGAACCCAGTGGCAGCCGCACATTTATGACGTCAATTTTGAGTGTTTGCTTATGTATCGAGTACAAGGACCGGACATACATCACAATTTAGGTCTCAATGTGCACATTAAGAATTTGGGTCCTATTCTGCAGGAACCCGGCGGCCACAGGGTTCCGGCAGGATAGGACCTGGCAGCCAGTGATATTCTTAATGTGCACATTGAGACCTACATTTTGATGTATGTCCGATCCTTGTACTCGATACATAGGTAAACACTCAACATTGACGTCATAAATGTGCGGCTGCCACCGGGTTCCTACATGGTTGGACCTGGCAGCCAGTGATACTTAATGTGCACATTGAGACCTTTATTTTGATGTATGCCGGGTCCTTGTACTCGATACATAGACAAACACTCTAAATTGACGTCATAAAAGTGCGGCTGCCTTGGGTTCCGGCAGTATAGGACCTGGCAGCCAGTGATATTCTTAATGTGCACATTGAAACCTACATTTTGATGTATGTCCTGTCCTTATACTCGATACATAGGAAAATCGACGGTCGGCTCCCGGACTATTAAATTGTATGGGAAATATAGATGAGTTATCCGAATAACTGCATATTTGTGTAATTAAGAATGAAAATATTTTCATGAGCGTGACACGAAATTTTCAATTTGGATTATAAAAAAGAATGCAACCTGGTTATATTTGGCAAGATATATTTTAATACATCATAGTTGCTAACTTCACTATTTTTTTTCATGCCAATATTTTTATCTAGAAATATTTTTTTTATATATAATCGCTATATCTACGTTCTTGAATAAAATGAATAGTTCTAGAAAATTTTACTGGTGATTAAAAAAAATCGGGAGGTTGCAACTATGTCAACTACCCTTCATTATTCAGCAAACCGAATATTTGGTAAAAGTTCTAGATACCGAATAGTGGCTAAATATTCATCCCATTCTCAGTTCCAATACAACTCATCGTTTTATTTACCCATCATACGTAGTATAGGGCATACTATAATACTTGCAATCGTTTTGAAAATCGGAAAATTTTTTCTGACCGATTTACACATTTCAGATAGTGCAAATTCCGAAAAACATATTAAAAAAAAATTGCCGTCCGTCTGTCTGTCTATCTGTCTGTGTGTCTGTAAACGCTCTATCTCAGAAACAAATTGAGATAGAGACTTGAAATTTTGTATGTACTTATTATGTAAGAATGGGACGAAGCCTATTGAATATCAGTAACCTCGATTATCCGGAGCTATTTTTTTCGAACTCTGGAAAAATTCGCTCTGATGAAAGGTATGTAAAAATTTTCAAAATTTTTTATTTTAAGGAGTGGACGTAAAAGGCAATAAAATAACATAAATTTTGCATAAAGAACGAAGTCGATTGGATTATTAGTTGGCGAGATATTTGTAATTCTGTTTTCCACATTCTTCGATTTTTCATGACCCTGTATTTCACTAAAATTTCAATTTAAAGATATATTTTAATTGCAAATTAGACGCTTAATCCGACTCAGTAATTAGTTAGTTAATATGATAATTATTTTTCAAGTTATAAGGATGTTTCTTTTACGCAATTCGGTATTACTTGAGTAGTTTGGCATTTTATGTAATTTGTCTAAATTGGTTCGTCAGCAATTCATTAATAGAGTATTACTATGAATATTAACAATATTTAAAAATATGTTTAAATTTTGTTTTGCAATTGCAACGCATTGACGCAGAATTAAGTTTTTCTTATACAAAAACAATCAGTCGATAATGACAGATTTTTCTTGAAAGGAAATAAAAAACGAAATTCATGTCTTCAAAAAGAATTATTAAAATGAATTTTATTGTTATTCTATATTTTTTCTGGTATTGCTTACATTTACTTTTCGTTTTACGTTGGATTAAATCACTTATTTAGAATCAATCTTTAATGAGAATTGCGCTCTAACTAAAAGATTGTATCAAAATCGTACTATCGATTTATCTTTTCGACGAAAGATTATATCAAAATCGGATAGCTGAGAACGATCCACAACCGGCCTAGTTTTTACTTTTTCGATTTTAGAGTCAGATTTTTTTTTAATATTTTAATTTTCAGAATCGGTTTGAACCGGTTATGAAACTGAAACTATCCTAATATAAAAAGAATATAACCAAAAATAAAAAAAAAGTAAAAACTAGGCTGGTTGTGGGTTATCTTCAGCTATCCTATACGGAAAAAAAAAAAAATCACGTCATATTATTAAAGTTTGATCAAGATATTTGAAAGGAACGCCCCCATAGACTACATTATCATCCGCGTCTTTATCAATCAGAAATGTATTTTCTCTTAAAACTCTATTTTCATATTAAACGCAATCGGTCAGTCAAATCATAGCTTGGTGGAAAACACCAGGAAATCTTATTTTAGTGGTTGAAACGTAACGTTGATTTACCATGGTGGTATCTTTCTCCTAGCCATCCGTGTTTTAATACCTTTATCTGCAGGAAAATACAATAGTAAAAAGTGACAACAACTTTTGAGAAATATTGGGAGGATTTTTTTTTTTTTTTTTTTTTTTTTTTTTTTTTGTAAAATGGTGCGACCAGTTTGTTTTTCTTTGAAGGGTTAACAGATTGTGAAAGATGAGAATTTTAATTCAAGCTATCATGTTTTAATACTAATTTTATTAAATTATATTCTCATTTTCTTATAAAGGCACTAATATTTATTGTATTGTCATGATAGCATGAACATGATTACAAATTGAATTAGCAGAAAGTTAAACATGGAGCAAAACATTTCAGTCATTTGGGATTTTTAGGTGCAGTCGGAGAAATAAATCCCGTGGTCATTGCCACAATAGATTTTTTTCTAAGATAAAAAAAAAATGCATAATAAATAACTAGAATATATTGAATGAAATAAATGACTAGAATGAAATAAATAAATAACGAAATAAATAACTAGAACAATGTACATTGAATACACTAAGATTCAAAATTATAGCGTGGGCTCGGGCCCCACGGGCTCATATAAGTTGGCGCCACTGATAGTAAATCTACGAGTCAACTGCTATAATTGGGTTTTAAGGTATTCCACCAAGGTATGAGATGGCTGACAAATTGTGTTTTATTATGCAAATCGAGTTTTAACTAATTCAGGAATTTCAGCAGTAAAACACGATGAAGTGATTGTCTGCGTTGGTGCCTTCTGGTATTAGATGCGTGTGCAATGTCGAATACAAAAGTGTTCAAAATAAATATACAGGGTTGTTATAATTAAAGTTCGCCTATTTAGAAGACTATACAGCCGGTTCTATAGCTCCAAACGAAGAAAAATTTCACTAGTACGTGGTTAAAGATATGCGCTCTGCAAAAATCGAAAAAAAAAATAGTTTAAATGTTTGTCAATAGGTGGCGCTGCGACAATATTTAAGCCGATATTTGCAGATTTTTGAAAGATTCTGTCTCTAAAGACAGATTTTAGACAATCTCTGATCTGAAAGACAGTATTACACTTTACATTTTCTCAATCTCACAGGACAGTTTAAGCAATGCTGTAGAAAACACAATTCTGAGAATGGAAAGAGTTATTGAAAACGGTGGAGGATTCATTAAGCATACGTATTGTTACTCTTCGTTATTTCCTCGCTGCCGAGCGACATGTTTTATTTTTGTTACATGTTTTATTTGTGATTACATCACATGAAATAATATTCATTTTTCTGCATTGTTTAGAGTCATAAGTCAGGCTCTAGAGTTGTCCGATTAAGGGAATCTTAATTATAACAATTTGGTGTTCTTCGAAGTTTGTTGAAACTTTTAAATTTGTGTGCTTCGTTTGGATTGACTGAAATTGATATAATGAATCTGCAAATATCGCCTTAAATATTGGCACAGCGCCACCTATTAAAAAAAATTGACTAATTTTTTTTTCGATTTTCGAAGAGCGCATCTCTTCAACTACGTACTAGTGATTTTTTTTTCGTTTAGAGCCATAGAACCGGCTTTACAGCCTTCTGAATAGGCGAACTTTAATTATAACAACCCTGTATACAGGGTGAGTCATAAATATCGAAACAATAGGCTATCTCCTCAAATATTGCCCCTAGACCCATACTTCCAATTGCAAAAATTCATAAAAAAAGGTGAAATTTCTGATAAGATAAGTTGCAACTCCATGGGAAGGGTCTATTTGAAAAAATACGAAAATTAAATTTTTATACGGCCCCCATAGAGCAAAACTCCCAATTAGGAAATTATTCCTTATCCATTCTTAAATTGAACAAAACAAATTTCATCTCCGTATCTAAAAATCACACAGAAATATTAAATCCCAAAATCCTCAAAAATTCCTGACTTACACCACTTTTCCCTGCCTCTAAATTGTGATTTCTTGACTCAATTTCAACGCTTGTTAGGGAACATTCACAAATTGCAATTTTATAAAAATCGGTTTAAGATAGCGCTTTTTCTTTGGACGTAAAATAGCAGCGTATAGTTTTTACGCTAAACTGCTGTACCAGACTTCTGCCCGGGTCAAAATATCTAGGTCAGGTCCCAAACCGACCCATAGGGAGAAAAGTTCGGCGTGGCCTGAAAAAATGTCAACATCATAACCTAAACCGGTCTCGAAAATAGTTTAAATCATAGCCCGGTTCAGTCGCAAATTTCTACATAGTTTTTTAATTCGGCGTGGGAAAAAATGTTTCATATGGAGAAGTTCTGACCAAAAAATTCTTTTATAACTTTTCGTTTTTTATATTTATACTTTTTATTATTAAAGAAGCGCCAAAGGCTGTACTATATTTATTTTATCAATGAATCTCTATTTATATGTAAATGTTTTACTTATATTTTAATATCGTTAATCCATATCCCATGCATTGGAGACTCTGAAAAATGTTATACACTAAAACTTTTTAAGACGGAATCACATAGGAAAAAAAAAAATATGTTATAGACAGATGCTCTCCCTAGAAGATGTAATTGGAGCTTATTTTCTTTTCAGGTACAATTGCATTTATTTTGCATGGATCAACATATTTTCCGTTTAAGACAGAATTCCGTCATAGGCAGATTTTTTTTCACTGGTTTTATTGTATGTAATTTTTTTAACCTTTGAATGATCTATTTTTAAAAAATGAATTTTAAAGTTTCTTTTTCTTTCTTTTTTTTTTTTTTTTTTTTTTTTTTGTAAAATAAAAATTGTAAAATCTATATGTTTTTCGTAAAAAAATCGATTGAGCCGAATTTTATTTATTTTATGCACGTATTAAGTCAGTCAGAGACAGTGATTTTAATGCGGGTTTTGTCGAGACCGGGTTTGAAAATTTCATCCAGAGTGCACCTAAATTGAAGGAAGTAGTCCCCTCCTTTATGAAAAGTACGCTAGACCCGGCCTGGCGGGTCTTCAGAAAAAAGTAACATCTCGGTCCTGGCCCTGCCTGTGCCCAGAATACTAATTTTTTAACATCCTCTGGAGGACGATAAAAAGCCTGAAATTATCAGAGGTAAATTTAAAAAGAAAAAAAAAAAAGACTTAATCTGCATCTTAGAAAAAGCATTTTTTTAAATAACTGACGGACATTTAAACAATATACTTCGTTTTCCTGCATAATGAATTTTTTATCCTCTATTTCTTGTCTTTAAATTATTAAATGTTAAGAATTTTTAAAAGGAAAAAAGAACTTGAAACACGTCATTTTTAATTTTTTTACATTAGTTTTGTTTCGGCAAATTTGAAAAAATTTTTACTTTTGAAAAAATGTTTGCTTTTGAAAATATGATTTTTTTAAAAGTTATATTATTTTTTTCAATAAACATTTTTAATAGTTTTAAAATTAATAAAAAAAAACCCTTGGAACAAAACTAAAATCAGACTTACATCTTTAATTAAATGGAAAGAAATTGAAATCCGATAAATAATGTTACGAGTTATAACGGTTTTTGATTGTCCCATTTAAACCAGTACTAGCCACATGAAACTTTTATAAATTGTATGAGAAATTTTAGAATGTGATTTTCTTAGCAAATTATAAGGCTAACCATCACAAAAAAGGAAAAAAAAAATAAAAATTCTAACTCAAGAAATAGATTTCTTACGCGTTTTCTAGAACTATTAAAGTAACATTGTTTTTTGAATTGCGCGCATTTCAATGTGTGCCTAATCCCTTAAAACCTGATGAATTTTTTAAACGGCTATAACTTTGTGAATTTTGGAGATATGAAGATGCAACTTTTTGTGTCTTATTCAGGACTGAATAAGGAAAGTTCTCCTAATTGGAATTTTTGTCCTACGAGCGCCGTATAAAGTTTAATTTTCGTAACTTTTCAACTAGACCCCCCCCCCCCATGTAGTCGCAATTTATCTTATCAAAAATTTTACATTTTTTAAATGAATTTTTGCAATTGGAAGTATGGGTCTAAGGGCAATATTTAAGGAGATAGCCTATTGTTTCGGTATTTATGACTCACCCTGTATATATATATAATAAATGATTTTTCGCTTGATTATAAATTAACTACTTCCAAATTCTTATAATATTAAACTTTTTCTCTTTCTTTTTATAATATCCTAATATATTTATTTTAATTTATCTCATTATCACATCATATCATAATTTATCTAATTAATAAAAGAGCTTAAAATGTATTATCAAAATCAGACTGCATCCTATTTATTTTATTGCAGCTTAAAGATATAAAACGGGATCTACAAATAAATATTATTTTCAAGATAGACTAATAAGGCGATTGCTATTATAAAGATTTTTTCTTTGTCTCATTAATAAAAGAGAGTAAAAAGCATTATTAAAATCAGACTGCATGATATTTATTTTATTGCGCTTAAAAATATAAAATAGCATTCACAAATAAGTAGCATTTTCAAAATAGACAGATAAGGGAATTGTTATTATAAGGAAATTTTCTTTATTTCATTAATAAAAGAGCGTAAAAAGCATTATTAAAATCAGACTGCATGATATTTAGTTTATTGCAATTTAAAAATGTAAAATAGTATTCGCAAATAAGTAGCATTTTCAAGATAGACTCATAAGGAAATTGTTAATATAATGAAATTTTCTTTCATTAATAAAAGAGCATACAAAGTATTTTTTAAAACAGACTTCATGATATTTATTTTATTGCAGTTTAAAAATATAAAGTAGCATTCAAAAATAAGTAGCATTTTCAAAGTAAAGAGATAAGGGAATTGTTATTATAAGGAAATTTTCTTTATTTCATTAATAAAAGAGCGTAAAAAGTATTAAAATCAGACTGCGTGATATCTATTTTATTGCAGCTTAAAAATATAAAATAGCATCATAAATAAGTAGCACTTTCAAGATAGACTGATAAGGCGATCATTATTATTCTACGCTTTAAATGTAATATATGTTTAAAAAATGATTAGGTTTAATCAAAGTTCACTTTTCAATTTTAAATTTTATATAAAACATAGAACACTTTCGTTATAAAAGTTTGTAAAAATATTTGCGCTGTCTATCTCAGTTTAATTTTTCTAGTTTTTCAGACGAAAAAACATTACATTTTTTTATATTTAGGGTTAACCATTTTTGTTCTATTTGTGATTCTCTTATGGAAGATCTAATGCTTCGGTATACATACCTTTTTATCTTTCGAAATTTTCAAAACATAGAATAAAGAAAGTTTTCTTTCGCTTGTCTTTTACTATACTCGTAACAGCAAATCTAGAAATATGTTACAGAAAATAAGTTAAATATTTGCTTTTCTTACCGAAAGAAATAACTTTAAAATAGAAAAGCAATTGAAGGTATTATTCTCGTAAAAGTTTCGAGATATTAGAAAATTTTCCTTGTTTTTTGATATAATGGAGGATAGATTTCTTTTTTAAATATTATTTTTTGGGAAAAAAAAAAATAGAAAGCTTTACTGATAAGACCTAAAATGCACTGAAAGATTTTCAAATATGTTTTCCTTTAAAGAACGGTGGCAGCTAATTAATTTATTTTTAAGAAAACAAATTTGCAGAGTCATGAATTTTTACTTTTTACAACCAACATTGACGTCACACATGAAAAATCCTGATAACAATAGTTTCAAGATAATACAATCTTCTTTTCCACCAACTAATAATTATAATAAATAAATAAATAAATAAAATGTATATTTTAGTATACCTTCCATATACATCTTGTCGTCTTTAACACTTTAAAGATTAGGCAACCGTTATTCTCTAAATTAACTTGTTAAATAGCAGAATCAAAGACTTTAATTACTCAGTTTTTAAACGACTTGATTAATCCTTTCATGAAATAACTTGGTATTTAATTAAATTACGGATTCCACGCTTTAACTGTAACATATGTGTAAAAAAAAATTGCGAAGTCATGAATTTTTGATTTGCAACCAATTGACTTCAAAATTTCGAGATATCAGAAATTTCCTTTGTTTTTTGATATAATGGATGATGGATTTCTTTTTCAAATATTGTTTTTTTGGAAAAAAAAAAAAAAAAAAAAAAAAAAAAAAAACATAGAAGGCTTTAACGATAAGACCTAAAATGCACTGAAAAGATTTTAAAATATGTTTTTCCATTAAACAGCGTTGGCAGGTAATTAACTTTTTTTTTTTAAGAAAATAAATTTGCGAAGTCATGAATCTTTAGATTAACAACCAAAATTGACGTCAAGCATGACAAATCCTGACAATAGTAGTTTCAAGAGACTACAATCCTATTTTCAGCCAATAATAATTATAATAATTAATAAATAAATAAAATGCATATTTTAGTCTATTTTACGTATACATCTTGTCGACTTTAACAGTTTAATGATAAGGCAATCGCTATTCTCTAAATTAACTAGTTAAATAATAGAATCAAAGAATTTTACTCAGTTTTTAAACGACTTGATTACTTCTTTCATGAAATAAGTTGGTATTTAATTAAATTACATATTCCACACTTTAACTGTAACGTATGTATAAAAAAATTAGGTTTAATCAAGGTTCGCATTGCAATTTCAAATTTTGTTTAAAAAATAGAACACTTATGTGATATAAACTTTTTAAAAATATTTCCGCTATCTATCTGAGTTTAGTATCTCTAATTTTTCAGACGATAAAACATAACTTTTTTTTTATATTTAGGGTTAATCATTTTTATTCTATTTGTGATTCTCTTATGGAATATCGAAAACTTCGGTATACATACCTTTTTATCTCTCGAAAATTTCAAAATATAAAATAAAGAAAGTTTTCTTCCACTTGTCTTTTACTATACTCGTAGCAGCAAATATAGAAAAATTATGTCACAGAAAATAAGTTAAATATTTGCTTTTCTTACCGAAAGAAATAACTGGAAATAGAAAACCAATTGAAGGTATCATTCTCGTAAAAGTTTCGAGATATCAGAAAATTTCCCTTGTTTTTTGATATAACGGATGCGGGATTTCTTTCTAAAATATTGTTTTTTGGAAACAAAAAAAGGTTTTAAAAATAAAACCTAAAATGTGCTAAAAGATTTTAAAGTATGTTTTTTCATTAAATAGTAAGTAAACAGTGGCAACTAATTAATTTATTTTTAAGATACGTTTGCGAAATCATGAATTTTTATATTTACAACCAAAGTTGACTATAAACATCAACTAGTTGGACGCACCTATCCCAAAGCTTTTAACTATTTCATACATGCTAGTAATTCAAAACCTGCTATAATAGTGCCACAACTAAATGTCAATCTGTACTCATCAAGAGGATTATAAAGCTATGAAATCCCTTCATTAGCTCTTGATATATAATTATCACTAAAATTGTGTAAATCTGAAAAATCCATCCTAGCAATGCCAGCTGTTGGATGCTTTACACCAAATCCTAATCAACAACAACTTATGTCAACATCTGACTCTATGTAAAGTTTCATGAGAATTTGTGCATTAGTGTTTTAGATCTATTGCGGAAATCGTAAAAAGTTTTGCATACAGCAGCGCCATCTGTTTGATTATTTACAACAAAAATTAATCAGCATTAATTTCTATCAGAGACTAAATGAATCTGAAGTTTGAAGAAAATTTATGCATTAGTTCTAAGATAGAACTATTGCTGCGAAACCTGTTAGGAAATTAACACCAAAAATTAATCAGCATCAATTTATATTAGGAATTAACTGAAACTGAAGTTTGATGAAAAAATGTGCATTAACACTTCAGACTGCAGAAATTGGAAAAAATGCAGTATGGAAGCGCCAGCTGTTGGGCAATTTACGCTAAAAATTAACCAGCAACAGCTCATGTTAACGTCTAACTCAATCTGAAGTTCTTGCTGTGTATGGACGTTGGGGCAAGTTTCGGCCCGTGCAGACCTCTGATTATGAATAATTTGAAGGATATATAGTAAATTGATACCTTTTGTTTTATGCCACTATGAATTGGCTTTTTTTTTATCACAGTTTTATGTGATATATATATATATATATATATATATATATATATATATATATATATATATATACAGGGTGATTCTAAATTTTTTTTACAATAAAAGAGGGTTGATAGTACACATCAAGACAAATATTGTTAAATAGGAGACCAAGGGTCCAAAATGTTTTCCAAAGGAGATATCCGCCATTAAAGTTTAGGGACCAAAATTTCAAATAAACATAAAAAACGGAAAAATCAGTCGATTGATTTGCGATTTTCACTAAAATTATTCTTTATGCCGGCATTTTCTTGAAATTAAATTATAAAGAAATTCCAAAAAATTTCGATAGAGGTCGCTTTAGACTTTGGAGTAACGAACAACTATTTTTTGCATCTTATTAAATGCTTTCGTAAACTTAGATTTAAACTTAAATTTTGAGCTCAAAATCTGAATAGTGGGGAGTGCTTAAGTACCTCAAACTGAGCTGTGTTCAGAGGGTTCAAATTTCAAATGATTATTAAAAACGAAAAAATTGGTCGATTGATTTGCGGTTTTCACTAAAACTATTCTTTATGTAAGTATTTTTATGAAAATAAATTATAAAGATAAATTTCAAAAAATGCCGATAGAGGGCGCTTCAGATTTTGGAGTAACGAACAACTCTTTTTTGGCGTTATTTTTTGCATCTTATTAAATGCTTTCGTAAGCTTAGACATAAACTTTAATTTTGAGCTCAAAATCTGAATAGTTGGGAGTGGTTAAGTAGACAAACTGAACTGTGTTCAGACGGTTCAAATTTCGAATGATTATAAAAAACGGAAAAATTGGTCAATTGATTTGCGGTTTTCACTAAAACTATTCTTTATGTTGATATTTCCTTCAAAATAAATTATAAAGATAAATTTCAAAAAATATCGATAGAGGGCGCTTTAGACTTTGGTGTAACGAACAACTATTTTTTGCCGTTATTTTTTGAAACTCATTAAATGTTTTCGGAAGCTTAGACTTAAATTTTGTGCTCAAAATCTGAATTGTAGGGAGTGGTTAAGTGGCACAAACTGAACTGTGTTTAAGGGGGCGGGGGGGGGGAGGTTCTACTTTAAAATAATTATAGAAAATGAAAAAATTGGTCGATTCCTTTGCGGTTTAAACTAAAACTATTCTGTAAACCAGTATCTTCTTGGAAATAAATTTTAAAGATAAATTTCAGAAAATTCCGTTAGATGGCGCCTTAAACTTCAGAGTAACCAACAATTAAGTTTAACCATTATTTTTTTGTTCTAATTAAATGCAAAAGCTTATTAAATGTTTTCGGATTCTTAGATTTAAACTTAAATTTTGAGCTCAGAATCTGAATCGTTGAGAGGGGTTAAGAAGCGCAAACTGAAGTGTTATCAGGAGTTGAAATATAACCCTCCCCCCTCCTCGAACACAATTCAATTTTTCGCTACTCAAACACTCCCAACGATTCAGAATTTGAGACCAAAAATTAAATCTATGTATTTGAAAGCATTTAATGAGATTAAAAAAATTAACTGCTGAAAATAGTTGCACACTACTCCAAAGTTTAAGGCGCCCTCTATCGGCATTTTGTGAAATTTATATTTAAAATTTATTTTCAAGAAAATGCTGATTTAAAAATTAGTTTAAGCGAAAACCTCAAGCGAATCCAAAGCTTTTTATAATCATTTGAAATTTGAACCCTCTGAACACAGTTCAGTTTGTCTACTTAACCACTCCCAACTATTCAGATTTTGAGCTCAAAATTAAAGTTTATGTCTAAGCTTACGAAAGCATTTAATAAGATGCAAAAAATAACGCCAAAAAAGAGTTGTTCGTTACTCCAAAGTCTGAAGCGCCCTCTATCGGCATTTTTTGAAATTTATCTTTATAATTTATTTTCATAAAAATACTTACATAAAGAATAGTTTTAGTGAAAACCGCAAATCAATCGACCAATTTTTTCGTTTTTAATAATCATTTGAAATTTGAACCCTCCGAGCACAGCTCAGTTTGAGGTACTTAAGCACTCCCCACTATTCAGATTTTGAGCTCAAAATTTAAGTTTAAATCTAAGTTTACGAAAGCATTTAATAAGATGCAAAAAATACCGACAAAAAATAGTTGTTCGTTACTCCAAAGTCTAAAGCGCCCTCTATCGGCATTTTTTGAAACTTATTTTTATAATTTAATTCCAAGAAAATGCCAACATAAAGAATAATTTTAGTGAAAACCGCAAATCAATCGACCGATTTTTCCGTTTTTTATGTTTATTTGAAATTTTGCTCCCTAAACTTCAATGGCGGTTATCACCTTTGGAAAACGTTTTGGACCCTTGGTCTCTTATTTAATATTGTTTGTCTTGATGTGTACTATCACCCCTCTTGTATTGTAAAAAAAAAATTAGAATCACCCTGTATATACATATACATATATATATATATATATATGCCATTATGTATGTAATTTATAGGCCTTATACGTCATAAATATACTTTATACGCAGCTTATACACATGTCATAAGTATATACGGCACATACGTCTTATACATTCGTCAAATGTATGTACATCACGCAAGCGTCATACATGGTTTCAAATTGGCCATTACGTCCTGAAATATTACATGACACATCATTATAATGACATATATGCGTTCTAGACCAGGAGGCGGTCGCACATACAATCACCTCACCGATTTAACGGCTGAAATTCGAGAATTAGTTTTAAAACTTGATTTGCTTATCAATCGCAATCAGTCTGCCAAGTCACATCTTGAAGGAAAACACCTGAAAACCCGATTTTAGCGGTCACCTCGTAGTGTTTTCCTGCTTTCAGCCCTCCATGTTTTCAGACTTTAGGTGCAGGAAAGCAAAATGATAAACCTACAAGTCAACCGGACGTTTTCTACTAAGCTATGATTTGGCAGACCGATTGCGTTTTAATATGCGAATCGAGTTTTAACTAATTCTGGAAATTCAGTCGTGAACTCGATGAGGTGATTGCCTATGCTACCGACTCCCGGGCTATTATAATTTACCAATTAATCTTGATCGATGGTTAATTCATTCTTGTGGCACGCTATAACAGAAAAGCACCGTTTTTATGTCGCACATAAACTATAATATTTTTCCCATAAAATTCGCCAAGTTATAATGTTGGTAAATATTGTTTGTAAATTTTTACACATAAAAAGAGTTTGCTTATTTATATAATCCATCAAAATACTTTTAATGTCGGAATAGCCACAGTATTTGTTCCTTCATGCACGTTTTTATTACGGAAGATAAAGTGACATGCTCCGCAATATTTCTTTCGTACTTTTAAAGCATATCTTTATGTTTCATGTATTACATATTTTTTTGATTTATTCACGAGAGCATTTTGTACTTTCTCCTGTTATCCTTGTGACTTCTCATTCTGGAGCTATGTGGACCTTATATTTTTCTCCACTTTTACATGTTTGTTTATGAAGCTTCAAAATGTTTGTACCTGTTTTCCTTCGAAAAACAAATTCAAAAATATAAGAGTAAAAATACTTTTATGTTTCACAGTTTATCCAAATCAAATGAAGATACATAAAAGGATGTTTTGTAATTCTAAAAAATTCATGCATCTTACAACGTTAAAAAAATAAATTTGAAATTCACAGATATTAGCAAAGGAAAAACAAGGGGAGATGATGAACAACTTGATCGTCCAATGAAATTAGAGGAAGCGACCAATGAAATTCATTCATACGAGACCTTGAAAACAACGACTGTCCGATAAGGAAAAGCAGTCATTTTAGAGAGATTATGTTTCGTTTTCCAACTGGAAAGTGGAAAGAAGGCTAAAATAAAAATTTAGGTAAAATTTAAACAATAAAAAGAATAATAATAATTTTTAAAGGAATGTGGATAAATTAATGTTGCACCATATTTGCTGAAAATAACGAAATGGACGGAACTAGAAAGAAACAAAGAGATAGCAAATTTATTTTCAATTTTTACAAAACTGACATTTTGTAGCACAAAAATGAAAAACACAATGCAGGAATACTGGCTGTTTTGTACAATTTTTATCGTGCTACTGAAGTGCAACTGTACTGATACCAACAACTTTTTGAGCAAGAAATTAACCGAACCATATTCTAACCATTCATTGAGCAAAAAAAAATTTTCTCTAATAAATTATTTAATCTAACCATATCATAATATTTCATTACCATAAGAAAATCATAATAAAAAATTAGCTAAATTAATCAAAATTTGCAAGAATTATAACTGCATCGATAAAATTACAATCTATCGTATAAAAAATACAAAGACACAGTAGAATCTACTATATAACTTAAGAATCACATAAGAAAGCCCTATGGTGTTATACAGAGTGTCCAATTTCAACTATGGCCAATGGCTAATTTCTAAACAATTAGTCATAGGCACATAGTTCAAATTGCAAAAATGCTTTAAAAAGGGTAACGAATTGCTTTAAGCGATTTAGGTCAAAAATATATTTTATTAAAAAAATACGAAAATTACATTTTTATAAGGTCCCCCGGTCCTATAAGTGATATTTAGTAAATTTTTACCTCTGCTCTAACAAGCAAGACAAAAAAAAGTCCTATTCCACTGCGATTAAAACTCACAGAGTAATAGCTGTTTAAAGCTGAAGCATCTTTTTTTTTGCTGCAAAATAGGGGTCAGTCACAAATTTACTGGAAATAAAAATAAATGTCAGATGTAAAATTTAACATTAAAATTGAAAGTAAAACAAATATTTAAAATATTATTTTTAAATACATGTTGATGCTTACATATTAAAGCAAAATATACAACTTGTACTAAAAGTATAAATAACAAAATGACAGAAATTTTCTTAAATTAAATTATGAAAAACAACAGTCACAATTCGTTACAAAATGATACATATTTAAAATTCTATTAGAATACTTAACCTAACGAAATTTAGTGTAATCCTATAAAATAAATAAATGGCACGCACTAAAATAGTACTGATATTACATTGTCATTGGATATAAATAAATATGCAAATTGAACCTCTGTCGAATATGTGGAAGTGAATTAAAATTTGAATAGAAATTTTGAACTAGAAAAACATGCATACGAACAGTTTAAGTAAAATACAAGCTTATCAAAATAACACACCTTTTTAAAATAAAATCAAGAAAAGAAGCAGTTTCATTTCCTTACAAAATAAAACATATGTAAAAATACAGTTGAGGATGTGAATTTCAAAACTCGCCTTATCGGTTTTGTTTTCTTTATCAGTCTATACTTATCTGCATTAATGTAACACTACAGTCTCCAAATTTATAATGAAAACCAATGGACGCATTTAAAGGTTTTTCGCGATTCCCCAATCTCGACATTTTCTCGATAAACAGAATTTTGAAACTAACACCTTACATTATTTTAACCAATCTAGAAGTTAATTAAAATTAATACTACCGAAAAAATTATACAGAAGCAACACTTTCAATTAAATCGGTTCAAAAACCTTCTTTACATCATTTAAAAGATTTCTGTAATTGGAATTATATGTCTGTAACAAATGGTTTAGGAAGTAGCCATTGGGCCGTTCTGGAAATGGAAGCCTTTTATATTACTTTAAGCACTTAGTGTACGTTCCCTTAAAGTCCCTTGTTCATATAGACCGAGCGGATTTTTAAAAAAATATATAGATACTAGCGGACCCGACAGACGTTGTCCTGTCACCGACAGACGTTGCCCTTCCTGCCACCGACACCAGAAAATCAAATAAATGTACTTAAATATAGTGAGATGCACGACAAACACTACGCTCTTAATTTAATTTCTTATTACAATTATGTAAGGAAATTATTTTTCACTCTTCAGTATTTTTTGAAGTCGGTTTAATTTTTGATAGAAAAGTTTATTTTTCTCTTTTTTTAAAAAAGTTAACGGTTTTCTGAAGTCAGTTAATCAAAATTATAATACAGGCTATATTACTGTAAAGCATACACTTTTGACAGGAGCGGGGTTCGAACACGCGATCTCTTTCTTCGAGAAGTTGAGCTTAAATCTGGGGCCTTTGACCGCTCGGACATTCCGTCCGCACTCTATTTATCGAAATTATTCAATACTTTTAATTAACAAAAAATCACTAACTATTAGGTTTTGCCTAATTACTAAAAAAGTACTGAATCAATTTCGACGAAATGGGAATCTAAACCATTCCGGAATCTACTGGAACGCACGCACAAAATTTCATTAAAATCGGTCCAGTCGTTTAGGAGGAGTTCAGTAACATACACACGCATAGAAGATTTTTATATATAAAGACGAACATTGAAAATTTCAGGTTTTTGCGCCAAAGACATCGCCAAATTAGGAAAATGTGAATTGTCTCACGAACTACTGGATTTCAGCGAATTTGCTTAGTACCATTCGATTCAGAATGAAAAAATGCACTAAAATATGTTATCAGTTGAAAAATAACTACAAAAGCCGATTTTTAAGAAATTTTTTAAATGTTCGTTCTTTTTTCTACTCATCGTATGGGTGGAATTTTCGAAAATCAATTTTCAGCGGCACTCGATGTTATAAGAAGTATTTTTACCCCAATTTTCAAGATTTTTGGTATGGTAGATTTTTTCGTGCTATGATTAATACGAAATCCTGACTCTCTTTAATATATATAGCACTTTTAATTAGCGAAAAATCACTAACTATTAGTTTTTGCCTAATTATTAAAAAAGTACTGAATCAATTTCGACGAAATGTGAATCTAAACCATTCTCAAATCTACTGGAACGCACACACAAAATTTCATCAAAATCGGTCCAGTCGTTTAGGAGGAGTTCAATTACATACACACGCACAGAAGATTTTTATATATAAAGATGAACATTGAAAATTTCAGGTTTTTGCGCCGAAGACATCGCCAAATTAGGAAAATGTGAATCATCTCACGAACTACTGGATTTAGACAAATTTGCTTAGTACCGTTCAATTCAGCATGAAAAAATTCATTAAAATATGCTATCAGATGAAAAATAACTACAAAAGCCGATTTTTAAGAAATTTTTTAAAAGTTCGTTCTTTTTTCTACTCATCGTAGGGGTGGAATTTTCGAAAATCCATTTTTAGCGGCACTCGATGTTATAAGAAGTATTTTTACCCCAATTTTCAAGATTTTTGGTATGGTAGATTTTTTTGTGCTATGATTAATACGAAATCCTGACTTTCTTTAATATATATAGCACTTTTAATTAGCGAAAAATCACTAACTATCAGTTTTTGCCTAATTACTAAAAAAGTACTGAATCAATTTCGACGAAATGTGAATCTAAACCATTCTCAAATCTACTGGAACGCACACACAAAATTTCATCAAAATCGGTCCAGTCATTTAGGAGGAGTTCAATTACATATACACGCACAGAAGATTTTTATATATAAAGATGAATATTGAAAATTTCAGGTTTTTGCGCCGAAGACATCGCCAAATTAGGAAAATGTGAATTATCTCACGAACTACTGGATTTAGACAAATTTGCTTAGTACCGTTCAATTCAGCATGAAAAAATTCACTAAAATATGCTATCAGATGAAAAATAACTACAAAAGCCGATTTTTAAGAAATTTTTTAAAAGTTCGTTCTTTTTTCTACTCATCGTAGGGGTGGAATTTTCGAAAATCCATTTTTAGCGGCAATCGATGTTATAAGAAGTATTTTTACCCCAATTTTCAAGATTTTTGATATGGTAGATTTTTTTGTGCTATGATTAATACGAAATCCTGACTCTCTTTAATATATATAGCACTTTTAATTAGCGAAAAATCACTAACTATCAGTTTTTGCCTAATTACTAAAAAAGTACTGAATCAATTTCGACAAAATGTAAATCTAAACCATTCTCAAATCTACTGAAACGCACACACAAAATTTCATCAAAATCGGTCCAGTCGTTTAGGAGGAGTTCAATTACATACACACGCACAGAAGATTTTTATATATAAAGATGATTTTTGATGCTGTTTCCAGATATTGTAAAAAATATATTTTAAATGTAAAAATTCGTTTACAGTTATCAATAAAAACATTTAAAAAAAAAGATTTTCACGTATATTTTGTAACTGGAAACCCCCAGTTTATATCCTTGTGCTTATAAAAGATTGTTTTCATTATTATTATTATTATTATTATTTACTATTTTTATACTTCTTTTTGTCTAACATCAGAAATATTTCAAAAAGCAGGCATGCTCGCAGTAATTCATACCAAAATGTAACTTTCCGGTTTTATATCAAAAGTTTTAGCACGTACATGACAAAGTTCAGTTTCGTTTTGCGGTATTTTTTCTCCTTTTTCAACAAATCTGGAGACCATTAAATCCAAACTGCAGCATAGCTATTTAGACTATAATAGAAAAAATACACAAGAGGAAAAATACTGACGGCATACTTTATAGCCGTGGGGCAATAAAAAAAAAGCAGGTAAGTTTAAAATGGCGGGATGCATTAAATAACTTAAATGCATGAAGAAATAAAGACATTCTGTAAAAATGGTAACGCAATTTATGAAAGTAAAGTTTGAGTTTTGTGATTTAAGTTTTATCTGGGGGATTGTGCATATATAACGTTATGATTTTCGGGAAGAGGGAGGGGAAGGGGGTCAGGCTCAAAATATCGTAAAATATGTGCTGGGGGAGAAGGGGTTGTCTTTTGATATCGTTTCATTTTTCATCCAAATAATTTTTATTCTTTTCATTTGTAACTTGGTCTTTATGTATCGAAACGAGATGTAACCCATTGAAATTCGACGAAAGGAAAATTTAAGAAAGAACTTTTTCGTAGATTTATAATAAACCTACAATATTGGTACAGTAAAAATTGCATCTTATATTGGTCAGTCTAATTCTCAAACAAACATTATTTTAAGCTAAAATCAACAAAATACTATTTCTATAAAACTCAGTTGTCCAAATTATTAACATTAAACTTTAATCGCATATGTAATCAGTAAAATATTATAAAGATCAGTTATTATGATGAAGTTATTAATTGAGGCTTTTATGTTTGATGTAAATGCAAATAATAAAAAATATATATATTCCAAATTGACACGATCAAAAAATTTCGAGTGAGATCTAACCCGTCATCATTTTCATCTTCTCAAAATTTACATACGCACTTCTCGTAGCTATATTCTTCGTGTTGAATTTTTTTTTTTTAATTTGATCATGTTAAAATAATTTAACTCAAAACTTGAAGTCACGATTGTCAACATCTTTGCATGTGAACAATCGCACTCTTGTTTATAATAGCTCCATGTTATATCAAAAATCATTTATTTGTATTTTTTTTTTTCTTATTTTTTTTTTTTTTTCAAAATTTGGAAAATATTATTACACACACGGATAAATAAAATTTTTCTTTCAGCTTTCTGATTCGAATTGAGTAAATGAGGCGGAAAATTACTCAAAATAATATTTAAACTGCATTATTGGAAAAGAAAGTGTTGTATCGTTTGTAAAGCAAGTTTCCAATAAACTAAAAAGTCCCCATTTAATTGATGAAATACAAAGAAATAAAACCAAAATTCATCGAATTTTATAACAGACGATTTTCTTGACATGGTATTTTAATTTAATTTTTTTTTTAGAAAATGGCTTATTTATGTTGCTACATTTACAAAATTTGTAATAAAAACTATAGAAAAATTAATATCTAAAGAACATTGAGATGCAGCTTTCAAACAAATTACATTTAAAAGTACATTTTTTTCTCTATATGATGGTGTAAAAACTGAAAATGCGCGATGTATAAAATTTGCAGTAATGAAAATTGCAAAACAAAATTGCATGGGAAAGTGTTGCCATACATACAATGACATATGCGTCACGCACAAATACGTTTGCCTTTATAATATTGATAGTATGTTCTTATTTTTTTTCAGTCTTATGATGTTGAATCATATATTGATGATTAAAATACTCAGAATAAAGTTTGTTCTTAAATTACATTCCGTTAATTTATTTATGGTCTCGTAATTTTTTAAAAATCTATTTACTGTCTAATATAACGTTATTTTTAGCTCATCTAAAAAGCTCATAATAATATTATTTCCTATCACAAATAAATCTTTATTATAGCTAAAGTACTTTCCTTTTGTAATTTAAGTGTGTCTTGCATTTTATTAATCTTCGTATAATGGTTGAGATAAGTTTAACATCTGGTGAATTCCATTTTGTGACAGACATGACTGAGAGAACTTTTTTGTTCATCTTTAAGTACTAAATATTAATTGATAGTTAAAAAATTGCATGGGGTGATGTAAATATAGGCCTTATGCTATAAAAAAACACTAAAATTTTAATTCAAGGAAAAACTTAATTTAATTGAAGGTTAAAACCTGCCGTGACAGACATGACAAAATTTAGACATAGATTTTGACTAGACACATTTTATTATAATTTGCTCTTAATTGGCATGCATACCAAGTCCAGATTTTTTTAGGAAACAAAATAAGACTTGGATATGTGAAGCAGAAAGAAAAATTTTGAAAAATTTGTAAATATAAAAATATTATAAAATATTTATCAGCGTGACAGACATGACAATGTTTTGTGACAGACATGACACGTGTGCAATTTTCTATGAATTTAAGTTTTTTTTTTCTTAAATATTATTTTCTTTACGTTTATCACAACTTGGAGATGACAATATGATATAACATTGGTATATTATGTTAAAAGAATCTCAAAATAAATTATAAAAAATATTTAAAATTTATAAAATTCCTTGGAAGTGACTAGTGTTGGAGTTGAAACATTTGCTAATATTTGGTTCTTCTCATACCGGACAACATGATCTTCAGGTTCAAATTTAAACATGCTTTTAATTTTAGTTGGTACTAAGCATTTTATTTTATGTTATTGCTGTGCCTGTGCGATTTGTGTTATTATTCCATGATAAACCTTATTGTCTTATTGCACATTCACCCATTGGCTATATTGCTTTGTTGCGTTTTCCAAGAGGTAATTTTCAGTGCATGCACCAGTATTGAAATTAAAAAGAATATTATGCCAGGTACACATGATCGGAAACAATGCAACTTTCTTGTTCCTGGCATTGTTTTGATTACTTGCCATGTCAGATCAAGTTTTGCTTTCATTCTTTGTATTTTTTTCTTGTGATTCATGAAGAAATAAATTCCAGGACCAATTTTCCTCGCAGCTTCAGCACACTTACATGATGCTTTAGGATTTATACTTCTAGCTTGAGTAGCATCAAGGAACTGAATCTTTAATACACTATATTGCCATTGATTATGGGACACTTGCGATTTTAGACATTTTACTAAGTATCTAGAAAAATACATGAGGAATCATCTCGAAACTCTTAGTGTATAAATATAATAGTATAAGTCATGCAACTCCGTGAAGATTTTTTCCCGAAACTCCAAAGGGGGCCGTCAACAAATTAAAAAAGAATGAATATCTTTTGAATAACCCTGTCAAAACTAATGTAGCAAAAGAGCTCAAACTCTAGATTGTAATTGAATGCCTTATTGTAATAAGCCTTGTTCATTTTTATGCAAATAGCATGCATACTCGCAGAGCAATTAAGGTTTTTATAAAAATGATCCCAAATTTTTCCAAGTTTTTTCCTTATAATTTTCAGAGTTCTTAATATAAAATATTATTTTTTTCAGAAAATATGACAAACAACATTGCACACAGTACCCTGTAATCAGAATTAAAAAATAATGAAAATTGTATAAAAAATGAGTTAGTTTACTAAATAATTTTTTACTGCGCATGCGTCAACGATATCAAAATTTCATTTGCATATTATGTTAGCTAAATGTATAGAGCAACTTTTGTGAAAGTCACAAAATTATAGCTTGAAAATTCTGACAATAATCGTCAATTGAATAAGTCAAAAATCCGTTATTCTCAAAATGAAGCAAAAACAAGAGGGGTTGTATCCATATATTCATTGATTAGTGTCAATATAGAATACACAATATGGGATGTACTACTGAATTTGGATAAAATCCCTCATTTTTTTGCTTCATTTTGGAAACAACGGATTTTGTCCTTTTTCTATAGACGATTACTTTCAGAATTTTCAAGCTATGATTTTGAGACTTTTACAAAAGTTGCTCTATACATTTATCTAACATAATATGCAAATGAAATTTTGATATCTTTGACGCATGCGCAGTAAAAAATTATATAGTAAACCTACTCATTTTTCATACAATTTTTATTATTTTTTAATTCTGATTACAGGGTACTGTGTGCAATATTCTTTGTCATATTTTCTGAAAAAAATATTATTTTATATTAAGAACTCTGAAAATTATAATGGAAAAACTTGGAAAAATTTGGGACCATTTTTATAAAAACCTTAATTACTCAGCGAGTGTGCATGCTATTTGCATAAAAATGAACACAGTGTATTAAAATAAGGCATTCAATCATAATCTAGAGTTTGAGCGCTTTTGCTACATTAGTTTTGACAGGGTTATTCAAAAGATATTCATTATATTTTAATTTGTTGACGGTCCCCTATGGTGATTCGGTAAAAACTCTTCACGGAGATGTATGACGTATACTATTATATTTATACACTAAGAGTTTCGAGATGATTTCTCATGTATTTTTCTAGATATTTAGTAAAATGTCTAAAATCGCAAGTGTCCCATAATCAATGGCAATATAGTGTAGTCTCATCAATGCATTCTTTTCCATGTGATGTCACTGAAAAATGCCAGACTGTTGGGAATTTGTTTTGTGTTATTGAAAATATATTTTTTTGTTCGAAGTGTAGAGATGATCCATCAGATTAGAATTCAACCTCTTTGACTTTTAACTTTGAATTATTTATCATGATTTTTTTCAATGATCAAATTGGTAAACATTATAACAGCATAATTGTCATAATTACCATAATCAGATATCACTATATATGGCTCTGAAGAAACAGTGACTGAGTCACTATAACAATAATATACAATTGTAATATATATATAGTAGAAAAAATATTCTGCCAATGAGCAGATTTAATCTCGTTCTAATAAATATGCAAATAGTTTTCACTGAAATGAGTTTGTACCAGAAATTTTCTATTTGGCAGATTTTCTTTTAAAAGTAGAAAACTTTAGATTGCGTACGTTTCACATCAAGAAATGCCATAGCCATCAATTCCAAGTTAAATAATAATAAATTTCAAATCACAAGATTAAAGCAAAACTGCTTGAAAAAATAATTGTGACAGATAATATATCTGAAACAAAGAAATTGGTATCAACATAATTATCTGGTAACTATTACATGATTTCTAAATTTAAGCATTTTGTTGAGTTGAGTTGTAAAGAAATATTATTGGCATCAACACTAAGTTAAAAAATTACAAAAATAACTTTCTAGGAAAGAGATTAAGGTAAAGTTGCTTGAAAAACTAATTGTGACAGACATGACTAGCGTGACAGACACGACAAATGTGACAGACATGACAAAATGTCATGTTTTATATTTCACTCAAATTTTAAATTTATCTTTCAATTTTTTTATCTACTGTTCCTTTTGACATATAAAAAGAGAAAATAAAGTGTTAATAATTTTTATCAAGTAGATTTTCTTGAAAATAAAAAAATCGACATTTTCTGTGACAGACATAACATGAAGACTGATATACAGTTTGGGGGCAATAGCAAAATAACTAAAATATTTCAGGTGAAAACTTTGGTGTTTTTAAACATACTGTTAGTCATTTTTTAAAAAGATATATTTGTTTCAAAAATCTATGTGATATTTAAATGCTTCAAGGGACATCAATCTAGAGATAAAAATAGCAGATTTTTGATTTCAAAGTTAGTCTTGATAATAATTAACTATAAAAATTTATTTTTACAATTATCTTATTATATCTTGTTATTTTCATGAAATTTGACTTATTTTCTATCAATCGGAACAAAAAAATACTAATTTAGTTCAAATTTAAAAAATGATGTCCATGTCGCATTTTCATGGAATTCACCATCTGTAACTAAATAAATTAAATAACTAATAAATAAATTACTGGAAATATTTAATGTCTCATTTTCAGTTAAACACTATAAAACACTTTTCAACCATTAGATATCGCCTGATTGACGTCATTTGATGTTTGAATTTTGTTTGTTAGGAAGACTAACGATTTTTTGGGTTGTGTATTGGCATAACTCGTTACGATACATGAGATAAAGATTTGGCTGCTAACTTTCGAAGAGTAAAGTAGAAGATTTCTCTTAGTGTAAGGAGATCACCTCACTAAGTGTCTATTGTCCTTGCATTTAATAAAAATGTTCCATGGATATATTGTTTTACTTCAATCAGCTCCCTTCTTGGCATTTCACAAGACACGCACTGGGAGTATTGTTTTAGATTTTCATAAACGCATCTTTGCTTACAGATTTACGATCAAAGCAAATTTTTCAAAATACAGCAATGAAAATAGCTACATCATAAGTCTGTTACCGTTTTTTAATCTGCATAAATATTTCTTGTATTTGCATTCTAAGAAAATTTATTTCAATATTTAAAAACTATGGACATCTCTCCTAGTGTTAATTTAAATAAGTTCGTTAATCACTTCCTAGTTTTGCCCGTACGTCATACATGCAACGTGTTTTTGCCAATCATGATTTGCCCGTACCAAGTATGGGCATTCATACGCCAATCATAATTTATTATTCTCACCAGTAAAATTTTATCATAAGATTTGCATTATTTATTTTATTTGCATTTATTATAAATTTTGTATTTTTCTGATACAGTTAGATAAAATTTTCTGTTTTGAAAAATCGGTGATAAAATATTAAAAAGTCATGACAAAGTAAAAGACATGAAAAAAAATAGACATTACTTGAAAATTTTTTCAAAAATATTTATCAGTTAAGTGGTTAAGAGACCACTCGGACACGCCCAAAAATACCCGGATGATAATGTAAAATCTATGAGAGCGTTACTTTCAAATATCTTGCTCAATTTTTAATATTTTTACATGATTTTTTTTAATAGAATAGCTGAAAACGATCTACAACCGGGCTAGTTTTTACTTTTTCAATTTTAGTTTCTTTAAAAAAAATACTTTAACTTTCGGAAACGGTTGTAACCGGTTCTAAAATTAACACTATCATAATATTAAAAAAAATACTACCAAAATAAAAAAAAATAAAAACTTGCCCGGTTGTAGATGTCTTTAGTTATCCTATTAAAAAAAATCATGTAAATGTATTAAAATTTAAGCGAGATATTTGAAAATCAGTGTTGAATTTAGAGGGTGGCCCGGGGGGGACATCCCCCCGGAACAATAAAATGTCCCCTCGCGGAAAATTTGAGATTTTGCGTTCTCAATAGTCAAAAAGTACAATCCTCCCCCCCCCCCCGCGGAACTCTGTAATGTAACCCCCCCCCCAGAGCCGCCGAAGTCCCTCCCGGAGAAAAGTGTCTGAATTCAACACTGTTCAAAAATAATGTTCCCTAGACTTAACATTATCACCCAGGTTTTTTTGAGTGAGTCGAGTGGCCTCTTAAACGGAATTTAAAAGCCTTAAAATGTGCAGTTTTCACTTTTAGTTTAGTAATCTTAGATTATTGTTATTATTTTCTTACAAAATTTTACAAGAATATCTTAACCGAAATTGTTTGCGCTCATTGAGATTTTGAGCACATTTTCCTGCTCTCAGAAGAATTTTAAAAAGCAAAACAAAGAGACAAGTCTCTTTATAGAAAACTCCATTTGCATGCTTTTACGAATTTCTTCACGCACGTCTTTGTATGAGGCAAATTTATATTTCCCTTTAAAATGTCACACTACTTTTATTTTTAGTAACACGCTTTAAATGCAAAACCGAGATCTCGCTGGCTAATGAAGTAGCTAAAAGCTTATGTAATTTGTCTAAATACGTAATTTGAAATGCAAACCTATATAATCTTTTAAAAGATTGAATAATATAAATTAAGACAGACTTGAATACATTTTTAAAAAATAAATAAAATTTATGCACAAAAAATTAAAACACTAAAAAACATTTAAAAACACAAAAGTAAACGTTTTGCCAAGCTACACGCAAAACCTCGTCAGTAAAAATAACAATTCATTGCAAAACAAACATTGAAACAAATCAAGACAGTTACAGTTAGTTATTTTTTAGAAAAAGCTAATATTCATTCGGGACAGCACGAGCCTCATTCAGAGTTGGTGATCGTAAGCAAGTGAACCAATCTTCGAGGAGAATTCTGCCTTGGTAATTGCTACAACCTGATTTTAAGATACCGGCCTTCGCAAACTGCGGGATGTGTTTCGTTTAAACGCAATGTTGGTCAATTTTTGAATTCAAATTACCGCTTTTTACAACACTGATATGTTCCCGTAGCATATTCACAGTATCCGCAAAGAAACTCTTCGAGAGGGTTGAATTCTGATAGGGATTGGCTGACGCGTTTTCACGTAACTTGGCGATAATTATACTTGGCGAGCGATAGATGCTTCCGTCGAGGAGTTTGATTTCCTACCGAACCGAATACAAAGTAACTTTTCTCTTGAGGCATTGCATTGGATGGAACGTGTCGTACTGAAAGCTGTACTCTTTAAAAGTTTTTAAACAGAAATTTTTACTTTGTACTCCGCTCCGAAGGAAATGAAACTCGACGGAAGCGTCTATCGCTACGCCAAGTATAATTATCGTCAAGTTACGTGAAAACGCGTCGGCCAAACCCTATCAGAATTCAACCCTCCCGAAGAGTTTCTTTGCGGATACTATGAATATGCGTTCCCGCAGGCGAATTTCTAAAGACCTGCCTGTTTCATCAATGTATACACTATCGCAATATCCTCAGGGAGTGACACAGAAAACACCGGGTAATTTAGACTTATCGTAATGAAATTTATGCTTATTAAAGAAAGAACTAATTTTATTAATTAACATTAACTATATAATCTTGTTTCAAATGCCTACTTCATATAAGCGGACAAATACGAATATTATCCCCACTCAGAGGGTTCCGTACAATAAACATATGTATTATTAGCCCCTTGGGAAGATCAACTGATGTATGTGCCATTTAAAATTCTCAGCATCCTTCATTATTCCCAGCAGTTATTTTTTATCGTAAAATTTACTTTATTTAATTAGAACATTTTCGCGATTCAAGTCAAGAAAATTTTTTCTTTGGAAAAACCGGTAGTTAAAGATTAAAAAATATTCAAAGTGCTCTCGTCGCGAAGGAGTTAACTGTATTATTCAAAGGTAATCGTTGGTAAAAGAATAAGACTTTGCAAAAAGATATCCAAAGTAGGTTTGATTATAGCTGTATATACTAGCAGAGCTATGTTTAAGAAAATTTTAGAACCTTCAATAAATCCTTCGCAAAACTTTTTATCTCTTAACAGGACCCTTCATAAAATATTTTGTCCCAAAACAGGACTCTTCACAAAACATTTTGTCTCAAAACAGGATTCCTCACAAAACATTTTATTCTAAAACAGGACTCTTCACAAAACATTTTATTCCAAAACAGAACCCTTCACAAAACAATTTATTCGAAAAGAGGAACCCTTCATAAAACATTTTATTCCAAAATAGGAACCCTTCACAAAACATTTTGTCCCAAAACATGATTCTTCACAAAGCATTTTATTCCAAAACAGGACCCTCAACAAAACATTTTGTCCCAAAACAAGATTCTTCACAAAACATTTTATTCCAAAACAGGACCCTTCGCAAAACATTTTGTTCCAAAAGAGGGCGCTTCACAAAACATTTTACTCCAAAAGAGGACCCTTCACAACATTATTTGTCTCTTAAATAGAACTTTCACAGAATTTTTTCACCTTCAAATTGAATTCTTCACAAATTTAGTCATTTAAAAATAAAATCTGGTCTGTAAATAAGCAGTTCAACCCACCAAAGAGCATATTACTTAGCTTTTTATACCTGAATGATAGAAACTGTAGACATCGATAATTCAAAATTCACAAAATTATGACTAGAATTTTCAGAAATATAAGAAAAACTTCACAATTTCACAAAAACAAGACCCTGTAAAAAAAGTCTGGACAGATCCATGACAAGAAAAGAATTGAATGGGTCTACCATAAAAGTGCAAATTTTGCTTTTCTGTACATAATAGACTCCCAATTAAATTATTATTCTGATGTTTTTTAATGGCAACCCAAAAACATTTTGGAAGTAAAATTTGAAGTTGAGAATTCGCATAATAAATAATATAATAAATATAAATGTGTCAAAAAAGTTGTAGGTTACAATTTAGGATTTTTTCGAATAATAATTTCATATTTCCTCTTATATATTTTTTATTCAATGCATATATGTTTTGGTTTCTAGAGCTATAACTACACCAAAAGTTTAGGATTATAATTTTCGGAGATATCAATAAAAATATGAAAATGTAGATTAACATTTGAAGCTCTAAATTTTGAATGTTTATAATTCAAAAACTTATCATCCAAATTACTTGAAATTTAGTTTCTAGGCATAGTTTCAAACAAAAATTTAAAATATACTGTCTAAATTTGTTGTGACCATTGAAAAAATTCTATGTTTGGTCTGGTTTTCTCTTATAGATGGCCTCTTAGCAAATTTACTAAATATCATTTAAAAGTAGACTTTTGGTAGCAGTTAACTTTCTTCTGTTATAATTAGTTGCAGAATTAGGAGGAGGTGTTTACATATTTCTTTAACGACTGCTCGATAAATTCAAAGCGAAAACCCTTTTTATGTATCTACAACATTTAAACAAAAACAAAATCCCTAAAAATTAAGCCATATTCCTTAGAATCTCTGTTAATTTGTGTTTTCTCAAGTTCACAAAACAAACTTCATTTTCTATTCTCAAATAAGCATTAGTGTGAACTGAAAAGATTTCAAAAGCTGCGTTAAATTTTATTATTTTTTTTAAATAATTTTTCTCTTCACTTTAATTCCAAAGATAAATATCTTGGGGAATCTAATTCCCTATAGAAATTCCAATCTATTATTCCATTTTGCGAATCTAAACTAAATTTCAAGAATTTTTTCACATGAAAAATTTTCTAACTCAGAATTCCCTTTTATCAGAAATATAGTTAAATTTAAGGAATTTTGCTTTAATTTTAAAACTATACATGTATTAAAACAGCATTTTTTAGATTTAAATTATGGATAGAGTATCTATTAACGTAAGTAATATTTTCTTGAATATTAGTTTTCTGAAAATATATGTATTTTCAGTAACTTCATTCTATTATAATTAGTTAGGGGGGGGGGGGGGGTTAGGAGAGTTAGGAGGGGATTTGTTTTTCAACATCTGTACGATAAACTCAAAACGAAAACCATTTTTATATATCTGCACTATTTAATTGAAAACAAAAGCCGTAAAAATTAAGTCATATTGGAAGAACCTTTCATTAGAACCTTGGTTAAATTGTGCTTTCACAAGTTCACAGAATAAACTATATTTTCTATTATTAAATAAGCATTAGTGTGAACTCAAAAGATTGGTTGAAACCTATTTCAAAAGCTGCGTTAAACTTTATTTTTTATTTTTTTAACTCATTTTCCTTTTCACTTTAATTCTAAAGATAAATATCTTGGGAAATTCTAATTCCCTAGAGAAATTCCAAACTATTATTCCATTTTGCGAATCTAAACTTAATTTCAAGAATTTTTTCACATGAAAAATTTTCAAACTCTGAATTCCATTTTATCAGAAATTAGTTCTCTCTATAAAAATGCTCTTATAGTTTCAAATAACTAAGTTTAAGCAATTTGGCTTCAATTTTTCAACAATTTCTGTTTGCTTTTTTTTTCATTATTTTTTTCAACAATATCTTTTAGATTTAAGTTTTTAATACAGTATCAATTAACTTAAAGGATATTGTTCCGAATATTAGTCTTCTAAAAATATATGATTAAATAAAACAAAAAATTCTGTATTAAAATATTGATGTTGAAATTCATTGATTTTATGCAATTCATTGCAGAATACTTAAAGCAGTGTGGCCCACTTGGGCTCCTGTGGAACTACTATTTCCTTAAAAAAATGCGCTTTGTTAAATGACTAGATTCTGCGATTAAATAAGGTAAATTTTCTGTATCCAAAAATAGTGGTTTTACGCAGACTGCAATTGGATAACTTTGATTTTGCACTCTTAATTCAGTCGGCAAACTTATCCCCTAATATTATAAAATTATCAAAATTTTTTTCTTGTATTCTTTTTTATATATTTTTACATTCTATATTCTATATTTTATTATATTCTATATTATAATATATTTTATTATATTCTTTATTATATTCTATATTTTATATTCTATATATTTCTCTTGTATATTTTTATATTTCCACACCTCAATTATAAATTAATATAATGATTTTAAGGAATTTTTTCCGCTAGACAACCACGAGTGGTAAATCACAAATAATCTTTGTAACTGTTACAACTGTTTACTGATTGAAACCACATTGGATTTTATGACGCTCCTATGAAATCAGCCAAATGGCTGTGAAACTGCAACGATCAGACATTTTAATGGCTAGAAAATAGTAAATAAATTACAACTAAACGTATTACAAAGTGTAAAATTCTTTTAAGCATTTTTTAATTAATATATAAACATTAATAATTTCTAATTATGCTTTGAGAAATCAGTTTAAAAATACTAAAAGAAGATAGTTTAAAAAATGTTTCATATTTTTGCTTTCCAGTTTCAAAATCTTTACTCTTTCCGGCTCACTGTGCGCGGTCTGGAAGACCTAATTTTAATTCCAAACTTGCAAACGGCACCAATAATATTTAAGTAAAAGTTTTCTTTTATAATAAAAGCTTAAATTAAGGAATTTAAGATATCTAAAAATTCTTTTGTGATATCCGGTGTCAATAGATAATTTCTTATTTTACTAACATATTTTGTCTGTGTCGGAAAGGGTTAAAAGGAAATACAGCAAACTGTTTATATAAAGACCCCAGAAGCCAATAGGTATAAGTGACAAAATAAAATAAAAAATTGAACTAACTGCACAGATGACCTGAAAATATGCTTTATTTATTTCAGATAGTGAAATATAAGTGATTTTCTAATTATGTGCTGCGTTCTTGAGATAAACCACCTTTACCGAATAATAATCAACATTGATTAATTATAAATTTAAAGTAAATTGTACTTCACTATTTTGACAGCTATTGAAATAAAAGTTTAAAGACCAAAATGAAACAAGCAGCAGTTTCTATTTCAATCCAATCAATTATCATCGATATTCAAATTTAACTTCTGTTATCTTTAAACTCAATTTACTTCGAATCGAAATTTTGTCATATGTATCCTTTGGCTCCTGAGGTTTTTTAATAAAATCACTTGCTTGCTTATTCTATCAAACGTCTAAAAGGCAATTTTTTGTTAATAATTGAGTTTGGTTCTCAGAACACTTGAATGTATAGTAATCGAATTTTTTTTAGAGAAACATGAGATGAAGTCAAAATATTAGGCGTGATTTAAAAAATAAACATCGAATATAAACTTTAAATTATTCTTATTATTGATTAAAATGGGATACAGACATATAAAGGTATTATTTAATATAACCCTGAGACCTTTCAAACGCACACGCGTTCATTTTCAAAGGGAAAAGATGACTAACTAGAATAAAAAATGTTTAAAAACAAATCAAAATACTACGTAAAGCGCAAACGAAGTCAAGTTCTTTGCTCTACAGATAAGTGAAAAGGTTAGTTCATATTTTCAGGAGGTTTTGAAATACCAAGGATATTATACCAAATCACGAAAATATTAAAGTAAAAGACTTCGTAACAAACAGTTTTACTCCTATGTAAATTCTTAGCTGATTCACAGATTTAATGAAGGTCAATGGTTAGTTTTCATTTTTGCTTTTTCGAAGTTTATCTGGTTTTACCAGTGGCCGAGAGATTCTACCCTCGAAACTGATGAACGGCAGGTGCTGGGTTAAAACACAATCCAGGGCCGTCGGTCTAATCGTTCGGAGTTTTCCGTGGTTTTCTTTGAACCTTGGATTTCCTTGCAAAAAAGTCGGGTTAGGTACCCTTAGAAAGACTGTCACGGAGGGCATCTCCTCCCTTCAGGCCCATATCCCACGTGTTGATAATTGGCCATCATAAACACAACCATGGAAATTTCTCTTAATATTTCCTTTTGATGCAGTTTTGATTTTTCATTACTCTTCAATAAATCTGTGAATCCATTAAAAATTCCTTCACGACGCCAGTTTTTCAATGCAGTGTTTTGACTCTATAAAACATAGAATGTGTATAAAAATGTTTTCTTTTTAAGTATTTTTTACTGTGTCATTTGTGACTACTTTGACATTAACATTGTGATGAAACTGTGACAAAAGCGACGATAATTAAATTGCCAAAAACATGTTTTTTAAAGTAAATCACTCATAGCATGCTTGGTCACAGTGACGTCACAATGATGTCACTGTGAGTCACTTTGGTCACATTACATTTGTGACCAAAATGCCACCACTCAGTGACGTCACATTGTGACTGAGATGTGACATTCTTAAAAATCTTTAGAAAATTACATTTTCAATTATTTACATTTCAATTTTTAATTATTTTTAAAACATGTTATTTACTTTATAAAACATGTTTCTGGCAATTTAAATATCGTCGCTTTTGTTACAGTTTCGTCACAATGTTAATGTCAAAGTAATCACAAATGACACATTTTTCACAAATTTGTCACACCGTGGCTTCACAAAGTGCTCACAAAGTGCTCACAATGTGACGTCACAAACGAACTCTAAAATAGCCATAACGACTTTACATTATAGTCACTGTGACTTCACATCGACGTCACGTGACCTCACATCGACAATCGATGGTCATAAAGTCACTATGGGACTTCACAACGACGTCGCAGTGACGTCACCATGCCTTACGGGATAACATGTTTTGAAGAATATTTGTAATTTTTTAAAAAATTTTAAGAAAGTCACATCTTAGTCACAATGTGACGTCACTGAGTGGTGGCATTTTGGTCACAGATGTGATGTGACCAAAATGACCCAATAAAAAGTTCTTGTAAAAAAATGGTTAAAACATACTAAATAATAACCTATCCTTGAAACATAAATAAAAGAATTAATTTCAAAAAATTTCATGAAAATAAACTATTTAGAAAGAAACACTTTTGATTTCACTCAATAGATTCCAGAAAAAGAAAAAAATGCTAATTGTAGAAGAATATACAAGTATCGTGCTATATAATATTTTAATATTGTCGTACATTAAATTACAGAAACAGTTACCACAAATGAACCACCTAATAAAAAACGAAGTAAAAGCTAAATCGAACTTACCTGTACTTAATGTATTGGATTTTTAAAACTTCGTTCATAAAAATGTTTGCCTAGGAAAAAAATTAAATAAAATTATCAACAGATAAGATAAAACACAAAATATTTCTATAACAGAAATTAAAGCAGTTTATCAAATATAAAAACATATTGAAAAACGAAATTTACATGAAAATTTTTGAATATTTTTCTGAAAATATTTCTAATGCTTCGCGAAAATTATTTTTAACACTTCATGGAAATATTTCTGGCATTTCATGAAAAAAGTTCCAGAATTTCATACAAATATTTTAATATCAAAAATAGTTTTATAGTTTACGAATGAATTTACAAAATTTCATTAATATATTTCTGTAATTTTGTGAGAATATTTTGATAATTTCATGAAATTATTCCTGTAGTTTGTGAATATATTTCTATAATTTCATGAATATATTTCTGTTTGATGAACACTTTTCTATGATTTCATGAAAATATTTCTTTAATTTCATGAAAATTTTTCTATAAAACACTCACACACCGCACAAAAAAAAAAAAAAAAAAAAAAAAAAAAAAGGTTTATTAAATATGATTTTTGTAATTAAGAAAAATGTTAGTTTATAAACGAAAAGTGTTTCATAGAAAAAAATATCTCCAAATTGGAATACAAGTTAAGAATGCTTTTGTGATATCAAGTTACAGAAGGATTTTGTTTTTTTTTAAACGGAATGAAATCAGATTTTTAAAAATAAAATTTCTAACATTTAATATTGTTTGTGTCGTGGGCGCTCTTTAAGCATGTACTGTTAATGAATTATTAGAAATTATAAAAAAAATGACTGCTTTGTAATAAATATCTCGATCAATATTTGATAAACTCAGATATAAAATTAATAAATTGGATAACTAAAAAATCACAAATAAGATGCATTCGTACAATAACAAAGCTTTAAAAAAACTCAGATTTTGTGCAATAGTATACAGCATTTCGGACACAGTAAAATACCCGAAATTTTTTGTGTGTTTTTGTAAATACAATCTAAGGTATCCTGGGGTAATAACGCCACGTTAAGGTTTTACCAATTTTCACGGCTCAGTTTTAGATTGTATTTTTCAAAAAAATATAGGATTTGATACAGTAACTCATTGACTATCTATATAAAAAAAAATAATTTAACAGATATCTATTCATAAAATGTAATGGCGTGATTTCTTGACCAATGCTATTTGGCGTTATTACCCACCTATATGGGTAATAACACCATGCAAACAAAACTATGAAATAAGATGAAATAATTGCATGTAGATTGCCCAATTCTAAAAATACAAACTCTACAAACTTAGAAATTGACAAATTGCATTCTAAGCTATTGAAAATGTTCAATTTTTTGTGAAAGTGTAAGAAAAATAAAGGCGTAGTGTGTGTGTGGGGGGGGGGGGGGGAGAGGCGAGGAGGCAAAAGAATATCAGACCGTAAGCTACTTTTTGCTTAAAAAGGACCGCTTAAATAGAATTATTAAAAACATTGCACAGTTTTAACTGTGTTTATTTTAATCAGTATTTAGGATGTAGCTCGGCAACTGTTGGGAATCAACCGGGGTATTAATGCCAAGGATTGGTGTTACTACCCCGGTATAGTTATTGCGCAGTACATTTCAAATTACAAATTATCTCGAGAAGATATCTAAAATCTTCAACAACATTTTGAAAGTGCATGAAGTGCACTTAGAGGTCTGCACGGGCCGGAATTTCCAGGCCCGGCCCGGCCCGTAGGAAAGTTATTTCGGCCCGGCCCGGCCCGTTGTAAAACTCAAAAGTTCGGCCCGGGCCCGGCCCGTTTAATTTTTTATATTTTAGGCCCGGCCCGGCCCGGCCAGTACAAAAATCAGCGAAAACAGGCCCGGCCCGTTTTGGCCCGTTACAATTTTTACGATTTCTAAAAAATTCAGATTTTTATCATATAACTAAGATTCCTTTAAAGAATACTGCATACATATCTATGGAATGATTTTATAGTATATTTTACAGCAAATAGACATTAACAACATTAATGATTACATAGATTCTTAGGCTTTCAACATTCGAATAAAGATTCATTAAAAAATTAATATGGCTTAGAATAAAAGAAAAAAGAAAGAAAGCTAAAAACATCGTTAATTTTGAAGCTGTTTAATAAAAGAAGATTTATAAATATATTTCTATATCATTTTATTATAGATTTCAAATCCAAATTCATTCTTAAATTCAAAGAAGCTCCTTTCTGATGCATTTCTAAATTCATTTTTTTCCCTCAGAAACGCATAAGATTAGCAGATATCTTTATTCAGAAACTATATAATCGAATGGCGTTATCCATTTTTTGATACAAGCAATTTAAGAATACTGCAAACAAATAAAATACTGTCATAATTAGCGTTTTGAATAGAATTTCCGGAAGCAATAGCAAGGGAAGGGAGAAAAACCTGCAATCATTTGAGAAACTATTATATCTCAACAAGGTTATACAAGTATTTTATTTACCAAAAATGAAAAACGCTATTCGATTCCAAATCCCTTCAATAGTTAGGCTTATCACTTTTATACTTTTACAATTTAAAATTAATCAGAAAATGTGTCAAACTTTCGCATTATTGAGAAATTAATTTAAAAATCATTAAGAAATATATATCCGAAGACTAAGCTAACATAAGTTCTTTATCGCTGTTAATAATTTTACAAATCATGTTTTCTGCCAATAATTAAGTCTAGTACCGGTCCGGCCAGTCTATATGTAGAAAAGTAATGCAAGCGTGATCTCGGACCGGCATATTAAAACGGGTTACACATAATGTAATTCTCCGATGCCGATACACTGTGCATTTTTATAAACGTGCATTTTATATTGACGCTGTCAAACTAGCATGGCCACATTTATACTTGTTCTCGTTAAAACCATTTTCGTTGAAAATAGCTCATATTTTATCGTTTCTGCTGAAATCTTCAGAACGGGCCGGCAGGCCCGAAAATTTTTTTTATCGGCCCGGCCCGTCTGGCCCGTTCAATTTTTTTGCCGGCCCGGCCCGGCCCGTTGAAAGAAAACTATTCTAAATCTGCTGGCCCGGCCCGCGGGCCGGGCCGGGTACGGGCCACGGGCCAGGCCCGGGCCCGTGCAGACCTCTAAGTGCACTACAAATTTATGAAATTAACAAAGTATTTCCGGATAAAAAAAAAAATAGTCTTCCCATCACAAAACGTATCTCGCAAATTTTAGATCAAGCGTTAATTTTAGTTACTTGTAAAAACAATAAGAAATACAAATGGAAAAAATTAACTTGAAGCTGTTTTTTGCGATTTATATGACTCAAAACCCTTCTGCGCGGAGCACATAAGCGTCCTTTACCAGATTATTTCATAATTATGCATAATATTAGCACTTGGCGTTATTACCCCGCCTCGCGTTATTACACCAGACCACCTTACTTTTTATTATACAGAAAGTAACTTGTAATAATCCTCAGCAACATGTATTTATTTCATAAAATGTGAGATAGTTGAATGTATCTAAAATGCCCCCCCAAACAATATTTTTTCCCTATACTATTATATATTGGAATGTTTTTGTGTGGCCCTGTAAATTAATAACAAATATTCTTTCAACCGCAGATTTGTACAGAATATATATTTAAGTATATGCTTCATAGATTTATATCAATTTTATCATGTTTGAAAGAGTGTGACATCATTAAAATGTACTTGAAACTATTTTTTCCCATTAACCGTAATGTAACGGAATAAATTTTGGGTGTCCCTGTAATCAAACTATGCAACTGATTTTTATAAAATTTGAAATGACTCGACAAAATTATGCAAAAATTATATATTTAAAATTTTAATCAATTAGCTTGGTTAGTTTTTGCTGTGTTACATGCGGACAGATGGACGGCCTGAACGACGACTATACTTGCTACAGATTCACACAATTACGAACGCATATATAACGATTCTACAGGAGGGTTTTTCGGTCTTATATATATATATATATATATATTACTGCTACAGCGAAATTTCCATTTAACGCTTTCGGGTCTGGTGTACTATAAATAGTACATGTCTTTTAAATGAGTATTATTTTGGTTTAACAAATACTTTTTTTATAATTTACATGAAGTAACATTAGAATATATCTATGCATTTATTATATGATTTATCTATGTTTAGGCGTTTAGTAATAATACAAATAATAAATAATTCTTTTATTCTCTTTGCCCCGTTTGCGGTTATTTTATTATAAATTTGTATTTCACTTTTTGAATTTAAAAAAATCCGCTAAAATAAATTCATAGACCGACCGCAACTGCAAGATCTTCGTTTAAATTTTGTACATGTACAAAAGTGAAATAAACTTCGTTATACAGATTATGTTTTTCGTAATACAGAGATTAATTTGCATATTAATGGTTTTCATAGTCATGATTCCAATTTTCTTAAGTAGAAAACTTCCTTAAAGGGAAGTTCGATAGTATTTCGTAATCAAGATTTTTGTCATGTTTAATCACATTTCCGCAAATAAATTAGTAAATGAATTTTAACCTTTTATGTGCCAAATTATGAATTCGTAATAATTTCATCCAGTGATAATAGACAAGGTGTATCCCTCGGCTTCTTTATATTACTAGCTTTGCCCGGGCCGTGGCTTCATGTTTAGAAAATGCCACTTTATATTCTAGCAATAAAAGCAAAAATTTGGTCAAACAAAAATCCTAATATATTTCTAAAACAAATGCATCTATGTTATATGATTTGACTAAGTTAATATTAATAATTTTACCACTACCGTATATTCTTCTTTACACTTACATAAACAGCTTATAATTTTACAACTAATATTTTTCATGCTTATTATTATCCGATTCAAGGTGATTGTAACAGCTGAAAGATGTCGTAGGAATATATTTCAATAAATCATATTCCGAATAATCTTCATTCAAAGCAATTTTTTTTTTCGAAAATTTTGAAGAAAGCACAGATTACATTTTTCATTTAACAGAGAAATAATCCTTCGAATACTTAAAACTTATGAATGTTCAGTGAATGTCTTCTCTTATTTGAAATCATTCAGTATACAATTTTGAGAGTTTCAAGTACCGTTTAAGATTTTCCCTATTAACGTGCAAATGTATAACGTAATATCGACCGGACACAATTTTGAATAAAGAACCGTTCTAAGGAAAACAGAAGTAAAATATTTCGTTTCGCTTTAGAAAAGAAGATCGACATATACTGTTTAAACGATTCAAACTCACAGAAAATGGCTGTTAGAAATCTAGACTTGCATATTACGCATAGAGTTTAATATACCAAACATCATGTAAGAATTCAATTAAAATTAAAAACATAAATCAAAATAGAAAATGTATTTCTAGCATTATTACCCACAGATAGTACGTAAGGCATTTTTGAAATCCCTGTAAATAAACTATAAATGCTAGGCTCTCTGTGTTCTTCAGTAAGAATCTTGTAATGCACCCTGCTAATACATTTAAATTTCATAGCGTTTAAATTAGTGTGTTATCATGAAAATATGCTAAAAGCGGTTTTTCACCGCGGAAAAATTATGTAATAGAATGATTGATGCTTCCCCCTTAATAGTCATGCTTTTAAAAGCATGTTTTACTTCAACATTTTAATACATACCAATTTCATTAGCTTTCAAAAAAAAATAAAAAAAAAATAAAATAAAATAATAATAATAATAATAACATAGTTCGATACATAACAATCTATTTCTCTCCACAGAGCATAACGTAATTAAATTCTTATGAACACCTCTATAAACGAGCTATTAATGCTATATATTTCGTTTACAACAAGAAACGTGACGAGGTAAATCTGAATACAACATATACGATTAACGCAGAAATCGAAGTATAAGCACGAAAGTTAAAATGAGTGCCAGATGATAAAGTTCATAAGTACCTGTCAAGCATGGTAGAAAGTGTTAAAGTTTAATAAATCAAGAATGAAAAATTATGTATGAAGCATAGATTAAGAAACACTTTCAACACCAATAAAATATTATTAAGGACATTTTTTAATACAATGAAATGAGATATTTAAATGAGCAACCTAGAACAAAATCCATTATCATCAATTGCTGTCCATATCCGGTACTGCGTGCAACCGGTAAAACCGATATTGTGCGACGAAAAAAAATTTAAAGGGTGTTTTTTAGTGTTTCTTACAGGCGACATCAGGGCTGTAAAGGTTATACTAGGCCACTCATTTAAAAAAAAATTAAAAACAAACACAAAATTTATTTACGTTAACCCTTTCCGGTACACTGCGCCCAGTCTGGGATACATAATTTTAATTCCAAACATGCTAAAGACACCAATAATATTTTAGTAAAATTTTGATTTTACACTGAACACTGTAAAACATTTGTGTTTCGTTACTCCATAAAATTGGTGGCAGCTACGATTCACACTTTATGGAGTAATTTTTCACTTATATAATGGTGTAATTTAAACATATATTACTGGTGTAACTTTGCAATGTTACACCGGTTATATCGGTTAAAGTACTCCACAAAATTGGAGGTAGCAATGCTGCCACCAATTTCATGGCGTAACGTTACACAAATGTTTTACAGTGAAAGTTTAAATTAAGCGATTCTTAATTTTTCACAAAGTTATTTCTAAATTCCCGTGTCAGACGCTATTTTCTCATTTTTTCACAGAATTCGCCCGTGCCGGAAAGGGTTAAACGACGGAATGAAATCTGGTTGACTAGCATACTTAAATGTTAACTTTCCATTTCCAACTTATATTTTTCATGCCTATTTTTATCTGCCACAATTTGATTGTTACAGCTCAATCGCGTTGTAGAAGTAGACATTTTGCATTCTAAATACATATATTTGCAAATATTTTAACGAAATGCAAACTCCATTTCCTTTTTAGTTTAGTCATTATTTTTTTTCTAAACCATCTAAACGTTATGAATATTCAATGACCATCGCTTCTTATTCGAAGTCATCGAGCATGCAATTTACTTTTCGAGTTTCTTGTGACATTAAGATTTTCTTATTAGCATGCAAATGTTCCTCTCGCATCGACCGGACATGACTTTGCATAAAGAACCGTTTAAAGGCAAAACAGAAGCTTTAAAATCTTTCGTTTCGCTTAACAAAAGGGAAGAACTATGCGTATTGTTTCAAGAATATAAACTCAGATTTCAGTAACGTACAAATGTCAGTTGATAAATTGTAAATCAAGAAGTGAATTCTAAAATATTTAATTGTAAGGGACATTTTCAAATTTCGCTTACATATGCTGTCCCATGAGTATAAAGAAGAAACTTCAAACATAAATTAATATTTAAAGTTCGATTTGAGCCATGCTTTAGCTAAAAAAGATTATATTGAGCATTTCTAACATGAAAAATTTAAAAAATCAATAAAAATTTTTGAGATATAAATCTTTAAAATTTTGATTCTAAGCAAAAATGCTTGTCCCATTCCAAGTTTTATGTTTTTAACTTGAGCTTATGTTTTTTTTAACTGAGTTTTTTTTAATTTTAGCTACCTTTTTTAAATAAAAAGGTTTAATTATTTTAAATATGAACTGTTAGTGTTCTACAGGATGTTTCAAAATAACGTGGACAAACTGATATGACAAATCAAGCATACGACAAGGATAAAAAATCACATAGGAACATAGGGCCGCAAACCATTTATTGAGTCACAAATACAGCGTGTTTCGTCCTAATTCAATTTGGGTTGACGGTAATAAATTTCAGAAAACAGAAGTATATTATGATAAAACATTTAACAGACATTCTCACCTTTGTTTTAAGTGTAATAACACCATACAAAAGTGGTAGATGTTTGCATTATACGCACCAGCAATATGCACTTGACACCTCACATTTTGGACTCTCATAATCAGTTTATGCGGTATCATCGATTGCTTGAGCAATACGTTTTTCGAGATCTTTTCGTAATGTTATCACATTTCACACAAAATAAGGTACATATCGTTGCATTTTCATTACAATATTTTTATTTTCTTTGAAATTGTTACTTTCAAACCGGGTGTAGCTGGAATGAAACACCCTGTATTTGTGACTCAAGAAATAGTTTGCAACCCTATGTTCCTATGTGATTTCTGATCCTTGTTGTATGTTTGATTTGTCATATCATTTTGTCCACGTTATTTTGAAACTCCCTGTATATTAATGAAAAAAATTATGACAAAAGATATTTTCTTTAAGAAATTACTAGAAATCTTTTGTCCCTCACTTTTTGTCAAGTCCGTTTCCTTGTGATTATTTTATTCAAAATAGGTTTCGAATGCTACCTAAAGTTAGCAGCAAATATTCGGCGATATTGTTAAACTATTCACGCAACTACTACTTGCCATTTTTTACTCTTCAATTATGAAGCAATGTAATAGTGGCAAGAATAAGCTTTTATCAAGGCTGGTATTTTTTTTTTTTCACTGTCAAGTCTGTTACCGTAAATTTTAATATTAAAATAATGATTTTTGCTCTTTTGTAATTGTTTTGTAATTGTATATTGTTTACTAAATAGTTTAAGAAGGTATTATTTAGGTTAGAAATTATACAAGCTAGATCATTTCTAATAGTTTTATTTGAAATGTCAAGTCCGTTACCATGAAATGAAAGCAATTAAATGTAAGCTGCTAAGTAAGTTTACTAAATAGTTTTAGAAAGTATGTAAATTCTTATCTAAGTTAGAAAATATAAAAGCTAGTTCGCTGTAATAGTTTTTTTTAGTTTTATTTGAAATGTCAAATCCGTTACTTGCCAAGTCCATTACCATGAAATGTAAACGAATGGTGAAAATGGTCCGTAAATAATCCACAGCTGCATAAAAACTATGTAATTTAGTTTAAAAAGTGTTTCATCTACTAAATTTATGGATGTTTTGTTATTTTTTACGAATTAAAAAATATATAACCCGAACGTTTGTCGTAACTCCATTTCGTAAAGTTTAAAAATAACTCAGTTTACAACACAGTCACTTGTTTAAAAATGTTCTTATTTGTAATAAACCAAGAACGCCTATACTGTGCCACTCATTTCTAAACAAGTCCAAAATGTATTTCTAAAAAGCGACTGAAAGAAATCAGGTTGATTAACATCCTTAAATGTTAACTTTCCATAAGTTGACTGAAACATTTTTCTCTGCTGGTACATTAGTTTAATTTTTAGAGCGTCTTCAAAAAACACACCTTATGGCAAATTCCTATAGAGATTTCATTAAGAGATGATTGCATATCTAAAATATTGCTTCAGTAAAATTATGTTCTATTTTGAATTTAACTGCTGTTGGTGTACTCTGTACAATTGTAATAGACCGGGAGGTGGCAGCACAGACAATCAGCTCATCGAGTTTATGGATGAAAACCTAGAATTAGTTAAATCTCGATTTGCATATTAAAAGGAAATCGGTCTGTCAAGTCATATCTTGTTCTATTTTAAAACATTTTTGTAACTGGAACCATAGGTCTATCACTAACGGTTAAGGAATTAGCCATCGACTACTGTTGAGAATAGACACCCTGTATATATATGATTTGAAATTTACTAACACTTTAATAATCATCGGAGAAATGTCTTTAACGACCCACTACTGGAGCGTTTATTTTAAGAACTGACGGCTTATAGTGTCGTAGAGTCAGAGGATCTACACCACTTTTCTATCACTTATATAAAAAAAATTCCCAAATTTAAATTTTGTTTCTATACGAATTAAAAAGGCCAAATTTAGTACACAGTAATAGTGGTAGGAAAATGATGCAGCCCTACATGCGCTACGATGCTCCTAACCTGTAAAAGTACTTTTAATAAAAAACAACTTTCCAGTAATTTAGCCAGTTTGCCCATCAGAGTTTCAAAGCAAAAATCAAAGCAAAAATGGATGAAGACTAAAATTTTAAAGACTTATAAATAAATTCCATATTTAAATTAATAATAATAATAAACACCATTTTTATGATGATCATAACGAGTAATATACTACGTACGCCATGCATTAAACATTAATATTTCCAGACAAATGATAAAAAACCAGTAGCTTATAGATATACAACTTTAACTATTTAAAATGTGCATTTTTATTGGATGGAGTTAATCAGACTGACTTCTGAACGCCTCATATTACGTACGACATGGATTAAACATTAATATTCCTAGACCCATCATAAACAAATTTTAAATGAAATTTTAGTTTTACAATTTTCGGAACTACAAATCTTTAAACTTCTAATCATTAATATTTTTGTCATTGTGTCAACAGAAGTATTCCGTCTTTGGGCATTAAACATGAACCAATCAGAAAACGAATAAAATAAAAAACAGAAGTATTCCATTTTTGGTCACTAAACATGGACCAAAAAGAAAACGAATAAAAAAAAACACGTGCGGCACTCGGGGACTGCCGCAGTAAAGCTATTGCATAGCATTTTTTATCAACTTATGCAATTATAATTATTTATTTATTTTTTATTTATGCAGTTTTTTTTTCTTTGATATTAATTCAAGTTTTTTCTTTTTCTTTGATATTAATTCAAGTTACACTTTTGAGCGTGATGACCGATAAGAAAACAATTTTTTTTCTTTTATTGAATAAATGAGAAGTCTGCCGAAGTCTGCCGAACTGAAACGACATTAGCCGGAGTGTTAGGTATTTTTCTCGTTACGGAATTTCTAGATTCGGTCGTCGCGCTCAAAGCCCGTGATAAAAGCTATGCAATAGCTTAATAAAAAAGTTGCGGAATTCAACCAATGCAAAATATCCATATATACTTCAGATTTCCCAGTTCTCTACCGGGAACAACAACTATTTTCCTGATAGTTTTAAAAAAGCGTATTAATTGAAAAAAAAAGAAAAGAAAGAAAGAATAAAGAAAAAAGAAACAAAATAGAAAGAGAATCAGGACAAATGTGAGGGTTTAGAATCCTTATATTACATTACCGTTATAAACATTTTCATTGTAGTGCGTTTATTGGTCATTAGCAATGATTATAAAAATTTATGCGTTAATTACGCAATAAATCAACATAGATTTGTAAATTAATTGTTTTTGGATTTTTCTCCTTTATATGTGCTACACGATCTTGCTTAATTTTTCGGACTAAAACTTACAGGGTACTTCCGGTTAAACTAGAACCTTGCAATTTGGCACAGTGAAAAGACTGATATGTAAAGGAAAAATCTGAAAATCATTAATTTATAATTCTATGTCGATAAATCATGAGACTTCACATAATCGATATTTCTAAAGCCACATTATAAGAGTTCTGTTTTATCTTTTGAGGTACCAAACTCAAAAATATATTACTTAACATTTCTGAAGATTTTTCTTGTAAAGAGGAAGAATGTACAAATTTTACCATAAATTTGAAACATGTTTTCTAAACATAGGCTCGAGATCTGCATTTATACTGAAAATTTTTAAAATCTTGAGAATTTAAATGTTTTGTATTAAGTAATTAGTCTGAGTTAATAGGTTTGAAACTTTATTTTCTACCGAATTTTCCTTATACATACAGATGCATATACATACTTAATACCAGGAAATACAAAAACTTTTATGCAAAAAAAAAAAAAAAAAAAAACTATTCTCAGGAGTATTGGAAATATGTAAAATTTTATTGTTCTAACTACTATTTTAAAGATTATATCATTATCGCACCATTCTATAACACATCTTAAATAATACCACCATGAAGATTATTAGTGAGGAGATTGCCGTCGGTTGGTTTCGATCCGAGTATCTCGTGATGAGGAGGCGAGAACGTCAGCGTCAAGCAAAAGGCAAAGCCAGTTACTTTCAGCTGGTAACTCGCTTTATACTGATGGAGATGAGATCGTTACAGGATTATCCCCCCAGTGAGAAAGACGTATTGCTTTTGACGTATAGCTTTGACGTCTGACGAGCGATATGCACCCGTGAATGAATACTGCAGTACGCATAGTGTGATGCATGGAGACAAGCTATGTTTTGTAAGATTTGTTTGGTGCTGCCATCTGTTGATTATGAGGTGAGTTGATTGCTGTACAAACAGCAAAGTTGAAAGTTGCGTGTTTGTCCGGGTCACCAATGAGGAGATTGACGCCGGTTAGTTTCGATCTGAGTATCTCATGATCAGGAGGCGAGAACGTTAACGTCAAGCAATAGACCAAGCCAGTTACTTTCAGCTAGTAACTCGTTTTATACTGATCGAGATGAGATCGCTACAGGAGCAATAGAACTTTCCAAATATAATGTGATCTCTGCATTCTGTACCAGAATTTTTATTTAAAACTATATTTAAATTCTTCGAACCAATGGAATATATAGAGCGCCAACAAAATTCCTCTTTCTTTTGTTTAACTTCTATCGGCCGTGATCAGTCGATTTGTCTTTTTGAGTAGATCATTGGTACAGTGTTTAGGGGTCGCAGCGTCCCTAAAATTTTCGCCCTTTTCTACCAGTGTTTTAAATCAAAAATATTCGTGTCAGATTCCTTTAACATCTACAATGAAATTCTGCAATAAATATTGTCGTTTTAAAATTGTGGTAGGAAAGTGTGAAAATTTTAGGGACGCTGCGACCGCTGTGTGTTGTTGAATTGTAAAGGAATTTGTGCGCAAAATTCTATGTTTTGCGTAGTTTGAAGCAAATAGAGAGTAAGAGAGGAATAGAGAAGTGTCCCAGAGCCACACACTTTCTATTTTTTTACGTAAATCAATTTCAAAATAATATTAACTCAAATTATGCATTAAATAATAATAATAATTTCGAAAAAATGACTAAAATAGAAAGAAAATCTATAATAAAGAAAAAATCAGATCGGATTTGACGACCAACTTTAATAGTGAATGATATTACGAATCGAATTTAACTTTTAAAACTTATTATTCACTGATTCATGCATTTTGATTATTTAAGGTATCCGCCTACGTTTAAAACGTTGATTTTAATGAAAACTCGCAATTTTGTTTAATTTGATTTTCTTAACAAATGAACATTTCTGTTTCTAAATCTGTTTTTATTTTTTATAGACACCTATTAGAAATGAAATTAGAGCTCTTAAAAAATGAAGACGACATTAATTTAAACCGAAGTTGAAAACTTTAAATGTGTTTTCTGAAAAATTAGATTTTCATCGGAAAAATTAAACGACTATTGCTCTAACTCAAACTTTTATCACCTTATAACCACGAAATTTTTTGTGTAGCTTTTAGACAATATCTAGAGTGAAGTGAATAAAATAATTAGCTCTAAATAACTTATTTGTTGATATATAGCTATTTTTACAAAGCATTACAACTATAATTATTGAATATTTTTTATATAAATGTATATAAAATACTGTATGTCTTTTAGATTCCCGTATATTAATTAGTTTTTAGTTCATTGGACTCAAGAGTGTCTAATATATAGTCGATTCTCGTTAATTCGAAATCGGATAATTTGAATCTTCGCTTAATTCGAACTAAACATGAAGTCCCGAAATTTTCAATGGCAGAATAACGTTAACAATTTTCATTAATTCGAACTCATTCACTCTTGACTTCGTTTAATTCGAACTAACGAGAATTACGATTTTTCATTTTTCTTTTCTTTCTCACGGATTTTAGATCATTTCAGTAATTTTCTTTCTTTGATTTTTGTGAGAATTGTTCCGAACGAGTATACATATAATCCAATGCATTTCATATCCACTTTCTTAGAGCCCCGTGTGTCCATCAGTGACGCTTTAAATTTTTCTTCCATCGTGCTTGTTTCTAATGTTTAAATTAGTTTATGTATTTATACATTCTAATTTAATATTTAGTCATATTCTAATGATAACAGACGAAATAAATTTAAAAAACACTATAACATTAATTCCTTTGTAATAGTACCATATTAAGTAGATTTTATTTCATATTTTCTATAATTCGAACTTCGGATAATTCGAACATTTCTTGTGGTCCCGAAGAGTTCGAATTAACGAGAGCCGACTGTATATATGTTGAAAAAAGATTTGTGTTGTATGCATTTTTTATGTATTTATTTTTTTTTATTTTTTTTTTTATTTTTTTTTTTTTTTTAGAGCCTGGGTCGTTTTTATAAAAAAAAAAAAAAAATTACTAAAAAATGTCTTCAATTCACTTCAGAAGCAAAATTCTCTTCTTATTCTAAAATTCTTCCAAATTTTTAAAAGGTGCATGGATATTGTATATTTGTATATAATTTTCTTTATTCTGTGCTACTTTTAAGGGATACCTTAATACCTTCATTTCCTGGATACCTTAAAATAAATTTCTGATTAAAATAAATATTTTGAATGTACCTGACGGATATATTTGTACCTACCTGTATGTGAAGGATTGACCAATTTGCAAATTTACCTAAATTTTATTTTCTTTTAGTTCAATGCAATTAGCATAGCTGTTTGAATATTGTTCTTACTAAGTACATATTTTTACAGAGATTTTAATAAAATGCTAATTCCATTTCTTCTTTAGTTTAGTCATTAACCTTTTTCAAAAGCATCGCAACGTTATGAATATTTATTGAGCATCACTTCTTATTCAAAATCATACAGCATTCAATTTAATTTGGAAGTTTCTAGTGACATTTATGATTTTCGAATTAGTATGCAAATGTTCCACTCGCATCGATAGGACATAATTTTTGCATAAAGAACCTTTTGAAGGCAGAATCAATGTAAACTTTAGTTTCGCTTGAAAAATGGTAGAAGTATGTTTCAATGATACAAACTGAGAATTCAGAAACGTACAAATGTAAAATACTACATTTTAAATCATGAAATGAATTCTAGGATAGTTATGTATAGTTCAAATGTTACACGAAAGCAACTAATTTAGTTTTAAAATTGTTTCGTATTACTATATATACAAATTTTATGCTTTTTGCACTGCAATTAATGTATAATCTGGAAGTTTACAGTAACTTTAGATTTGTTTACGAAAGTCATATGTTTAATTTTTTTTAACTTTTATTTTATTCTTTACATTTTTTATGAGATCTGACAACTCCAGTTGTGTATCCAAAGGAAATATACAGCACTTTACTACCAGTACTATTATTATGAACAAAATTTTGCCGCATTTAATCTTTTTGCCGCAAATAATTTTTGATCATCGATTAACTAAAGACGACTTTAACTTATTACAATGCTGGTGTAAAATCAATGCAAGCAAGGCCTGATAACCACTTAGTCAATTTTGCTTCATTAAATAAGAAAAAAAAGTTCCGGTTTGTAATCTTTTAACCACATAACTGATCAATATTTTTAAAAGAAACTTACAAATAATGCCAATTTTTTGCATCTTTTACTGAATTATCATCGGATTTTACCACGCTTTTTATTAACTTCACCTGTATGTTTGCGAGTTTGTAACTCTCCTTATTTTATGTATGTTCACCGATTACTCCGAAACCATGCAACCGATTAACTTGGTTTTGGTGTTAAATGAAAGACGATGCTCTCGAATTGGTACCACTTCAGTTTCATCGAAATTGGTTCAGTACTTTCTTAGTAATTAGGCAAAACTAATAAAATTAGTGATTTTTCGCTAATTAAAAGTGATGAATACGTTTACTGAATGGAGTATAGACAGCATGGCCGAGCGGTCTAAGGCGCTGAATTGAAGCTCTGTTTGTCGAAAGAGATTGTGGGTTCGAACCCCACTCCTGACATTATTTACATCTATGTAAAATTTAAAAAAAATTTCCGTATTACAATTTATATTTTTAGCCGTCTTCAGAAAAGGAAGAGGAAGTTATCAATTCGACGCGTATGAATTTTTTTCCTATGTATGTTCACCAATTACTCTGAAACTATCCAACCGATTAATTTGGTTTTTGTATTAAATATAAATATAGTTTAAAAAAACTAAAAACCACGCTTTTAAAGTAATCAAACTAAAAAGTGAAAAATAAATATAGTTTAAAAAAACTAAAAAACACGCTTTTTAAGTATATCAAACTAAAAAGTGAAAAATAATTCGTACTATAAGCTGAAAACGAAAATAGATGAAAAATACTATATTACTATAAAATCATTGTTATTATAGAAATCAATTTATAAGCAATAAATAAAATTATCGTGGAAAAAAAAGCGTGGGGTGCTTCTTAAGAACTGATAGATGGAGCATGGTAGATGGAGCCCCCCACGCTTTTTTTCCACGATAATTTTATTTATTGCTTATTAATTGATTTCTATAATAACAATGATTTTATAGTAATATAGTATTTTTCATCTATTTTCGTTTTCAGCTTATAGTACGAATTATTTTTCACTTTTTAGTTTGATATACTTAAAAAGCGTGTTTTTTAGTTTTTTTAATCTATATTTATTCAAAATAGAAATTTTTTGCTTTAACAGAATCAGCAAAATGTACGGATTAAATAAAAAAAAGCTATTAAATATTTTACATTTTTGAATCACAAGATTTTAAGAAATACACCTTTTACATATAAACATTTGAATAAAACAATTTTATTTTACTTGAGAAGTGTAATGAAAAATTAAAAACAAATATTATTGAGATGTTACGATTCCATCTAATAAGAGCCATTATCATAATAAAATAAAAATACAAATAAATCGTTTCACGGTCAATACAAACAGTATACACGTATTATATACGTAAAAATTTTGTTTGCAATGATAAATTTTCTTTTAATATTCATAAGTTATGGTTATAGTTTATAAATAAATTCCACGTAAAAACTTGAATAGGATGAATCAAGTTGATAATTAATTTTGATCATGGTATATTTCTAATTTATTATTTTTACAATAGTGTATTGTACACTATATACACATTACAATACGCGTGATTTTTTAATTTACATCTCATTGTCGCATGTTGTTTGTATTGACCGTGAAAAGATTTGTATTTTTATTTTTATTTTATTATGATTATGGATCTTATTAGATGGAATCGAAACATGTCAATAATAATTGTTTTTAATTTTTCGTTACACTTCTCGAGTAAAATAAAATTGTTTTATTCAAATGTTTACAAAATTTGCTATAAAAAACTGTTGAGAATAATAAATCAGGATTGGTAAAAAACACCTGCCCGTATGACGTACGGGCAACTCAGGGAACCGGTTAAGGGGGTCCGAGACAAAAAAAATCTTTACATTTTCTAAAAAAAATTATTGCATTAAAATTTTCACGTTTTTTTCTGCTTAAAATGATGTTTAAATCATGTTCTTATTTTTAATTAAACAGGAAATGTTAGCTTTTTCGTTTTGACTTATTTTCAAAATCTAACTTTCAAGCAATGGTTGTCTTGGAAATGACTTCGTCTAAAAATGCGTTTTCCTTTATGATGGGTTTTTCACCATTTCTTCTTTTTAAATTGTTATCGGTCAAGAATAGTTAAAGGCAAATGACTAAAACTTGCAACATGTTTTTTTTTTCAATTATTTTACTTTAATTTCTATTCAACAAACTTGAAATAAATATTTACTTTTGAAAATATGGTATATATATTTATTAAGTTACATCATTTTCTTTACTTTAAATAGTTTTACTATTTATTTAAATTAAAATTCAAAAATACTGAACTAAAATTAAAGCTTGTATACTTCTGTTTATCTAAACGAAATAAATTGAAATTTTACAAATAATATTTCGAGTTATAATGATTTTAAATTATCTCGCTTTTTTAATATGTTTTTAATTTAATTTTTTTAAATATAAAGTGTCAAGTACAAATATTACTCTCGCTGAGAGGGTTCCGTACAATAAATATATGAATTTTTAAAAGTTTTATTTAAAAAAAATGTTGCTAAAGGAATAATTAGATTAAAAAAAAAAACTAGGCTGCGTATAAACAAATTAGAGAGGTTTCTTATTAGCGTACAATTGGTTGTACATTGGTTGGTACAATAAATTGCTCCAATATCTAATTTTTTTTTTTTAATCTAACTTCAGTTTGTTTTATTCAGGTTAATTATGCGAACCTAATATTAAAATTTATCTCAGGACATGTTATCTTTACATATACTTTTACCTAGATATTTATGTCATGTTTGCATAAACATTTAAAAAATAACAAATACTTTTCAACAAATAATTATATATTACTTTGGAGAAGAGAGTATTATATATAAATTTCATTTAACTGGAACTCAGATTAAATTAGTGATAATTTTATCTAAAAGTAAATTAGTTGTAATCAAAGACATTTGAGTTTCATCATTATTCTAAATTTATCAAAATTCGTCTTGACGCTTCATCGAGTTTGCAAAAGGTATCTAGAGAGATACAATCTACTTTCTAAAACTTTTGTACATTTCATTTTAGTATTCCGGTGAGCATTAACTTTAACCTTACCGAAATAATGTATTTCCTCCCATTAGAATACGTATTATAAAGAATTAACTAATAATTGAGTATTTAACAGTAGTCTGGTTTTTATTAGCACTTTCTAAGAAAGTTGAAAAATGCTTATGCATTCGGTTTATCTGGCCGTCTGTCCGCGCTCTAACTCTCTTAAATATACTCTGATTGTTAAGAAATTTTTGGAAGTTAATGACGCTAACCTGAGTACGAACCCTATTGGAAATGACGTTTCTGCCATGATTATTTTATTTATAGGACAGTCAAAAGTTTTCCATTACATTACGGCCTGTGGGGAAAAATCGTTTAAAAAGAGTTTTAAAGATGTTACACCTTGTCGAATATCTTCAAATTTATATGCATCTACAAAGTGCACTAAAACATGCATCCTTTAAAGTATGCAGCGAAAAAATAGTTATTATTCATTTACAGGGCCACACAAAAGAATTCCAATACATAATAATAAAGGGGGGAATTTGTTTGCGACAATTTTTAATCATGGTAAACGATTTCGTACATAATCAAACTGGTATGCGTTGCTGAGGATTACTATGTGTTATTTCATATATAAAACATAGTGCATAGCATTTACAGAAACACACGAAAGAATTCCAATACATAATAATAATTGGAGGAATTGTTTGCGACAATTTTTAATCATGGTAAACGATTTCGTACATAATCAAACTGGTATGCGTTGCTGATGTTTACTATGTGTTATTTCATATATAAAACATAGTGCATAGCATTTACATGTGAAGAAGCCAATGTGAATGCAATGTATTAATGAAAATTTCCACAATGAAAAATATTGTCACGATGATATTTATATAATTATTTTTGAGAGGAGAATATTATAAATAAATTTCATTTATCTGGAATTCAGATTCATTTGGCGAAAAGCTACATTAGTTAAAATCAAAGACATCTGATTTTTTTTCACTATTCTAAAATTTGCCAAACTTTACTTCAAAAGTTAAAATCTACTACTTCTGACAAAAAAGTGCAGTGAATGAATCCGGCCGATCTAGCAACACTGGGAAAACAAAACACAGCACCTTCATAGAGACAAGTGTTGACTATCTTCCCCCACCGTTTTTCGGCTCAGTGCGTTTATGCTCTGTGTAAGATATTCTTTACAAAGTGCTTGTTCAGTGAGTTGGTTCTTAATTGAGAACAGGAAAATGAACGAACAAAAGATCAGTTTAATGTTTGGTTTTAAGCTTTTCCTGACACCGAAAGAAATTCATGAGGGTTGGTGCAAATTGAACATCCACCATACTCGCCAGATCTCAATCCCCCAAACTTCTTCCTATTTCCACGACTCAAACTCTCTTTGAAAGAGATTCGACCACATTGCTGGCATCCAACGAAACGTGATGAAGCTTTTGAACTCCACCCTAAAAGAAGACTTCTTGCGAATTTCCCAAGACATGTATAGCAGATCTCAGTGGTGCATAGTTATATGGTGCATAGTATGTAACTATTTCGAAGGATGGTATAGGAACTTTCATTTTAATATTTTATCTACATTAATGTTACAGGACTGTTTACCTAACTTTATTGTCAGAGGTTGTATATAAACTTTTCAAATAGTAACAATAGAGATGTGTCTTATAAGTCTATTTTCTACAACTTTGGTGAATTTCATTTTAAAATTCCTGTGTGTAGTAACTCCTACCTTACCAAAATAATATCCTTTCCCTCCCCCCCCCCCGTTAGATTATCTTTTATAATGATTTCTCCAATGATTTGGTGTATAAGAGTGGTATACAGTTTATTCAGCTTAACCCATTAGTGCCTAGCGTCCTTTTTTAGGGACGCTTCAAAAGGTGCATGTAGCACTGTTTTTGACATCGGTAAAAAAGAACATCAATCTTTATTTTATTTAATTGAAACATTTTCATAATTAATGAACTAAACATAATTCTTTTAAAAATAGTGGTGCCAACGGAATAAAATTTGCGCAAAAGGTGCTGGGCACGAATGGGTTAATTATACCAACCGAAAATTAAAGCGGTACTACTTGGATATCCCGTCGACCAAAAATTTATCGCCAAACTATAAGATTAAATGCCAATAATGGATTATTGTGATTGTCACACCCAATAACATTAAATACGATAAACGTGTTTAAAACGTCATTAAATGATTTTTATTTTGACTTTTTATTTGTAGTTTTATTAATATTCTATTAATTATTTGTTTATTCGTTATTTAAAATAAAAATTACGTCAATATGTCTGATTTGGCTATTAGTTTGACGATTTGTACAATTTGGCGAAATTGGTCGACGGTATAACCAAGTAGTACCATAATTTATCTTACTTTTTTTTTTTAATAATATATCACATGTGATCTAAAGAATCAGAAAGATGAATTTTATTTAGCCATGTTTATACCATGTTTACATGAAAATTTAGAAAATGAGAAATACTTTCCCGCGGATATTTATATATTACTTTAGAGAAGCAGAATTTATTTTAAATAAATTTCATTAATCTGGAACTGTGATTAATTTAGCGAAGATTTTATTCTAAAACTAAATTAATTGCAACCTAGGGCATTTGAATTTTATCATTATTCTAAACTTTGTCAACCTTTACATCAAAAATTAAAATATAGATAAACTTTTCCCAATAGTACCTAGAGAAACGTGCCTTATCAATCTACATTCCACAACTTTTATAAATTTTATTTTAGTATTGCGATGAGTAATAATTCTTACATTACCAAAATAATTACACCCCCCCCCCTCTTGTTCGATTACCTCTTAATGAATTCTCCTATGATTTCATATCTAACAGTAGTCTGTAATTTATTCACCTTAATTATACCAACCGAAACTTAAATATTCTTAATTTATCTCAAAATTTTCTTAAATCCTTAACTTTTTTATAACATATCATTTGGGAAATAACTTATCAAAGAGATAAATTTTATTTAATTAGTTGTCGTGTTTGCAGAAAATTTAGAAAATAACAAATATTTCCAAGTGATATTTATGAATTATCTTGGGGAAGACAGTATTATAAATAAATTTCATTTATCTGGAACTCAGATTCCTTTCGCGAATATTTTATTCTAAAAGTAAATTAGTTGTGATCGAGAATATTTGAATTTCATCATTTTTGAAATTTGTGGACATTCGATTTGACGCTACACTGAAAATTAAAAAATAGATAAACGTTTTCAAAATGTATCAAGAGAAATTCGTTTTATCAGTCTACTTTCTAAAATCTTTGTAAATTTCATTTGAGTATACCGAGGGTAATAATTTTTAATTCCCTAAATAATCCCTTTAACCTCAATTAGAATATCTATACTGTAAAAAAAAAAAAAAAAAAAAAAAAAAAAAAACGGACGATTTTACGGAAGTGTTATTGGTAATCTGGACGCCAGTACTATTTACTATTTTTAACGGAAAATTTTCCGTTAATTCCGGGAAAAACATATAAAAAACAGAAAATTGTACTTACTTCCAGATTACCAGTAATACTTCCGTAAAATCGTCCGTTTTTTTTTTTTTTTTTTTTTTTTCAGTGTATCTAACAGTAGTCTGTAATTTATGCAGCTTAATTATGCAAACGGAACCTTATAGCCTCTTAATTTGTCTTGATTTTTTCTTTAAATCCTGTACTTTTTTATGATATATTATGGGAGATAACGAATGAAAAAGATAACATTTCTTTAACTAAAGGCCATGCTTACATGAAAATTTAGAAAATAAAAAATATTTTCAGGTGGATATTATTTACACATTAATTTGGTGAATAGCGTATCCATACTAATATTATAAATGGGAAAGTATATGCAAAAATATGCTACTTTTTGTCTCTTTCTAATCCTTCACTTCTCTAAAATGGGGGGTAGAAGTTTGTATGGAGCATTCCGCAACTTCAAAATAGAAAGCTAAAGTGTTACTTATGAATTCCGATAGATGGCACTGATAGGTTTCTGAAACAAGATAACGTTGTGTGCTCTCTATCTGTACTTAAGTGCGGGCATCGGACCGTGCTTCACACTATAGTGCATACGGCACCTATACTCTGTTATTTGACGATTGATTCACATTGATTTAACTGCTTTCGATTTTCGGCTTTTCGTGTTTAGCTTTGCGATTTGGTATTGCTGTCTTGGTTTGGTTTTCCAATTTCCGAAAACAAACTCGGAATCGAAATGGTTTTCATTGTTGTTTTTCGGATTGGATTAATTCGTTTAGTTTAGATTTCTAATATCCCTGGACTTTTAAGGAACAAGACAATCGCTTTGGTTTTGGATTTAATTTTGCTTCGTGAATTGGTTTTGTTGCCTTTGGTTTTAAGTAAATATATATAAAAATAATTTATTTTTCACCTATCCCTCAATAATTGTATGAGTTTTTAAAAGGTAGATTACATAGTTTGTTGTATTTAACGCGAGCAAATGCTAGTTATAAATAAATTTACTTTATCTGGAACTCAGATTAATTGGTGAAGTTTTTATTCTAAAATTAAGTTAGTGACAACCCAGAGAAAGTGAATTTCATCTAGGGATGCAACGGATATTGATTTTGCCGGATATCGGATACCGGGTATCCGGTATCCGATTTGCCTGCCGGATATCCGGTACTAAATATGTTTTTAGTTATGATGAATGTTTGTTTATTTCTTTATGCAATGCCATCTCAAATAATAAATTGCAAACGTGTTTCACACACCATTACAACTTTTAAACGTATTGGAATATAATTTACAGAAACTATATATCTTTGACTATCAGGGCTTGAAATTCAGTTTTTCCTAGGCAGAGAGAGTTTCCCTCATAATATTTGTAAATGCAGGGGAGTTAAACTATATAAGAAGGAAGAAATAAAAAAAAAAAAAAAAAAAAAAAAAAAACTATTATTTTTTACATGCCATTTAAATATTTAATTTATACCAGCATGACAAAATTCCATTGAAATAATTTAAATCAACAACAAGATAATTATCCAAAATGTCTATTTTAATTAAAACAAACGAAAAGAATCAAGCCTTATATATATCATATCTATTTTTCAATTTTCACTAAATGTTATGGACAATTAATAATTGAGTTGCTAAATGAATATTTTAAATTTAGATTTTATTAGATTTTGTGTGGTTTAGAATCTTTTGTAAGTTACACTTTTTTATTTTTATGTATTTATTTATTTTTAATTTTGTAAAATCTGATGGGCATTCATTTTTAATTTACTTGCAAGAATAATGCATTTAGATGATTGTATTGTCAATATCCTGCGGTGATTGTATACCACTTAGTGGAATTATCATCAATACTGTAATTTCTGACATTTTAGCTAATTGAATTATGTTCTTCTATGCAATGGAATTTTAAATCCATATGAAATTCTGAAAAGGACATAATCAGTAGGTTTCCTCTATTCCATGAGAAATGGTTTATAAAAAAGGTCATGTCCTAATTTCTGTGAACTATGCACATAAACTATTTATTGTTTCTAAATGTGTTTCCTTAAAGTTTGCCATTTTTTTTTTTCAATCATTTGGAAAGCAGTTGATGTTATCGGTTGAGAATGGACCTTGAGGTGTCTGCATTTTATTTTGTTTATTATTGGTCCAGGAAATCCATGATGTATGTAGTATGTGACACTTATTACATGAGTCATGTTTTGATCATCATAAAAATATAATGTTTTTACTGATTTTCATTAACTCAATGTGAAACATTTAGACATCTTGCTTTGGGCAATGGATGTCCTCATTTTATTCATTTATTTATTATTATTTTTTTACAAAATTCTTTAAATTTAGAAGAATTTTTATTTGAATAGGAAATCAAAATGTCATTTTTAATAAAGAAGAAAATAAAAAGTTACAAAATGGGCAGATGCAAATTATCAGATATGGAAAAAAAAAACAAATCCAAACAGAAACATCGTATGAAAGATCATCTTTTAAATGAAAAAAGAAGTATGATTATCAAGCCCATTGATTACAAAATGTGCGATGATTTCAAAAAATGAAAAAAATCTAATACTAAACCATTAATTGTAAAAAAAAAAAAAAAAAAAAAAAAAAAAACATGTTTTTTTTTTTCCAATGTGCAACACAAGATCTAATCTCATTTTGTTTAGTGCTGATTCCAGGCTAATTAGATAGAGCTCAGACTCTAGTGACCATTACTGCCCTTTTAGAAATTTCTTGTTTCGGCAAAAGAGACAAAATAAATTAGAAAAATAAATTCACAAAATACGGAAATCGGCCATGCAAAAAATATCGCTGATTTTGTCCACCATGGCAAAAATAAATTTTTAAAAATAGTCAATCGGTCTGAAAAAATTTGAAGTTTGAGGGAACTTGGACTGTGGGAAAATATTGTGAAATTTGTTAGCCCGTCACGAGCAAATATCATGAAAATCATCAGCAGGTAACAGAGAAAAAACACAAATTTTTCAGCTGGACACAGGAAAATAATTATTAATTTCAGCAGAATGTCATTAAAACAAAAAGGGAAATTTTCCAATCAGTCGCAGAATAAAATAGCTAAATTTGTCATTCAGTTGAGAGAAAAAAATTGTGAAATTTGCCAATCGGTCTCGAGAAAAAAGTTGCAAAAGTTTGTGAGGCGAGCAAGCGAGAAAATTGTGAGAAAAATTACAAAGTTTTTCAATCAAATGCAAAAAACCAATCATGAATTTTGTATAATTGCCTTAAGAGAAAACTGTGAGATTTGCCAATTGATAGCGGAAAATATCACAAAAATAGTCAGTCAGTCCTGAGATTTGATCGCCATTTAACAAAAGAAAAAAAAATCAAAAAGGGATTATTTTTTTTTTTTTTTTTGGAAACAAGAATGTCTTGGCCATAAGATATTTTAAGGCATGAATCCAGCCATCCCATGCCAAAATTCAAGCCCTGTATGTGTATATTAATAATACTGAATAAAAAATGTACTTCAAACATTTAAATATTCTGCTTATTTGTCAATGAAACGCTGATAAAGACTAATAATTACAATGAAATGCTGATAATTGCTAATAATTTGTACAATGAAATGCAGATAATTTATAGAACAAATTTTACACATTTATCAATATGTTTATTTTATAATTCTAAAGTAATTTCACAAAGAAATACATAGCTTCCATTTATAATGTAAACATAAAGAAGCTTACGAATATACCAATGGTTGAAGAGTTATTTCCAAACATAGTTTTATTTAATGATTTTTTTCATGTTTTAATTATTTAATACTGTTTTACCTTAAGCTACATTTAATTTTACTTTAAGTTAAATCAGTTTCAAATTTATAAGCAAAAAAAAAAAAAAAAAAAAAAAAAAAAAAACCTTTTAATTTTAAATATTTATAATGAAATCATGAAAATAACTAGTTGGATGCACCAATCCCAAAACTCTTCTATTCCATATATCTGAAAGTTTCAAAAAATATTTACACAGTCGAGTCTCTATAAGCGAAATCCATCGTTCAGTCAAAAAATTCGTTGAATAGAAAACGGCAAAAAATTTTGTATCCTTATAATTCTTGTATCCTTATTATTCTTGTATCCTTATAATTTTGTATCTCTTTAATATCCTTGTAATTCCTTATCTCAAAGGAGTTTTTATGCAGATACAGTAGAAGATAACACCAGCATAGATGACGTTTAGTAACAATTCTTCATTCAAATGATCTCTCACAACAAAAACTGTTCCAAGTCGCCACAAACAACAAACATAAACGCTAAACTCTAAAATTAATGAGAGTTAGTTTAGGTAGATGAAAACCTGCTGAAAAAAAACAACCTTTTCTGCAATTGCCCCCTCACCCCTTCCTTATTGCTGACTTACTATCCAAACCAAGAAATAAACACCATTTTCAAGACGACAATGGAATAGTTTTATCTTTTAGGATGCTTTGTGATTATTGCAAATCGTTCCAATAGCAAGCAAATGTTTCACTCTTTTCCAAGAACGCAAGCTCACCTTGGCTAAAACAAAATCAAGTATAACCATGCAATTTTTTTTTTTTTGGGGGGGGGGGGGTTGAATGCCCTTTTTTTTTTTGGACATAAGGAATAAGGTAGAGGATGCTATGTAGCTATGACTTATAAACGAGAAATCAATGAAAAAAATTTACTCTACAAATAATTTGAAGCGTTTTCAGAACATATAAAAGAACATTTTTGAAAAAATTCGTTAAATGGAGATATATATTTCCCTATATGTAGATTATTTTTAATGTAATCATGAAAAAAATTGACCGTTCCTACAAAAAATTCGTTAAATAGAGAAATTCGCTGGATAGAGTTTCGTTGTAGAGAGAGTCAACTGTATTAATACTACTTCAATATTGTTAGTTTAGTACTGTACCAACTTTTATTTTCATCTAGAATTTTTGCTGCAGTCAGTTAATTAGATTAAGAATGAGTTAATCTCGATCTTGATATTTATTAAAATCAATATTTTTTTCTGTTCTGCTATACATCAGTTGTTTGCGAATAGCCAGTTTTAGAAAGATACGAAGTTCGCATCGCTGCACGAACTACCAATTCTCTGTAAGGATTATGAAAAATCAAAATAATTTTACAAAAATCATTATTACAGTACCATCTTTAGGCAAACTATTTTCAAACTGAAGGAAGACCAGACAGTCATTCTCAGAAATGTATCCAAAGAAATTTGGTTCAATTCTATGCATAACTTCATACAGTATTTGATGATAGAACAATGAAAATGGCACAAAAATTGCGATTACAGCACCGCCTTACAACGAAATGTTTCCATATTTTAGAAGAACCTGCTGGTTACAGTCAAAAATTTGCACAAAATATTTGTATCATTCTATGCATACTTCATACACTTTTTATAGTATGATGGCGACACTGGGACAGACAGATGTTTTGAATAAACATGTTTTTGGGGATATTTGATCCCTAAAACACGCAAATTCGTCAAAAAAAAAAAAAAAAAAAAAAATTGATTACAATAATTTCTTTTTTGAAAGATAGAAGAAATTAAAAATAGGTTTGTTTAGTTGTGTAACTTAAAAACCAATTAACCCATTGTTTAAATTAAAAGAATGAAAGAAAATTAGTAAAATCACAGTTTAATAAACAACTTCAAATTTTATGAAGATAGAAAACCAACGTTTAGAAATGCATGTAAGGTAGAAAACAGCTGTTTCGAATCTACACCATCTATTACCATTTGCTCCCGTAATAGGCATATAAGACTGTGTTTCCCTGTCGCTTTGCTCAGCTTAGCTTTTTCTAGCATGCTGAGTCTTATACTGATGAAGAATCTCGTTAGTAGATTTGAAACGACTGTTTTCTATTCTTTTCATGCATTATTTGTGCATTTCTCAATGTTGGTTTTTTATCTTTATACATTTTTGCACAAAAGCTTTATTTGCTATTTTGACTTCAAATTTTGTTTTACAATCTGAAAGTAGATACAATTTTCTAAAAGATGTAAAGGTAAATTTTTAAATTTGTTACAGAGTTTAAATATAAATAGTTGGAAAGCTGGCAATTCTTTAAACTTTTGAGAATTACCTTTTATTCATCGATAGGGAACTTATAATAATATGTCATCTTTTGCATTATAAACAAAAGTTTTTCGCATTGTTTGAGATCAAACGATTACTGTTATTAATATATATTTGGTTTGTTGCATTCTGCCGGATATCCGATAGAAAAGTCGGATATCCGGTGACTGTGATTCGGATATCCGATGATATTTCGGATATTGAAAAATCAGCCGGATATGCCGGATATCGGATATTGGCCGGATATCCGTTGCATCCCTAATTTCATCATTATTCTAAAATTTGTCAAATTTTACATCGCGGAAAAAAAACGATAAACTTTTCCAAGCAGTATTAATGCTTTATCAGTCTACTTTCCAAAACTTTTGTAAATTTTATTTTAGTACTAGAGTGTGTACTAAGTCATACCTAATCAAAATAATTAACTTTTTTTCACAATTTAGAATATTTTATTATAATAAATTCTCCAATGATTTGGTATCTACCAGTAGTCTGTAATTTGTTCAGCTTCATTATACCAACCGAAACTTAAAATTTTTTAATTTATCTCAAAATGTTATTAAATCCTTTACTTTTTTTTATTATACCTCATTTGGGGAATAACGCATCAAAAATATATATTTTATTTAAGCATATATCGTGTTTACAGGAAGATTTGGAAAATAACAAGTATTTACCAGGTGAAATTTATAAATTATCTTGAAGAAGAGGGTATTATAAATAAATTTCATTTATCTGGAATTCAGATTTCTTTGGCGAATATTTTATTCTAAAATTGAATTAGTTGCGATCGAGAACATTTGAATTTCATCATTATTCTAAATTAGTACGCACTCGTTTTCACGCTGCATCAAAACGTGCAAGTTCGCAAAAGGTATCTACAGAAAGTTGTGTCTCAACAGTCTTCTTTATAAAACTTTTGTACATTTTGTTTTTGTATTTCGGTGAATATTAACTTTTACCTTATCAAAATAATACCTTTTCCTCCATTAGAATATCTATTATAATGCATTTTCTAAATTTTTAGTATCTAACAGTAGTATATATTTTATACGCCATAATTAGATGAACCGAGACTTAAAACTTCTTAATTTACCCCTTAACGATTTTTAATATTCTTTATGTTTTTATGATATATCTTTTGGGAACTAAAGCATCAAAAAAATAAATTTTATTTAACTAAATGCCATGTTTACTTGAAAATTTAGAAAATGACAATTATTTTTGCGTGGATGTTGTTGATTTTTGTCGTCCGATTATCTACGCTAATGGGATATAGGACCAGGGGGAGTGCCCTCCGTGGGGGTCTTTCTAAGGGAACCTAACCCGTATTTACGCAAGGTTCGAAGAAAACCACGGAAAACTCCGAACGGTTAGGCCGACAGCCGCGATTGGGTTCGAACCCAGCACCTGCCGTCTACCAGTTGAGAGGTCCGAACTTCTCGGCCACTGGTGGGGCTTTTGCGTGGATGTATTTATATTATTTTGGATAAGAAGAATTTATTATAAATAAATTTCATTTATCTGGAATTCAGATTAATTTGGTGAAGATTTTATTCGAAAACTAAATTAGTTAAATTAAAATGTTGATAATTTTTTCTAAATAGTAACTAGTGAGATGTATCTTATCAGTACTTTCTACAATTATGTAAATTTCATTTTAGTATTCCAATGTGTAGTAACTCTTATCTTAGCAAAACAATTCCCTTTCCTCCATTAGAATTCCTATTATAATAAATTCTCCGATGATTTGGTATCTAATAATAGTTTGTAATTTGTTCAGCTTAATTATACTAACCAAAACTTAAATTTTCTTAATTTATCTCTTAAGGCCAAACACTAGGCACAGAAAAAGACCCGGATGATAATGTAAAGTGTAAGGGAGCGTTCTTTTTAAATATCTCGTTCAAATTTTAATATTTTTACATGATTTTTTTTTTCATAGGATAGCTGAGGACGATCTACAACCGGCCTAGTTTTACTCTTTCGATTTTGTTTATATATTTTTTATATTACGATAGTTTCAATTTAAGAACTTGTTTAAACTGGTTTTGAAAGTTAAAGTAATATAAAAAAAAATCTGAAACCAAAACTGAAAAAGTAACAACTAGGCAGGTTAAAGATCGTCTTCAGCTATCTTGTACAAAAAAATCATGTAAAAATATTAAAATTTGGGCGAAATATTTAAAAAGAAAGTCCCCATAGACTTTACATTATCATCCGGGTCTTTTTCTGTGCCTAGTGTTGCGCCTTAACGGTTTTTTTTCATCCTTTACTTTTTTATAATGAGCATTTGGGAAATAAAGTATCAAAAAGATAAATTTTACTCAACTAGATTTCCTGTTTACAGGAAAATTTAGAAATTAACTAATATTTTCCAGGTGATATTTATAAATTATTTTTGGAGAAGAGAGTATTTTAAACAAATTTCGTTTGTCCGGAATTCAGATCCCATTTACGAACATTTAATTTTAAAAGTAAATTAGTTGTGATCGAGAACATTTGAATGTCATCATTTTTCGAAATTTGTCAACATTTGTTTTGACGCTACATCTAAAATTTAAATATAGATAGACGTTTTCAAAATGTTCCTAGAAAGATTCGTTTTATCATACTTTCCAAAACATTTGAAAATTTTAATTGAAAATTCCGCGCGGAATAATTCTTTCTTCCCTAAATACTGCCCCTCCCCCCCCCCTCCGTTTAGAATACCCATTATAATGAATTCTCCAATGATTTGGTATCTAATAGTGATGTGTTTTATGAGGCTTAATAATACGAACCTAGAATTAAGACTTTTTATCTTTTAACATTCATTTTTTCCTTAGTTTTAATCCTTTAATTTTTTAGGTGCGTTCGTAATTATGTAAGTACGAAGCACCTATATTTGTCGTTCAGTCCGTCCGTCCGTATAACTAAGCAAAAACTACCCAACCGAATCATTTGAAATTTAAAATATATAATTATTACATAATTCTGTCGAGTCATTTCAAATTTTATGAAAATCGGCTGGATAGATCAATTACAGGGACAATCAAAAGAATTCCGTTACATTACGGTCAATGGAGAAAAAAGTTTCAAATGCATTTTAATGGTGTTGCACTCATTCGAATATAATAAAATGCATATGCGTGTATGAAGTACATATTATAATATACATTCTGCACAATCTGTGGGGTAAAGAACATTTGTTATTGATTTACAAGGCCACAGAAAAGTATTCAATTACATAATGGTACAGGGAGAACATTGTTTGGTGCGCGTTTTAATTGTAATTAATTATTTAACATTTCATGAGATTGATATACGTTGCTGAGGAATACTAAAAGTTATTTCCCGTTTAAAAGAAAGCAGAGAGTATTTACAGGGACACACAAAAGATTTTGCCTGCTATACTGTATCCGAAGTACTGTCTATTATAACAGTAAGTAACTTCGTTATCGTACGAACGCACCTCATTTGCTACTATTCACGTGCAATTTCGAATTTATTTTATTATGTTACTTTTTGGTGAATAAGGCATGAAAAAATAAATTTTACTTAACTGAATGTCATATTTACAGAAAATTTTTAAATAAGAAGTACTTTTCCTTGGATATTTAATTCATGTTTACATAAAAGTTTAGAAAATATCAAATACTTTTCAATGGACATTTATATATTATTTTTGAGAAGAGAATATTGTAAATAAATTTCATTTATCTGGAACTCAGATTCTGGTGGCGAACATTGTATTTTAAAAGTAATGTAGTTGTAATCTAGAAATTAGAGTGTCATCATTACTCTAAATTTGTCAACATTCGTTTTATATTTGAAAATTAAAATATAGATATACATTTTCAAAAGATATCTAGAGAGATGTGTCTTATCAATCTACTTTCTAGAATTTTTGTGTATTTCAATTTAGTATTCCGGTATGCACCGAGTCTTAGTTTCAAAATAACGCCTTTTCTCCCATTAGGATGCATATTGTAATGAATTCTCGAATGATTTGGCATTCAACAGCAGTCTGTGTTTTATTCAGCTTAATTAGATAAACGGAAACATAACATTCAATTTATCTCTTAGCTTTTTTTTTTCTATAATACGTTACCATTAGGAGAAAAATGTATCATTAAGATAAATTTTGTTTAAGTAAATGTCATATTTACAGGATAATTTATAACATAACAAATATTTTTCAGCGGATATTTATATATTATATTGGAAAAGAGAATATTTTAACTAATTTTCATATACACTAAGGGAACAAAAGTCATGGGATAGCAATATGCAAATATATAGATGGCTGTAGTATCGTTTACTAACCATATAAGCAGTCAGTGCCTGGACAGGACTTTCATTTGTGTTCAAATGCTTCGTGTGAAAAGGTTGATTATGTGATTATGTCCACACGAGAATAATTAATGGATTTCGAATGCGGTACGCTAGTTAGAGCTAGAAGCATGGGATATTCCATGAGACATTCGAAAATCATTACGGAATTCAACATTTCGAGATCCACAGTGTCAAGAGTGTGCCGAGAATTCCTAAATTGAGGAATAACTTCCCTTCATGGACAATGCAGTGGTCAGCTGCCGACACTTAATGACCGCGACCATCGACGCGTTCGTAGACGTGTCAGTGTGAACAGACAAGCAACACTGTGGGAAATAATCGCAGGAATGAATGAGTGACGTTCGACGGGCATATCCGTTAAGAAATTCCGGAGAAATTTGGCTTTAATGGGGTTTAGCAGCAGAAGACCGACTCGGGTGCCATTACAAACAGCGGCGATCCTCAGATTGTGACTATATCAGTTGGATCGTAGACGACTGAAAAAAAAAGTAGCTTTGTAAGATGAGTTACGATTTCAATTGGTAATAACTGATGGAAGGGTACGAGTGTGGTACAGAACCCATGAAGCCATAGACCCAAGTTGTAAACAAGGCACTGTACAAGCTGGTGATGACTCCATAATGGTTTGGCCTGTGTTTACATGGAATGGACTGGATCTGCTGAACCGATCGCTAACTGGAAATGATTACGTCCATGCACTGGGAGACCACTGGAAACCATTCATGAACCTCATGTACACAAACAACGAATGAATTTTCCAGGCTGATAATGCGTCATACCACTGGGTCATATAGGTTCGCAATTGATTTGCAGAACATTCTGGACAATTTCAGCGGGTTATTTGGCCTAACAATTGAATGATTAATTGGATAATATCCAACAACTATGGGACATAAATGAGAAATCAGTTCGTATGCAAAATCCTCCACTGGCAACACTTTCGGAATTATGGACAGCTATATAGACTGCATGGGTCAATATTTCTCCAGAAAACTTCTGAAAACTCGTGGAGTCCAACCACACCGTGTTGCTGCATTTCGCCGGGCAAATGGAGGACCGACAAGCTATTAGCAGGGTATCGCAAGAGTTTTGTCACCTCAGTGTATTTTAAATTCAATTTTCTACGGCGAACATTTTACTCTAAAAGTAAATTAGTTGTAATCAAGGGCTTTGATTTTCAGGATTATTTTAAAATTTATAAACATTCTATTTACTGATACATCAAAAATGAGATATAGATGACCATTTTCAAAAGTACCTAGTGAGAAATTTCTTATCAGTCTACTTTCTACAACGTTTGTATATTTCATTTTAGTATTCCGGTGGGTAGAACTCTTACCTTACCAAAATAATTCCATTTCCTCCATTAGAATTTCTATTATAATGAATTCTCCAATGATTGGGTATCTAACAGTAGTTTGTTTTTTATTCAGCTTAATTATACAGACTGAAACTTAAAAGTGAATTTGCCTCTTAACATTTTATAAAATCGTTTACTTTTTGTAATGTGTTGTCATTTGGAAAATTACACAATAAAAAGACAGAGATTTTTTTAATTGAATGTCATGTTTAGATTAAAAGTTAGACAAAATAAAATTACTTCCTCCTGGATATTTATGTAATTTAAAAAAGTGCTCCTTATCGCGGAAAATAGGGGTAACACAATGGTACATGACGTTCAGAACATGAATAACATTATACAAAACTCCCATTAGGTCCAACTTTTGAATACATTTTTTGTCAATGGAGAAAAAATATATATTGTATTTCTGTAGCAAATTTGATTGCCCTTTATTTAAAAAAAGGGTAAAATCCCAAAAGTTAGATTGCCTGAAACAAGTTAAATATATATGCATAATAAAATACATTTAAAAATATTTCTCAAGTTGTGTAGCTGTCCTTAAGTGAAATAAACTATTTTTCCTCGTCATATAAATGAATATTCAGTCTCCAGAGCATATAATTACAACTCTCTTTATACGAATTTTCTTAAAGTTTCCCAATTAAAAGATAAGCTCTTTTAATTAAAAACTTTCATTTGTTTCGCTTTTCTTTAAAAATATATATAACAAAGGAAAATTAATTGTTAAGATTAATTACCTTCTAAATTATGCTTTTTAAAGAGAGGTTCTTACCCCCCCCCCCCCCCGAGGATAAATTTAAAGATAGTCTCCAGAATATAAAATATCATGATCATTCTTATGGGGTGTGCAAATATAACGTTATCAGTTTTTTGGTAATTTCGGACCCGCTCCTCCCCTTTCGATATCATACGTTATCATCTCTCGACACCCCCCCCCCCTCCCCGGTAATGATATTGTTATAAATGTGTATTTTTATGTAGTTATTTATTTATTTATTTGGAGTGATATATAAATCTATAAAACTGGTTACATTTATTTTTCGCAGACTTAATTTTTTTCAAATGAAGAGAAGTCAATACAATGTCACTTTGTATCATGTAGCACGAGCCCCTTCCCCCCTCCCCCGCTATAATAATATCATTATCAAAGTGTACATTTTTTTATTCTTTAGAATTTATTTATTAATTATTATTACTTATTACTATTATTTTATTCAGTGATATACAAAACTGGTTGCATTTATTTTTTTGCATAATTTATTGATTCATATGAAGAGAAGTTTACAAAATATCACTTTATATCAAAAAAATCTTAAAACAAACAGTTTCTATTTAACCGTTTACACGCCGAATTATTATCGCAATGTAATTATAATTTTGTTTTTCCTATATCACAGCTTCAACTGTTTTAATTTATGCATACAAATTTAGAAAATAAGAAAAAAATATTTCTGCATTTTTTTTGGCTGTTTTCATTTAGTGTTCGCATTTTGGAATATGATTATTGATTGGCAACCTATGTAAATATAACAAATTCTTTTCCGGTATATGCTATTGTATATTGTTCTTGAGTATTTTCTCGAATTCTATAAACATTTAGATTCCTAGTGGTCGAATGTAAGTAATATAGAGAAAACAATAAAAGCAAATAATATATTTTTTATGCAAATTAATGAATTTACATTTTCCTTATACCTGTAATAAATAATTAAATATGAATATTTTCTTTTCAAAAGTTCAAATCAACCTTATATTTTATAGGAAAAATAAGGACATCGTTATTATGTTTTATATTACAAATAATGCAATGTTCCCATTTGGGAACATTGGCGTACAAACGGTTAAGATTATTTTGTTATAGTATTTTGTTATGTAATGTATTCAACAGTAAGAAAGTCTCGTTACACTTGCACCAAGCGAAGGAGGGGTGGGGAATAAATAGAAATTCTAAACAAAGCAAATGTTCAACCTTCTTTTTCGTTCTCTTTCATTTTTTAGTGAACATATGCTCCATTTTTACAGGTGGTTTCTTGAACCGTGATTATATATGCGTACACGTATAATGAAGAACAGGAATGTCAAACGTTGGGGTATTCCACATTTTACTATTAAATTATTTTATAACTGATTAATTTTAACTTAGTATTTTCATAAAAATGGATAACAGAATAAAAAAAGATTGCGTACCATTTTGAACGAAAGACTATGTTACAAATTACAAAGGAAATTTTTGATTGGATCAAAAATGATATCGATATCACAAAAGAAACTCCCTCTCCTCCTTAGAGGGTACACTGTAAAAAAAAAGGGTCGATCTACTAAAAAAACTTTAGTGATCCTTGTAATTACTAAAAAATTTTTAGTAATCTTAGTCGGTTACAAGAAAATCTGTAAGAATTTCTAGAAAAAAGTTAGCAACGAATAGAGTTAATAGTTTTATATTTTTAATAGCTATTACTAAAACTCACTTGGTGTGGCCTTGATAGCATAGTGGTTATAGTAACGGACTCCAGGCTAAAAGGTCCCGGGTTCGATACAGGCCACCGCCAAATACGCCCCGAATGTATGTAGTGTAAGTACTCGTTGATAAAGGGATTATGAAAATCCCGTCGGAGCAGGTAGCAACGTTTGGTGCTGCCATCTATTGCGGTTTTGCCGAAAATCTTTCGCTTCAGAAGTCTGGATGCAGCTCGAAGGAAGCTCCTACCTTTCGGGCGCACGTAATGTGGTTATTAAAAATAATTTTGGAGCTATTACTAAAATTTGCTTGATGGCTCATACTAAAAATTTTTAAGTTAGTTATACAAAAAATTCTTTTGTTCAGTTTACAAAAGAAATGCTTGTTTCACTTGCAGAAAAAAAAGTTTGTAATGGTTACTAAAAAATTTTGTGGACTACAAATTTACTAAAAAATTTTTAGTAACCTCTCGAATTTTTTTTTACAGTGTATCTATGAGAGATATCTTACGATATCATGTGTCAGACTCTTCTCTCACCTAAAATAATAACATTACATATGCACAGCACTTTAATGTTACCACTTTCACTGTAGAATTCAGATTTACCGTTTTATAGCTTTCGCTTTTGAATACATCTGATACATTTCCATACTGGGATGCCATGTTTAAGACCATATGCAGATACACAATTAAAGTTAAAGTTAAATCAAGTTTCAAATTATTTTTTTTTTATTTAAATATTTTTAAATCATTTTTTTCATAGGAGCTGAGGTCAACGTCTAAATAGGGAGGGGGGGGGGTCGCATTTTTTTTTCAAAAATATTTTTAAAAGCACATTGAATTTGCAAATACTTTTTTCCCCCTATTCGATGGAGGGAAAATTCAAAATATGCGATACTTAGAAATTTTTTAAAAAAATTGTACATAAATTAGTTAGTTAGTTAGGAAAAAATTGTACTTTTAAAAGCAATTTGTTTGAAAGCTTTATCTCATTTTTTTCTGAAATCTTACTTTTTTTTAGTTTTTAAAACTTTTTTATCATTGTGGCAACAGAAGTATTCCATTTTTTTGGCACTAAACATGGACCTGTCAGAAAACGAATAAAATCCGGACATCACAAGATTTGAGGCATGCTTCAGATATCTCGATTCTCGACCGACAGAAACTAGTCGTTGGAGGCGACCGTAATACTTACCAGTCATCGATATGCATGATATAATATATGAAAATAAAACATGTGAAAACTATTTATACAATGCATTGTTATTTCAAAAAAAAAAATTAAACGTATATTTAAGTATTGTTAATATATATTGTAATACTTTATTAATGAATTGCTGATGAATAAATTATATAAAATCCCAAACTACTCAAGTAGTACCGAACTACGTAAAAAAACATCCTTATAACTCCAAAAATAATAACCATATTAAGCAACAGTTTACTGCGTCGGATTAAGTATTTAATTTCCAATCAAAATATATCCCTGAATTGAAATTTGAATGAAATACAGGGTTATGAAAAATGGAAGAATGTAGAAAATAGATTTACAAATATCTCGGCAACTAATAACCCGATCGACTTTGTTCTTTAAGCAAAATTTGTGTTATTTTATTGCCTTTTACGTCCATTCCTTAAAATAAAACATTTCGAAAATTTTTATCTACCTTTCATCAGAACGAATTTTTCCGAAAGAGAGTAAAAAAAAAAAAAAAAAAAAAAAAAAAAAAAAAAATAGTTCCGAATAATCGAGGTTACTTATATTAAATAGGCTTCGTCCCATTCTTACATACTAAGTACATGCAAAGTTTCAAGTCTTTATCCCAATTTATTCGTGAGGTAGAGCGTTTACAGACACATAGACAGATGGACGGCAATTTTTTTTTTTCTAAAAATATTTTTTTCGGAATTTCTACTATCTGAAAAGTGTAAATCCGTCATTTTTTGGGGTTTTCAAAGTGATTGCAAAACTTACCCTACACTACGTATGATGGGTAAGTAAAAAGTAACTAAAGTTGTCACCGGCGCTGACAATGAATTTTTTGTTATTTAGGGTATTTCTTTGCTAATATTAAGAGAACTATTATACATAAAAATATGAAAATTAGTGATGTTATAGAAAAATGTTTGATAAATACGCTGATGCAGGCAGTTTTTAAATGAAATAACTATTTTAATAGATATTTAATGCAAAATTTGGTTAAAATCTTTCCATTAAAAAGTTTTTCAGAAGCAAAAGCTATACATAAAGATTTAGATATTTTTAGGATATTTTATACATTAGAAGTTCCCGATGTGCAGATTGTATTTTTTTTAATTATTATTTGTCTCATTTTTTGAGTATTTATTTCCATTTTAAATCCGAATTTTCAATATTTTCAGAGGCATTTTTTTATATTTTAGAAAAGGTTATTATTTTAAATTGTTTGTTTTCTCAGAAATCCCCTGCATATTGCATTTTATCCTTGTTATATGTCTAACTATTGACAATCAACATCAATGAGCAAAAGGTTGCTGCATTGTGTGTCCTCAACCTTAGGACCCCTTATTGTTAGTTCGATTTAAACTCATTTGTCTAATTCGTCATGTGATAAATAAATATAAAAAATATTTTTTTCAATAAAAATGTTCTCTTTGTTTTGAAGTCAATTAAACATTTTTTAATTAATAAATCAAACTTAAATTCAATAGTTGACTTTTCAAAATATAGCTAACTGTAAACATTTTTTTTTCTTTTTCTACCTTGTCATATTTGTCTAAGAACTTTCAACTACAGCTAACTTTTTGTTCTGTACAGCTGACATATTTGATGGGTGATTACATAATTTATAAGCATGTTGGGTGATTTTAAACGGAGTCGTATTCTATCATTTTTACAGTTAAATTATAAGAAAGTTTCACGCCGAAAAAGAATGTAAAATAGTTTTAAAAGAACACATTACTTCAAAGTGCAATAAAAAATGCTGTCAGAAATTTGCCTTTTTGACACGAGTTTTATGGACTAAAGAAAATAAGTGATAAAATTTCTAAAGTATAACAGAAGCTCAGCAAGTTTTCCTCTTTTATATCTCAAAAAGAAATTTATATCAAGTAATAAATTCAACCGGTAAAGTGCAAGGAAATATTTTTAAAATCGGCCTTTATTTAAAAAAAGAAATAAGGATAAGGTTTATTTATGAACACTGTTATTCAAGCACATACTTGCATGACCATTGTGTTTTTCGCTCAAAGTTTAAACTTTATCGATTCAAAACTTTATGCATAATTTATGAACATGATTGCAAAATTGTACGCACTCTTGGTTTAACTACTTACCAGCAATTATAATTAGAATAAATACATCTAGAATAGTTGATAATTCTACAACAAAATATTTTACCTTTTGTTTTTTTATTTAAAATATTTATGTACTTTTAAACTTGTAAATATTTATGTATCTTTTAATATCTATTTTACATCGTTCCTTATTAAATGAACCGCATATCATGCTCGCATATAAAAAATTAATTTTCGTATTTTTTCAAATAGATCCCTCGCCACTCCCCATGGAGTTGCAATTTGTATCATCACATTTTGCACCTTTTTTATGAAACTTTGCAATTGGAAGAATGTGCCCAGGGGCAATATTTAAAGAGATAACCTTTTGTTTCAATAATTATGACTCACCCTTTATATGTCATAGTAACTGAGGCCAATGCCTAAATGGGTGTCTTCTAATTTTTGTTGCAATTTTTTAATTCTTTCTCTACAAAGTCCAAAACTGTTTTTTTCTAAGACACCTGAAATCTTATATACTTATATCGAATTCAAATGATTTACATTATCCGAAAAATAAATATGAAAAAAGGTTTTTGCAATAAAACTGTTCTTTTTATTACTCATTATATTAAGGATATTATATTTAATAAACTAAACTTAAATTCTATAGCTCTTTTTTTCACAAAACATTACAATAAATAAATGAACTCTTGTTTTGTTCCTACCTTGTTATACTTGTTAAAAATCTTTCAACTACAGTTGCCTTTTTGTTCTACACAGCTCACTTATTTGGTGGATGATTACATAATTTATAAACATGTTGCGTGATTTGAAACGGACTTCGTAGCGTATCATTTTTACAGTCAAATTATAAGAAAATTTCACTCCAAAAAAGCATGTAAAATAGTTTTAAAAGAAGACATTACTTCAAAGTGCAATAAAAAATGCTGTCAGAAGTTTGCCTTTCTGACACGAGTTTAAAGGACTAAAGAAAATAAGTGCAAAAATTTTCTAAAGTACAAAAGACGTTCAGCAAGTTTTCCTCTTTTATATCTCAAAAAAAAAAATTTATGTCAAGTAATAAATTCAACCGGTAATGTGCGAGGAAATATTTTTAAAAACAGCCTTTATTTCAAAAAAAGAAATAAGGAAGAGGTTGATTTATGAACACTGTTATTCAAGTAATACTTGTATCACCATTGTGCTTTTCGCTCAAAGTTTTAACTTTATGGATTCAAAAATTTATGCATAATTTATGCATGATTACAAAATTTTACGCACTCTTGGTTTTACTTGTTACCATTAAATATAATTAGAATGAATACATCTAGAATAGTTGATAATTTTATAACAAAATATTTTAATTTCTTGTTATTTTTATTTAAAATATTTATGTACTTTTAATAACTATTTAACATCGTTCCTTTGCACGCGTTAACCACGTATCATGCTCGCATATAAAAATTAACTTTTTCGTATTTTTTTAAATAGATCACCCCATACCATAGAGTTGTAATTTATTTCCTCACATTATGAACCTTTATTTATGCATCTTTGCAATTGGAAGAATTTTGCCAATATAGGGCCAATATTTAAAGAGATAGCTTATTTTTTCGATAAGTATGACTCACCCTGTATATTGGTCACAGTAACTAAGATCAATGCCTAAAACGGGTGTCTTTGGGTTTTGTCAATTATGGTTGCATTTTTTTTATTTTTTCTCTTTCGCCAGCCATTTTTAATTTCGGAACAGTGTCCGAAACTGTTCTTTTGAAAGAAACCTGAAATTCTATATACTATCGAATTCAATTGATTTACATCAGAGCTGTCCAACGCGGCGCCCGCGGGCGCCATGGCGCCCTTTGAGATTTCTCTTGGCGCCTTTTTAAAGGTTTTTTGTTACTAGCATTTTGTTTAATGTAAAATTCTCTTCTAAAAGATGTTTTATTTAAAATATTGATATTTGCTTCAGAGAATATTTTTAAGATCCCTGTAAATATTTCCTTGAATAAAAACTCTTCCTGGTTTTGTTTTTATAAACAACCATGGATTGGTAACAGTATCATGCCTCTCTTTGTTTCTCTACTTTTTATAACAGCAAATTTGCATAGCTAAAATAAATCAAGGAATATGTTCATGTCCTAAAAAACCCTAACAAAATCGCTAATTACCATTTTATTTTAACAATAGATATGATTTAATTTCCCGACTCCATCCAATTAAAACATTTTTTATATAGCTCTTTGCAGAAAAATGCGTCATTCGAATTTTACAACAATTTAAATTTTTTTTAAAGTTTTTTAAATTATGGAACTTTAGAATTATATGAATCTTATGTTTTCTACACCGAAATGCTTTTTCACATATGTATCACTGGTAATACTGTGAGATAATTTAGTTCTTTGTTTTGAGCCATGTTAATAATGGCGCCCTTCGTTGTATTCGAAACGTTGAGATGCGCCCCTGCTTAGTAAAAGGTTGGACAGGCCTGATTTACATGATTACAATGATTTACATTATCTGAAAAATAATAAGAAAAAATGTTTTAACATTAAAATTGTTCCTTTTATTAGTAATTATGCTAAGCATGTTTTATTTAACTCTTTATGCACTGTCGGTACTTTTAAGTACCAATGAAAAATATTTAATATAAAATTTATTCATTTACTCTATTATGAAAGTTTAATGTTCTTGCCACACAATAAACTTTTCTCGATCAAATTTAGATAGCATCCAGAAACAGTCGAAGCTAAATATTTTTAAAAAGTGGTGATATTCCTAATCATTTTCATAGGCATAACTTTTCTTTTTAAGAAAAAAGTTAGATGGAAAATCTTAAAAACTACAAAAGCGTTTCAATTTACAGAGAGGATCATAATACATTTAAATACATTTCTTTTTTAAGACTTGGGATATTTCCATAAGAGTATTTTTGGCTAATTAATAAGATTATTTTTGTAAATATTTTACAAAAGAACTATAACTATTGATATATTTAATCAGTTTTAATTTTTATAAAAGGTCTAAATTTTACATTATTATTATTTGAAAATTCCAGTATATGTTCAGATATTAGAGAACATAAATATTGAGGTGAAACAATTTCTTGATAAATAATTCGGTAAATAGGGGGTTAACAACCTAAACTTAATTCTATAGTTTTTTTTTTTTTTCCACAAAACATTAGAATCTGTAAACCAACTCTTGTTAGCTCACAGGCTAGTATAGACTGAGAGCTTATGTGCCCGCCCGTTCTGTATGTATGTTCGGGCGTAACGCGATAACTCATGATAAAAATATACGATTCACTTGAAATTTTGTATGTATGTATATTCTGATAAGGCGCTTCCCTGATTAGCTTTTGGAGTTCATTCGATATATACAACACGGGGGAACGGGGGATAATGCCACTGCCCTTGCGTATATGAATGGTTTTTTTATGCAGAATGATCAGTTTTCGTTCAAAATTCAGATGGAGGATCATTCTGATGAGGTACTTCCGTGATTAGTATTAGGTGTTCATTGGATAAGTATAAAAAGGGGGGAACAGATTCATTCCCCTCCTCTAAATTGATATAAATGGGTTTTTCATGCAGGATTATCAGTTTTTTTTCCAAATTCTTAGATAATAAATCATATCTGTGATTAGTTTAAGGGGTTCAATGATTAAGTATAAAAAGGGGAAGTGGGGGGAGCTCCCCCCCCCCCGTAATTTTTTTTAAAAATGGTATTAACCCTTGAAAATATAAGGCTATAATATACAATTAGTATGCGTAGCCTGTGAGCTCAATGTCATCAGTTTTACTGGGCAATATTCTTTTTATTTTTTTTTTCGTACCCTTTTATGTTTGTCGAAAATCTTTCAACTAGAGTTGCATTTTGTTTTGCACAGCTGATATATTTGATAGGCATTTATATAGTTTATAAACATGTTACGTGATTTAAAACGGACTTCGTAGCCAATTTTTTACGGTCAGATTATAAGAAAGTTTTACACTAAAAAAACATGTAAAATAGTTTTAAAAGAACACATTACTTCAAAATGCAATAACAAATGCTGTCAGAAGTTTGCCTTTTCTGACACGAGTTTAAAGGACTAAAAAAAAAAGTAAGTGCCAAAATTTCTAAAGTATAACAGAAATTCAGCAAGTTTTCCTCTTTTACATCTCAAAAAGAAATTTATGTCAAGCAGTAAATTCGACCGGTAAAGTGCGAGGGAATATTTTTAAAATCAATCTTTATTAAAAAAGGGGAAAAGGCTGATTTATGAACACTGTTTTTCAAGAATATAGTTGTATTGTCATTATACTTTTCGCTCAAAGTTTAAATTGTGTGAATTTAAATTTTATGAATTTCTGTCTTAAAATACAAGCCCAAAAGTCACACAATTTTGGCGCTTTAATTTATAATTGGATAAATTACACACATCCCTGAGCCACCGAATGGTACAGTTGGCAGAACTATAAAATTTTATTCCAATCAATATGAACAAGTTGGAAATTGCACGTGAAGCGTAGCAAATGAGGTAAATTATGTTCGTACTATAAGTTCGTACTATAAGTTTTAAAATATTCAGATCTTGCTGATATAGTAGAGCGTACTTTGGATACAGTACAGTGGTCGAAATCTTTGTGTTTCTGTAAATATGCAGGGAGTAATTTTTATTATACTTCATTAACGTATATCTTATTCATAAAATGTGAAGTAGGTTAATATAATTAAAACACGCCCCAAACAATGTTTCCCCGTATAACATTATTTAGTGGAATACATTTGTGTGGCCCTGTAATTTAATAATAAATATTCTCTGCATCCCAGATTGTACAGAATGTACATTTTAATACATACATCATAGATTCATGTCAATTATATTATGTTTAAATGAGTGTAACACCATTAAAATGCATTTGAAACATTTTTTTCCATTGATCGTAATGTAACGGAATACTTTTGATTGTCCCTGTAATTGATCTATGCATCCGATTTTCATAACATTTGAAATGACTCGACAAAATTATGTAATAATTATATATTTTAAATTTCAAACGATTCGGTTGGATAGTTTTTGCGTTGTTATGTGCGGACGGACAGATGGACAGACAGACAGACGGACAGACAGACGGACAGACGGACGGACTGAGCGACAACAATAGGTGCTACGTATTTACATAATTACGAACGTACCTAAAAAGCATGCCTACTGAAGAAGCTTTTAAATTTGCAAATATTGAGGAATGAATGTCTTGGAGTATTGAACCCACAGAGTTCCAAGAGAGAAAAGTCAGAATATAAGTCGGGCGTTTCGACAACTATACCATTTGACTGCTCAGAAATGTGCGTAATTTATTCTATAATGTATTAAAACATTTAAACTGACTAACTTCGCGGTTTGTTTTTTCAGACATCCCATGCATATTGCACGTTTTCCTTGTTATATGTTTAACTACTGACAAGTAGTATCAATGCAAATGTGTCTGTCAATTAGTGATGGGCGATTTCGATTTTTTAAATCGATTTAATCGATATTATGGTCAACTCGATTTAATCGATACTATAAAATTTTTAATCGATTTCTCAGAAGATATTATTTGTACTTTCTTCAAAAGTTGAAGATAAAGCAGTCGGATGTGCCAATCTCAAAAAGTCTTCTATCTCATACATGATAAAACTTCTAAATGCACTAACACATTGTCAATGTCAAATTTAAATTATTTATGCCCATCATGAAGATTTAAAAAGTATAGGTTGAACGTTGAAGTATGAATATTTTTTAAGAAAATAAAAGCATTGCGTTTTCCAAACAAATCGCTGAATTTCGGTCCACCCCCTCTTAGATGTCTGTAACCGAAATATATGCAATTCAAAGAGCATCATAGCGACACCTGTTGTGCAGTATACACTCAAGCCTAATAAGAATCAATTTATGTGAAAGTTTAACCGAATATGAAATTTGATTAAATTCCATGCATAATTTCTAAGATATAGCTGTCACTAATATCGTGAAAAATGCAGTATAGCAGAGCAGTATTATATAACTTACACAAAAACCTAATCAGGAACAACGTATGATAATATCTAAGAGAATATTAAGTTTGATGAAATTCCGTTCAGGAGCTCTTGCGATATGATCAATAAAATCTTGTAGATCCTGAAAAAGCGGTTGAATTCAGGGGTTAGCCCGAAGAGGAACATCTCCGCCCCGGAACTTTGAAATGTCTCACGAAAATATTGAAGCTTCATGTACAAGAGTCCCCTCCCCCCTTCTCTGAAGTATAGAATGCCTCTTCAAGGAGACATAAAAATCCCTCCCAGTGAAAAATATCTGAATTCAACACTGCCGATAAAAGCAGCATAGCAACGCCTCCTGCATAGTTATTTACACTGAAACCTAATAAGCACCAAATTTATGAATGTGAAGCTTGATGAAATTTTCTGAATTAGTTTCTGAGATGCAATTATCGCAAAAATCAGGAAAAATGCAGCGTCCTCTGCCGTTAGATTTAAATCAAAACTTAATCATCAACAATTTACGTTAATATCAAACCGAATCTGAAGTTTGGCAAAAATACGTGCATTAGTTCTTGAGGTATCTATCTTGCAGTAATCATGAAAAATACAACATAACAGCGCCACCTGTAGAGCGATTTTTACCATAAGTAATCAGCACCAATTTATATGAAAGTCTAGCTGAATCTAAAGTTTCAAGAGATTCCAGGCATTAGTTCTTGAGATAGAGCGCCCACAAAATTTTGTAAGAGACAAACAAATAAACAGACTAAAAGACAGACAATTTATAAAAACAGTAAAATGTGTTATATTTAACAACATATTCGAATTTTGTAAGCATTAGGTTATTATTATTTTTTAAATAACATCATACAAAGAAAGAAAAAAAAAGCAAAGTTTTTTTTTTTTTTTTTTTTTTTTTTTTTTTTTTTTTAAGAAAATAAGCAACATATAATGTCTAGAATTATATATGGGTGTGTAAACATGTTTAATAATCTACATAACCCTCCCCCCCCCGCCCGTTTTCACATAAGTTAATGGGAATTGTCTTTTTTCTGTAATTATCTTCTTCTATATAGTTTTTTAAAATAATAATAATAATAATAATAATATATATAATAAAAAAAGGAAGTCTATCAAAATGCAGAAGATTCTCTCCTTTCCTCGCCCCCCCCCGTTCCCCCCACGGAGGGCATCTTCTGCCCTTTGTACCTATATCCCTCTTGTTGATAATCGGCTGTCATAAAATGAACCAAACCTTTTCTCGTCTACCCTATTTAAATCCTCTATCTTCACAGTTTCCTTTTCCCCGCCGAAAATCTTGCCAGTCCTTTGAGTCAAAAACAGACGCAAAATCACTGACCAATCACATTACAAGGTGATAAAGCCTAGATGAAAAATCGCAAGACTATCTTGAATGCAAGTAGTAGATCGATCTTTTGTAGTAGATCGAATCAGTACAGAACCTTGCGTAGTAGATCGATGTCGATGTCGATGTCAGAATCGATTTTATTTTGATTTTGATTTACTAAAATTGAAATCGCATTTTGAAATCGATTTTTAGATACAAGTAGTGTTGTTACTTTTTTGATATGCTTGAAATCGATCTACTTTCAGATTGAATCGATCTTTCCCTTTCTATTGTTTTAATGGTAGCAGTAAAAATTTCAAACTCAAATATTAGGCGAACCGTTGATTTTAGAGGGGTAAGACTTACGGATGTCAAGATATTCTAAGGTATGGTCAATCGAATAGTGATGACCATTATACCCTAGCAGCACATAGGGGGTGGGAGGCAATATTCAATACAGGTATGGGTGGGTCATGTGACATATCGTTGCAAAGGTCTTGGCCTGGACTATCCATATCTGTATATCTCTTCAAAATATAGTTCAATTTTCAGACTCCAGGGGGCATTTTTAAGCTTTTTGGGGGTTTTTTTCCCTTCCCCCACTTTGTAGTGTATCATTTTATAGGTCTTGACTTGTAGACCTCAAATATCTTGAACTGATTGGTAGAACTGATGTAAAATTTCGTATAAGAAAGGATTACCATTTTTTTTCAAACCAGATATTTCTAAAAGTAAAAATTTCAAACTCAAATATTAGGCGAACCGTTGATTTTACAGGGGTAAAACTTACGGATGTCAAGATATTCTAAGCTTGGTCAATCGAATAGTTATGACCATTATACCCTAGCAGCACATAGGGGGTGGGGGGCAGGGGGCAATATTCAATACAGGTATGGGTGGGTCATGTGACATATCGTTGCAAAGGTCTTGGTCTGGGCTATCCATATCTGTATATCTCTTTATAATATAGCTCAATTTTCAGACTCCAGTGGGCATTTTTAAGCCTTTTTTTTACTTTTTGCCTTACCTCAATTTGTAGTGTATCATTTTAAAGGTCTTGACTTGTAGACTTCAAATATCTTGAATTGATTGGTAGAATTGATGTAAAATTTCGTATAAGAAAGTATTAAGGTTTTCTTTTCAAACTAGATTTTCCTAAAAGTAAAAATTTCAAACTCAAATATTAGGCGTACTATTGAAGACTTACGGATGTCAAGATATTCTAAGGTATGGCAATCGAATAATGTTGACCATTATACTTTAGTAACACATAGGGGTGAAGGACGGGGAGGGACAAAATTCAATACAGGCATGGGTTTACGGATTTTCTTCAAATTTTGGATATATTTTCCTTCTAATAAGGTGCTTTTCTGATTTGTTCTGGGTATTCATTGGTTATGTAAAAGGATTTGGGGGCTACTCTTCTTAACCGTTTAAACGCCAATGTTCCCAAAAAAGAACTTAGTATTATTTGCAATGCAAAACATATATTTTCCAATATAATTACGATGTTCTTATTTTTCCTATAAAATATAAGGTTGATTTTAACTTTTGAAAAAAAAATATGTTTAAGCATTTATCAAAAGTATAAAGAGTATGCAAATTCCTTAATTTACATAAAAATATAATTTTTGTTTTTATCGTTTCTCTATATTACTCACATTTGACTACTAGGAATCTAAATGTTTTTGGAATTCGAGAAAATGCTCAAGAAGAATATTTTTAAATTTGTATGCATAAATCAAAACATTTGAAGTTGTAATATGAGAAAAACAAAATTATTATTACATTGCGATATTAATTCGGCTTGTAAATAGTTAATTTAGGTAAATGGTTTTTTTGTGCAGAATTAACCGATTTGTTGCCGATGATAGGTTATGCGCTGCCCGACCATTGAAGGTACAGTTATCCATTAATCCGAACTTAGGTCGCTTCCAACTTCTTCGGATAATCGACGCTCCGCTGTATTTTTATTTCTTTGTTAACCAGAGAGAAGTATGTTGTTTCACTGTTAATTATTCTTATGAAAACAACATTTTTTTTCTGTTAACTGCTGAAAATTTGGTAAACGTTAAAAAAGAATAATATTTTATAAGCTGTAAATGAGATGAGGCGATATATATTTTAAAAGAGAAAAAAAGTTTAGTCACATATTTTTTTTAAAGCAGAATTTCTGCTTTTAAATTGGTGGATAATTAATAATTAGCATGTGCTGATTGTGCAATTAAATCATCACAGCTATTTTGAAAGAAAATTTGCAATATTTGCGTTTCCCACACCCTTATAGAAGGTCTTAAAAAGACTGAAAAAAAAATTTCTTTGAATAAATTTAGAGCTTTTAAAATTTTATTCATATGCGAATTTTTAAGAAGAATGACGTTTAAAGGAATTAAGGCTCCATTTGTTTGGTTGAAGGAGTATGTAGAAAATACATGTGTTTCGGATTAATATATATATATATATATATATATATATATATATATATATGTATATATACAAATCATTTCTCCCTTTTATTTTTTTATCTAACCGAGATATTTCTCAAAAAAATAAAGTTAAATATAATATAAATTATTATTAAAATTGTATCTAAAAATAATAAAAGATAAATCCTTATTATTCGACTCTAAAAGCTGTAATAGCTTACTTCTGTGCCTCCCTAAATGGGAGTGAGGAGTATGAGGTGTTACGGCTCTGCTGATTAGCCAAGTTTTAGAATTACTAATTTTGAGCTCATCTGTGTAAAATCTAAAAATATCGAAATATCGATTTTAGTATCGATTCTAGAATTTAGAAATCGATTCTTATTATAATCGATGTCACTTTATACGATGTCGATTTTAATCGATTCTCAAAATTCCCAGAATCGCCCATCACTACTGTCAATACACGAAGGGTCGCCGCATTCTGTGCCCCCCAACTTCGGGCTTCTCCTTGCTAATTCAAATTAAATTTATTTGTCTAATTCATCATATGAAAACTAAATATATGTATATATATATATATTTCTTTTTTGCCACAAAAATGTTCTTTTTGTTATGAAATCTGTTAAGTATTTTTTATTTTATAAATTAAACTTAAACTTGATAGCTTTCTTTTCAAAACATAAATAACTGTAACCGAACTCCTGTTTTTTCGCAAGCTGTTATATCTGTCTAAGAATTTTCAACTACAGCTAATTTCTTGTTTTATACAGCTGACATATTTGATGGATGATTACATAATTTATAAACATGTTTTCGTGATTTAAAATGGACATCGTAGCCTATTATTTTTACAGAAAGAATATAAGAAAGTTTCACACCAAAAAAGTATGTAAAATAGATTTAAAAGAACACATTACTTCAAAATGAAAAAAAAAATGCTGTCAGAAGTTTTCCCTTTATGACATCAGTTTTATGGACTAAAGAAAATAAGTGCCAAAATTTCTGAAGTATAACAGCTCTGCAAGTTTTCCTCTTTTACATCTCAAAAAGAAATTTATATCAAGTAATAAATTCTACCCGTAAATTGCGAGGAAATATTTTTAAAATCAACCTTTATTTAAAAAAAGAAATACGGAAAAGACTGATTTATGAAAACTATTATTCAAGCACTTAGTAGTATCGTCATTGTACTTTTTCCTCAAACTTTAAAATTTATAGATTAAAAAATTTATGCATAATTTATGCATGATTACAAAATTTTATGTATTCTTGATTTTACTTGTTAGGGGCTGTACAAATACAACGTTATAAATTTTTTGGTAACTTTGGGCACCTTCCCCCCCCCTCCCCCCCCCGGTAATGACATCCTTATCAAATTGTAAATTTTTTTTTGTTTCTAAAATTTCTTTCGTTTGTTCGAAGTGTTACAAAACTGACTACATATATTTTTCGCATACTTTTATGATTCAAATGAAGAGTAGTCAATAAATATCAGTTTGTATTATATAAAAAAAATTATATCAAATAACACTTGAAAGAAATAATTGGGTGATTCTCCAATAGGTGGGTAATTTCACTCATTGATTTTGTGAAAAATAAAAATTAAATTTTAACCAATATTTTTTAATAATTAGATACAGCATAGGTTACTGAGTAATATACAATATTCCGGCATAAACTTTAAGCACTATATATGTACAGTAGACTCCCACAAATCCGCAAAGCTTGGGACCAGAGGTTGTGCGGATTTTAGAATTTTTCGGATTTCTGGTCATTGATTTGTTTATAATTTTTTAAACAGTAATTTGAGTGCGATTAATAGTGCATTTGGAACTATAATGAAGCTTACAATATAATAAAATATTAAAATAAGTAATAAACTAAAATAATAAAAATTTAGATAATTTTTTAAATGATTAAAGTATTAATAGCAAAGGTCAAGCTAATAATCAGTAGTGTATGATTAAATATTCATTATAAAGATTAAATGTATTTTTCGAAAATTATATAACAAAACTTGCCTCATAAAAGTACATTCCTAATTCACATCAAAATCATAAAATAAGAAAGTTTTGTTTCAGGTTTACCCAGGCTTAATAACCAAAAAATCTTGATTAATGCATAAATATATTTAGTAAGAAGATGTGATTACCAGTAATATCAGCAATATCTTGAATTTTTTGCCCCAAAAAATTATTCTTAATTCATGAAAGAAACTTGAATGGAGTATTATTAAGAAATTTAGAAATTAAAAAAAATATGAAATTTATACAAAACTAAAAAAAAATCAAATTTTTTAGCAATATCCGAATTGAAAGTTTCCTTGTTTACATCCATAAAATATGTGCGGATTTTAGAGAGTTGCGGATTTCTGGTTTGCGGATTTGAGGGAGTCTACTGTATATATATATATTTTTTTAATTATAAATTAATTTAGTAATCAATGTCACTGCTGTCCCCAAGATAGTTGTTTACTTTATAAACGAAGATTTTAATCAAATTTATTTAAAAAATTTGTGTATTTAATTAAAATTAATCTTTTTATAGTTAAAAAATATAATGTTTAATATATCATCAGAAATAAATTTGAATATTTTTTAAGTTTTAAGAATAAGGGGACAAGAGTGACCTGTAATAAGAAACCCATTTGCCATGATCCTCCTCGATTCGATAGGTCCGCAGTCATGTTTACATACTTTTAACATGTTCGAAGTTGATTTTTATAGTCGAAGTTTGAAAATATCAGGCATAAGTAACGTCATTCGAATCCAATATTTTCCAACTGAGCGAAAAATTGTCCATGCCGGGAATCGAACCCAAATCATTGGCTTACAAGGCCAATACTTTACCGTTTAAGCTACCTGGGTAACAACCGGAGGGCATTTCTCACTCAGATAACGTTATTGGTCATAACATCTGGTCTGTCATTTAAACAGCTCAATAGAATAAACCGCAGTTAAAGGAACTCCAGATGAACGATGGATACGTAGATATACTATTATTTATAAAGCAATCAAAATTGATTGGTAAATTTATCATACGAATTGAATGTTTTTCAACTGAGCGAAAAAAATATGATAAATTTACAAATTAGTTTTTATTGTGTTAAAAATAACAGTATATCTAAGTATCCATCGTTTATATGGAATTCCTTTATTGGCGGTAGGGCTATCTAAATGACAGATCAGATGTTATGACCAATACGGTTATCTGAGTGAAAAATGCCTGCCAGTTGTCGCCCAGTTAGCTTGAACAGCAAAGTATTGTTCTTGTAAGCCAAGGATCTGAGTAATTTTTCGCTCAGTTGGTAAATATTCAATTCGTATGATAAATTTACCAATCAGTTTTGATTGTGTTTAAAATAATAGTATATGTAAGTCCTCGGTTTATTCCATTTTGTCATAGAAATTTCCCAAAGTAAAATGAATTTCACATTCAAAACTTAGAACAAATAAATAGGAGTACTTATTTCAAACTTATTGTGAAAAAATATTTTATTATAATTTTTAAACTTTTATGGAAAATTAGAAAAATTAAATTAGATTTTCTAAATTTTTAAATTAGATTAGATTAAATTAAACAGAATTTTTTCGAAATACTGAGTCCTTAATAGATTTTATTCTCAGTATAATTGTCAGTATAATAATCTCAGTATAACATTTTCAGCAAAAAGAATTCTCTTATTTAATTTACAAGCAACGAGTTGTTTACACGTAAGACGTTAATAGTCTATCTACCTAATTATTTTGAACAAGAAACTTTACGCTGCTGCGTGCGAAACGTGAGTCTAAATATTCATTATTCACAGTTTTCCTGAAGGCACGAAAAGAACATTTTTCGAGTGAATAGGAATAAATGAGTTATCGGTTTGGTTGAAAGATTAACTTTGCAACTTGGGTAGAATTAAAAATTTTATTTGCCTCTTTGAAATCACATCTACGAGACTTTAGTTTTACTGTCATATATTTGATTTATAATTAATTTTTATTAATATTTAAAATTCTCTTAGTTTCATTTGATTAGTAATTGGAAGATTAACATTTATAATCAAAATTAATAATTGAAAGATTAAGCTTGCAACTTGGACAGAATAAGCAGAATTGTTTTCAGTAAAAACACATTTAGACAGTTTTATGGCATAAATTCGACTCATAATTATTCTTAATATTAGCATTCGCTAAGCTCCATTTGATTGGCAATTAAAAGATCAATATTTATCATCAAGATTAATTATTGAAAGATTAATATTGAATAGAATCAGAAAATTTATTTGTATCTTTGAAAAACAATTGAAGGATTAACATTACAACTTGAGTAGAAATACAAAATTTATGTATAGATTTGAAAACATATCGCTGAGAGTTAGGTTTTAGTGTCATACATTTGACTTATAATTTTTGTACTATTTACAATTCTTTCTCTTTCATTTGATTTTGACAATCAATTTTAACACTATTATAATGCATTTAGATTAATATGCATTTATAATGTATTTAGATTACATTTATTAATTAGATCCAACCGTAAAAATTACGTGAGCCGTATCTTTTTGGTAGCCTCGTTCTCAAAAACAAATGCATTCGCAATTAATGAAGCTGCATCGATACCAATTGAGTATTCGCTTCTCATTTAACTATAATTTTCTTTTCTTTTTTGGAAACTTGTGATGTTTCTATTTGTTGATTTTTAAAATCTGATTTACTTATACGTTGGAATAACTGTTGAGGGATTTAGAAGTAATACGAAACTTTTTATGAAATTGTTATTTAATGCTTTTAAGTTTTTAATTTAGTTATTGTCTGTGATTTTAGGGACTTTTAATTAATATAAAAGATTGTTTTAAAAAACTATGTTTAGTTTTATACTTATACTTTTCTTTCCTAAAAATGTAAAACCAACAACTCAATATGGCAAATTTTATAAATACACACAATGAAAAAAGCTTTAAAAAAATTAAAAATAATAAGCAGCCTGTGAAGACCATTTAGAAAAAACATATACAGATATACGATAAGGAAAGGTGTATTTCTTCCGCATTTCATTCGTAATTTTACGATCGATTGTCTACTGAAAAATATTTTTTATTCATATGGACACGTCAATATTTTGTTTTGATGCAAATAACATTTCAAGGAAAACTTTTGCATTTCAAAAATAAATTTTTACGAATGTTTGGCATCATTGACAAAGGAAATGTCATGGAGCACATTTCACTCTTTCTGTATTTAAAGAAATAAGATTAAAGATAAAATAAACATTAAAATGGACCAAATGTTTTGAAAATTTCTAAGTGTACTGTATTTCGTATTTAATTAGAGTCAACAATGTTAAATTACAATTGTGAATTTAATGCATTTGGTTACATCTTCCACTGTTGTTTGATGGAATTTCATACAATGTACATTTATAATATTTATCATTAATATACAGAGCCGCACAGAATTGTACAGTATTGCTTTTAATTGCTGCAAGTACATTTTCAGTTTTAGTATGCGTTTTTAAATTTAAATAATTTTTTGCTTATTACTTTGTACATGTACATTATCCACATCATATACAGGACTACACAAAAGAATTTCAGAATGATTTCTTTTATTGAAGAAAATTGATCAGAGGAAATTTTCAGCTGTGTTAAATGACTTATTCAGGCATCTTCTTTAATCTTATTAAACGATGAGGTTTTGCTAAATTATTTTGTACGTGTTGGAAAATGCTTCACAGTCTATGCTTTTCGCATAATGTTTCTTACTTAATCATATTTAAAATTTTTATTCCTATAAAAAAAAAAAAAAACACGCATCAACAATACCTATTTATATGCAGTTGTATACAATAGGAGGACGCATTTTCTTTGCATTTCACTCTACACTGTAAAAAAAAAAATCTGCAAAGGTACTAAACTTTTTCTAGGAAACTGGGATTCCTAGAACTTTTCCTGTAACGGTAACAGCAAAAATTCAAGTTTCAGAATCGATTACATGAATTTTTACTGTTATCGTTACATGAAAAGTTCTTGGAATCCCAGTTTCCTAGAAAATGTTTAGTACCTTTGCAGATTTTTTTTTTACAGTGTACTTCATCGGTCGATTCCCTCAGAAAAAAGTCTTATTTTTCTGGATTCGTCTAGTGTTTATTTTTAAAGAAAATCAAAGGTGAAGGGGAACTTTTCACATTTCAAAAATACATTTTCTAAAACGACCTCCGTCATTGACAAGGTAAATTTCGTGGAACAAATTTTATTCTTAAAGAAGGTTCATTCAAAATAAATATAAATATTAAAGCATGCAAAATGCTTCAAAGTTTTACTATTGTATTGCCAAATGTTTTCTTTTTATTGTTTTACACTGTACTTTCTTTATCTTTTTGTATATTTAAGTTAAATGTTTAACAGTTTAAACGCCAATGTTCCCAAATGGGAACATTCCGTTATTTGTAATACAAAACATATATTTTCCAACATAATAACGATGTCTTTATTTTTCCTATAAAATATAAGGTTGATTTGAACTTTTGAAAAGAAAATATTTATGTTTAAGCATTTATCACAGGTATTAAAGAGTATGTAAATTCATTAATTTGCATAAAAAGCTTTTATCATTTATCATATTTGCTTTTATCATTTTCTCTATATTACTTACATTTGACCGCTAGGAATCGAAATGTTTTTGCAATTCGAGAAAATATTCAAGAACAATATACAATAGCATATAACGGAAAATAATTTGTTATGTTAGCATAGGTTGTCAATCAATAATCACGTTCCAAAATGCGAACACTGAAATGAAAACAGCCAAAAAAACTGCAGAAATATATTTTTTGGTATTTTCTGAATTTGTATGCATAAATTAAAACATTTGAAGCTCTTATATAGGAAAAACAAAATTATAATCACATTGCGATATTAATTCGGCTTCTAAATGGTTAATGCTTTTTGTTAACAAATCTTACGCAATGTCTAACATAAAAATAAATAAAATGCATTTAAGAAATTTTGAAAATTGAGTTGCAAAAGTAAAACAGCTTTATTTAAAAATGTCTTTCCGGCCAGAACTGGGAGGAAGCGATAGCTCTCATATTCCTTATTTTTAAAAATCCTATTCATCTAGACACGACTATATTTCATTTTAAAAGAAAATCAAAGATTAAGAGAGACCTTTCACATTTCAAATAGTCCTTCCGGCAATGCCGGGAGGAAGAAGTAGCTTTCATACACTGATTTATTTATTTTATATTAAGTAATATAAATCAAATATACGAAGCTCAAAATAGTGGAACACGATTATGTAAGATTGAATACTAGTTTTTGTCAATACTGAATATTAATAGAAATTTTTAGAAATTACTAATATTTGCACTTCAACCTAGTTTTATTTTAAACGATTTGAAGGGTCGCCAAATTCCACGATATCCATTTTAAAGCAGCCTGATGAATAAAAAAAAAACCCAATGATCGAAATCTTAAGTCATGTAAACATGCACACTTATATCGAAATCGATTAATACAGTGAAACCCCGATTTTACGTGCCCCGAATCTACGTTTTCCCGCATTATACGTTTTTTTCTTCAAGTCCCAGTTTTTCCGCATAGTTGTAATGTTAATTTAACCCGGATCGTAAGTTTGTTATTTATGAAATTTCCCGCATTTTACGTTTTTTCTGGAAAGTAAAAAAAGGAAAAAATGTTCTAAAATAAGCAATAATTTTTCCTTTTGTGCTTTTTTAAACTTAATCCACGTTGTTAAAAGTTTTGCAATCTATGAAAACAGAAACGCATTCTAAAGACTCCTGTCTTCTGAAACTGGTCCCCCCCCCCCTAGTTTGTTGAACACCTGCTGTCGCGGACTGCTCCCTTCCCTCCCCAGGGTAGCTGGCGGGGGAGCAAAGTAAAGAAACAACACACTTTATTGGTGTAGGGATGAGATGGGAGGGGGGGGGGAAGAGACAATCCAGTTACCAATCAGATGGGGTGGCTCATTTCTTTCGTCAGGGAGGGAAAGGGATCCTTACCTTTCTTAACGTTTTCAAATGCTGTTTAGCACGCGGTGGTCGCATTTATAACCTTTTTGTGCCAAAATGACGAGTAAAAAACGCAAAAACTTTTCTGTTGCTGAGAAAGCCGAAATTGTTAAAAATTTGATGAATTCCACGGAACCAAAGTAGCGTTTGCTCAGTTGCAAGGAATTCCCGTAACAACCCTGCAATCCATACTACAGAAAAAAAAATGCATTGAAAAAAACATCGAGAAAGTCGGAGAAAAAAATGCTAAGAAACGGAGAACATTGAAAAAATCGCCGTACGACGAGCTGGAAGGTATCTTATGAAAGTGGTTTAAAGAAGCTCGTGCCGCGAATGTACCTATAAATGGCACGATACTAAGAGAAAAAGCTCTAGAAATCGCCGATAGGCTTGGTGGTTTGAAAGATTTCACAGCTTCAAATGGCTGGATTGACCGAATGAAGAAAAGATATAATCTTGTGCATAGATCGCTTTCGGGAGAATCATCAAGTGTAAATGAAGCTACAATAGAAGATTGGAAGAAAAATCTACCAAATTTGACCAAAGGATACAAGCCAAAGGACATATTCAATGCGGATGAAACCGGACTTTTCTTTAACCTCCTACCGGATAAAAGTTATGTTGAAAAAGGAGACTCCTGCCATGGAGGGAAGATGTCTAAATTGCGTCTTACGGTTTTACTTTGCTGCAATTCTGATGGAAGTGAGAAGCTGACGCCTCTTGTTGTCGGAAAGTCGCGCAACCCACGATGCTTCAAAAACGTGAGAAGTTATCCGACAAAGTACGAAGCAAATAAAAATGCGTGGATGACCAAACCGATTTTCGAAGACTTTTTGTGCAAACTAAACAAAAAAATGGAGTTGCAGAATCGTAAAATAATTTTATTTATTGATCAATGCAGTGCACATCCGGTTTTGCAGCTGTCTAATGTGCATGTCGAATTTTTTCCGTCAAATTGCACAAGCAAATTGCAGCCTTGTGATCTCGGCATTATTCGATCTTTCAAGGTTTTTTATAGAAAGCAACTTGTCCGGAAAGCTGTAGCTGAAATAGAAAATGGAAACCTAAATGACGCCTGCAAGTTAAAGTTAAGTGTTCTAGAGGCTATGCATTTTATTTCTGCGTCGTGGAGAAACGTTACACAACACTGCATTTCCCATTGTTTTGAAGAAAGCGGATTCGTAGCATCTAATGAACCGAGAACAGATGAGGAATCAGTTGCGGTAGACTCGGACAATGACAACGAAACAGTTATCTATGATTTCAATGATTACATTCCGGAAAATTTAGCAACATGTGAAGCTGAAAGAGCTACTGCTCCATCCGTAGCCGACGTTATGGACTTTTCGTCCACCGATGAATATGAAGAACAAGAAACAGAAGCACTGCCCGTCCCTTCTTTTAATATTGCATTGAAGAGCTTACAAACAGTGAAAAACTATTTTCTTTCTCATAAAGACCAGAAAAAAAAACTTGCAAAGTATTTCAATCCTGGAAGATGCTGCATTCACTTTGAACTCAATGACTAAAAAACAACTATTACGGACTATTTTCAACCTAAATGCCAGGATTCGCAATTAAATGTGTTAGTAAAATCATCTTAAAAATGGTATGTATAATAATGTTCTTTTCGTAAAATATAGATTGTAATACATTTTGAAAGAGTCATCTTTACTACCTTTAGTTTTTTTCTACGATTTTTTGCTTTCTATGTATTTCCCGTATTTTACGTTTTTCCCGTATTTTACGTTTTTTTACTCAGTCCCTTGAGAAACGTAAAATCGGGGTTTCACTGTATATACGAGTGCTGTCGCGGGCAAATTGACTTTTAAAAAAAAATGTCACCCGCATTAGAAATTCAAACTGCTATATCCCAGGCGTTTTTCAAGGTAAAGACAAAGCAAAAAATACTCCGGAATTCATTATTAAGATAATTAGTTTAGAAAGAACCTTTTTTCAATTTCTAATTTTTTGTTTATACATCAATATACATTTAAAAGATTTTTGACAAATTTAAGCTGCCGCCATTTTGAAACAAGATGGCGGATAAAGTGGCCCGTGAACTCGGTCAAGACATTGGTATGTACCATGAACACACGAAGTTATATCGAAATCATTTTATAAATATGCGTATTAACGCCTGACAAATTTCAGACCGTTTCAAAATGTCAATCTCACTGGAAATTGAAAGTGCTAAAACTCAGCCATTTTTCAAGATATAGATGAAACAAAAAATGCTCTAGAAGGTTTGTATCAAGGTCAAAACACCGAAAGAAAAATCTTTTTCAATTTCTTATTTTTTTGCACCTAATTTTAAAATTTAAATTAAAGAAAATAATATTCCGCCATTTAGAAACAAGACGGCTGTTGGAACTGGCCAACAAATTCGGTCCAGGCATAAGTATGTCCTATCTACACACCAAGTTTCATCCAAATGGGTGTATAAATACGCGTGTTATCACGTGACAAAACCAGATCATTTCAAAATGTGAGCAACACTAGAAATTAAAACTACTATAACTCAGGCATTTTTTAAGATACAGACGAAACAAAAAGTGCTTTGGAATCTTTGTAGCAAGGTCAAATGCATAAAAGAAAAATCTTTTTCAATTTCTCACTTTTTTGTACTTAATAGCAAATTTAAATTGATTTTAGGTATTTTAATTTGCAAATTTTTCTTAAAAATTTTAAATGGCCGTCATTTTTTAACAAGATGGCGGATGGAACTGGTTAACGAACTCGGTCCAGGCTTTATTAAGTACTATGTACACACCAAGTTACATCCAAATCGATTTATAAATGCGAGTGTTATCACGTGACAAAAATCAGATCGTTTCAAAATGTCAGCCATAAGAAAAATTCAAAATGCTATAACTCAATCATTTTTTAAGATATAGACAAAGTAAAAAGTGTTCTAGAATCGGTGTTTGAGAATCTAACACATAAAATAAAAATACTTTTCAACTTTTAATTTTTTCGCATTTATTTTTAAATTTAAATTTTTAAAAATTTTTTAAATGGCCGCCATTTTGAAACAAGATGGCGGACAAGATGGCCAACGAACTCGGTCGAGATATTTGTATGTATTATGTACATACCAATTTTCATTCAAATCAGTTCATAAATACGTTAGTTAACGCATGACAGCGCGTGTAATTATGAATGTATACAATTTGATATTTAATTGATATCTTTTCATTTTGAATAGTCATAATGAATTTTTTCCTATTGTGGTATCTTATGTATAATTTATATATAACATCCGTTGCTAATAGCAATTTTATAAATATGGCGCGCATAGGTAATTGCTGCTATCCGCATAACCTTTGTGTATTGTCTGTGAGATTTCTACAATATAGTTTTCCGTTACCACTTAATAAGATTTCCATTAAGAGTTGCAAATCGTTTCATCATGAATATTATATATGGTATATTTATAATATTTTAACTGTTAATTTTGCTATTATGTTTAATTCATTGTCTTTATATGTGGTATATTAAATGTCAACATCAATATTCCTTATTTATTATTTTTTAATTTTAAAGTAATACATTGATATTTACTCGTTACACTATTTTTTTATTTTATTATAATTCAATTCAATTCTAATTCTTCGTTTTGGTTTATTGTTTTATTGATGAAATCCATTGGTGAATCTTGTCTACTTTTAATGGTATTATATTAGCATGGCTGCCAACTACTACGCCTATTTAAAGTCAAATAAATATGTTAGAAGCAGAAATTTTAGCAAATGATAAACAATATGTGCTGTAATGCATAACATTGAATATATTTGGCATAAATTTTATTAAAATATTTTTGTGGTTCCAAACATGTTTATATGATTTAAATAGGCGTAGAAGTTGGCAGCTCTGTATTAGCATTCAAATTATTATGCTGCTCCGCGCGTGTAATTATGAATGTATACAATTTGATATTTAATTGATATCTTTTCATTTTGATTAGTCATAATGAATTTTTTCCTATTGTGGTATCTTATGTATAATTTATATATAACATCCGCTGCTAATAGCAATTTTATAAATATGGTGCGAATAAATAATTGCTGCTATCCGCATAACCTTTGTGTATTGTCTGTGAGATTTCTACAATGTAGTTTTCCGATACCACTTAATAGGATTTCCATTAAGAGTTGCAAATCGTTTCATCATGAATATTATATATGGTATATTTATAATATTTTAACTGTTAATTTTGCTATTATGTTTAATTCATTGTCTTGATATATGGTATATTAAATGTCAACATCAATATTCCTTATTTATTATTTTTTAATTTTAAAGTAATACATTGAAATTTACTCGTTACACTATTTTTTTATTTTATTATAATTCAATTCAATTCTAATTCTTCGTTTTGGTTTATTGTTTTCTTGATAAAATCCATTGGTGAATCTTGTCTACTTTTAATGGTATTATATATGATTATATATATATGTAATAAAACGAGGACGATGTTCTATAATAGTGTATAATCACTAATAGAATACCATGTTGGTTGTAGAATACTACTATTCACTAAGATTCAATAGTGGGATGAGCAGTCGTTCTGGTAAGTGGATAAGCCATGGATTTGTTCTCGTAGGAGTTTCTCCAATAACAATGCAAGAAAATCAGTGTTTTAGTTCTTTATTATTTAGAGCACGAACTTAAGTTACTCCACAGATCACCGTTCCACACATCTATCACTACGGCCTTCGCTCACTAAGCTGCAACATTCCGGCGTTCTACAATCTCGGAAAAAATGACATTTCTAATTCAGCGGAGAAATAAAACGCGCGTCTTGATAGTTTAAAGAAAAGGTGCATTCTACTCTCCTGAAAAGCCAAATGAAAAATCATTTTCACGACAAAACTAGCGCCCTCCTACTCCGCGTCAATCATTTTAAAAATCCAATCAGGATGGACTCGAGCCTCTAACGGACAAAATGATCAATTCTAATTGGCCGTAATAGGCGGTCTACTGGCAAGAACTATATTTTTTTCTCGGAACACTAAGCCCTTTAGCAACGCGTAGTAACACTTGTCACGCGATGTTAAAAAATAAAAAATAAAATTAAAATCGCAGGAATATGCCAGAAAGTAAAAAGCTTACGAAATACTTCCCGCCTTTTTGAGAAGCAAGAAATAATTTATTAATAACTAAAGTAAGAAAAAGAATTTTAGCTGTTACAAGACGAAACTAAGATTGAAATATGTTCCACAAATTTAGAATTGAAGCTAAGAGAGAATAAAAAAAAATGGCGCAATTTTTTTTTTTTTTTTTTTTTTTTTTTATATTATTACAAATCCCCCCTCCCAGAAAGACGGGTGAAAAAGTAGGTCTGAGACCTGCAATTTCACAGAAAGGGAGATGATGCAGACTTAGCTCACGAAGTTGTTGATATAAGTAATAATAATTAGATACTGAATAAAAAAAAAATTTAAATTAATTTCTCTTTTTTTATATAAATATAGAATTCAAATTTAAAAACACCAAGGTGATGCGTGGAATAACTTTAAATTTAAATACAATAAAATAGGCATCAGTACAAATACAAGATGTAATCTTGTTTAAAGTACACATCATAAAGTAATTTGAAAATATAAGCAATTACCCATAGTAATAACATAAAAATGAAACATAAAATTGAAAAACAATAACGTTAAATTCTTTTTTAACAATGTCAAATCTAGAAATCAATTTTTAAAAGTTTATTTCAAAAATCTTCTTAAAGTCATATTTGGAATGGCATAATTCATTACCTCATTTTAAGGATGTCTAATTCATTTAACTGTCCAAATTCATCAGCTAACATTATAATATTAGTTCAGTTTTTGTGTGAGTAAGTCCTTGAACATTCATAACAGTTCCATTTTGGAATCTTTGTGAAAATACTTTTATAATTGTATTTTTAATTAATAACACATTTTATAATATAGTAATAATAAAATTTAACAATGTAAATAATAAACAATATAATTAAGAAACATAATAAGGAAAAATATCAATAATAATAAATATCATAAGTGTAAGTAAATCTCATAATGGGAATAAGTAAATCTCTTAATAAGTAATAATAAATATCACAAAAGACATTCTTTAAATACTTAATCTCGTTTATCTCATCTCATATTTTTGGGATGAAATATAGAGAGAAGTGGAATAAAATAAAAATGCAATCAACTATGAAATCATTTACTTAATCTGGTAATCCGAGTACAGGATTAAGTAGGAATATGTACAAAAAAAAAAATTAAAATATAATATGATAAATTAAAATAAAATAAAGATAAATAAAAATTTTATTCATGTTTGAGAATGCACGTGACCTTTAAACTACTAAGGTTCTTAAAAAGAAATATTAATAAATGATAAAAATAAAAAACAAGATCTATTCATGTCAAATAATTACGCAATAAATATTCTCTCGGTGTGATAAAACATTGCAAGATGCAAGTAGGAAAGAGAAAAAGAAACAAAATTATATTATAATTGACATGTAATTGGACTGGAATGCAGAAGCAAAGAAAGAGAGAAAGAAAAAAAAAATATATTAAAATAAAGTGATAAAAATTTTGTTACTTGGCAAATAATTAATTTAATAATTGATAGATTAAACTTAATATTACAAATAGGTTCAGTTGAAAAAAAAAGTATTCTAAGTAGAGTAATTCAGTACAGAATAAGAAATTTCCACTTTGTTCGTCTACGCCGGCATAAATAAACAAATATAAAAATTTCCAGACAAGTGACACTCTCGCTGCAGTCAAGAGATATCATTGCCATTCTGTGAGAATTACAGGATATTATCTGAATTAAAATATGAAAAGAAATTTACTGTTTAAGAGAAAAAATTATAAAATGATAAACTAGAGATATAGTTTAAGCTACAGTTTTTACCTGAGTTTGTTGTTGTTGATTAGGGGGTTGTTGCTCATGACTTAATTTAAATTTATCAGGGGAATAATAAGGCCTTAATTTAGATACATGTACTATTTCTGAACTTTTGAACTGGTTTTGCCTATCAATTTCAAAATTTACTTCGGATAATTTGTTAAGAATTTTATAAGGGCCACTAAATACTTGTGACAACTTTCTAGTATTAGGGTACTGAAATTCTTCATAGATAACTAGATCTCCTATTTTAAATTTTGGTTCGATATAATCTTTATCATAATATCTTTTATTTTTTAAATGAAATTCATCAGTTCTTGTTTTAGCAATTTTAAGTGCTTCATGAACAGGGGGATAATAATTTTGTTGTAAGGGGGAGTCATAGGGTAATTGGCCAAAAAGCAAGTACGCAGGTGGAAATTTGGTAATAGAATGGGGTGTATTATTATATTCATTAATTACCTCAGTTAAAAGCTTAGTCCAGGGAATTTTAGAGGTAGTGGAGTTTACTTTACATTTTAATCTAGTTACTATTGTCTGATTTACTCTTTCACATTTCCCATTCGTTTGTGGATGATGGGCAGTGGTCAAACGTTGTTTAATATTATGATTTCGCAGGAATTTTTTGAATCTTGAAGAAGTAAAAGCAGCATTCCTGTCACTAAGTATTTTTTGAGGGGACTGTACACTTGAAATCTTACTAAAACAGAATAATTGTTGAGGGATTTTGATATTGAAAATTTGTTTCAGACAATTTGTATAAGTTTCTGTAGTGACACTTTTGGAAGGAAATGCCCAAACATATCTTGTGGCATGGTCTATTATAATATGGAGATATTTTTTTGTAGAATTATAATAATTGAACCCTCCTACAGTATCAACAGACAGACAGTCAAAAGGTTGATCTGTAGTGGGCATAGCTTGTAATAAGCCAAATTTTTTCTGTCTAGGTTTTTTATTTTTCTGGCAAATATCACAGTATTTAACAAAGTTAGTAATGTCTTGGGTCATATCTGGCCAATAATAGTTAGGAGAAATTAAATTTTGCATTTTTTGAACACCAGGGTGACCAAACTGTTCATGAGCAACATTAAGCAATTTTTTTCTTAGGGACATGGGAACTACCACTTTACGAAAACCTTTTCTTTTAACTATAATCAGTCCATTGTCATTAATATAATTTGATCCACACACATTTTCTTTTTCTTGCATCTCAATAATCTCTTTAACGTCAAGAAGAAAAGTAAGGGGCTTACAAAAATGAGAAATAGGGTTTCGGGACAACATGTCGGCTTCGACATTTGTAGATCCCTTTAAGTACTCTATTTTGTAATCGAACATACTTAACTTCAATGACCACCTAAATAATCGACCTCTTAAATGTTTGACATTTTTTAACCAAACAAGAGATGCATGATCAGTATGGATGGTAAATTGTACACCGTGAAAGTAATGATAAAATTTATCTAAAGTATCAATGATAGCAAGACACTCTAGTTCGGTAATGAAATAATTTTTCTCATAACTTCTCAATCCTCTAGAAAAATAAGCAATTGGATGTAAAAAGTTATTATGGTCGGGTTGTTTAAGAACTGCACCTACCGCTACCTGAGAAGCGTCAACAAACATGTGTAGGGGTAATTTTGGGTCATAAATCTTTAAAATTGGTTTAGCAATGAGGGCATCTTTTAATTTTTGAAAAGAGTTTTGACATTCAGTATTCCATTCCCAGAGCCCACAATTAGTAGTAAAGGCTAACTTTTCGGAATCGGCTGGGTGAATAGGTATGTGCCAATAGCCTGAGGCTAAATCTAGTGTAGAGAAATATTGGGCACCACTTAATTTGTCTAAAATTTCATCTATTCGGGGTAAAGGTTCAGCGTCATTTTTCATGATAGAATTTAATTTTCGGTAGTCAACACACATTCGGGTTTTTTTACCTTCATCTCGTTTATTTTCTGACATTTTTTCTTCTTTTACTAATCCTGATCTTAATAGCATATAAGAAGGATAATTCATATGGAAAATATTTAAATGCTATACTTCAATTATTAAAATTCAATTACTATACTTCAAATACCTCAATAAATAATAATAAAAATAAATAAATAATAAATAAATAAGTAATAAAATAATAAATATCGGGTTTCCATACATGGGAAATAACAAATAATTTTAAAAACAAAAATACTTCTCTTTACGTATGGAAAATAAATTTTGCAACAGAGTATTTTTTTAACAACAAATTAATCCATCTTTCGATTTAAAAAAAAAAAAAATAACACCTTTAAAACTAAATAAAATTTCTATGAGCAGAAAATTTTAACTAATTATAAATTAAGAACAAATTTATTTTTTAATATTTGTAATAAAAGAGAGAGAAAAAAAATCAAGAATTTAAACAAAGAAATTATCATTAAATTTCTTAATCAATAAAACAATAAAATAATAAATAATAACTTACAGACATGTTCGATGTGGCCTTGTTCAAATACCTAATTTTTTATTAAACTAAACAAAAATAAAGAACTTCGTAGATACGACTCACAGGTGTAAATTTCAATTATCTTGTATTACTGATGGAATCTACCGTAGTTTCGCAACCATACAGCAGGTGTTCATTTATTATGAAATGAAAATTTATCAAAATATTTATGCACTTTTACCTAGAAAATACAGTAAATAAATAAATAAAAGAAAATGATGTTGAATTGATTTCATGCAGGCCATCTCGTCGTAACATGGGTGGAAGTAGACGCAGATGAGGTTAAAGATGCGTGCAGCTAACATCTCAAAAACTCTGACTGTTAGTAACACACATTGAGTCTTATTGCAGGAAACAAAATTACAATATTAGTATTAACACACAGCAGCTGATCCCATCCATCTTCAGTCTTGGACATACCATTTAGATGGAAGATATCATAGTTATTTTTTTTTTCTGTATTAAATGATAAGATGAAAACAATACCAGGAAAAATGTAGGAACAACTGTAAGTGTATGAAGAGCATGCAGCTTATTCTCAAAAGTTTTACGCCGGTTCATTTTTCATCCTACCGGCTAAAATGTAATAAAACGAGGACGATGTTCTATAATAGTGTATAATCACTAATAGAATACCATGTTGGTTGTAGAATACTACTATTCACTAAGATTCAATAGTGGGATGAGCAGTCGTTCTGGTAAGTGGATAAGCCATGGATTTGTTCTCGTAGGAGTTTCTCCAATAACAATGCAAGAAAATCAGTGTTTTAGTTCTTTATTATTTAGAGCACGAACTTAAGTTACTCCACAGATCACCGTTCCACACATCTATCACTACGGCCTTCGCTCACTAAGCTGCAACATTTCGGCGTTCTACAATCTCGGAAAAAATGACATTTCTAATTCAGCGGAGAAATAAAACGCGCGTCTTGATAGTTTAAAGAAAAGGTGCATTCTACTCTCCTGAAAAGCCAAATGAAAAATCATTTTCACGACAAAACTAGCGCCCTCCTACTCCGCGTCAATCATTTTAAAAATCCAATCAGGATGGACTCGAGCCTCTAACGGACAAAATGATCAATTCTAATTGGCCGTAATAGGCGATCTACTGGCAAGAACTATATTTTTTTCTCGGAACACTAAGCCCTTTAGCAACGCGTAGTAACACTTGTCACGCGATGTTAAAAAATAAAAAATAAAATTAAAATCGCAGGAATATGCCAGAAAGTAAAAAGCTTACGAAATACTTCCCGCCTTTTTGAGAAGCAAGAAATAATTTATTAATAACTAAAGTAAGAAAAAGAATTTTAGCTGTTACAAGACGAAACTAAGATTGAAATATGTTCCACAAATTTAGAATTGAAGCTAAGAGAGAATAAAAAAAATGGCGCAATTTTTTTTTTTTTTTTTTTTATATTATTACATATATACATATATATATATATATATATATATATATATATGTCAACATTTGAACGGAGGGTGGTTTTGGGGTCTGGGGGTCATGATCGGTGAAAATATACCGAAATTTTCTGGAAGTGCTTTCCTCCGGGCTACTGCAATAGGTAGCTTTTTACTTTTTGTAATGAAAGCTACCTAAAATACCTTTTCTTAAACATCCTCCGTCATTGACAAGATAAATATCGTGAAACACATTTTATTAAAGAAGGTTCATTCGAAATAAATATAAATATTAAAACATGTAAAACGTTTTAACGTTTTGCTATTGTACTGCCAAAGATTTTCCTTTTGTGTATAGTGTTGTGATTTCTTTTTCTTTTTCAATTTGAAAGTGAAATATTTATTTCATAATGTCCATAAAAAAAAGTAAAAATCATTTATGAAATTTTGAAATTCTTATTATGCATATAATAAATGTTTCACTATTCATTTTTAACATTTTACAGTTTAGTTGAAAAAGGTTTATAAATTAAGTTTGTCTGTCTCGCGTCTGTTGACATGCGTAAATATCCCTCACATCCGTGAAATTTATAAATTTATTCTGTTTTACTATGCCATGTTTCCAATTGAAAATACAGGATGCAGATTTATTTTTCAGTAATATTCAAGAGAAATATGTATATTCAAATATCAATAATATTTTTTAAAAAAGCTTATTCATCTGGACACGTCTAGAGTTTATTTTTAAAGAAAATCAAAGGTGAAGAGACCTTTCACATTTCAAAAATACATTTTGTCAAAGTCCTCCGTCATTGACAAGGTAAATATCGTGGAACACATTTTATTCTTAAAGAAGGTTCATTCGAAATAAATATAAATATTAAAGCATGCAAAACGCTTCAAAGTTTTACTATTGTATTGCCAAATATTTTCCTTTTATTGTTTTATATATACTTTCTTTATCTTTTTGTATATTGAAGTTAAATATTTAATGCTTTTTGTTAATAAATATTACGCAATGTCTAGCATAAAAATAAATAAAATGCATTTAAGAAATTTTGAAAATTGAGTTGCAAAAGTAAAACAGCTTTATTTAAAAAAAATTCCTTCCGGCCAGGTTCGGGAGGAAGCAATAGCTCTCATATTTCTCATTTTGAAAAATCTTTTTCATCTGGACACGTCTAGAGTTTATCTTAAAAGAAAATCAAAGATTAAGAGAGACCTTTCACATTTCAAAAAAACATTTTGCTAAACATCCTTCGCCATTCACAAGGTAAATATTGTGGAACACATTTTATTCTTAAAGAAGGAACAGGCGAAATAAACATATACGTGTAAAACGTTTTAAAGTTTTACTATTGTACTGCGGAAGATTTTCCTTTTGTGTATAATATTGCGATTTTTCTTTCTTTTTTCAATTTGAAAGTGAAATTATTAATGTTTTTGGTTAATAAATATTTCATAATGTCAATATATATATATATATATATTTATGAAATTTTGAAATTTTTATTATACATATAATAAATATTTCACTATTAATTTTTACACTTTCTAGTTTACATGAAAAAGGTTTATGAATTAGATTTGTCTGATTCCCTTCTGTTCGTGCTCTGATCTCTAAATATCCGAATTTACTCGTTTCAGACACTGAAGATTCAGAAAAAGCATATTTTTAGAAAAAAAATTCTGTCGTCCGTAATTTGTCGAAATTGGCTCTTCAGCAATTCATTAATAAAGAATTACTATGTGTTAAAATATTGAAATATACGTTTAAATTTTGTTTTGGAATGGTGATGCATTTAAAAAAATCGTTTTATTTTCATATTTTTATTATGCATATACATGACGTGTAAGTATTACGGTGGCCCCCAACAACTAGTTTATTTAGACATTATTTTTACCGTTATTAAAACATGAACATTTGTTATAGTATTCTAAATGTGTTGGAAAAGATTTCTTAATCTGTGCTGTGCGCTGTGATTTTTCTTTCTTGTTTATACTTGAGCTTTCCATTCCTTTAAAGTTCACGTATCAGCAACAGCCATTCATATGCAATTGTACGACAAGACGATGTAAATTTTCTTTACATTAGATTGGCACTTGTCTGGTTGAAAAAAAATTCTGGACACGTCTACAATTTATTTAAAAGAAAATAAAAGCTTTCGAGGAACCTTTCACATTTCAAAAATACATTTTAACAAACGTCTTCCGTCGCTGACAAAGTAAATATCCTGGAGCAGATTTTATTCTTAAAGGTGGCTCATGCGAAATAAATATAAATATTAAAATGTGTAAAACGTTTTAAAATTTTACGAATGTGCTGAGAATATTTTCCTTTTTCTGTAATACTTGCTGATCCGCCCGGCGTTGTCCGGGACCATAGATGTTTCAAACAAATTGCGAATATTTAAAATCTCCATTCATACGAAAATGGAAAACATAAAATTTTTTATCTGGAGAATATTTTAAATTTTAGAATACTTTGACTTTTATCTGAATGAACACAGGTATGTATATCTGCTACGAAATTTTGGAAGGATCAAGAAATATAGTCGTTGATTTCAACTGTTTTGAACCACAAAAATAATGCAGTTTTTGAATTAGATTTAACAATCTTTTCTTCAATAAGACAAACTCTCTGCAAAATCGTCTAAGCACGCGTGCAATGTTCGCTGTACAACTGAACAAACGCTAGAAAAGAAAAAAAAAAGAGTAATTACCTAATTTACTACTTTTTTTATGGTGCCATGGATGGATTTTGAAGATCGATTGTAAATCAATTAGGAAAAACAAAATCATCAAAACAGGAAGTATGAACAAATGCGTCTGCAATTTGTAGCCGTAAAATGCAGTCGTTAAATAAAATATTTACCGCCTGCTCTCATTGGCTGGCTGCTTCGTTGCTGCGGATTGGTGGCGAGCTGCAAATAGCCGATAAATTGGCATTTTTTTTTTTTTTTTTTTTTTTTTTTTTTTTTTTTTTTTTTTTTTTGCCGTGGATTGATGGAAAGCTGCAAGTATCCTTTTACCCAGTAAGTTTTAATAAAAAAATAATCTAAATTGAAATTTAAAAATCCGGCTGCGAAGTGCACTTTCCGGGGTTAGTATCCACACATGACAAAAATTTCAGAGACCTGTATGTTATAATTTCGGCAAGCAGGCAGATAGATATTTCTTATTTAATATATATAGATATTGAGATTTCTTTATCTTTTTGGATATGAAATATAGGTGCAGAATCCCCAAATTTTGTGGGAGACAATGGCTCTTAAATCCTAAAATATCCAGTAACCGCATTGTGAAACAGATGCATAAAAAAAAATATTTATATAATATAATAATAATAATAATAATAACAACTAGTGAAAAATATTCAGTAATTCTGTGTGGAAAAAACTTCTTTAATATATACACATGCACAATAAAACATAGTAATCAAATGTTCATGTTTAATTTAATCACAAAATTCTCGAAATATAAATATTAATAAAGTATAATATAAATCTTATTTTATGTACAAACGGAAGATAAAGTTGTGTAAGACAGTTTAAAAAATGTTTAAGGGTGTATTCGAAAAAACACTTTTCCACCTTCAACAGCTCGAAATCTTCTGATACAATTTCAGACTCATTTTAAAAAGTAGAAACATAAAACTTGCTGAGGTGACTTTTTAAGAGACGTATAAGGTTCCGTATGATGTCATTTTAGAATTTGGTTTATAAACAATTATCTTCTCACTATGACTCTTTTTTTTCTCGTTTGCAGATTCCCCGCTTCGGAAAAATCGGTTCAAAATGCCGTTTTTGAAAAATATTTGCAATATTTTCTGCATTTATCAAAGAATCGACAATCACGGCACCTTGTGTACTTTCTAAATAAGACAATTTGCCAGTTTCATGCATTTGAGAGCAAAAATAAAGTTAAAAATAAATCGAAAATTAAGCAGCTTGAATCGAAATACAAATCTTCAAAATTTTTCTTGCAAGCGTGTAACCTATACAATTTGGTACTCGTTGTTGTTACTGATGACTAAAGATTTCTGATTTTCAGATCTGATCTTATTTCATTAAATATAATCACTAAAAGAGAAAATCCAACAAATCTAGAAGCATAATTCAACAATATGGCAGGAAAACACATGATGACTTAGATAGCGAAAGTTATTAGATAGAAAGAGAAAAAAAAGTAAGCGACATTTGGCGATTGGTGATTGTGAATCTGCATCCATAATATAAAAATCCCTGTCGGCTGGGCCTATAGGCGGAGGTAGATTTCAAGAGTGCTCATTTCAACAAAAAAAAAAAAAAATATATATATATATATATATATATATATATATGATTAGAGATAAACCCAGTTTAATAACTTCATTTGGCCGTTTATGAAAAATTTTTAATTTCATTTTTCTGAAAAAACTGGTTTTATCAGAATCATCTTAAAATAAATTCAGCTCAAATGCCCAATTTGACAACATATATTGAAATAGATTCTGAATTTATTAAAAAAAATAGACCAAAACAGTACATTATACAGCTCCTAAATAATAAAAAACTCAGTTGAATGCATTTGAGAAAAAAATTGAATTTAAAAATGAGTCATAAAATAACCGATTTGTTGTTTGAATACATCCTTAATTCTATAATCATTATTGCTTCGGAAAATTTTGTGCGAAATACTCACTTTGACAGCATTTTAAAGAAATATATTCTATCTTTATCAAAAAACTGGCCAATACGTCACAGTATATAGTTCCTAAATAAGAGGATCTGTAAATTGGATGCGTTTAAGAGCGAAAATGGATTTTAACACGAGTCATAAAAAACGCAATTTGCTATGTGAAAACTTCCTTAAATTTTCAAATCACAAAGACTTCGGGAAATTCTGTTCAAAATGCCCTTTTTGGTAGCCTTTTTTAAAACATATTCTGTCTTTATCAAAAAACCGATCAATGCATCACATTATACAGGGTGTCCCCTCTCAACGGTGGCCAATGGCTAATTTCTAAACCGTTGGTCATAGACATATAGTTCCAATTGCAAAAATGCTTTAAAAAAGGCAAAGAATTGTTTTTCAAGCGATTTTGGTCAAAAAAATGTTTTACTAAAAAATTACGAAAATTAAATTTTTATACGGTCCCCCGGTCCTATAAGTGATATTTAGTAAAAATTTTTCAACACTCTAGCAAGTAATACAGAAAAGGTCCCATTCATGTAACATTAAAATTGACCGAGTTTTGAAACTTTAAATTTCATGACTTAAACCACTTTTCTATAGCTGAAAACGGATGAGTTCGACGGAACTTTAAGGGAACGTACACTAAGTGCTTAAAGTATTATAAAGGGAGTCGATTTCCAACGCTGTTCAAAGGCTACTTCCTAAACTATTTGTCACAGACATATAGTTCCAATTAGAAAATTTTTTAAATGAGCGATTTAACTTAAGGCGCTGTCACCGTATAAGGTTTATGGTAGTGTTAATTATAGTTAATTAACTTCTAGATTGATTATTAAAATAACTGAAGACATGAATTTTAAAATTCTCTTTATCGAAAAATCAAATTTTGGGAAATAGCGAAAATTTTTTAAATACATCTATTGGTTTTCATTTAAATTTGGAGATTGCATTGTTACAATAGTGGAGGTTTGTATAGACTGATAGAGAAATTAAAAAGCGATAACTCGAGTTTTGAAATTCATATCCTCAATTGTATTTTTACGTATGTTTTATTTTGTAAGCCAATGAAACTGATTCTTTTCGTGATTTTATTTTAAAAAGGTATGTTATTTTGATAAGATTTTATTTTATTCATAGTTTTCGTATGTAAATTTTCCTAGTTCAAAACTTATATTCAAATTTTTACTCACTTCCAAATATCTGATTGAGGTTCAATTCCCATACTTATTTAAACCCGATGACAATGTAATATTAATACGATTTTAGGTGCGTTCCATTTATTTATTTTATAGGACTACATCAAATTCTATTAGGTTGAGTAATCTAATAGAGCTTTAAATATGTATCATTTTGTAACGATTTGTGACTGTTGCTTTTCATAGTTTAATTTAACAAAATTTCTGTTATTTTTTTACTTATATTTTTAGCACAAATTGCATATTTTACTTTAACATGTAAATGTCAACATAAATTCAGAAACAACATTGTAAAAATTTTTTTACTCTCAATGTTTAAAGTTAAATTTTGTATCTGATGTTTATTTTTATTTCCAGTAAATTTGTGACTGACCCCTATTTTGCAGCAAAAAATATGCTTCAACTTTGAACAGCTATAACTCGGTCAATTTTGATCGCAGAGGAATGGGACTTTTTTTGTCTTACTTGTTAGAGTAGTGGTAAAAATTTTCTAAATATTACTTATAGGACCGGGGGACTGTATAAAAATTTAATTTTCGTAACTTTTTAGTAAAAAATTTTTTTGACCTAAATTGCTTAAAAAATAATTCTTTACCTTTTTTAAAGCATTTTTGCAATTGGAACTATATGTCTATGACCAACGGTTTAGAAATTAGCCATTGGCCACCGTTGAGAGGGGACACCCTGTATAGTTCCTAAATAAGAGGATCTGTAAATTGGATGCATTTGAGAGCAAAAATGGATTTAAAAACGAGTCAGAAAAAAACGCAATTTCTTATTTGAACACTTAAAAATTTTCTGTCACGATGATTTCAGAAAATTCTGTTCAAAATACCCTTTTTGGTAGCCTTTTTTGAACTATATTCCGTCTTTATCAAAAAACTGACCAATGCATCGCATTATATAGTTCCTAAATAAGAGGATCTGTAAATTGGATGCGTTTGAGAACAAAAATGGATTTAAAAACGAGTCAGAAAAAAATGCAATTTCTTATTTGAATACTTCCTTCAATTTTCAGTACCGATCACTTTCGGAAATTCTGTTCAAAATATCCTTTTTGGTAGCCTTTTTTGAAATATATTCTGTCTTTATCAGAAAATCGACCAATGCATCACTTTATACAGTTTCTAAATAAGAGGATCTACCATTTGGATGCGTTTAAAATCAAAAATGAATTTAAAAATGAGTCAGAATATAAACAGTTTGGATTTGAGGTTTTTTCTCCAACTCCTATTTTTGTTTAATTTGTTTTTGCTATACGAATTGGTCCTATGAAAAACTTGTCAATATAAAAGTTGTAGATATTTTTGAGAAGATGTAAAATAAATTTAATCAGATTTGATATCTTAAAAATTGACGGAGTTATGGATTTTTCTCTTTTTTCAGCGCCCTTTTTCTTTTCGTTTTTAATTTTTTTCATCGGTAAAAGTTGGTCCTATCAAAAACTTGTAAATACAAAAGTTTTAGATAATTTTAAGAACATTTACAAAAAATTTAGTTGGACTTGATATCTTGAAAATTGACGAAGTTATGAATTTTTTTCTCTCAAAATCTCTGTTTTTTTCGCCCCTTGAGCCCACTTCTAAATTTATCAAAAATCTGTCATGCATATACTTTTGGCCCATTTTTAAGAAGTAATATAAACTTTAAACCGATTCGATATCTACTTTAATTAAGAAGTTATGGCGTTTTTTCGGTTTTCACAAAAACGCCTCCTATTCCGACCCCCTTGGTCCGATTTTGCCCATTAACAAACTTAGCCAAGATTTTATCCCCTTTGATTTTATGTACAAGTTTGGTGAAGATTGGTGAAGAATTATAGAAGTTATCGTGTCCATAAAAAAGTGAGATATATATATATATATATATATATATATAGATAGATAGATAGATAGATAGATAGATAAACTGGTGCGATTGCAATAGGTAGTATTTCTTACGAAATCTACCTAAAATCCAATATTTAATGTTTTTTTTAGTTATATTTCACAGTGTGTAATTTAAAAAGAAATTAAAATCAATAAATCAACATAAATTATGGAATTTTTTCTATAAAAAAATTACCACGCCTTGTATTCAATGGTATTTGAAATTTTAATTGCTTTAATTAACAAATTGTCCCGGCTTAGACACTTTGTTAGCTTTGAGCCTTTTAAGCAATTAAAATTTGAAATATAATTAAATAAAATTCATTTTAAAAAATTGAAAATTGTAATGTGAGTTTAAAAAGTAAAACATTTTTAATTAAACAATAAAAATCATTCTATGATTTGGCGAAGCTAACATAATTTGTAATGACATCTCATCCAGAATTTATTCACAAAAAGGAAGTAAATTTAATATTAAACTAGTAAATTGTCACATGAGGGATCGCAACGCCGACTTAGTAAAGCATTTTAATTTTTGTCTCACTTTACACAGTATCCAACATTTTAAAATTCGGAATTTACTAACTTTCGAATATATGTATATAATGTATATAATAATGTATACAGGGTGATTCAGCTCATCGGTGACAAACTTTAAGGATCGATAGAGCACACCTAGACGAACATTTTTGAATAGGGAATGTAGGGTCCCTGACGCGATGGTAAGGCGCTAGGCGCTTTCGAAAATTTGGGTGCCGAAATTCGAAACGTCATAAAAACTAGGGAAATGGTTAGATTTTCTTGCTTGTTGCGTCGAAATGATTCTGTTTGTTTAGACTTTCTTCAGTACCAATTTGATAAGCGTATCTCTTAAAACATGGATAGGGGGCGCTGCAGACTTTGGAGAGCTAGACAACAACTTTAAGCCCGTTATTTTGATAATTTAACACATGCTCGCCAAAGTTTATACTCTAACTTAAAGTTTGAACCCAAAAGTAGAGCCCTGCAAAAAGCGTAAGAGCCGGAATAAAATGTCAAAGTACAGGGTGGTCGAAACTCGAAGTCTCCTAAGAGATAAACAAACAGATTTCTTGACTTATGGCATGCATTTTCATGATTCTGTTTGCTGGGGCTCTCTGAAACTCAGTTGAACGGTACAAAAAGAAACATCGATAGGGGGCGCTTTGGGCAAAAAACATAATTCGTTGACATTTCGGACGCTAACTGGAAACGGGGCGCTACGATCAGTTAGTAATAATGAAAACACATTTTCTACCTCTGCTCAACACTTCTGAATAAATTTAGACCAAAAACATCAATGATACTGGAAATTTATTTACAAAAAATAACACTACAGAAGATGCTCGAAATTTCGACCTTGGGCCATGATGCAGGCTTCGCACCTCCGTCGCATTGAGGAGTGTGTGTTTCCAACAATGCCAGGAGTATCTCTGATCTGCCCTGCAGCTGCCACAATGCGCGCCACAAGTTCTTCAGCACTGCTGACAGGTGTATGGTATACCTCGGCCTTCAGGTAACCCCAAAGGAAGAAATCCAAGCAGGTGAGGTCTGGTGATCGGGCAGGCCAGTGAACTGGACCCCCACGCCCGATCCACCGCTGGCCATACCTTGCGTTTAGATGGAGACGCACGTCGTTCGTGTAATGGGCCGGAGCTCCATCGTGCTGGAACCACATCTGGCGACGCGAACCTTCGGGTACGTGCGCCTCCTCCAGAAGCTGCGGCAGCACTTGATCCAGGAAAATCAGGTAATTTCCACCTGTCAGCCGTTCAGGTAACAAATAAGGGCCAATGAGGCAATCCCCCAGAATGCCGGCCCACACATTTACTGAGAAACGCTCCTGGGCTGCTCGGCTTCTGGTTTCATGTGGATTTTCATCACACCACACATGACTGTTGTGGGCGTTCCACATTCCCTCCCGGCTGAAGGTGGACTCGTCCGTAAACAAAATGCTGTTTACAAAACGGGGATCCCTGGATCTCATCGCCAAGTACCATCTTGAGAATTCCACTCGAGGGCCAAAATCCTGCTCTCTGAGCAACTGCACTCGCTGGATGTGGTAGGGGTGCAGATTCCGGGAACGTAAGATGCGCCACGCAGTTGCTTGCGAAATGCCAACATGTCTGGCGATATCTCTCGTGCTAAGACCTGGGTTGTCCTCAACCAGGTTAAGCACAGCCTCTTCGTTGTCGGGGGTGCTCACTGATCGCTCCCGTTCAGGCCTGCCTCCGTCGAAAGATCCCGTTGTGGACAACCTCTGGTGTACTCGAGCGAAGAAGGCATGGCAGGGGATTTGCCTGTTGGGGTAACGCTCGGCGTACAACCGCTGAGCGGCTCGTCCATTACAACCAGCAGCGCCATACGCCAAATGCATATCAGCCAATCCAGAGTTTGTGTACCGTTCCATCCTACTACCGATCTGCAGACAAGTAACCCGAAGCTTAAGTAGGTACCGCACGTTCAAAAGACGTGTCTGCGCTTACAACTACGTCATCTCGCGTTGTCGTCTACGCATTACGTATCTTTTGCATATCGATATGGTACGATATCTTTTGCATAAATCAGCAAAAAGCACCTTATGTAAATTTTATTGCGCGCATTGTGCATGATTGAAACCAGCTATGTTTGTTAAAAAAAAAAAAACAAACTGCAGTTTTAATAGCTTCTTATGATAAGTAAATTACTCTCTTGTTTTGTTTCTAACTGATCGTAGCGCCCCGTTTCCAGTTAGCGTCCGAAATGTCAACGAATTATGTTTTTTGCCCAAAGCGCCCCCTATCGATGTTTCTTTTTGTACCGTTCAACTGAGTTTCAGAGAGCCCCAGCAAACAGAATCATGAAAATGCATGCCATAAGTCAAGAAATCTGTTTGTTTATCTCTTAGGAGCCTTCGAGTTTCGACCACCCTGTACTTTGACATTTTATTCCGGCTCTTACGCTTTTTGCAGGGCTCTACTTTTGGGTTCAAACTTTAAGTTAGAGTATAAACTTTGGCGAGCATGTGTTAAATTATCAAAATAACGGGCTTAAAGTTGTTGTCTAGCTCTCCAAAGTCTGCAGCGCCCCCTATCCATGTTTTAAGAGATACGCTTATCAAATTGGTACTGAAGAAAGTCTAAACAAACAGAATCATTTCGAGGCAACAAGCAAGAAAATCTAACCATTTCCCTAGTTTTTATGACGTTTCGAATTTCGGCACCCAAATTTTCGAAAGCGCCTAGCGCCTTACCATCGCGTCAGGGACCCTACATTCCCTATTCAAAAATGTTCGTCTAGGTGTGCTCTATCGATCCTTAAAGTTTGTCACCGACGAGCTGAATCACCCTGTATAATATGTATATGTATTCTAAGCATATAAGATTCCCAAGGATTCTGAAAATCTAACTTTTAGTAATTCTTATATCAAACAATATATATATGTAAGTCAACATTTCAACGGAGGGTGGTTTTGGCATCTAGGGGTCACGATCGACGAAAATATAGCAAAATTTCCCAAAGTGCTTTCCTCCGGATGGGTGCAAAACGTAGTTTTTTTTACTTTTTGGAATGAAAGCTACCTAAATGTGTCCACAATTTTGGCCACCACTGTACGACTCACTTTTCATTTCTGAAACACGATAAAGGCAAAACTCAGTACAAAAATTTTTATAAATGTGCCATTTGTTTTTTCATATTTCATTTTTATACTTTTTTATTCCTATCAAAAACACGTAAGCAGCAGCAAATACTAAACACACATGCAATTGTACGGTAAAACGATGTATTTTATTCATAATTCTCCGGTCGATACCCTCCTGGAAAGACAGTCTTATTCATATGAACACGTCTAGAATTTATTTTTCAGGAACATAACAACTTAAAAACTTAAGAGGAACTTCCACATTTCAAAAAGGCATTTTCTTAAACGTTTTCCACCATTGAAAAGGAAATATGCAGCACATTTTATTATTTTCTCCTTAAAGGTTGCTCGGACGAAATAGTGATAAATATTAAAACATGTGAAATATTTTAGAGTTTTACTGTTGTGCTGTGGAAAATTTTCTTTGAATGGTATATATTGTGATTTCTTTTCAGTTTGAAAATTCAATATTTAATGCTAACAAACATAAAGCTCATTTATAACATTTTGTAAAATATTTTGATTTTGTGGTATTATATTGGACTTCTTTTTAATTTTGAAACTAAATATTTAATGACATTTGCTAATAAATATATCATAGTCTAATAAAAATAAAGGCATTTATGAAATTTTGAAAAAAAAAATTCTTTTAAGGTATTATATTGTGATTTTTTTCTTTTAGAATTTTTAAGTGAATTACTTTATGATTTTTGTTAATAAATATGTCATAAAATCTAATTTAAAAATAAATAGTATTTAATAAATTTAGAAAATGGTATTACGAGTGACAGTAAAGTACTTTTATTTAAAAAATTTTTATTTAAATCTCTTATTACAATTAAGTTATGCTAATGTAGTTTTCAGTGATTTTTCATACCGAATTTTTTGATTAAAGGTAAGTAAAATCAATGTTGTACTGGCAGAGCGTCAAACAAGAAACCTCACCGCCAATTTCTCAAATTTCATTTTAATTATAATCTCATTTTACAAAATAACCAACATTTTGAAATCGATCATTTAATAACGTCACATTATATGCATATTTCTAAGCACATAAGACTCCTAAAGATTCAGAAAATTTAATTTTTAATAATTTTTATATGAAACACAATTTTATAACATTCTACTATTCAACTGCTATTGTTCAAATTATTTATAATAAAAAAGTAGAACTCTTACAGGAAATCTATTTTATATTTTATAAAACTTTTTCGCATTAGTAAAAGCCACAATCAATGAATTATTTTAATAAATTTTATTTTTCTGACGTATAATGAAACAGAGTTTCTAGTCCATAGGCCGCTGAGCTATTTTTTGCAGAATGATTCTAAAGGAACATGAAGAACAGAGAACAAAAGTAAACATCGCACATTTTACTTTGATACTTTTAATATATGACCCACTTTTTCTGTCCGAAACACGATCAAACCACAATTCAAAACGTGAATTTCATGAAAGTGCCATTTTTTTTTTTTCATTTTTAAACTTTATATTCCTATCAAAAATACGTAAGCAGCAACAATTACTCAACTCATATGCAATTGTACGATAGGAACTATGCATTTTACCCATAATTCTCCGGTGGATTCCCTCCTGGAAAGGAAGTCTTATTTATCTGGACACGTCTAGAATTTATTTTTCGGGAAAATAAAAGCTTTAGAGGAACTTTCAAGGTAAATATGGAGCAGATTTTCGTTTTCGTCATTTTTCATTAAAGGTTGTTCGGACGAAATACAGATAAATATTAAAACATGCAAAATGTTTTAAAGTTTTACTAATCTTATGTGAAATAATTTCTTTGTATGGTTTTAAGTTATGGTTTCTTTTTCAATTTGAAAGTCAAATGTTTAATATTTTTTGTTAATAAATATTTTATCACGTTTCATTACAAAATAAACAGACCTCATGTGTAAATTTTGAAAAATGTTTTGATTTTATGGTATTATATTTATTTTTTAAGTCAAATATTTAATTATTTTTCTGATAAATTTATAATAGTAAAATTTAAAATTAAAAAAAAAACATTTACGAAAATTTGAAAAAAAAATCTTTTGCGGTATTAAATTGTGATTTTTTTTTCTTTAGATTTTTTAAATGTATTAAGTTATGCTTTTTGTTAGTAAATATTTCATAAAATCTAATTAGAAAAAATGTAACTCATTTATTAAATTTAGAAAACGGCATTATTAAGTGAAAGAGTAAATTATTTTTATTAAAAAATTTTTTAATATAAATCTCTTTCTACAATTAAGATAATGTTAAATTTAGAAATCAGTATTATGAGTGAAGCAGCAAAATATTTTTTTTTAATTTTTTTATTTAAAATTTTTTTATTTAAATCTCTTTCTGCAATTAAGATAAGCTAATGTTTTTCGTGACTTCTCATCCCGAATTTTTTTACTAAAAAGAAGTAAATTTTTTAATAATTTTTAAAGACTATCAAACACCATTTCATAACATTCTACTATTCAACTGCAAGTGTTCAAATTATTTACAGTAAAAAAGTAGAATTCTTCAGCTTAAACTATTATATATGTTATGTAAACTTTTTTTTTTCAAAATTTTTCGTGATTGAAAAAATTACAATCAATTTTTTTTTTCTTTTTATAAATTTTGTTTTTCTGACATTTTAAGAGATTGAGTTCCTAGGCCATATGTAGCTGAGATATTGTTTGTGGAATAATTATGAAAAAACACGCAAGCAGCAACAACCATTCAACTCATATGCAATTATACGATAGAACGATGAATTTTACCCATAATTCTCCGGTCGATACCCTCCTCTAAAGAAACTCTTATTCATATGGACACGTCTTGAATTTACTTTTCAGGAAAATGAAAGCTTAAGAACTTATACATTTTCTCAAACATCCTCCGTCATTGACAAGGTAAATATCATGCAGCATATTTTATTCTTTCCACTTTAAAAGTTGCTCGGAAGAAATACAGATAAATATTAAAACATGCAAAATGTTTTAAAGTTTTACTATTCTACTGTGAAACGTTTTCTTTGAATGGTATAATATTGTGATTTATTTTTCAATTTGAAAGTCAAATACTTTATGTTAATAAATATTTCACAATGCTTTATTAGAAAATAAGTAAAGTTCGTGTAGGAAATTTTGGAAAATAGTTAGATTTTATGGTATTATATTGGATTTTTTTTTTTTTAAATCTTGAAGTTAAATATTTAATGATTCTTCCTGATAAATATATCACAATCTAAATTAAAAAAAAAATTGCGAAATTTTGATAAAGAATTTTTTTATAGCATTATATTGTGATTTTTTTTTTTTTAGAATTTGGAAGTGAATTATGTTATGCTTTTTGTTAATAAATATATTTCATAAAATCTAATTTAAAAATAAATAGAACTCACTTATTAAATTTAAAAAAACAGTATAGTGAGTGAAAGAATAAAATATTATTATTTTTTAATTTAAAATATTTTTATTTAAATCTCTTTCTGCAATTAAGATAAGCTAATATAATTTTCAGTGATTTCACATCCGGAATTATTTTATTAGTAAAATCCATGTTAAACTAGCAGAACGTCAGATCAGAGGCCTCAGCAACAGTTTTTCAAAACATTTTAATTATCATCTCCCTTTACACAATATCCAGTGTTTTGAAACTCTCAATTTAATAACGTCAGATTAAATGCATATTTCTAAATACATTATATTCCAGAAGTTTCTAAAAATCTAACGATTGATAACTATTAAATTAAACACCATTTCATAACTTTCTACTTTTCAACTGTCTATTATTCAAATCGTTTAAAATAAAAACGTAGAACTCTTCTGGGAAAACTATTTTATATTTTATATAAACTTTTTTTTCGAACTTTTTCGTGATAGGTTAAGTCACAATCAATGAATTAATTTAATAAATCTTCATTTTCTTAAAAATTATGTAATAGTTGCAATGCCATTGGCTGCCGAGCTATTTTTTGAAGAATAATTTTGAAGAAACACACAGAAAAGAAAAAAAACTATCGCATATTTTACTTTGTTTCTTTCAATGTATGATAACATATAAGTTGAATAGTTGCTGCTGCTTATGTGTTTTTAATAGGAATGAAAAGTTTAAAAAAAATGAAAAATTAAAAACAGTTTTTGGCATATTTATGAAAGTCACCGTGCTGAGTCGTGGCTTTATCATGTAAAAAGGTAAAAAAAAAAAAAAAAAAGGTCATATATTAAAATATCAAAGTAAAATGTGCAATTGTTTCTTTCGTTTTCTTTTCTGCATGTTTCTTCATAATTATTCCGCAAAAAATAACTTAGAAGCCTATGTCCAAGCAACTATTTCATAAAATGTCATAAAATGAAGATTTATTAAAATAATATTACGAAAATATTAAAAACAAAGTTTATATAAAATATAAAATAGATTTCTCTTTAGAATCTTACGTTTTCATTCTAAATAAATTGAACAATATCAATTCAATCGTAGAATGTTATGAAATGGTGTTAGATATCAGAGTTATTAAAAGTTAAATATTCTGTATCTTTAGGAATCTTATGTGTTAAAAAGTCATATAATCGAACGTTATTAAAGTGCGGATTTCAAAATGTTGTATATTTTTAAAAAGGAGGTGATAATTAAAACGTTTTGAGAAATTGACGTTGAAGTCTCGCGTTTGACGTTCTGCTAGTTAAATATTAATTTTATTTCTCTTTAATCAAAAAATTCGGGATAAGAAGTCACTGAAAAAAACATTAGCTTATTTTAATTGTAGAAAACTATTTAAATAAAAATATTTTAAATTAAAAATTTTGAATAAAATTATTTTACTTTTTCAGTCATAATCCGTTTTCTAAATTTACTGAATGAGTTCTATTTATTTTTAAATTAGATTTTATGAAATATATATTAACAAAAAGCATAACGTAATTCACTTCCAAATTTTAAATGAAATAAAATCACAATATAATACCATGGAAGAAAATTCTTTTTAATAATTTCGAAAATTGGTATTTTTTATTTTAAATTAGACTGTGGTATATTTATCCGAAAAAATCACTAAATATTTAACTTCAAAATTAAAAAAAAAGGTTCCAATATAATCCCATAAAATCAAAATATTTTCCAAAATTTCATAAATGAGCATTACTTATTTTCTAATGAAACATTATGAAATATTTAATTATGATAAAATATTTGATATTCATATTTAAAAAGAAATCACTATATAATACCATACAAAGAAAATCTTCCACAGTACAATAGTAAAACATTATTATTATTATTATTATTATTATTATTATTATTATTATTATTATTATTATTATTATTATTATTATATTATTATTATTATTATTATTATTATTGCATCTTTTAATATTTATCTGTATTTTTCCCACGCAACCTTTAAGGAAAAAAAAAGAAAATCTGCTCCATTATGTTTACCTTGTCAATGAAGGATAACGTTTGAGAAAATGTATTTTTGAAATGCGAAAGTTTCTCTTATGCCTTCATTTTCCTGAAAAATAAATTCCAGACGTGTCCATATGAATAAAACTTTCTTTCTAGGAGGGTATCGACCGGAGCATTACGGGTAATATGCATCGTTCCTATCGTACAATTGCGGATGAGTTGAGTAGTTGTTGCTGCTTACGTGTTTTTATAGGAATGAAAAATTTAAAAATGAAAAACTTCTTTGGCACATTTATGAAAGTCAACGTGCTGAGCCGTGGTTTTACCGTGTTTCGGAAAGGAGAAGTGGGTCATATATTAAAAGTGTAAAATTAAAATGCGCGATGATTTCTTTTGTTTTCTTTTCTGCGTGTTTCTTTATAATTATTCCGCAAAAGATAGCATGAAACATTGTGAAATGTTTATCATAATAAACTATTTGATTTTTAATTTCGAAAAGATATACAATATAGTACCATACAAAGAAAATCTTCCACAGTGCAATAGTAAAATTTAAAAACATTTTATATGTTTTAATATTTATTTGTGTTTCGTCCGAGCAACCTTTAAGGAGAAAAAAAACTCTGCTCCATATTTACTCTGTCACTGACGGAAGACATTTGCTAAAATGTTTAATTGAAGTGTGGAAATTCCTTATAACCCTTTCGGGTCCGAATATTTTTTTTTTTCAGTTTTTAGAAAAAATTACTTTTATGTTAATAACATTAAAACTAGCTATCCAAAAAGATTAATTAATGTTTAACGAATGTTTATTTGTCTGAAAGATAACGAATGTTGTTTTGTTGCTTAGTATTCAATACATATTCATATGACAACAGTCTGAGGAAGAATTTTTGGAGATTATAGAAATTATTGTATTACAATAAGATTTAACTTATATTACAAATTTCTAATACTTTTTCGCTCTATTACACATGACTCTCTTTGGAATTTAACTTTTATTTTAAATTTAAAGAGTGGAATATATATTTAAAAAAATCGCAACAGGCGCAAAAAGAATCAAACAAATAATAATAATTATTGTTATTACCAAATGCCTAAACATAAATGAAGCTATATAGTAAATGCATAGACATATACTAGCATTATGTAAGTATAGTAGCGAAAGTATTTGTTAAAACAAAATACTACTACATTAAAAGACATGTACTATTAATAGTACACCAGACCCAAAAGGGTTAAGCTTCCATTTTTCTAAAAAATAAATTCTAGACGCTTCCATATGAATAAGACTTTCTTTTGAAGAGGGTATCGAACAAAGAATCCATTTCTTTCTTTTATGTCATAGCTTTAATAATATCTGTCAAAAAATGTTTTTCATTTTTCATATTTAAACTTTTTATTTCCTATGAAAAATACGTAACAACAACTACTACACAACTTGTATGCAATTGAGCAATAGAACGAAGTATTTCTTTGCATTTCACTCGTATTTCTCCAATCGGTGTCGTCTTGAAAAAAAAAAAAACAAATAAATAAAAAAAATTTCATCTGCAAAAAACTAGAATTTATTTCTCAAGAAAATAAAAGTTGAAGAGGACCGTTCACATTTCAAAGATTCATTTTCTTAAACGTTTTCCGTCATTGACAAATTAAACATCCTGGAACACATTTTCTTCTCAAAAGAGGAAGAAATAAATATATGTATTAAAACATGTAAAATGCTTTAAAATGTTACAAGTGTGATGCGTAAGCTTTTTTTTTTTTTATTGTATTATAATCAAGGATCCATAATCCGCACACCCGTTATCCGCAATTTTCAAGAAGTCGGGCTGTTTAGCAAAAGTAAATATAGCGAATTTTGGTAATCTTTTTATCGAAAATTATGGCAAACTTTGACAAATGATGGCGGAAAAAACGCGAATTACGGTAAACAGCAATGATGCGAATTTCGTCAAACGAAAAAAAAAATAATGTGAATTTCGTGACATGATCTCTGACGGTAAACAATCGATAAAAAGTGTTGAAAATTTCATCAAAAATCGCGGAAATATGTAACGAATTTTATCAAAAGATCGCGTAATCATATAACGAGTTCTGCCAATTCGTCGCTAAAAAATAATGTTAAATCATACAAATAGTCGCGGAAAAAATCGCTAATTTTGTCAAACAATCGTTGAAAAAACTCGTGAAATGTTTGCTGACAAAATGCGAATTTTAGCAGTTGGTCGCAAAAAGAGAAAAATGCTAATTTAGGTAAAAAATACAAAAAAATATTGCATATTTCGTGCGAAAATGCATAGCTGATTTTGCCAAAAGATCGCGGAATCATATAGCATTGTTTATCAAACTGTTTTCCTGAAAAAGAGTGTGAAGCATAGTTCCAATAATCGGAACGAAATTGAAATATCAAGCTCCAAATGTTGGTGCAAGATTTCATCATCTTATGGTGGTAGCTACTGAGCACCAAAATTTAGTGCAAACTAAAGGAAGATTTTTAACGTTGAAAAGACACTGCTCACGATCTCATTAAAAGCTGAGGGCTTAACAGAAATAGAAAATACATTCTTTCCAATTGTAACTAGTCGTTGGGGGCCACCGTAATACTTACCCATCATGGATATGTATATGAAAATAAAATATGTGAAACTATTTATACAATGCATTGTAATTCATAAAAAAAATTTAAATATTGTTAATATACATAGTAATGCTATATTAAAGAACAGCTGGTGTACCAATTTCGACAAATTATATAAAACGCCAAACTACTCAAGTAGTACCGAACTGCGTAAAAGAAACATCCTTATAACTCCAAAAATAATAATTCTATTAACTAACAATTAACTGCGTCGGATTAAGCGTCTCATTTACAACAAAAATATACTTCTGAATTGAAATTTGAATGAAATACAGGGTCATGAAAAATCGAAGAATGTGGAAAACAAGATTACAAATATCTCGGCAACTAATAATCCGATCGACTTCGTTTTATATGCAAAATGTGTGTTATTTTATTGCCTTTTACGTCCATTCCTTAGAATAAAAAAATTCGAAAATTTTTATATACCTTTCATCAGTACGAATTTTTCGAGAGTCCGAAAAAAATAGTTCCGGTTAATCGAGGTTGCTGATATTAAATAGGGTTCGTCCCATTCTTACAAACTAACAACATACAAAATTTCAAGTCTCTATCTCAATTTGTTCGGGAGATAGAGCGTTTACAGACAGACAGACAGACGGACGGCAAAATTTTTTTTCTAAAAATATGTTTTTCGGAATCTCCAGTATCTAAAACGTGTAAATCCGTCAAAAAAAGTTTTTCGATTTTCAAAACGATTGCAAGACTTACCCTATACTACGTATGATGGGTAAGTAAAAAGGTATAAGGAACTCTCTTAAAATGTCAGCCAAAAAATAACTCAAGTTGAGCCGAAATTCGCTCATCTCGGATTTTGAAAGGCAGCTTCTCATAAAGAGATGAAACAACTCAAGTGAGTGAGTTGTTTTTAAACAATTTAAATCAAGATGAGTTATTTAAATAAGCAATCTAAATCAAGATGAGTAAAGCATTTAAAAAACAACTCATTCACGACTTAATAAACTACAGCTCTTTCATGAGAAGCCAAATCCACTCTTTCGTTTTAAGAGTGAAGATTTTAAAAACAAAAAAGTCATTTTATTTAACGAATGACATGCTTCAACTCATCACCAAGTCATTTTCAAAACAATTAAAAATGATATTCAGAAGTCGCACGCTCTATAATGAATTGAACTGAAACGTCATCATTCAGTTTTTCATTTGATGCACGTAATTTTTAGGTGAGTTCGTAATTATGTAAATACGTAGCACCTATAGTCGTTGTTCAATCCGTCCGTCTGTCCGTATATAACAATGCAAAAAGTACGCAACCGGATCATTTGAAATTTAAAACATGTAATTATTACATAATTTTTTCGATTCATTTCAAATTTTATGAAAATTGAATATATAGTTTAATTACAGGGACAATCAAAAGCATCCCGTGATGTTATGGTCAATGGGGAAAAAACGTTTCAAGTGCATTTTAGTGATGTTAGACTCTTTCGAACATAATACAATTCATATGCATCTATGATGTATATCTAAAATATACATTCTGTACAATCTGTGGCACAGAATTATTTTTTGTTACTGTACAAAGCCACATAAAAGTATTGTATTACATAATGGTATAAGGAGAAACATTGTTTGGGCTGTGTTTAAATTATTTTAAATTATGAAATTGATATACGTTGCTGAAGTTTATAACAAGTTACTTTCTATATAATAGAAAGCATTTAATATTTACAACATGCAAAAAATTTCGGATACTGTATTGTATCCGAAGTACTGTATATTTTTTAAAAAATCATTGTAGTACGAACGCACATCATTTGCTACGTCTGATGTACAATTTCTGACTTGTTTTATTTTACTTGGATTTTTATTTCTATTTTTTGAAACCATTGTTATTGAAATGTAAACAAAATGGAAAAAATGTGAAGTTATTTAATTTTATTTAAAAACTTAAATGAAAATTCAAATAAAAGCATGAAATTTATCTCTCAATATTATTTTATCCTCGAACTTAGAAAGGGTGGATAAATAATAAAAGGAAATTGGAAACAAAAATTGCACAAAAGCATGCAATTCTTAAAAAGTATTTATTTATTTACTTTACTTTCATAAGTCAAATAATACAGATTGATTTCGAAAGAATCTTTTAAAGTAACAGCTTTTGCTTTTCTTCTTATTAAAACGTTGAATGTACTCTCACTGGGAAAAAAAGACGAATGTAACAAATCTTCGAAAGGATTTTTTTAGGACAGTTTTATAATTGCTTTTTTACTAAAATAATTATTTTTGCCATCTGAATAATTTTAACTGTACCTTGTAAAAAAAAAATCTGTAAAGTGACTAAAAGTTTTCTAGGAAACTGGGATTACTTGAACTTTTTATGTAACGGCAGTACCAAAAATTCATGTAACAGACAGAGATTTGCACTGAAAATCAAATAATCTGTAAGGTTACTAAGAATTTTTAAGGAAACTGGGATTCCAAGAATTTTTCATGTAACTGCAACCCAAGTTACAAATAAAATTTTAGTAAGATAAATGTTATTTTAGTAGACTCGTTTGTAAAGTTACAGATTTCAGTAACTTCACAAAAATTAGTTTTGTAGATTTACATTTTTTCTCGTACAGTGTACTGATAAAATGTTAGTAACCACACAGATCTCTTCAACTTTACATATGTAGAATTACAGATTTTTTTTTTTTTTTTTTTTTTTACAGTATACGATTTTAAGTTATTATATCAGAAATAAACCAATTTTCAAGTATAACTAATTTTTAGGTGCGTTCTTAATTATTTAAATATGCAGCGCCCATACTCTTCGTCTAGTCCGACAGGATGTCCGCATAAAGAACCATAAAAACTACACCCAACCAATTGGCTTTAAACTTGTAATATGTAGAACCTTTGCAGTATTGTGTCGAGTCATTTCAAATTTCATGAAAATCGAAACAAAACTTAAAAAGATACTAGCGCCTTCGCCCGCTACGCTGGTCGGTTTAGACGGACTGACGGTCATTAAACAGTCTAACAGTTTATTAATTACGGGCATTAAATAGTTTAATTGTTAGTATTAAATAGTTTAACTCTATTAAAATGAATACCAAACAATGTCTCAATATATAAGTATACAATGGAATACTTTTGTGTGCCCTGAAAGAAATATTATTCAATAAGAAATATTATTCAATAAGAAATATTATTCAAAAAGAAATATTATTCAATAAGAAATATTATTTGCACCACAGATTGTACAGAATGTATATAGTATTTACTTCATAGATGCATGTCATTTTATTATATTCGAAAGAGTGCAAGACCGTTAAAATGCACTTGAAACTTTTTCCCTATTTACCGTAATGTATCGGAATCCTTTTGATTGTCCCTGCAATTGAACTATGCATCCGAATTTCATGAAATTTGAAATGACTCGACAAAATTATCTAACAATTATATATTTTAAATTTCAAACGATTCGGTAGGGTAGTTTTTGAATTGTTATATGCGGACAGACGGACGGACGGTCAGGCAGATGAATGAGCAACTCAGGATCCCGGGATTTTTGCCTTTCAATTCAAAACAAACGCGACGTTTCTCCGTTTCCGGGATCGGAGGAGATAGCGTCACATACATACATACATGCATACGGTCGGATTTTAATAGTATAGATTCTAAAACTTATTTTCATTCTATTAAATCCTATCCTACTTCACTCATTCAACGATACGTAATGATATGTAATGATTCTAGGTTGCCATGATGATGACGTCCTATTTAAAATGGAATCCTATTATTTTCAAATGACTGAAATTACATATATAATTGTAATAAACTTTGTGTTCGTATATTTTTGCATAAAATGGTAACACTTATTGCATCAAGATCTGATTAGTCATGAAATTGTAGTACGAACGCACCTCATTTGCTGCGTTTGACGAATAATTTCACATTTATTATAATTCTAACATAATTTTAGTTTAATTTGTTTCAGTAGCTCATTATACGGTATATATTAAACTGCCGTTTTAATTTTATAATTCAAATCAAAAACAAAAACAAGTTTTTTTAATGCTTTGACTAAAGAAAAAGAAAAGCATTTTTTATGTCATTGAAAAGGAAATAGAATGGAAAAATTGTGTAGTGGTTTCAATTCATTTTAAAAATTTGAATCAAATTCAAGTAAAATATGAAATTTTACTCTTATCAATATTCTTTTATCTTCGAACACAGAAAGGGTGGACAAGTAATAAAAGGGAAATAAAAATTACACAAAGCATACGATTTTTTAAAAGTAAATAATTTTTTTTATTTTGTCTTTGTATTCTAGAGAGAAATTGCAATTTTCACAAGTCAAATAATACAATTTGATACTAAAAGAGATTTTTGAGGTAACTGCTTTTGCTTTTATTCTTATAGAAACGTTGAATGTGTCTCACTGTCAAAAAAATAAATCGAATGTAAAGAATCTTTTATCAGTTTTGTTTGTTCCAGACAGCTCTATAATTGCTTTTTTAAAATTAATTTTTCATATCTGTATTCATTTTAACTGTACAACAGATAAAAAACCCAAAAAGAAACCAAATTTCAAGTATAATGGGATTTTTGATATTTGAAACATTTTAACCGTACAATTTACACATATAAAAGCTAAAGGAAATCGATTTTCAAGTACATTATTTTATAAATTATTATCCAATGAAAAGTTTATGATGCTTTCATATCATCCTGTTAAGAAAATCAAATTAAAAGTTAGAGCATTAGTATTATTTTTTCAGTACAGCACACTTTTGTAACAAAATACAATTAACGTTTATGTGTCGATCCTATCACAAATTTGTTCAAATGTAACATATATATGTACTTAAAAATAAATTTTTCAATAATCTCGTACTTGTTTTTCCCAAAGCAACCCCCTCCCCCCACCCCCAATGCATTTTTCTCAAAATCTAATAGACCAACTTTCTCCTCTTTTAATTTAAAAGAAAGTAATTGATTTTGCTGAAGTTTATACTACTGAAAAGTATAATTTTCATTGATTAATTACTTTTTCAAACTCGCTAAAGGTTAATAAAAATAAATAACAAAAAACGTTTTTTATGTCACTGAAATGAAAATAGAATGGAAAAATAGTGCAGTTGTTTCATTTCATTTTAAAAATTTGTATAGAATTCAAGTAAAACATTTATCTTTTATCAATATTCTTTTATCTTCGAACACAGAAAGGGTGGACAAGTAACTGGTAAGGGTACTGGAAATAAAAATTACATAAAAACATTAAATTCTTAAAAAGTAATTTTTTTAAGGAAGAAATTACAATTTTTACAAGTCATATAATACAATTTGATATTCAAAGAAATTTTGATGTAACAGCTAAACGTTAAATGTGTTTGACTGTCAAAAAATAAATAAATAAATAAAAATAAATAAAATTAAATAAATAATTCGAATGTAAAGAATCTTTTATCAGTTGTGTTTGTTCCAGATAGTTCTATAATTGCCTTTTTAAAATTAATTTTTCATATCTGTATTCATTTTAACTGTACAATTTACAGATACAAAACCAAAACGAAACTAATTTTCAAGTATAATGGGATTTTTGATATTTGAAACATTTTAACCTTACAATTTGCACATATAAAAGCTAAAGGAAATCGATTTTCAAGTACATTATTTTATAAATCATTATCCAATGAAAAGTTTATGATGCTTTGATATCATCCTCTTAAGAAAATCAAATTAAAAGTTAGAGCATTAGTATTATTTTTTCAGTACAGTACACTTTTATAACAAAATACAGTTAACGTTTATGTGTCGATCCTATCACAAACTTGTTCAAATGTAACATGTACTTAAAAATAAATTTTTCAATAAATATAATCTCGTACTTGTTTTTTCCCAAAGCATCCCCCCCCCCACAATGCATTTTTCTCGAAATCTAATCGACCAACTTTCTTCATTTTTTATTTAAAAGAAAGTAATTGATTTTGCTGAAGTTTATACTACCGAAAAGTATAATTTTCATTGATTAATTACTTTTTCAAACTCGCTAAAGGTTAATAAAAATAAACAACAAAAAACGTTTTTTATGTCACTGAAATGAAAATAGAATGGAAAAATAGTGCAGTTGTTTCATTTCATTTTAAAAATTTGTATAGAATTCAAGTAAAACATTTATCTTTTATCAATATTCTTTTATCTTCGAACACAGAAAGGGTGGACAAGTAACTGGTAAGGGTACTGGAAGTAAAAATTACACAAAAGCATAAAATTCTTATTTATTATTATTATTATTATTATTTTTAAGGAAGAAATTACAATTTTTACAAGTCATATAATACAATTTGATATTCAAAGAATTTTTGAAGTACTAACAGCTTTCGCTTTTATTCTTGTTGAAACGTCTTTTGAAACATCTGTCCAAAAAAAAAAGAAATGAAAAGAAATAAAAATAAAATAAATTCGAATGTAAAGAATCTTTTATCAGTTTTGTTTGTTCCAGACAGTTCTATAATTGCTTTTTTTTTCACATTAATTTCTCATATTTAAATAATTTTAACTGCACCATTCACAGATATAAAACCAAAAAGAAACCAGTTTTCAAATATAATGGAATTTTTGATATTTGAAACATTTGAACTGTACAATTTGCAGATATAAAGGCTAAAGGAAATCGATTTTCAAGTACATTATTTTATAAATGCTTATCCAATGAAAAGCTTATGATGCTTTGATATCAAACTATTAAGAAAATAAAATAAAAAATTAGAAAAAAAATTTTTTTATTATTATTTTAGTACAGCACTCTCATATAATAAAAGACAGCTGATGTTTATGTGTCGATCCTATCACAAATTTTTCAAATATAACAAGTATACGTACTTAAAAATACATTTTTAGGTGCGTTCGTAATTATATAGATACGTAGCATCTAATGTCGTCGTTCAATCCATTCGTCTGTCCGCCTTAACAACTCAAAAACACCCAACCAAGTCTTTTGAAATTTAAAATATATAGTTAATACATTATTTTGTCGAGTCATTTCAAATTTTATGAAAATGTATGCATAGTTCAATGACAGGGATAATCAAAAGTATTCGGTTACATTGTGTTTAATAGGAAAAAATAGTTTCAAGTGCATTTTAATACCACACTCTTTCGAACATACAAATCATAGGCATCTATGAAACATCATAAAATATACATTCTGCACATTCTCTAGTGCAAAGATTTTTTTTTATCAATATACAGGGCCACAAAAACGCATTCGATTGCACATTTGTTTACGGGAAACATTGTTTGGAGTGCATGTTAATAATATTAAACTATTTCATATTTTATGAAATTGGCATAAATTACTGAAGTTTATTACAAGTTAATTTCTGTATAATTAGAATGCATTTAGTATTTACAGGGTCATATTAAAGATTTCGGATAGCGTATTCTATCCGAATTGCTGTATATTTTTAAAAATTCGTAATAGTACTAACGTTCCTCATTTGCTACGTCTAACGTGCAATTTCCGACTTGTTCATTAAAAATAAATAAATTATTTTTGCTGAATTTTATACTATCAAAAAGTGTATTTTTGATTGATTAATTATTATTTCAAGTTAATTTTTCAAGCTGATTAATTATTTTTTTTCAACTTTTTAAACTAAATATGGGTATAAAATGTAGCGAATATAATAATTTTTTCATAATTTGTCGACTCAATTCACTTCAGATACTTGTGACGAGAGGAAAATGTCGCCCGAAGGGACGTTCATAGGGCACAGCTATGGGTATTCCCCTTCGCACAAGGCGTATTTTTATTTTTTATGCTCAAAAGTTTAAAGTAAAATATAAATAAATTTAACGCTGAAAATCCAAAGTTGATATTTCTTTTCAATATAAACGAAATAAAATCGTAAAAAGCACGTAAATTTCAAGCCAAACATGACCCTTTACTACATCTGTGCACTTACATTTCCCAAATTCTACAGTCACCGCAAAAAAAATCTTGACATTTCCGATTTCAGACGTTTTATTAAATATCTAAAAATATACATAAAGAATAACTCCGAAACTCCAGATGTATCAGTTCATATATTTTCGAGAAGATTTTTTTCCATAGGGGACCGTTAACAAATTGAAAAATAACGAATATCTTTTGAATAACCCTGTCAAAACTAATGTGGTAAAAACGTTCAAACTGCAGATTATGATTAAGTAGCTTTTGGTAATAAACTGTGTTCATTTTTATGCGGATAGCATGTATATTCGTAGAGAAATTGAGGTTTTATAAAAACGGTCTTAAATTTTGCCAAGTTTTTTGCTTATAATTTGCAGAGTTCTTAATAAAAAACAATGTTCTTTTCAGAAAATATGAGAAACGACATTATACATGATACTCTGTAATCAAAATTTAAAAATATTAATAATTGTATGAAAAATGAGCAAGTTTACTAAATAAATTTTCACTGAGCATGCGTCATTTCTATAAAAAAAATTTATTTCCATATTGTGTTAGCTAAATATATGGAGCAACTTTTGTTAAAGTTTCAAAATCATAGCTTGAAAATTCTGAAAGTTATCGTCAATAGAAGAAGATCAAAATCCGTTATTCCAAAAATGAAGCAAAAAGATGAGGAGCTGTATCCAAATATAGTAGTACGCGCATTACTGTGTAGACACTAATCAATGGAATATGGATACAACCCCTCATTTTTTTGTTTCATTTTGGGAATATCGGATTTTGATCTCATTCTTTAGACGATAATTTTCAGAATTTTCAAGCTATAAGTTTGAAACTTTAGCAAAAGTTTTTCTATACATTAAGCTAACACAATATGCAAATGAAATTTTTATGGAGTTGACGCATGCGCAGTGAAAATTTATTTAATAAACCTGCTCATTTTTCATACAATTATTAATATTTTTAAATTTTGATTACAAGATATTATGTACAATGTCGTTTCTCATATTTTCTGAAAAGAACATTGTGTTTTATTAAGAATTCTGCAAATTATAAGAAAAAAGCTTGGCAAAATTTGGGACCGTTTTTATAGAAATCTTAATTTCTCTTCGAGTATACATGCTATCCGCATAAAAATAAACACAGTTTATTACCATAAGCCACTTAATTATAATTTGCAGTTTGAACGTTTTTACTAGAATAGTTTTTACAGGGTTATTCAAAAGAGATTCGTTCTTTTTCAATATGTTGACGGTCCCCTATTAGATTTTGAAAAAAAAAAAATCTTCTCGAAAATATATGACCTGTACTATTTTGCTTATATATCTAAAGTTTCGGAGTTATTCTTTATGCATATTTTTAAATATTTAACAAAACGTCTGAAATCGGAAATGTCAAGATTTTTTTTTTTTTTTTTTTTTTTTTTTTCGGTGACTGTAGGTTCCAATAGTCTGAAGAATATAAGATGTGTAATTCAAATTTAAATAAACTATGCATTATGGCGAATACATAGGATGCTTATGTTTCTGAATTTGTCGTTTTTTTGTTTGCATTAATTGTTGCGGAGCTTTAGCATGAAAATGCTTTACACTGGTGTGCTATTCAGTGCTTTATGCAGTGCTTTATCTTGGAAGTGCTTTATTATAGAAATGCTTTTTCTAGTGATTTATCTAGCGATTTATCATGGAAGTGCTTTTTAGTGCTTTATCTGGAAATGCTTTACCGATGCTTTATGATGGAAGTGCTTTATCCAGTGCTTTATCATGAAATTACTCGTAAAAGCGCAGGCACATAAAAAACATAACATAAGGAAGAACTGAATATGATTTTCAAAATTAAGACTTAAATATTCAGAGTTATTGCAAGTAAGAAATATGAAAAAAATAGTATGTGTTGTCGAATTTCATGTTGTCCCACTTTTGACAATATACCATATTAAATAAGAGGCTGGTTTAAAAAAAATGTAAAAAAAAAAAAAAAAAACTATATCTGTATAAAAGGACAAACATATACGTGTGTAACTCTAACGTGATTTTGAATTTGCAACACCTTGCGATTAAATTTCTGTAATTCCCCGCATGACTAATACAAAAATATCACTTTCGTAAAAGTTAAAAAATTTATTTGAAAAAAATTTTCATATAAAAAAAAATACTTTTTCTTAAACTGTTTTTTTTTTATTTTTTTTTATTTATTTGGTACATTTTCGTGGCTCAAAAGAAAGAGGTTCACCGCAAACGATTTTTCTTATAGATCGTTATGTGACGGTTCTTTTAAGTGTTCCTTTATATGAACGATGAACGCTTAGTATGTGGGGCTGTCTATAAATGATGTCACTTTTTTTTTCAATACAGTCGAGCCTCTATATAACGAAATCCATCGTTCCAGTAAAAAATTCGTTATATAGAGAAATTCGATGTATAGAGTATGATGTTAAAAATTGTATTTAATGTGTAGATTTTGTTCAAATATTATTTTTGATGTTTTTAATTAAGAATTTGAAATGTTTAAAAATAAATATTAACCTTATATTCTATTTCTTAATTATTTAAGCAGTTTCAAAAAAAGAGAACAGAAATTTATTTGAAAGCTTAATAAAAATCAAATAAGGAAGACTTGCATTAATTTCAGACGAAGAAATCTGTAATTTTTTGTTGTTTTGATTTTAAAATTGTTACGCTCTCAAAAAAAATGCTCAAATTTTAGCAAGGAATGAAAAATTGTAGTTAAGATTTTCTTAAATTTGAAGGCCTCTCTTAAGTTCCTCTCATTGATTCCTTTCTTATATGTGTAACAATCTAATTGACTCTGTTTTGAGAAGGATGTTGAAAGGTGTGTGGGAGGTGGGATGAATTCGTTGGATTTAAAGAACAAGGAAATAAGTAATATAAAAAAACTCAGCACTGAACAATAAATCAAAAATAAGTGATGGAAAATTGATTCCATATGATTTCGAATCTTTTTTAAAACTGAATAAATTAAGACCAATTTATGAAAAAATTCTTTATATGGAGATAGATATTTCGCTATATAGAGACAGTTTTTAATGTAATCATGCGAAAAAGGGATCATTCCTACAAAAATTCGTTATAAAGAGAAATTCGATGTATGGAGTTTCGTTATAGGGAGACTCGACTGTATTTCTTACTCCTCTCCTATCCTTTGTCACAAAGTGTCACACTTCACCATATCCCCTAAAGCCCCCACTTGTCACATGTCACGCTATTTTAAATAAACATATATTAACATTTCACAAACAAAGCACTATGTTATTGATCATATTTCAAATTTTACTTTTAAACTTTAACTATGTCTTTTAATGACATTCGTGAGCACAATAATAACAAGTTGGAAATTGCACGTGAAGCGTAGCAACTGAGTTGCGTTCGTATGATAATGAAGTTTTAAAAATATCATTCTCATATATCAATCTCATAAAGTTGTAAATAGTAAATTACAATTAAAATGCGAACCAAACAATGTTCTCCCTATACCATTATGTAATGGAATACTTTTGTGTGGCCTTGTAAACCAATAACAAATGTTCTTTGCACCACAGATTATGCAAAATGTATGTTATAATATGTATTTTATAGATGCATATCAATTTTGATATGTTCGAATGTGTCTAACACCATTAAAATACATTTGAAACTTTTTTCCCTCATTGACCATAATGTAATGGAATAATTTTGATTATCCCTGTAATTGATCTGTGCATCTGATTTTCATAAAATTTGAAATGACACGACAAAATTATGAAATAATTATGTGTTTTAAATTTCAAATGATTCGGTTGCGTAGTTTTTGCGTTGTTATATGCGGAAGGACGGACTGAACGACAACTATGGTGCTACGTATTTATATAATTACGAACGCACCTAAAAATGATTCATTATATCATATTTGTATGAAATAAGATTAAGGTTTACAGCTGAAAACATAAATAATAAACAATAGTAAGAAAATATTAATATGAAAGAGCAGTTGAAAGCAATAGTATTTTCGAATTTGAAATGGAATTTAGTATATTTGGCCTTAAATCTTCCTTTACTTTATGAAGAGAAAATATACTTTAATTTCCAAATAACTTCCAAATTTAATTTTCTGATTTTTAATTCTTTATATTTTAACCAAAATATGTGATTTCAGATTCATTTTTATCTCTTCCACCCTTTTGTCATCACAAATTATCACAATTTCCCAATCCCCCCTTCCTCCTTTTCCCCTCTCCAAACGCGACGTCATTTATGGACAGCCCCTATCCTATAATATAGTTAGAATCTTGTGGTGCACTTCAGGCATACACAGGGATGTAGTAGAGGGTATATGGGGGTATACGCAGTATACCTTCTAGAGTTTTACTTTTTTCTATCTTCAATAGAAGAAAGCATTGTAATCGAATTTTTTTTCGACTTCCGGTTTTCGACGGATTTACACGTTTTAGAGGTCAGATATTCCAAAAAAACATGTTTTTACAAAATGTCTGTCTGTAAGTGCGTATGTCTGTGTGTCTGTATGGCGCCATTCTACCATCAAAAAGTGTATGAAGATATGCATAGAATTGAACCAAATTTTTTGTGAAAGTTTTTGGCTGAGGCAAGTTCTTCTTCAATTTTGAAATATTCCGCCGGAAGATGGCGCTGCAATAACATGTTTTGTGCCATTTTCAATATTGTACCGACTAAAAGGGTATGAAGTTATGCATCGAATCGAACCAAATATTTTGTGTAAGTGTATAACTATGGCTAGTCCTCCCTGAATTTGAAAAAAAACGCCGAAAGAGGGCGCTACAATAGCGAATTTTTAAGCCGTTTTCAATATTGTACCGACCAAAAGTATATGAAGTTATTCATCGAATTGAACCAGATTTTTTGTGTAACTGTGAAAAAAAAATCCGCCGAAAAAGGGCGCTGCAATGGCGAATTTTTAAGCCATTTTCAATATTGTACCGACCAAAAGTATACAAAGTTATGCATCGAATTGAACCAAATTTTTTGTGTAAGTGTTTGACTATGGCTAGTTGGTCTTCCCTGAATTTGAAAAAAAAAAATCCGCCGAAAAAGGGTGCTGCAATAGCGGATTTTTAAGCAATTTTCAATATTGTACCGACCAAAGTTATATGAAGTTATGCATCGAATTGAACCAAATTTTTTGTGTAAGTGTTTGACTATGGCTAGTTGGTCTTCCCTAAATTTGAAAAAAAAAAAAAAATCCGCCGAAAAAGGGCGCTGCAATAGCGAATTTTTAATCCATTTTCAATATTGTACCGACCAAAAGTATATGAAGTTATGCATGGAGTTGAACTTAATTTTTTGTGCAAGTGTTTGGCTATGGCTAGTTGATCTTCCATGAATTAAAAAAAAAAAATCCGCCGAAAAAGGGTGCTGCAATAGCGAATTTTTAAGCCATTTTCAATATTGTACCGACCAAAGTTATATGAAGTTATGCATCGAATTGAACCAAATTTTTTGTGTAAGTGTTTGGTTATGGCTAGTTGGTCTTCCCTGAATTTGAAAAAAAAATCCGCCGAAAAATGGCGCTGCAATAGCGAATTTTTAAGCCATTTTCAATATTGTACCGACCAAAAGTATATGAAGGTATGCATCGAATTGAAACTAATGTTTTGAGTAAGTGTTTGGCTATGGCTAGTTGGTCCTCCCTGAATTGGAAAAAATCCGCCAGAAGGGGGCTCTCCAATAACGATTTTTGAGCCATTTTCAATATTTTACCACAGAAAAGTGTATGAAGTTATGCATAGAGTTGAATGAATTTTTTTGTATAAGTGTTTCACTATGGTCAGCAGACCCTCCCTGATTTTGAAAAAAATCCGCCCGAAGGAGGCGCTATAATCGCGATGTCTGTGCCATTTTTATTATTTTACCATTAAAAAGCGTTTGATGTTATGCATAGAACTGAACTAAATTTTTTGTGTATGATTTTTTTTTTGGAGTATAACGAGTAGATCTTTCCTGAATTTGAATAAAATCTGACTATCGTTTTACTGTTCATTGGCTCGTACAGATACGGAAACTCGTGTTTATTCCGATTAATTGACAAAAGGAGAAATTTAAGATGCAAATCATAGTTAGTATAGTATTGAATTAATACTATTAACAGCTTTAACATGTGTAAGTAAATTTTGAAATATTAAAATGTATGCATGAGATAGAAGAAAATTTGTATTGGCCCATCCAACTAGTTTAAAAGAATACCGTGTACCCTTTGTTTCGCAAGAAAGCTGTAGTATATACACTCTAGGGTATACTCTCGGCCTTGAGTGTACATCCTCTGCTTAGAACGTACACTCTCTGTTTTTATTTATTTATTTTATGACTACACTATTGCACATACATATCAGTTTGAATGTGTTTAAAACAGTAAAATATGATTAAAAAACACCGGAAACTAATTTTATCCGTAGATCGTAATGTAATGGAATACTTTTCAGTGAACTGCTACGTGTTTCATTTCCAATACCAGACAATGAGAGACAGACAGACAGATGGCAGACAAACCGAATTCATAAACACTTTTTAACTTTGATGGAATGTGTTAAAAAGGAACTATCAATATTGTAAAAGACAACTGTATCCGTGCGTAATGCTGACGTCCTTTGGAAATTTCAACATCCGTATATTAAATTTCGGTAACGCTACGCACGTGGATAATACAAGAACATTGCTTTTGAAAGTTTTCAAAACTTCGTTTAAAAACATTATTCATATGAAAAGAAACTTTTAATAAACTGCTTTCTGTAGCTCCAAAAAAAGAAATACTTTTTTTTTCTTTACGCTTGGAAGAAAATTGTTTGCGTCGACATTTTTCATATTATTGTAAAAGAAGTCGAATAGAAAAAAGTATGCTTTTCAGATTTGGAATGGAAATTAAGAATAAAAATATTTGAAATTTTTCATTTATAATATTTTTTAAATCTTAGTATATAGGAAAGGTGGAATAGGAAAGACTTGGTCTTGATGGTCCAATTTTTCCTTCTTTCTTTTCTTTTTTTGCTTACCCATCATACATGGCATAGAGTAAATCTTTCAATCGTTTTTAAAATCGAAAAAAAAAATTTCGACGGATTTACACGTTTCAGACACAGGAGATCCTTAAAAATATATATTTAGAAAAAAATAATGCCGTCTCTCTGTCTGTGTCTAAAAACGGTCTATCTCCCGAACAAATTGAGAAAGAGCTTTGAATTTAGTGTCTACTTTGTAATTATGGAAAGAAGCCTATTGAATTTCAGTAACCTCGATTATCCGGAACTATTTTTTTCGGATTCTCGAAACATTCGTTCTCATGAAAGATATATAATAATTTTCAATTTTTTTTTTTTTAAGGAGTGCATGTAAAATACAATAAAATAACACAAATTTTGCATAAAAATGGAAGTCGATCGGATAGTTCGTTCCCGTATCCGATATACACTATATTGCCATTGATTATGGGACACTTGCTATTTTAGACATTTTACTAAATATCTAGAAAAATACATGAGGAATCATCTCGAAACTTTTAGTGTATAAATATAATAGTATACGTCATACATCTCCGTGAAGATTTTTTACCGAAACTCCATAGGGGACCGTCAACAAATTAAAAAAGAATGAATATCTTTTGAATAACCCTGTCAAAACTAATGTAGCAAAAGCGCTCAAACACTAGATTATGATTGAATGCCTTATTGTAATACACTGTGTTCATTTTTATGTAAATAGCATGCATACTCGCAGAGTAATTAAGGTTTTTATAAAAATGGTCCCAAATTTTTCCAAGTTTTTTCCTTATAATTTTCAGAGTTCTTAATATAAGATAATATTTTTTTTAGACAATGTGACAAACAACATTGCACATAGTACCCTGTAATCAGAATTAAAAAATAATGAAAATTGTATACAAAATGAGTTGGTTTACTAAATAATTTTTTACTGCGCATGCGTCAACGATATCAAAATTTCATTTGCATATTATGTTAGCTAAATGTATAGAGCAACTTTTGTGAAAGTCACAAAATCATAACTTGAAAATTCTGAAAATAATCGTCAATTGAATAAGTTGAAAATCCGTTATTCTCAAAATGAAGCAAAAACAAGAGGGGTTGTATCCATATATTCATTGATTAGTGTCAATATAGAATACACAATACGGGATGTTACGAATACTTTTGGATAAAATCCCTCATTTTTTTGCTTCATTTTGGAAACAACGGATTTTGTCCTTTTTCTATAGATGATTACTTTCAGAATTTTCAAGCTATAATTTTGAGACTTTTACAAAAGTTGCTCTATACATTTAGCTAACATAATATGCAAATGAAATTTTGATATCTTTGACGCATGCGCAGTAAAAAATTATTTAGTAAACCTACTCATTTTTCATATAATTTTTATTATTTTTTAATTCTGATTACAGGGTACTGTGTGCAATGTTGTTTGTCATATTTTCTAAAAATAATATTATTTTATATTAAGAACTCTGAAAATTATAAGGGAAAAACTTAGAAAAATTTGGGGCCATTTTTATAAAAACCTTAATTACTCTGCGAGTATACATGCTATTTGCATAAAAATGAACACAGTGTATTACAATAAGGCATTCAATCATAATCTAGAGTTTGAGCGCTTTTGCGACATTAGTTTTGACAGGGTTATTCAAAAGATATTCATTCTTTTTTAATTTGTTGACGGTCCCCTATGGAGTTTCGGTAAAAAATCTTCACGGAGATGTATGACGTATACTATTATATTTATACACTAAGAGTTTCGAGATGATTCCTCATGTATTTTTCTAGATATTTAGTAAAATGTCTAAAATCGCAAGTGTCCCATAATCAATGGCAATATAGTGTATTTATAAGCCTTTTTTCCACACTCTTCGATATTTCATGACCCTGTATTTCATTCAAATTTCAATTCAAAGATATATTTTAATTGGATAAGAGTCGCTTAATCCGACGCAGTAAATTTTTAGCTAATATGATAATTATTTTTGGAGTTATAAGGATATTTCTTATACGCAGTTAGGTACATCCTGAGTAGTTTGGCGTTTTACATAATTTGTGGAAATTGGCTCATCAGCAATTAATTAATAGAGCATTACTATGTACATGAAAAATATTTAAATATACGTTTAAATTTTATTTTAGAATTGTGGATGTATTTTATAAATTTTCTACACATGTTTTATTTTTATGCATTATATTATTCATATCCATGATGGGTAAGTATTACGGTGTCCCCTAACGACTAGTTAAAATTATTGTTAGGGGCCAACCTGCCTCACTGAACCTGATAGGTTGGCCCTCTAAAATGAATTTGATTTTCGGTATTTTAAATGAAATGGTAAAACACATGAAATATAAAATATAATATTAAAAACAAAGAAAAAAGAAATCTTTAAAATATTATTTAAATGATCACCTGTTGAAAACGGACAAATTATGTCTTATAAAAATGTATTTTCCCAAGAATATTTAAAAAAAAAGAACGAAAAATAGTAGTTAAATTATTACTAGTTAAAAACGAGTTATTAAGTGTTAAAATGGGAGAAACTTGTGTTCAAATTATAATGCATAAACTACAGTATTCGAAAATGGTATATTCACTCCTTAAAATAAAAATTTTCGAAAATTTGTATATACCTTTCAACAAAACGAATATTTCGAGAGTCTGAAAAAAAAAATCCGGATAATCGAGTTTATTGATATTAAATAGGTTTCTTCCCATTACCACATACTAAGTATACACCAAATTCTCAAAAAGGACTCTATCTCAATTTTTTCGGGAGATAGAGCGTTAACAGATACACCGACAGACGAACAGACAGACACACAGACACACAAATGGACGGCACAAATTTCTTTCTAAAAATATGTTTTTCGGAATCTCCAGAGTCTGAAACGTGTAAATCCGTCAAATAAAATATTTTTTTTTTTTTTTTTAAACGATTGCAAGACTTACATTATATTTCGCATGATAGGTGAGACAAAGAAAATCATTTTCTCAAATGTATCATTTTTTAAATCGTAATTCGAGAAGACGTTCTTGGCATTCGCGCAATAATTTTTTTAATATTTTAAAAACAGACAAATAACTTTATTAGATTAAAATGAGAATTTCTGCAGCATATCACGCAGCTTGATGAAATTTCAATCGTTACAAAGCTTGTACACATGATTTATTCTATTGAAACTCAAATTGGATTTTTGTTGTGTAAATAAAGTTCTTCAGAATATAATGCTGCCACACTGTGAACAGAATAAATAAAAATTTTGAGCTTTGACAAAATGTCAGTTCTTATATTTTCAGATAGCTAATGACTATTTTTAAGTGCGTTCGTATTTTTTAACACGATTTTTTAATTCCTAACACCTAGAGTCGTCGTTCAGTCCCTCCGTCTGTCCGCATATAACAACGTCAAAACTACTACACCGAATCGTTTGAAATTTTAAATATAGAATCATTACATATTTTTTTTCGGGTCATTTCAAATTTTATGAAAATGGTGTGCATAGTTCAATTGCCGGGACAATCAAAATTATTCGTTACATTACGGTCAATGGGGAAAACAGTTTCAAGGGCATTTTAATGGTGCTACACTCTTTCGAACACAATAAAATTGATACGCAACGATGAAGTCTGTACTAAAATATACATTCTGTGCAATCTGTAGTGCAAAGAATATTTGTTATTGATTTACAAGCCCACACATAAGTATTCCGCTACACAATGGTATAGGGGGAAACACTGTTTGGCGCGCCTTTTAATACTATTATAGCATTTCACATTTTACGAAATTGATACACATTTCTGAGAATTATTACAAATTATTTTCTATGTAAAAGAAATCAGATGGTGTTTACAGGGACATACAAAATATTTCGGCCACTATTCTTTATCCGATGTACTGAATACTATAGCACCAAGATCTGGATATTTTTTTAAAAAAATTTTCTAATACGAAGCACCTCACTTGCCACGTTTAATGCGCAATCTCCGACTTGTTAGATTCTGCGGTGTTGGAGCGTTTGTTTTTTAAACCGTAATTCAAGAAGTCATTCTTGGTATTTGCGCAAAAAAATATCTTTTTAATATTAAAAAATAAATAAATAAAGTTATTAGATTAAAATGGGAATTTCTGTAGCAAATTATGCCGCCTAGTAAAATCTCAGTCTTTAGGGAGCTTGTGCACATTATTTATTCTATTGAAACCCAAATTGGATTTTTGTTGTGTAAATAAAATTCTTCAGAATATAATGCTGCCATACTGTAAACAGTATAAATAAGAATTTTTAACTTTTACAAAATGACAGTTTTTATATTTTCAGATAGCTAATGACTATTTTTAAGTGCGTTCGTAATTTTTAATTCTTAGCACTGATATTCGTCGTTCAATTTTTCCGTCTGTCTGCATATAACAACGTCAAAACTACTACACCGAATCGTTTGAAATTTTAAATATAGAATCATTACGTAATTTTATTCGGGTCATTTCAAATTTTATAAAAATCGTATGCATATTTCAATTACAGAGACAATCAAGATTATTCCGTTACATTACGGTCAATGGGGAAAACAGTTTCAAGGGCATTTTATTGGTGTTATACTCTTTCAAACATAATAAAATTGAAACGCAACGATGAAGTATGTACTAAAATATATATTCTGTACAATCTGTGGTGCAAAGAATATTTGTTATTGATTTACAGGCCTACACAAAAGAGTTCCGTTACACAATGGTATAGGGGGAAAACACTGTTTGGAGCGCATTTTAATACTATTAAAATATTTCACATTTTATGAAATTGATATACATTGCTGAGGATTATTACAAATTACTTCCTACATAACAGAAATCAGATGGTGTCTATAGGGACATACCAAAGATTTCGGCCACTATACTTTATCCGATGTACTGAATACTATTACACCAAGATTTTGATATTTTTAAAATTTTGTTGTAATACGAAGCACCTCAATTGCTACGTTTAATGCGCAATTTCCGACTTGTTAGATTCTGCGGTGTTGGAACGTGAGTTGACGAGAGTAAATGGGTAAGTCACCTTCGTTGTTTAACAGAATTATTGATGTTAGAAGTTACAATTGAGCATAAACTTTACAGATACAATTACCAAAAAAAAAAAAAAATGCATTCTTAAGTGTATCATTTTTTTAAACCGTAATTCGAGAAGACATTCTTGGTATTTGCAAGAATATATATCTCTGAAATTTTTGTCATGTAGGGTGCTAACACCGGAAAGTGCACTTCGCATTTTTTTAAAAATTAAAATTTACTGGGTAAGAGGATGTTTGCAACTTTCCACCAATCCACGGCAATGAAACAGCCAGGTTAGAGGCTATTTGCAGCTCTCACCAATCCGTGACAACGAAGCAGCCAGCCAATGAGAGCAGACGGTAAATATAGAGCTTAAAGGCTGCATTTCACGCCTGAATGTTAGTAACAAATTTCAAATGCATTTGTTAATTTTTCCTGTTTTGATGATTTAGTTTTTCCAGATTGGTTTACAATCGATCTTCAAAACCCATCCATGGCACCATCCAAAAAATTAGTTAATTATGTGATCACTCTCTTTATGTTTTCTTTAGATTTGTTCAGATGTGCAGCGCACAACGCGAGAGTGCTCAATATATTTTGCATGGAGTAAGTGTGATTGAAGTAAGACATTTTAAAATACGTCAATTATTGCATTATTTTTGGGTTCAAAGCAGCTAAAACCAACGACTGTATTTCTTTATTCTTTCAAAACATGGTTCTCGTAACTGAAATACGTACCTGTGTTCACTCAGATAAAATTTTGAAATATTTCAAACTTTAAAATATTTTGCAGATAAAATTTTATATTTTTTTTCTATTTTAGTATGAATGGAGATTTTAAATATTCGCAATTTGTTAGAAAACATCTATGGTCCCGGGAAACGCTGGGCTGATCAGCTAGTATATGTATGTATATGAATGCACATACACATGTACTTGTATATATAACACTTGCGCTCGGCTAATCGAAAAGGACCAAAAAATATTATTCCAGGTCACATATATTAACACTGTGTTAAACCGGGTAAATTCTTTAAACCGAAAAATACGGGAGCTATATTTCCTTTTTAGGATATGTAAGAACGACTTTTTGAATTTCAATACAGAAAATATAGCTTTTAAAATTACAGAAGAAAATTCACCCATATCAAAGAAAACTATACATCAAACTGTCTTCCAAAACTGAAAGAAAGAAATGCTTTCATATATTCGCAAGTCAATTGTTTCCATCGATATTATTCATTTTCGATATTACTGATACGGAAATAAAAAGGGGTAAAAGTTGAATTCGTGCAATTACATTTTCAGATTTTGAACGAAAATTCAAGTAAAAACATTTGCAATTTTATTCTTATCATAGTTATTTTATCTTCGAACACTAAAAGGGTGGAGTAAGTAAAAAAAAAAGGACACAGAAACCGAAAGTAATAGTTGCACTTGAGTTTAAAATTATTCAAAAGTATAAGAAATTTATCAAACTATCGATTTTCTTTATAAGTAAAAATCGACACGTAAACTTTATCTTTGTTCGAATTTCATCACTGTCGTCCTCTGTGCTTATAATATTTGCTTTCCCTTACTTGGTTGTATAGGTCTTTTGACCTGTGAGAGGAGGGTGATATTTTAATAAGCCAAATCAATGTATTTAAATATCAGTGTCTTGAAGGTGTTTAAATCTTGTTATTAATATAAACTTTAAAATGTACAAATAATTACTTAAAAGTCGTTTCAAAATACATAAATGCATTATTTATTTAATATATTCCTGAAACCGTTAAGAAGAATACGCAACCATTTTCAAAGGGGGAAAAATGTAATCGAATCAGAATAGAAAACATAAATAATAATAATAATAATAAAAGTACGCATCTGCAAACAAAGTTCAGTCCACTGCTCTAAAGAGAGGTGAAAAGATCAATTCTTAATATAATGAGTTCACCGAAACACCAAGGATATTTTACCGAATTGCAGAGATATTATAAGAAAAGACCCAGGCACGTAGCCAGGGAGGGGGCTAAGGGGGCTGAAGCCCCTCCCGAAAGTTTGAAAATGCAAAATTATCTGTATAATAAAAAATAAGTTTTGTTTGTTTCCATTTTCCATTACATTAAAATCAATCTCATTTTTATTTGTAAAAATATCCATTTATTGAATTATAGCTACGGTAACTCTTCATTATATCGGTTATTTGGATATAATGTTTTTTTTAATAGGTATGTACCACTAAAAATATAAATTTTTCTTAAAAAGTAATTTTTACTGTCTTTATGCGCAATAAAATTCGATCAAGTGTAATTTCTAATCATTAATTTGACTAAGATAAATTAAGTATAATACGCATACGGCATAAGAAAGGCCTCGAAAAATTAGAAAGCCTATTTTCTACATGTTTCAGTCATTGGGAAAAGGCTAAATGTTTTTATCAAAACATATACAATTAGATTATCACATACCGTATCTTTTTTTAACAAACAAACTTAAATTTCTTCAGGGATTCAGATTTCTTCAGGAAAATAGAAATAGAATTATTTCATTGTTGAGTTTTCAAAGAGCTCCAGGAAAAGTAGAAATTAGAGTAGCTCTTGGACTAATACTTGAAACAATCTTATTTTGTGCAGAACTAATTAGTCACTGACCACGATGACGATCTTCTAACTTTAGAGAAATTGGTATAAAAAAGATCAATAGCTGAGAGTTCTTTTAAGTTTTGAGTAAAGTCTGGAGCGAATGAATTGAAACGAGATATTATAAATATCCTTAGAAATGCTACTCACTTCACCCCAGAAACTTAGAATGAAATCATTCAATTATTCTGGTATACAGTTACCGAAGTATTAATTATCAAAATAAATATTGCGATCTATTTTAGCTTAATTGCTGATGAAACTATGAACATTTCAAGCGCAGGAACGCTTGCCATTTGTGTTAGATATATGAACTATTAAAAAACTCATGAAACTCAATAATTCGGAATTTTTTTTATGTGTTATTCCAATAAATGCCTTTTCTTCCAAAAATTCAAAAAAAAAGTAATTTTGCAACATTGAGATGAACTATGTCTTGGGATGTATAAATGCGTCGCATAGGCGTATGACAAACTAGCCAATAAGTTTCGTCATGTTAGCGAAATTCACTCTGGAATTCTTCAGAGTATCTAAAAATTAGATACGTCCTCTGTGAAAGCAATTGGTTAAACCTTGCCTTGTCCAACAGCATGCTGATTCCCTTCATTCGAAAGTATCATGGAATTGTTAAAGCAACGACAAAAGTTTTTAAAAATCACCTGGAGGCAAATTTAGTGCTTCAAGAAGCAATTGTATTATATATCCTAGAAAACAAAAGGAAATAACTTCTCCGCATTTGTGATACAAATTTTATCGAGAGGCATGAAAGCATATTGACTTTTGTTGAGCTATTTAAATACATTTGCATTAGCTCAGAAAATATTTCGAAAAACACATGGAAGATTTCTTCTACCGCTGGAGCTTTTTTGGCAGTCAGGGAGAAGAATCGTTTTGTCATAAGCTTGTCTGTTTGTCAGAAGGTTTTCTGTCTTTTCATAGTGAGTTTTAAAAAATCCTGATATAATATTGACTGTAACCCATGCTAAAGATGCCTAGTTGATTTACATAAATATGCAGAAAAATGAAGTAGAAATCTTTTGTGAGATTTTACTGTACATGAAAACTTCGGGAAGACATCATCCAAACTGAAATAAAGAGACCAAGACTAACATTTAGACAGGCAACAGGTACAAACCCTCAAATTACATTTACTGACAAGTATTACAATGTCACGATCTTATTTCCCCATGTAGAAAGTCTTATTCAAAATTTAAATTGTCGATTCATTACGAATGAAGCCATTCTAAGAGATTCCCAGTTACATCTTCCAGGATGTGCTTCACTGGAAAAAGCAAGCAAATTAGAGAATCCTGTGTAATATTTTCAGAATAAAGTGTCAATATAGCAAGTGAAAGCTGAATATGAATTAGAGTGCAAACAAGTTGCTAATGTTGACACCAACAAAGAGGTTTTAAAAATTTTAGTACTGTAATGTGACGTATTACGTCACAAAATCAAACTCTTGCTGACAGTTTTGGTTGAAAGCCGAGAAACAACAGTCAGTGCTAAAAGATATTTTTTGGCAAAGAAAATAATTAAATCTTTGATTCGAAGCGTTATGGTCGATGACAGACTAAGCAGCTTTTCCATGATTTCCATTCTTTGGGAAATTACGGAAGATCTTGATAAGTCAATCAGCATAATGGCTAAGAAGAAATTATGATGATTGCTTCTGCTGCATTGTTGAATTCAGGGTGTGGCCCGGGAGGGGGACATTTCCCCTCCCTCGGAGCAATGAGACGTCCCACCCTGGAAAATTTGTGATTTTATGTTTTCAATGGTCAAAAAGTACGATTCCGCTCTTCCGGAACATTATAATGCCCAGCCCCAGAGAACCAAAAATCCCTCCCGGAGAAAAGTGCCATGCCTGAATTCAACATTGATAGTAAATTTATTTTACCAAGAGTATTATTTATAATTATTACAATCAGAGAATGTGAAATGCATAATTTTTATGATTACAAATCACTGTAGCAATTATTTTTATTTTTATTTTTTTAATATTGCGTGTAATTTATGTTATTTATGGATCAATAGTTTCCAAGACCTCCACTCGTAATGTCAAATTCTCGCACGTTAACATTAAACTTGTGTTTTAAATCAATACATATTATTTGTTTGCATTGCAATGTTTTACAACTTTTTTTTTTCATAAGATAGGGGAAAGGGGGGCACGTTGGAACATTTTTTTAAAATCAATTTATTTCTTATTTGAATTATATGTTTTGCGTTTTAAATATTACATAATAAAAACAGTGCATTTTTTCATCATGTAAACCAGAAATTAAAAGTTTTCCATATAAATTTTAAAAAAATTGTGAGGATTTAAAAAGTTGAAATATTTCTGTTCAAACCTGCCCCAAGTACCTTTGAACAAGTAAGGGGCACTTTTGAACAAATGAATAAAATATGAAAATATTGAGAGTTTTCATAAAACGCTGCTTATGTTTCAGGAATATAAAGAAACATGAATAAAATTTAATAACTATATTTTATTAAAACTAATAATTTTTCTTTTATTTAGCCAAACTTAAATCCATCAAAGTTGATGTCAAAAATCATTATTGAAACAATACAGAATGTCTCTCCAGTTATCTTTGGTTGAGGAAAAGTTTTTAAAATATCCTTGTAATACACCAATATGATATCTGATGCTTCTGGAAAATTAAAATTTTTCATTGACACTTTTTATGAAAAAAACCTCACTTAAATTCCGTTTTATCTAGTACGAAAGTACTAGTAATTCCGTAGTTTGGGAAAGTATAAATGAAAGAGTATAGGCTTTATTAGAGAAAGCTGCTAAACCATGGATCATTATTGTGTATCCGGACTTTACAATTATCAAATAAATGAATGCAATCATTAATTTAGGTTGTAAACTTCCAATAGCTGATACAGCCAGAGGTTGTAATACATGTGTGCAGTAAGGAAGGATTGTTAACAGTATAAGTTCAAGTTCTTTGAAATTCATAATTAACCTCTTTTCACATAGAAAGAATTCCAGAAATAGTAATATTTAGGTACATCAACATCTCTTTACTTCATAGTTTTAGATGTTCAGTGGTGCCTCATCACATGGATTACAAATGTTTACTCAATTCGGCTGAAGAATTTGAAGAAAACAAAGCTGATAAACTGAAGATTACATCTTTATTTACGTTTTGAACAATAAATCAAAATTTTAGGGATATAAAATTTTGAACAAAAATCTTACAACATTATTTTCTTAAGTTTAGATTCAAGAGGGAGGAAACTACATATCTTGCTTAGATAGTATTGTGCATACAAAATGGATTAGCTTTGTATACTTATTGCAATGAAACAGTAGTAATGTATTGCCATAGACATTTTTAGAAAATAATTTATTTGAAGGAAAATATTTAGAGTGTTCAAAGGTGCCCCCAGTTCAAACATGCCCTCCCCCTCCCCTACTTGTGGCTCATCTCAAACATTGTAAGTTTGTGTTTTTTAAGTTTCGCAGAAAAATTTTCCTAAAAACTCTCCGGTTTCCGAACCGGTTTGGAAACTGGAAGTGATCTTAAATGCTAAAAACTGCAACAGAAATTGAAAAAATTAAATATGATGCAACAATATTTGACATAGTTAACAAGTGTACTATGTAGAAACACACATTAGCATAAATCTAGATTATTTTTAAATTTTTTACGGAATATTATTCAAATTACTTTTGTAAAAACAGAAAAAATTCCAAAATTGAGCCCCTCCCGAAAGAAAATCCTGGCTACGGGCCTGAAAAGACCTCATTACAAACAGTATCACTCCTAAACAAAATTCCTGGGCCTATATCCCTTGAGTAGATAATTGGCCGTCACAATATAAACCAAACCTAAACAAAATTTCAATGGATTCAAGGATTACATTTATATACGGATATATATATTACATATTTGCTTATTATATTAAGAAGATGTTTTATTTAAAAGCTTAGATGGTGATAAGTGTAGAAGGCTTATCTTTCAATCTTGGTGCGGCATCTCTTCCATTGAGAGGGAGGAATGTCGTACTGCGATTTTGTGTTACATGAACGACTTGGGAGAAAGGCAAGAACATGTCTGTATTCTACAAGAATTTAGTCTACAGTTAAAGTTGGTTCGGGTAGCAATCTCTGAATACTGGCTTAAAATATGAAACAAAACTTTGTTAAAATAACTCTACCAATTTACCACGCAGGTCTGAAGAATAAAAATTCGCATAAATATTTAAATACTAACAATTAAACTGTGAAAACGTAAACAACACAGCACACAGGATGCACAGAAACATATAACGAATTTTTTGATTTGGTCTAGGCGGTAGTATCGCCCACACAATCTCTGCGGCGTCTATCCTATCGCGGCGTTGTCCCTACTTTACCCTACGCAAATACATATACCGACCACACAAAACCTTATGTTATCGAGCACTTGAAAAATTCCTTTATTTTATGGAAGAATTGTAATAGGAAAATATAATGATCCATGTCTGCCAAAAGCGAAGTGGTGCATAAGCCAAAAATGAATACCAATAGTGGTTGACTCGTTTATTTAGCATTCTGTTTACCATATAGCAGGGCCGTAGCTAGAAGTGAAAGATAGAGGGGGCTCAAGAGAATGTAGGGGGGGGGGTCATATATTTTTCTCTCTCTCTCTAACGCAGAAAGATAAATTAGTGCATATTCACATTGTAGGTACTATGTTTCTCATTAAACTGTTGTAATAACTTCATTTTATGCTACGAAAAGTATATGATGATGAAAATTTTTGAGTGTATAACTGGTGCAAAATTAAACAACATGTTAGCTTCATATATATAAATAGGATGAGGGAGTGTTGAAACGCTTATTTTAGATACGATTTAATAACTCTGCAAAACTGAGAAAGGGTCTCAAAACTCAATTAGATTTTTGAACAGAATTTCATTTGAATTTTTGGAACATTTAGTGACCGTGGAACTTTTTCCACGGGGGGCTCAAAATATTTTACGGGGGGGGGTGAGCCGCCCATAGCGCCCCCTTAGCTACGGCCTTGCCGTATAGTGAAAAGTATGAAAAAAAGGAAAACTGGGTGCAGGAAAACGCAATGTTAAGCCTACGAGTCAACCATTAGTGGTATCAAATTTTGACTTATGTACCACTTCGCTTCCGGCAGACATGGATCATTAGATTCCTCTATTCCATACCTCTCTTCCATAAAACAAAGGATTTCTTTTGCTCAATGACATAGGATTTTGTGCGGTAGGCTCGTGAAATAATACAAACATATAAATATTTTTTTAATAAGTAAAATCAAAACATGGCATTTATCTTTTTCTTATTTTACTGCAGAGTAATTTGAGAATATATTGGCAAATAAAATCTGTTTTCAGATGTACTATTTTTAGGTGCATTCGTAACTATGTAAATACGTAGCACGTAAAGTTGTCGTTCAGTCAGTCCGTTTGTCCGCATATAACAGAGCAAAAAGTACCTAACCGAATGGTTTGAAATTTAAAATGCATAATTAAAACATAATTTTGTGGAGTAATTTCTAATTTTATGAAAATCAGATGTATAGTTCAATTACAGAGACAGTCAAAAGTATTCCGTTACATTACGGTCAATGGGAAAAAAAGTTTCAAGTGCATTTTTAATGGGGGTTACATTCTTTCGAACATAATAAAATTGATATGCATCTATGAAGTATATATTATAATATACATTCTGAACAGTGTGTGGTTCCCAGAATATTTGTTATTTATTTACAAGGTTACACAAAAACATTCCATTACATAATAGTACAGGAGAAACATAGCTTGGGGCGCGTTTTAATTGTATTATACTATTTAACATTTTATGAAATTGAATACGTTAATAAGGATTTCTACAACTTACTTCCTGTATGAAATCAGATACTATTTACAGGGATACACAAAAGATTTCGGCTACTATACTATATTCAAAATACTTTATACTATTAAAATTAAAATTATTTTCAACGTTTTCAACACCAGAATATTCCAAACATACCGGTTTCGGTAGCATATAGCATACCTTCCTCAGTAGAAACAATGCCCGTTAAAGCTAGAACAATAAGTAATAGGTTGTTGCCTGGTGCAATATGATAAAGTTAAAATTATTTTCAACGTTTTCAACCCAGAATATTCATATTCCAAGCATACCTATTACTTTATACTATTATACCAATATTTTGAATATTTTTTAAACTTCGTTATTTTACAAACTCACTTCATTTGCTACGCTTGACGTGCAATTTACGACTTGTTTAGACTATAATCTAAAACAACTTCATGGAATTTCCCAATCATGTTATTAACAAGCTATTTATTTGTTTATTTTTTAAATAAAAGAAATGTATAAAAGGATTTTCATTCGTCCTCTTAAAGAACAAGATTAAAATAAAAAAGTCAAACACAGATTTTTTTTCAGATATAAGTTTTTGTTTTTGTTTTTCCTCAACAAAACATCAAATGTATTACGTAAGGAAAAAAATCGAATGTAAAGAATTTTTTTTTATCAGTTTCTGTGTTCCTGACAGTTGTATAATTGCTTTTCTGAAAGAATCTTTGATATGTGAATCAGATTTAATTATACCATTTCTGAATATAGCATTTAAAAAATATATCTGTTGAGAAATACTTTGCTTTCAGAATCCTTATACGCGAAATATTGTTTCGCATTTCATAAAACATTATATTTAAAATTATAAACAAACAATTTAGTTTAAAAAAATATTTTTTCTTCCTACATACTGGCGAAATCGATTGAAAATTTCAATAGAAAATTATGATGCGAAGCAACAACTAACACAGCAGACTATTAGATGTGTCGGATGTGACAATCCAAAAACTTTCTTTTATCTCAATTTTAATGTTATGTATAAATTTTCTTCTATGTTAATATTTCAAAATTCGCCACCGCAGTGCCAAAATTAAATGACAATCTACGCTCATCGTGAGGATTCTAAAGGCATGAAATTCCGTGCATTAGTTCATGAAATAGTAATATTGTAAATATTGGGAAAATTGCAACATAAAAGCGCCACCTATTAGACGATTTATACCAAACATAAGCAGCAATAATATTTATCAAGCTATACCTGAATATGAAGTTTGATGAAAATTCGTGAATGAGTTCTTGAGATAGAGCTATTGCAGTAATCGTGAAAAATTCAGCATAGCAGCGCCATCTGTTTAATGATTGATACCAAAATGTAAACAGAACTAGTCCATATCATGGATTCATTAAATCTGAAGTTTCATGATAATCCGCGCATTAAATCTTGGGATAGAGCTATTGCAGAAATCTTGAAAAATTGATAATTTCAGCTCCACTTGTTGAGCGATTTAAACCGAAATGTAAACAACACCAAATCATGTTAAGGACTAACTAAATCTGAAGTTTAATAGAAATCGTTAATAGAAATCGTGTTGCGTTAATCCTTAAAAATGCAGCATAACACCGCCACCTATTGAGAGATTTACACCAAAAACAAATGAGCATAAATTTATATTAGTTATTACCCGAATATAATTTTTTATTGAATTCTGTGAATTAGTTCTTGAGATAGAGTGCCCACAAAATACAGATAAACAGAGTCACAGAGTCACAGATTCACAGACAGATATTTTGTAAAAATATTTTTTGGGGATCTCAAACCCATAAAGCGCGTAAATCTGTCAGAAACCGGAATTCGAAAAATTTCATGATTCCAATACTTCCTTTTAGTAAAGATGGAAGAAAGTAAAAATAATGCGGCAACATAGATAATGGACCACTTCAAAGACAATCAAAATACTATATTAAAGTGTATAAATGTGATCACCGATCGCACAGGGAGTTTCGCTTAATATTTATTTCAAAACACCTTACCTTTTAACTAATAAATCCAAATTGTTAACTTATAATTATTACAATATGAGATAGATGGTAGCACTAATAAATTCAATTAAAAAATAGTTAAAAATTTAAGTTATTTATTTTAATCAAATAAAAAAAATGTTCAAATGATTTTTTTTTTGTGCAGCCCGGTAGGATGATGCATAGATTTGTATGTGTGCTAAAAGTTAGTTTAGTTAAACGCGTAGCACAATTGAAAATTTCCATCCAGCAGTTTCTGTCAATAATCGAAAAAGTATTTAGAGGCTGTGCAAACATATAACGTTATCATTTTAAGAGGAAAGGGGGTCTGGTAAATAATATCGTAAGATATCGCTAGGGGGAGGGGGGGGGAGTTGTTCTTTGATATCCATATCATTTTTGATCCAACCAAATTTTTCTTTTTTTACATTTAACCAGGTTTTTGGTTCAAAATTGTATGTTATCGGTTTTTAGTATGTCATCTATTTTTATAGAAATACAATTTTTTTTTTAAATTACTCACTTTTTATAAAAATATTTAATTCTAATATATGAAATAGTCCAATATTTGACATTCTTTTTCTTCTTCATATATGTATGCATATACAATCACTGTTCGAGAAATCCTATGTGAAGTGTATTTGAAATGAAACTTGTGTATACTAATGAATAATAGACAAAGAGAGAATATTGCCCGCTTGTTTTTATTGATAAAAATCTCAATCTCTCCATTCCTCCCTCCTTTGTGCGGGGAAAGTGCAATAAGACATTATTACTGTTGAATGCATTATCTAACAAAAAGCTGTTATAAAATACTTGTAAATAATAACAATTTCTTTTAAGTGTTATATGATACAAAGGGATATTTTATTGACTTCTCTTCATTTGAATCAATAAAGTTGTGAGGGAGTGACCTTTGTAATAAAGGCACTCTAGCATTTTTGAGATCGTGACGTCAATGATTTAACATGTGTAAGCGTGAAAGCGACATCTATCCTCCCTTTTACTTTAACTTTCTAGAGCGTGTGTGTCTTTCTCGGATTCTACAGTTATGTCGCGATTAGAAGTAACATGTAAATTTGTAGTAACTCAGTTTGCAGCATATAAAAGCTTGGAGTTTGAGTGTGTGTGGTGTGTCTAGCAGCGTTAAGCCATCTAGGAGTGTGTCTAGCGGCGTTAGCCAGCTAGTAGTGACTAGAAGCTAGCTAGGTGGTGACAACAAGCAGTGGGATTGATCTAGAGCGAGTGATATCAGATATTATCGAGCCTTCAGTGAGTTGACAAGGAGTTTTGGAAGACGATTCGAGAAGTTGGCCGGTGGTAAGAGATTAATTGATTACGTTGAATATTTTCAAAGTTAATAAAGAGTATATATACAGCCACGGGCTGTCTAATAAAGTTCTATCTAGCAGTCTAGCAGAAGTTTAAGTGAGAAGCAATCTGAAGTGCCCCGATTGAGTTAGTTCCGGAGCTGTGAGTATAAGTTTAATCCTTCAGTATTTTTACTAGTTATTAAAAATTCAAGAACTGCTCCACTGCCCTTGAGCCCTAACCGTTTTAAATAAACCGTTTTTATCTTATGTTCTGAGTTATGTCTCCATTCCACCCCCACGCTGAGTGTCCAACCGTTAGAAAGTATGTAACCCGTTTTGTATATCACTCCAAATAAAAGAGAATTTTTTTTGTAAGATAATAAAAAAGTAGACGTTGATAACAATAACATTCAAGGGAGGGGTGAGGAATGATAACGTATGATATCGGATGAGAGGCAGAGGGTCCAAAATTACCAAAAATTGATAACGTTATTTATATAGACAGCCCCTTATGTGTGAATTTTGAGCAATCTCATATACGATCTACAGCTTTTATGTACATCAAAAAATATATTTTTTTAAATAATTAATTTTAAAAACGCGTACCACAATCGAAAAGCCCTTTCGATAATTATTGCTCATAAGCACTACTAAAGCTAATTTCTTTTAAGTGTCCCTATAAATGAACGAAATATTCTATTTTCACTCGACTCTAAATTAAATGCTCCGTAGTACATTTTGGTGATATATATAAATATCCATATTTAAAATAGTATAATATATCATTGGATAAATAGCAAGCGATTATTTTTATGTAGACCGTAATGTAACGGAATTCTTTCGTGTGTCTCTGTAAAAAAACCGTATACGCTAGACAGCTCATTTTCAATGTCGAACATGATATAGTAAATTCTATTACAGGAATTAGCAGTCGGACAGACAAACTGAATTCATAAACATTTTTTAAATATGTTGTAAAGTGTTAAAAAAAGCAGGGCATATTCCCTACATTACAGAAACGTTTACGCAAATTCCGTGTAATTTATTTCCAGAAATTCCAAAATTTATGAAAAAATTATAATACGAAAACTAAACAGCTCTAAAGAATATTTGTTTAATTTAAAATAAGGTAGAAAGAAATGGAACAGAAAAATTAGAATTCAGATAAATTACTTTTTTTCTTTCACAATTTCTAGTTGACACTAAAATTAAAAATTTAGACAGGTTTCGTTTTTAACTCATTTTAAATTCTGACGTTTTCTAATAATCTATATCAAAAATTTAAATATTTTTCGTATCGGTGTTTTTTTTTCTTTCAAACATTCACCTTACCGTATCATAAATTATAATTTGTTATATTTCTGACAAAAATAGTCCACTAAAATGCTTTTCAAAGTTTCAAGATACGAGGTTTTTTGAATGCGGTTTAAATTGCATTGTCAGGTAAGAAATTATATGAATTATGCAAGAAATTCGTAACATAGTGGTTTTATTTTTGTTTTTCTTTTAAAAAAAGAGATATTTTAACTCTTTGTGATTCAACAACTACGATTTGAAAAATATTTATTTAGGTGTTAGAATATATAATTTTAAGTACGGTATTTTCTCGTGTATACCGCGCACCCCCTACTTTACAAGAAAAAATGGCGATTTTTTAAAATCTCGTATATAACGCACACCATAAATTTCATATGCAAATGAATGAACGACTAAATGAATTTTAGTCAAGAATTCAAAACAAACATTACATTAGGCCAAAAAGAAGTCGAAAATACATTTTGAGACTTCGGGTAGGGATTGAGTGACGGCAGTGAGAATTGATAATTCTCGTTTATATAATGTTAATGTATAAAAAAGTGCAAGGAGTGAAATAATGATGCAGTAATACTTCAATTAAAAAAGATTTTCCTAGTGATTATGTCTTCTTTCAATACATTTCTTGATACATATTTATATCGTGTGATTACATCCAGCAGTAAAAAATTATAACAGAGTAATTTATTCCATTTTTCATTTTTGGGTGAAAAAAGTCCGGGCCAGGATTCGAACCAGGGATGTATCGGCTGAAGCCGCCAATGCTCTACCAACTGAGCTGTCCCGGACACGAACACTGGAGGACTATTTCACCCAATTAACCTCAACGAATACTTTATCTGGTCTGATACTCTGGATCAGCACAACAGATAATTCGAAGGTCAGCATATGGAACTGCAGAAAATCGCTGTAAACGAAATGAGGTTCGTTGAGGTTAATTGGGTGAAATAGTCCTCCAGTGTTCGTGTCCGGGATAGCTCAGTTGGTAGAGCATTGGCGGCTTCAGCCAATACGTCCCTGGTTCGAATCCTGGCCCAGACTTTTTTCACCCAATATTGAAAAATGGAATAAATTACTCTGTTATAATTGATTTACCGATTGAATAATCGTGTTTAAAAATTAATCTAAAGTAAAAAATTATTCCGCGTTACGCGCACCTAGGAGTTTTGCCCTATTTTTTCGAGAAAAAAAAAGTGCGCATTATACTCGAGTAAATACGGTAAGTAAATTCAAGTACGTTTCTATCTATTGGTGGAAATTGCTAGAGGCCAATTTCAAATTGTGTTATGCAGAGTTGCCAAATCTTCGGCTTTTTGTTCACCGGTATTATCTTACCGAAAAATTTTGTTATTTTAAATCCACACAATGTTCCAATTGAAAATTACAAAATTTTCTGTATTAAAATACCGGTATCTAAAAAGCCGGAGACTTGGCAGCTCTGGTTATGCTTTTTTTTAACTGAACTGTATTTTAGTGTATTATGTAAAATATATACAAATCTATAGATCATATACAGAGCAGTACAAAAGAAATGAAGTACTTTTCCAGATCAGTGCAGTAATTATTAAAATCTAATATTTAAATGTGTCACGCGTTTTCTAAAATGTTTACTTACATTTGTGTGCAAAAGTTTAAGACCACCCATGAAAATACTAGGATACTAAATCGAAATCTTTGGTCAAACATCTTTAAATAGTGCCCAAACTGACATCAGTGCCTTTTACATTAAACATATGTTTAATCTTCTTGCAGAAAGCTGTTGGAGATCACATTACTCCTCCCTTTGAATCACATCATGATAATGGTCATAAATAACATTTTCTTGGCTGATCGCTTCTCTTCAGGTCAGTGTACTTTCCCGAAATATTAAATTTATTGACAGCTTGATAATCAACAGTCTTGCGCACATATACACTCTTAACTGTTTCACGTTCAAAAAATTCAAACTTATGCAAAGTAAATATTTCTAACCTTTTTGCAAATAAAAGTGTGTTTTTATCCATTAAATCCCGGCATTGCAAAAAAAAAAAAAAAAAAAAAATGCATCCCGGCTCCGTCTATAGTTAATTCCTCAAAACAGCTGGCAAGGAATAAGATTGGATTCATACCAAGAGAATAAGTCTCACGCAATCGACAGGCACGATGGCGCACTATTCGGCGTTAATAGTGCTTGGTGTTAAAGCATCAAAATTTTACTTCTGGTCTTAAAGTTTTGCATATGACTCTATGCATCTTTATAAGCTTATTAAACGACGAAGCTTTATTAGAGTATTCCGGAAGGGATAATTTAGCTGGAATAAGGACTTGAAACTTAGGGGCCGTCCATAAGTGATGTCGCCATTTTTTTCAACAATTTTGACAACCCCCTCCTTTTTTGTCACAAAGTGACACACTTCAACATACCCCCTCTCCGACACTTTGTCATATGTCACGCTATTTTACATAAACATACACTTATAGTTAAAAAACAAAGTACTAGTTTATAGATCATATTTCAGGTTTTATTTTTTAAATTTAAATATTTTTTGATGACATCGCCGGGCATAACAATGAAAATGATTTTTGTACTTATTTTGTATGAAATAAGATTAAGATTTACAACAAAAAACATAACTGAGATACAATAGTAATAAAGTATCAATATAAAAGAACAATCGAAAACAGTAAGTATTTTAGACTTTGAAATGGAATTTACTATATCTGGCTTAAAATCTTACCTTTACTTTAGCAACACAAAATATTTTATTTTCAAAATTTAATCGGCTGATTTTTAACGCTTAAATTTTAACCACAAAATGTGTGATATCACATTTCTTCTCATCCCTTCCCACCCTCTTGTCACAAACTGTCACAATCTCACAATCCTCTTTCCCCCTCCCATCGAGACATTATTTATGGTTGGCCCCTTTTAGCTCATATCGTATCATCCTGTTACTTTAACACTAAGCAACCCTTATGTTATAGTGTTAGCTATTGTGTTCGAGTCTGTTTTAATATACATATACCTTTAATAAGTAAAAATTAATAAATTCATACGTCAATTTATTTATACTTTAATACATATTACAAATAGATGGAATATTAAGTTATTCATCGTATTTCTCGTCATCGTATTCTGTGCCGTTGCCAGCCTATGACGTTCTCCAACATAGTTTATTAGTGAGAAATTGTTGAGCAAAGATATCGGCCAGGTTAGCTTAGTGGTAAAGCAACAGCTCTGTACGCTGCGGAGTGGAAGAGAAAATTGCGCCTGGGGAAAATTTTCAGATTAGCGCCGCCCCTGCCAATGAAATTTGTAATAAGTATCACAAAATTTAAAAGTGTAGAAAAACAGATAAATTCTGTTGAATTCATATTTTGCGTTTTTTTTTTTTAAACTTTAAAAGGTTTAATTTTAAAAACTAAATAATATAAGATAAAATTGCATTTCTATTTTTATAAAGAAAAATCTGAAAAACAGATGTGAAATAAATGTATATAACAGCACAATATATCAGTTTGAAATTCGTATTGTATTTTAAGATAGAAGTCACGTACAATTTTGAGAATGTATATTTCTGTCATTTAAAAAAAAAAAAAAAAAAAAAAAAATCCGAATATGTATATACAAATATTTTTTTGAAAGGGAAAAGAAAAAAAAAAAGATATAGGTACCATAAGTCTGGCACCCCCTGAATTTCTGCGCCCGGGGCGACAATCCTCCTCTTTGTATGGCCTTGACTGCGCGCTTTGGACTCAGATTCGAATCTTGGCTCTGGCTATTTTTTCATTGGCGTTCGGTTACTGTAATAATTGTGTTCAAGTCTCTCTTAATATATTTGTACTTTTATTAATAATAATAAAATAATAATAAATTATTATGTTAATTTATGTATGCTTTAATATTCTATAAGTGTTCGAAAGTGTTTCATAATCTATGCTTTATGCGTGCTCTTCTTTCTCTCTTTTATATGTGATGGATTTTGTGTTTACGGCTATTATATAATCTAGTGTTTCTTTTCCACTTAGCATTAATGGCTTGTATTTAAAGTTATGTAACTTAGTTACATAAACTGATAAACGCTATTAATTTTCTTGTCTAGCGTTTAAATAATAAGTTTTCTTTTCTTTTAATTTCCCTAAATCTGCAATAGAATTTCAAAAACATTTGCTTACTTTCATAATTTAAAAAGTAAATATGTCTACATGCTTGTTTTTCTTTCGTCTTCGTAAACATTAATTTATTCTTCCAAAAAAAAATCGAACTTAATTTATGAATTGGAATTTTATACTACAATTTCTAAAATATAATTAAAAAAAAAAAAAGATTTATTCGCACTTTATCATTTTTAGCTTAACTTTCAAACATAATTTAATATATTCAAATCTATGAAGTGTTTCACTTCTTTATAAACAGTTTAAAAAAAACTCTATTGTATTTAGGTAAAATAATTCAGTTTTAGTCTGAACTTTGATAAGTTAGTTTTTACTTTCACAGGCGAGCAAAAGATAATATAATTCTAAAAAAATTAAATTACTTGAAAAAAATATGAACAAAAGCAGAAACATAAGGCGAAAGAGCATTTATTTAATTTACATTGAAAATATCGGCGCGTAGCACTATAAGAGCTAGGAATTTTTAAAAGCTTTTGAAATTGCAGCAAATGCAATATATTTGCTCTGAGTTTCTCTTTTAAAAATCGGAATTGAAAGAAAAGAATTGTGTCACACTTTACACATGGTTCTTAACCGATTTCAATAAATGATTTCAGTACTACATCTTTTAACGCTTTACATTTTTTTTTTTTGGGGGGGGGGGGGGCAGTTATATCTTGATTAAAGAAATCTCTACTTTTTGAGCTTGATCACTTCTTAAAACTCTAGAAAAGTTAATACATATATATGATGCATAATGACTTTTTAGGTGCGTTCAATATATGTAAATAATTAGCACTTATAGTCGTCGTTTAATCTGTCCGTCTGTCCACATATAACAACGCAAAAACTATCCAACCGAATCGTTTTAAATATGAAATATATAATTATTATATAATTTTCTCGAGTCATTTCAAATTTTAGTTAAGTCGGATGTATGGTTCAAATACAGGGATAATCAAAAAGATTCCGTTACATTACGGTCAATGAAAAAGAATAGTTTCAAGTGTATAATGGTGTTACACTCTTTCGAACACAATAAAATTCAGATGCATCTATGAAGTATATACTAAAATAGACATTCTGCACAATCTATGGTGGAAAAAAGGTTTTATTAATTTACAGGGTCACACAAAACAATTCTACTACATAATGGTATAGGGAGAAACATTGTTTGGGTACGTTTTGATTATATTAAACGATTTCGCATTTTACATATAAAAGATTTCGGATACTGTGCTGTATCTGAAGTACTGTATATTTTTAAAATTTCAATCTAACTTGAACGCACTTCATTTGCTACGCTTGACGTGCAACTACTGACTTGTTAAAAAATACATCTATTTTTGTTTTATTTTCTATTTCTGCTTTGGGAAAATGAATTTTTGATTACTGCTTTTTTAAGGAGATAAACTCTGCCATATAAATTTAATTACACTGTAAAACTAAGCAGATATTTCTTAATCTGGTAAAATACAATATAACCGAGAAGAAAGTATTCACTAACTTCTTTCTAGTCACTCACGACTCTGAAAAGAGTTCATTTATCATTTAAAAATTGCAGAATATTTCATAATATTTTTGGATATAAATATTCTTTCTGTTTTAAAAAGTTTTTGTGATTTATTAATGGTTCAGCATTATAAATTTTAATTTTAAACAATCTTTTTCGCTTTTAGGAATTTAAAATTTTATTTATATCTCCGCTTTAAATTTTCAAAAAAAAAAAAAAAAAAATAGAATTTTTGATTTTATTTAAATGATTTGATTTGAGCTTTTTAAATTTGATTAAAATATATAACTTCCTTTTCCATTTGTTTTTAAATTAAATTTATTGGTGCTACCATCTATGTAAGAATTTAATAATTATAAATTAAGAATTTCGATTTATTAATTAAAGGATAAATTGTTTTGAAATATATATATAAAACGAGACTCTCTGTGAGATCTGCGTACCTGCTACTCTCTGAGACATACATACCCACTTGATTTATAGTGCATAAATTAAAATTTTATATTATAGTTTATGAAATATAATAATAATAATAAAAATGGTACTACTCTGTTATCCCGTCGACTAAAATATTATCGCCAATTTATAAGATTAAATGCCAATAATGGATGATCGTGAATACCAATTCAATGACATTAAATACGATACACGTGTTTAAAACGTCATTAAGTGATTTTTATTTCGACCTTTTATTTGTATTTTTATTAACATTCTACTAATTATTATTTTATTATTTAAATTAAAAATTACGTCAATATGTATAATTTGGCTATTAGTTTGGCGATTTGTATAATTTGGCAAAACTAATCGACGGGATAGCAGAGTAGTACCATAAAAATAAACTTAAAAATATTATCATTTTGTCATTGTTAGCTTAGCTTTCAAACATTATTAAATATATTAGAATTTATGAAGCATTTTACTTCTTTATATATAGTTTAAAAAAAACTATTTACGAAAAATAACTCAGTTTTAGTCTGAATTTTTGTAAGTTACTTTATATTACCGCAGGCGGGCGAAAGATAAAATAATTCTAAGAAAATTAAATTACTTAAAAAATATATGAACAAAGGCAGAAATATAAGGCGGAAAAGCGTTTATTTAATTTACAATGAAAATACTGACGCGTAGCTCTACAAAAGCGAGGAATTTTTAAAAGCTTTTGAAATTGTAGCAAATGTAATACATTAGCTTCGACTCGCTCTTTTAAAAACCGAGCTTCAAAGAAAAGAATTGTATTATATGATATGCAGGGTCCTTAAATCAATTTCTGTAAATGATTTCAGAAGTACATATTTTTACGTTTGGCATATTTTGTTCAGTTAGTTTATATGCAATGAGTTATCTATTAAATTATTTATATAAAAATATAGAAGGAAATGGCAGGTTGAAAAAAGGTTTTTATATTGATGTGAAAGTAAAAAAAGAATTATGGTTAGGACAAACGAATTATAAATTATTGTTTTAACACAATCTAACTGATTGATAAAGTTATCATACGAATTAAATATTTCAAACTTAGCAAAAAAAAAAAAAAAATATATATATATATATACCCAAGTATGGAATTGAACTCAGATCCTTGACTTACGGGCCAGTGTTCTGCCGTTTAAGTTACCTGGGCTGACACAGGCGGTGTCTATACCGTCTAGGTGGAGCTTTCTGGGCCCACGTTGGGTCTCTACCGGCGCCTAGTCCATTACCTCACAAGGAGAGGGTCCGAGGCTTATGTCACCGAATCCAGCGAGCGTTTCGGTATTGATAGAGTATAGTCAATACATAAATATATCACAAGGATAAAGTGAGATATTCAGGGGGCAGGAGCTTAAAAAACGACCCCCAAAGTTCACCCATTATTGACGCTTTAGTATATAATCAGATTAATTGAACTCAATTTCTATAGTTGGCTTGTACAGTTGGCAGCGCTCCAAACATTTATTTTTCTCGCACACGATTATCGGTGGGTTCAAATCCCGCTCCAGATATTTATATATATATTTTAACAGATTGAGTAATTTACAGATCCTTTTTAAAGTTGCGAAAATAACCTATAAAAAAGGACCACTGATCCAAATGAACAAAAACTGTACCAATATACTCCTAAAGCTTTGGATTTTTTTTTATTTAGTGGTTAAAAAAAACCCTAAAATCGCACCGACAGATGGCATTGTAAGAACAGAAATTTAAAACAGTGTCAGCGGGAAAAAAAAAACAATAAACAGTACTTTGAAAAAAAAATACTTTATAACGCAGATTAAGATTATAAGCCACAATTTCTAAACAGCCTGACCAGCTAAAGTATTTACCCACGCTCTTTTCATTGCATGGGAAAATGGGGACTTTGCCCATGAGCCCCAGATTTCAACCCCCCCCCCCTTCTCCCCAATCAAAAACATTAATTTACAAAATATTTTTTTTTTTCCGAATTCCAACTCTGAAATTTTTCAAATACAAAATACAAATTTAATTTTAAAAAGATTTTACCTAATTTTCTGAAAAACAAATTTAATTTTGAACTCGCAGAGCTCAATAATAAAAAAATTACAACAACAACAACAAAAAAAAAATCCTCAAAGCTAATCTCAAAAACTATTAAATAGGAAATAATATTTTGATTTCAATAGATTGTATTAGCAATAAACTTAAATCATATCCAAATTTTAGTGATTGAAAATAATCAGTTTGTGTAGTACAACTTGAATAATACAAAACAAAGTAACTTGATTAACTCACATTTATATATTAGAATATTTAACACTCTTCCACAAGTTGAAGTTATTAAATCAATCTTAAAATAATAAAACACGTTATTAAAATTATACAAAAGAGTCTTGTTCTGTACTAAGATAAAAAAAGTGGGTTTTATTAATTAAGGTACTTAATTTAGAATTGACGGAGTTAAAAAATTTCTGCCATTTAACCCCTTCGCGACGGGAGCCTTTTACGAAATTTTTAATGTTTTGTCACCGGTTTAAAAAAACAGAAATTTGTACCTTTTTGAATCGAGAAAATGCTCCGATTAAATAAGGCAAATTTTACAGTAAAATTTTACTGGTGGGAATAAACGATGATTCTTAAGCCTTTTTGCGGCACGTATACGTGTTGCTCGTCCCCAAGGGGTTAAAATCCAAGGTACAAATATATTGTTTATGCATTACATACATACATCCTTTCTATTTGAATAATGTTGCAACGGTTGGAATGAGTCCCCCTAATTTATCTTTGCCCAGGGCCCGAATTAATCATGATAGGGGGCTGGCTACAACACACAAAAGAAAAAACCAGCAAAATGACTATTTATTTATGTATATATGTTCAAAAATGTTTTCTTCTAAAATTTCGAATGGTATTTATAATTTAAATGATATTTATAATTCCATAATAAATTATACTTTGCCCTTAGCATGCCATGAAATCACTAAATGATACCATGGTACTGAAGGGGTTAAACTAAAAAAATATAGTCTTGACACTCTAAAAATGATAAAATATGCTTTAAAAGTAAAGTATGCAAAATCTACTCCCAACGACCAATAAGTACAAGTGCGCGGGCGGTCTACTAAGAAAAAAGTGTATTTTTATTAATTAAGGCACTTAATTTAAAATAGTAGATGCTAAGAATTTCTCCCTACTTCCTTTACCTAGCACCTTGAATTTACTCTTAAATTCAAGGTGCGAAAATATTGTTTATGTATGACACACATGACTCACTATAAATTTTATTTGAATAATGTTGCAACGGTTCGAATAGGAGCCCCTTAATTTTCTTTGCTCGGGGTCCAAATTTGTCATGATCATGGCATTATTTACCTAATGAATACAGTGTATTGTAACCAGAGTTGGGCAAATTCGTAATCTAATTACTTTGTAACTTAATTACAATGTAACGGTACGCAAGGGATTACAATTTTAGTTACATGTATTTATAATTTGAATTTGAAATTAAATTAAAATTGTAATTGTAACTATAAAGGCTATTATTATCTTTATATAATTGTAATTATAATGGAAAAAAATCTAATTACGATTAAATTCAATTATAATCTGAATTTGAAATTAAATTAGAATTGTAATCGTAACTATAAATGTACTATGATTATCTTTATATAATTGTAATTATAATGGAAAAAATTCTAATTACGATTAAATGCAATTATAATCTGAATTTGAAATTAAATTAGCATTGTAATCGTAACTATAAAAGCTATAATTACTAATATACAATTGTAATTATAATTGAGAAAATTATAATTATGATTATGCGTAATTGTATTCTGAATTGCAAATTCAATTAACATTGTATTCATAATTATAATTACAATTACGGATAATTCCAATGGTATTTTTTTAAATTAAGATATGGTTGTAACTGTAATGCAGAATTTTCATTGCGGTGCGGTAATGCTGTAACTTTGAAATTTTAATTACGAATACTTTTAATGCGAATGATATTTTAGATTATATATTTGATTTTAGATGTATTTATGATTATTATTACCGTTACGGTGTTGTCATGGTAACTAGCAATTTTAGTTACAATTATTGTGCAATGTAAACAGAAAATTTTCTAATCAGGTTTTATTCCATTTGTACTTGAGACTTATTTATGATTATATTCTTTTAGTGATAACTAAGAAATCTGGGTTACAATGATATTATAATGAGGATGATATCTGGTGATAAATATTACAGAGACTATTTTAGTTTTATAACTGAGAATTTTAAACTGGATAACCCACTAATTTTTTTACTGAAACTCTGCCCTCCCCGCCCTCCCGAATATTTTAGTGTATCGTAAATATAAAGAGCTGGTAACTTAAAAACTTATAACTAAAACTTTATTTACCGTAAGACACTCATACTTTATATGTTAAAGGCAAAATTTATGAAGAGGGGGGGGGGGGAGAACGGTAAATTTTATTATTGAGCATATAAAAGGTTTTAATAACTCAAAATTGAACTCGGATATAAATTTTCAAACTAGACAAATTTCGTATAGTAAACGCAATCGTTTTAAGGGAGAGGGGATATCTCGGTTTTCTATAGAAGTCCATCATATTTCAGTCTATACCTATATTATAAAGAGAAAAAGTTTGTTTGTTTGTTTATAAGGGATAATCTCCGGAACTACTGAATTGGTTTCAAAAGTAAGGGTACCAAAATTATGGTGTTCGTTCGGAATCAAACATAGGCTTTATTTTATGTCGATATCACAAATTCAAAGGGGGGTGCAGGAGCAAAAAGCGTTCTAAAAATACGATTTTTGTGTAACTGAAGGGACTACAAGCAAATTTAGCATTCTAATTATAAAATGTCAATGAACTCTAGCATTTCCTTAGAAATTCGAAAATTTTAAAGGGGGGGGGAATGCCTGCGTGCTTGGTTTGATTGTTTGTTGGTTTGTTGATTGGTTGGTTGGTTTATTTGTTTGTTTATTTGATTGTTGGTTCGTTGGTTTGGTGTTGGTTGGTTGTCTGTTTTGTACGTATAATTCCAATGTTTATAAGGGATAATCTCCGGAACTACCGAGCCGATTCCAAAAGTAATGGTACCAAAATCATTGTGTTTGCTCAGAAACAAGCATAGGCTGCATCTTATGTGGATGCCACAAATCAGAAGGGGGTGCAGGAGCAAATCGCGTTCTAAAAAAGCGATTTTTGTGTTACTGAGGAGGCTAAAAACATGAAATTTAGCATGGTAATTACTTATTAAAGGTAAATGATCTCTAGCATTTCCTTAAAAATTCGAAATATAAAGGGGGGGGGGGGAGAATGCGTTTGTTTTTTTATTTGTAGGTTAGTTGGTTGGTTTTTTTGTTGGCTTGTTGTTTGGTTGATTTCTTGATTGGTTGGTTGATTGGTTTATTTGTTTGTTGATCCTGTTTTTTTAAGCAAAACAGTAAAAAAAGTACTTGCGTTCTTTTTACTTATTTTTCAGTTAAAATAGCAAACAAATAATAAAATTGTAAATAAAAATTTGCTATTACACGTTTATCGCCTGGTCAGGAGACTGTAATGGGTCTCCTTTTGTTATACATGTGTAAAATATCTCACAATTTAGAGTTTTAGGTTCGAAAAACAGGTTTTTATCAAAAATAAGCAGAACTTAAAGTTAGAAAGTTTTAAAGATTAGTAACTTTAAAATTGTTGATCAACTTGTTTAGAATTTTAAAGAAATATTTTTAATATTTATTACTTTTAAGGGAAAAAATACATTTTTTACAGTCTCAAAAAAAGAAAAATCCTGTGTAACATATTTTATTTTAATCAAGGGCAGATCTAGAGGGTCCTCAAGGGATATCAGAAATTTGGAGGTTCTAATCGGACCCGCGGCTCAGACGTGGAATTTTTTTTTCAATTTGAGCTGGGTCGAGGTTAATTTTTTTCGTTGTGGGTCAGGTTTGGGTCCAGTTCACTTCTATTTTGTTGCTGCGGGTCGGTTTGGGTTTTGTTGATTTCTACTGTTTTGTTTTGGGTCGAGTTGACTACTATTTTATTACTGCTGGTTGGTTTTGAGTCCGGTTGACTTCTATTTTTTTGCTACTGATCGGAATGATTTTTACACATTTGTTGCGAGTCGAGTGGAGTTCTACTTTTTAGCTACGCGTTGGTTTCGGGTCAAATTTATTTAAAATATTTCGCGTTCTGATCGGTTTCAGATTAGGTTTTCAGTTTTGCAAGAAATTGACCCGATTTTTTAAATGAAAGTCTAAATATTTTGCTCCATATAAACTATATACAGTAAAAGGGCCATGACAGACAGTTCCAAATAATTAATTATGAATATTTTTAAGCTTTTACATTGAAAATTGCTATTCGTAAGAGAAAGTATTTAAATTAAAATCTTCATGCGGATTCTCTCGAGTCGTAGACACCTCTATTTAGCGAGCACTTTTCGACAATTTAGACACCCCATTCAGCTGCTTCCGTTGATTAGAGAATCTACAATTACTTGAATATTAAAGAGTTTACATTAGACTTTTACTTTTTCTATATAAAAGATAAAATTGCTGTTAAAGACATAAATGTCGACTATATTTTATTTCCATTAAAATGTAGATTAATTTTTCTTCATTTCGGTTTCGACGAAGGTCAACGAAACATTTTTGAACGGTTTTGGCTTAGCTTCCAATGAAATTTTAAGGTTCGGATTAGAACAATACTATACGCTTAGGGATCAAACCGAAATTTTTCGATGGATATTTGAAAAATGAAGTTTTTTTAAGTGCTGTTCTTAGAAACAGTAGTTAGACACTCTTAGCGGTTCTTTTCTCTGATACTATTTATATCAAGGGCTAATCTAGAGAAACCTCAAGAGAGATTGACGTAAAAATTTGGTGACTCGGGTAGGAGGTAATGTTTTTCATTGCGGGTTCGGTTTATTTCTACTTTTTTACTGTGGTTCGTGTCGTGTTGACTTTTTTTCCTGCTAGGTTTGCCTGGTGTGAATCAGGCTGTCTTACATTATTTCAAGTTCGGATTTGGTTTCACATCTGAGACATCAGAGACTTTACATTCGGGTTGAATAGAAATTTCAGATGGGATGAGATTTCTTTTACTGCGGAATGGGTTTATTTGAACTTTTTTCCTGTAGGTCGGATAGATTTATATTTTTTGCTGCGGGCTGGGTTTAGGCCAGGTTGACTTACATTATTTCGAGTTCGGAATTGTTCCGGATTGGGTTTAACACTTGAGAGTTGGATTCTGGTTATTGAAGGACGTAATTACAGATATTTTTAGGGGGGGGGGGGGAGAAAGGAGGATTCAAAATTTTCCCAACTTGAAACAAAGTATTCAATTTTCCAAGTGAAATGCTATATGTAATGATATGTAGTGATTATAATGTAATCAGCAAAAGAATAAAAATTTTATACTTTTTTACTATTTTTAAAGAGAAATTTTTACTGCGAAACGGGTTTATTTGAACGTTTTTGTTGTGGGTCGGATAGATTTATACGTTATGTTGCGGGCCGGATTTGGGCCAGGTTGACTTACTGGGCCGGGTGAGTTCCGAGTTCGGATTTGTTTCGGATTGGATTTAACATTTGAGAGTCATATTCGGGTTAATCAAGGACGTAACTACAGATATTTTTTCGGTGAAGGGGGGGAGGATTCCAAATTTTCCCAACAAGAAACAAATTACTCTATTTATCAAGTGAAATGATATATATAACGTGTGATATGTAGTGATTATAATGTAGTTAGCAAAACAATAAAAAACATACTTTTTTACTATTTTAAATAATTTTTTTTTCAAAAATCTATAATTTCCTAATTTTAGATAAATTGGGGGGGGGGGAGGGAACTCCCCCACTAATCCCCCATCGTGACACCTCAGGGGTTGATTCACTTTTTCAGCAAAAAGTCTAAATATTTTTCCCATAAAAATATTAGTGAAATATCTATGACGGACGTCTGCAAATAGCGAAAACTTTTTTTTTGTACAATAGAACTCCTGAATACCGAACATGTCAAAAGCATGGAATTTGTTCGCTATTCAAAAGTAATAACACGTACTATAAACTCTTTATGCGAATACTCCTGAATAATGGACACCTCTATTTAGTGAATTCTTTTCAATCTGCATTCTTTTTCCTTTGAAAACCGAAAGTTCCAAAGAAGAGAAAAATTTAGATGTCCCGAATAGACTGTTATTTAGAGGTTTTGCACTAAGGAGTATATACTAGATATTTATTTTTCTATATAAAAGATAACATTGATTTAAAGGTATATTTACAAACTACACTTTATTATTCCACTGAAATATATGAATTCATTTTCTTTCATTTCAATTTCTGGTCGACAAAAATGTTTGTGCCGAGATTGGTAAGGTCTCGGTTTGACCTCAAATGTAATTTTGGGGTTCGAGTTGATGTTATTGGTTGTGGATCAGATTTACTTTAAACGTTTCGGATACGGGACTTTTTTATTTTAAGTTTTGACTCGTTCGGTTTAAATATGGACTGGCTGCTGACTAAATTTTTCAAAAGGTCAGACTATTTTTCATATGAAGTACTATATGTTTGAATATTGCCGAGTATACATTATGTATGTGTTTTCTACTTAAACAAAAATGTAAAATATTTATATAATTACATGGGATACTTTTTGTAACTACCTTGAGATATGGATTGATTTTTTTTTGTGGGGGGGGGGGGAAGTTGTTGATTTCTTTTGGGTCAGGTTTTCGGTATTGGATCAGATGATTTTTTCGCTTTTAGCGACCTTGGTTAAGATAAAAATTGGATTGCAGAGCCTGGGCCTGGACATTTTGGCCCATACAGACTTCTATAAGAACGCCAGGCTACGTCAGGCACGACCGAGAATTTTTTAATAAAAAGTGTGATTTGGTCTAGCTTTTCAGAAAAAAGTAAAACTCTGACCGGTTTCTGAAAGTTTGAAGCCCTGACTCAGTCCTAGCCTCATGAATAAGAGCAGGCGCGGCCTGGATCGGGCCGTGCCAGCTTGGAGGATTCGGGTCTGGTCGCGCTGGTCTCCATCTTAAGTACGACCCTTTTTCCGTGTGGACATCTAATATCGTTTTGCAAAGACTTTCTTGGGCTCAAGGAGGAGGCTATCGCTCCATCGCCCCCTTCCCCTTTGATCAGCCACTGATTTTAATGTAACATAAAGATGCATTTGCAAAGATAGGGAATCGCGAAAATTTATCATTATTTATCATAATGTAAAAGTAAAAATAATGAAACTGTAAGGCAAAATATAGCATTTTTTAAAAATCTGTTATTCAGCAAATTTATTTTCTAATACGTTGCTATAATGGAATCTTGGCTTAAGCGGAAAATTTTCTTAATTTCTCTAAAACTATTTTGCAGTTGCATCTGGAAAGAGAAAAAACCCCATCTAAAATTGTATTTTGCACCTATTGTTTAGTTTTCAGTCTTACCAAGTTGTATTACATAAATTAGTCAAATTTAAACTGCTACCAGAAGCCGCTGTCTTTTTATTTTATAGCCTGTATATTTTCAATTTCTATCACAAATAAAACTTTTGGACGGGTGTTCCGATATTTAAGACTTTCCAATATAGTTGAAAAATGTTTATGAATTGGGTTGACTGTCCATCTGTCCATGCTCTAACAAGCGTACTCAGAATGTTCTGTAACTGAAATATGTTGTTGAAACTTATTATGACATGTTTGGCACTGAAGATGATGCATGTAATGATTTATACGTCACTCACATGGAAATTCAAAAGTATTGTGTTATATTATTGCTTATATGGATAAAATCATCTGCAGTTTATTTTAATGATGTGAAACAATTTTAAACATAACAAAATTTATGCGCCTTATTAAGGTGCATTAGATGATGATTTCTACAGAACGTTTTAAGTCTAGCACTTACAGTACATGTACAGGTTAATTTTAAATATTCCGTTATATTAATAACAACGTAAAAAATCTTCTGCAGCATATTTTTAATGATTTTTCTCTATTAAAAATATAGTGAAACACATATGACTTTATGACATGCAATAAAACATTCTTTCTGAGGAGGGTGCAAAGAACTCATCATTCATTCACAGGATCAAAGAAAGAAGCTTTATTTTATTATAATATACGCGAAAAATTCCATGTACATTACATTTTAATTATGTTTCAATAATTCAAACAAGATGAAATTCATATACATTACTGAGATTTACTACAAGATGCTTAAATTAGAATATGATGTTCATTGCATTTTATTTCATCCTAGGACACATAAAAGATATTGAATAAGCATCTATGAATGAAGTATTGTCAATTAGAAATGATTGTTAAAATTAAATTGTCAGGCAAGGTATGTGTTTATTAAATTTATTTATTTTATTTTTGGGTCTTACATTGAGTATAAAAATTCGATACACCATGTTCAAAGATCTCAAAAGAATTCAGCCGAATAACTGAAAATGAACGTGACTTGTTTATTTTTTAATGCATTAAATTCTATATTTTTAAGTTCAAATATATTTAGGAAAACTTGTTCGTAAAACTTAAATATAAATATATAAAAGGATATTCATTTAATTAGGAAAATGCAGGCCTATGGATGATAATTTCTGCATGTACCGATGCAGTAGTTTTAAGAGTATTTTGCAGAAATTAATTTCATCTTAGCATGTGACATGTATAAAAACTTATTCATTTTGTACAGGGCTGTACCACCCCCCCCCAAAAAAAAACGGAAAAAATGAAATATATTTGCATTCATTCTCAGAAATGAGGGTTAATTTTCAGCTGCATTATTTGTTTCCTGCTATATTAAATTTTAGCAGATTTTTCATGCCGTTAAAACAAGCATAAGAAAATCCATTGATTATTTCATCATTTTAATTTTTGATGAGTTTGAAGAATTAAACTTACGGAAATAGTATTTTGATAGCTTCAGGTTAAACTAACATATTTGTTTTATGAACTAGACAAGCGAATGTACTTTAAATTTTATATTTCAATTAATTTTGTAGGCTTAGTATGAATCAATGAAACAGTTCCTTTGAAGGCATTTTTTTGTCGGAAATATACATGCTCCATTACGGAAATCAATAGTATTCTTAATGCAGCAAAGTGCAACGAGTTAAAATGGATCATTCGTACAACACAAACCTGTATAAAACGAAACCATTCACTCTTTATTTTAAAATGGAAAATGAGTATAATTAAGTATTTCATAAGGATATCCTGATCATTTTGTTAAAGAGAATAGGCATGCACAGATCATACTCGGCTTGATGCTACCGAAGCAGTGTTTCTACCATAACTAAGGTTCCCCGCATAGTCATCGTTATATATGAACAGCTCACGGAAAAGGATACGGGCAATGCCCGAATCGGAACAAGTCTGATTTCAGTAGAGGCTAAAAAAAGGTGGAAAACATGTAATCAGATGTCGTGAAATCTGTATTTTTTTTAGCTGTAAAATAAAGTTTTACATCGATACGAGAACGTTTAAAAAGCTTCTCGGTCCGCCAAGGGTTATATAAATTTTATACAATATTTCATTTTATTTTTCAAATTAGCTTCTTACAACTGGTAACATTTAAACCAAAGCGTTTTCAAATTTTTAGTTCCTTTAAGGCTTGAGGACTCCTTTAGCTTGACGGGTAGTTTATTTTATTTTATTTTATTTTTTTGGCAGATTTGAGAAAATTTATCAATTTTTTAGTCAAAAACTTCGCTTATTATATGAACGCTAATACATTCATGTTTGTGGAAATCGCAACATCATGAAAGAATCATCAGAAATAAATTTAACTTAATACATACAGTGATGGTCAAAAGTTTCCGGCCAGTTAGTTTCTCAGATTTATTTAACAGAAGGTTTCTGCGAAGAAGTTAGTAATAAGTAAATGACATCTGACGACGTGATCATTTTGATTGGATACTGGAAACGCTTCATGTAAAAGGGGTACAGTTAGAAATTCGCTTGTGCAAAAGTTTGCGGCCACTCATCATTTCTTTGTTTTTTTCTGTCGGTAAAGGGTTTTTTGGTCGTGTTTGTGAATGAATCAATGTGAACAGCATAGTTTGAATTCAAAATTGAAAAGTTCAACAATTATTGTTCGTAAATGAGTGATTAGTTTGTCGCTAAAGTGCCAAAATTCTCGAGATATTGCGGCAAAGTTATCGATCGGCTGATCAACTGTGAATGATACTTAAAAATTGTATAAAGATGTCCATGGCCTTCAAGACTTTCTGAGGTCCGGGAGACCCCGGAAAATGATTATTTTTGTAGACAGAGTTATCAGGAGAAAATGAATTGATGACATGCGTAAAAATTCCGTTGCAATATCCCGCGATTTACGGAATGAAAATATTGCTGAAATAAGTCGATCCACCGTGTCAAAATGCTGACGTGATGTAAAACATTATGGAAGTGTCAGTGTTAAAAATTTATCATGGGTAAAAAAAAATCAAAGCAGCCGACTGGCGTTTTCCAAAAAACACAAAGTCTGGTCAAGTGAAAACTGGACAAAAGTACTATTTTTCCATCAATCGAATTTAAATTTTTTTTGGAAATGATGGAAGACACTACTTCCGATAATTGAACAACAAAAGATATGGTTTGACTTATGTTATTCCTACCATGAAACTTGGCGGAGGGCACGTTGTGCTGTGGGGAATATTTTCTTCAAAAAGTTTAGATCCATTATTTAAAATCTAAGACAAGGTGAATGATGCAATCTATAAGGATATCTTGCAAGGTTATTTACTGCTTTATTAGAGGAAAAATTCTGGTCGCAACTATTTATTTCAACATGATAACGATTTAAAGATTGTTTGCAATCTCTGACAAGCAATGACTTTCACCCAAACAATTTCGCTTTTGAAATGGCCAGCCCAATCGACCGACATGAATCCAATAGAAAATCATTGAAAAGAAGTTGGCAAACGTGTGTAGAGCTATAAAAATTTCAACTCAGCTGAAATTTCCTAAAAAATGCAAGAAAAAGGGAAAAAACGTATCATAGGCGATCTTTAATTGCTGATTGTATGTATTTCACGCTGCCGTGACTCAGTACTTATTATTAAAATAATGCTGATAAAATATTAATTGTAAATGTTGTTGATCACTGTAATTTTCTATTACAATGCCATTTTCTCCAAACTTGCAAAAGTAGTCGGAAACTTTTGAGAACATGCGATTTTCTCTGGGCTTAATTTTGTCAATTAAATTTATTGATATTTATATATTATTCCATAAATAAGTACCTCGCTATTTTGTCAATAAAATGTATAAGTATCACTTTGAAATTCCTCTTCATATGGATATACTTACAAATTAAGTACAAAATTTTGCTGGCCGGAAACTTTTAACCGCCACTGTATGCGACTGGTATAAACAATTGATTATATTTTCAAAGCAAAAAGAAAAAAAATGTTAAATGTCAAAAATCATTATTTAGTGTAGTCACCACATACTGTAATATATGCTGCTAATACGATGTGATATGAATCAAATGGATTTTCAATATCTGGCTGGGGAAGAACATTCTATAATGTTTGTATGCGCACCCGAAGTGCATCTGTAGAAGCTATAAGAGTGGAATAATGACTGAGACTCCGAAAAACGAAATCCCCCGCATGTTAAATGGGTAACATATCCAGCGAATAAGCAGAACGCAGAAGAAGCTGTGTGTGTTCTGCTACTAAGAAGTTTTAAACATTCTTTCAACATGTGGACAGGCAATATTCTACTGAAAGGTAGCTCAGGAAGGCCTTGAAGGACAGGAGCGACATCGAACTCCAGCTTTTCACTTATGTATCTGTTGCTGTTCACATTACCTACGATTTGTAGCAGTTGGGGATCGTTCTTGATGGGAAATCGCAAGTCAGACCATAACTCCCGATGTTCGCTCACTATGATATTCGCTTAATGCACACCGGCATAGCGTTTAACACGAATTCCGCCCTAGTGGTACCACAAAATATAGCGAGATTCGTCAGATAAAACAACTTGTTTCTAATCTGCTTGTGAGTTTCTATGATCAGTTGCAGGTAGATAGTTTTTCGGGTGGGGTATCCCTGTAAAATATGAATCTTGCACGCAGTGCACAGTACATCAGGCGTCGAAGGATTGACAATAGAGACAGTGATATAGCTGTAGCAGTTGGTTAATGTCTAGTTCCAGCTGTACGATCCGTCCGCGCCACGCGGACAATTTGTCTATCATCCCACTTTAAAGTCATCGTTCGGGGTCTATTCTCAGATTCCTGAGTTGTCTGAACTTTGTCGGTCCACAGCTTTCAAACTCTCATCATTCTGCATCTGTTACATTGCATATGAGGTACTATTGCGCATAGGAAAATCCTCCTTCATGAAGACCGAAGATTATCTCCCATTCAAACTTGATCAATTGTTGAAATGTCATCTTCCTATGTCAAAAAAGCATTGTTACGTTTCACTTAATATTTATCATTAGCAGATAATCATAGACTATTCCCAATGTTGCATAACAGCCGACTTTTTACACTCTAGTCTTTTTGCACCCCAGAATGCTTGAATTTTCAAGCGCTCCGTGTCTAAGAGATTTTCCACCGGAACTATAAAGTTTTCGGGAGCGAAAGTTATATTTCCAGTTAGCTCATTCTGAGCACTTTAAGTTTTTATAATTTTTATTGTCCTATATTCATGTACTAATTAATGAACTGCAAATTAGTGAATTCAAGGGAGCCACATGCTACCCCTCAACGAAGAAAGCCCCACCAAGGGATTACAATCCCGAGACCAATTTCTGATCCCGGGATTTCGGGATTGTTTAGATTCAATCCCGTGATCCCGGGATAATCCCGGGATTTCAAAAATTAAAATTTCTCCAATGTCACCAATTTTCACAATAGCTAAATTATACAATATTGTAAAAATTAACTAAAGCAAAAATACAGCCTAACGCTTGAAAATATACCAAGTTCAAAATTTATTACTTCAATAATAAAAAGTATAGGATAAATTACAACAACTGGAAATTAAAACAAATATGCTGTTGATGTTTAACAATTTAAAAAAAAGTTTATGTTTTTTAAATGTCTATATTGCAAAAAAAGAAATGTCTTTATCAACTTCTTCTAAGGCTAAATTTTCACTTCCGCAGCATGATTCAGCTACTGTTTTAATGGAGGAAGCTTCTGGTTCTGTATTTCGTTGATTACAATATAAAGCATCACAAACTGCTAAATGTATGCCATGAGCGAAACAAAGCTGCTGATCAGCTTCAATTTCTTTCCCAACTTTCAGCATTACATTTGGTCCATCAGTTAAAATAGCAACAGCGTCTTTTTTATTGAAATGTCATACTTTTCTAGATGCTGTGTTAGCATTTCAATACACTTTTTTGCAGCGAAAGATCCATATATGCGCATAAGTCCTAAATTCCAGAATTTGTTCAAATTTACATTTCTTGAATGGGCATTAATATTTATAAATCGCTTGTTTATAGTAGATGTCAATTCGTCAAAAATTAAATTATTTTTCCCCGAAGATTTAAAAGTTTGTATTTCTCTTGTAATTAAATCCTTTACGATGAAACTCTAGTTCACTACAGGATTTCAAAGTGATACTGCAGATTTTGGCAACTCATGATAGCCTTTAGCTATCAGTAAATTTCTCAAATCAACTGAAGTGATGAAAACGTTAAATGAAAAAGCATCTTTGGCAGTCATTCTCAATAAAATCAAATCCAGTGATTCCTTATCACTGCTAAAATAGTCCTCTATTTTCCGCTTTTTAGAAGGGAATTTATCTTCTGTGCAATCCTGACTTGTGGAAGGCAGAGAGGATATAATAAATAATAAATTCATTCTGAATTTTAATACCGTGTTTTGTAATTAAATGTGTATTCAAACCTTTAGTCAATCCACCTAATGTTTTAAGCACAGTGCTACACTTTTTACATTTAGCGCTTTTTCCATCTTTTGATGTTGAAAAGTAGTACCATACTGAAGATCAGGGATGCAGTAGAGGGAATACGCCGTATACATTCTAGATTTTTTAAAGGAACGCCGTATAATCTATGTTTCTAAAGAAAACTGTTGTATACATACTCTAGGGATACTGTCTGCCTTGAGCGTGTATCCTCTGTTATTTTTACGACTACACCCCTTCTGAAGATGTATCATTATCTTTCCGATGAGCTACGAAACCTTTCTCATTCGACATCTTTAAAGAAAAATAAGTATGAAAGTACGAAATGCAAAGAAGTTAGCACATAATGACTAGCATACACAAATGCGACGCTTATCAGTAAAAGATCTAATTCAAAAAGGACCTACGAAGCGAAGATAATTTTTATACGCGCAGCGAAATCGAAATAAACAAACGATTTCATTTTTCCTGACTAATAGCTATGAGCGTTACATCTGTTTGCAAGTCAAAATATTTCCACTGTAAAAGATTTAGTCGCTTAGAAATATATGTAAAAAATATTTGAGGTATATATTCTTTTTCAGTCATACATAAATTTCATAAAAATTGATTTTTTCTCCCCCACAAGCAAAAATCTATAAATATCTTTTTTTAATTTCAGCTGAGTATTATTTCACTAAAAAAAAAAAAAAAAAAAAAAAAAAAAAAAAAAACTAGGTAATCCCGAAAATCCCGGGATTGTTTCTGACTAATCCCGTGTATTTTCGGGAAAAAAAATCCCGAATCCCGGTATCCCGGGATTGTAATCCCTAGCCCACAACTGAACAGAAATTGACTGCATGGCGTCCAGAAAAAGCTGTTTAACTAGTTGCCTTGATCAAGAGGGTGGCTCCCTCGAGGAAATCCCGTACCTCCTGTCTGCTCGTGAATCCGGCTTTTGCCGGTATATAGAGATGGGATGTTTGAGGATCCCCCCTTTCCTCTACTATTGCGAATTCTAATATTGATGCTAATTCTAATAATGATAATTCTTTTTCTCATCTTCCAAATTCTGACGATGGCATGCAGATTGATAATTCAAACTCAGCTAAAAGATGTCATGATGATGACGACAGTAACAACTAATGTTTAATATAAGAAAGAAACCACCCAAAATTCTACTGACTCCAAAAACGAAAATAAAACCAGAAAAATTAAACTTCCACCTTTTTATATAGAACCCATTAAAAATTAGGATAATTTACTTCTAACTCTTAAAATTTTTGCTCCTTCAATTTCTCCGTCTATGAAGACAAGTTTAATAAAATTTGTACCGAGTTTCAGTAAATTCTGAACAGTACTATAAGAGAGTGCAGCGGATTTCAACGCTGGAAAAGGTGCACGATAGAAGTTTTCTTCTCGAAAACGAAAAAAAAAATTACATTTGCCTTAAGAAGTCTTCTTGCAAATACCCCTCTTGACGTTGTTCAAAGATCTCTGGATCATGATGACCTCCATGATATCTCAGTAACTCAAATGTATGGGGGCAACACGAAAAACCGTATTCCACTCCTGCTGTTTCTGATGCAAATGCCCAGACAGCAAAATGACCACAACTCATTTGTCAAATTTCTGAAATCTTCGGCTTCAAGTCCAGTTTTAAAAGTATCGTAGTCGCAAGGGCCCTATACCGTGCCATAATAGGTCTGGGGTGTGCGGGCCCACATAAGTCAAAACCTGCACTAAGCAATATGATGAATCTTGTTGATGTATCCACTGTAATGGTACAGTTGCAGGGTGATCAAACTGAAAGAATCGCTGAAAACGTAGACAAAAAATCTAATGTTGAAAACGCGTTACTTTTTTCTCACAAAGAAGGTGAATTCAGCATTCTCGTTTGCGAAAGCTGCTGGCGAAGTGGTTGTAAATACTATCCCCCCCACCCCAATTGTGGGTAAGAAATTTTCATCGGCCTCCAAATTAGGTGCAGTTTCTGACGCCAATTTTCTAAAATATCTTATTAATTTCAAGAAATTTTATGGTAAGCAGATAGTTTTATATGTTTTTCAAAACTGACTTTTTTAACTCCGTGAGGCACCCACGGATATAGACAGAATTTTTATTCTGTCTATATTCGTGGACAGAATAAAAATTCGCTTCGCTCATCCTCTACTAGGCTGCAAAAATGTGGCATGAATGTGGGACCTGCTTAATTTTAACCTGATCGTAAATTAACTCTGACAAAACCATAACCTTACCATGGCCTAACTGTAATCTAACTTTAATAAAATTACCATCTAATCGTTACCTAACTGCAACATAACTAATCAAATTGTAAGCTAAGTATAACGCAACAGTCCCCTATCCATATTCTATCAATAACTTAACCGTGCTTTAACGGCATTTTAACCGTAACCATACTGTAGTATAACTGTAGTCTATCCGTACCTAATTATAACCGAATTCCTATGCAACTGTAAGCTATCCTTAATTTCCTCGCGATCTATCCGTAACCTAAATATAACCTAACCGTATCATAAGTGGAACCTAACAGCAAGCTATCCGTAACCTAACTGTGACGTAACCGTAATCTAACTGTTACCTAATACTGATCCAATTGTAACTAATGTTAACCTAATTGTAACGTAATCGCAAGCTAGCTGTAACGTAACTGCAACTTTATCATGACCTAATTGCAACCTAACCGTAATTTAATTGCCACCTAACCATAATCTAACTGTAACCTAACAGTTACCTAATCGTAACATAAGATTAAATAACTGCAATTGTAATCTACCTTGTTAACTTTAACATAACCGCAACTTAATAGTAACCTAAAGTGAGGTGTTTAACCCTTCACTGCACGATTTTTCTTTTCTTTATGAAAAAAAAAAATACTTTGATTACTTTAAATTTAAGTAGTCACAAATGCAAGAAAAATAATAAAAAAATTCTGACTTCACATACATTTTTTTAATATGGATTTTTGTGGTATGAGCTATATGTGTCCCAAAGCACACAATGAGATGTTTACAGTTTTGCACAGAATGCGGCATGAAGCTCACAATACTTGTGTATTATAAATACAAAAAGTGTGTAATATGTATTTAAGAAATATAGCAGGTCTTTAACCCTTTGAGGGGCAAGTATTTGCGTCACCATTATGTTGAATTCAAACCGGAAGATCGCAAGTTATAAGCATTTTAAATTTTTCGACCCTCACCATGGGGGGTCTCCTTTGACCAAAAATTAACACCGTCTCATAATAAATTACCAAACAAAATTTGGCCGCCCTATGAAAATTAGATCGCGAGTTATAAGCATTTTAAATTTTTCGACCCTCACCGTGGGGGGTCTCCTGTCACCAAAAGTAACACTTTCTCATAATAAATTACCAAACAAAATTTGGCCGCGCTACGAAAATTAGATCGCGAGTTATAAGCATTTTAAATTTTTCGACCCTCACCGTGGGAGGCTCTCCTGTCCCCCAAAATTAACACTGTTTCATAATAAATTACCAAACAAAATTTGGCCGCGTTACGAAAATTAGATCGCGAGTTATAAGCATTTTAAATTTTTCGACTCTCACCGTGGGGGGGTCTCCTGTCATCAAAAGTAACACTGTCTCATAATAAATTACCAAACAAAATTTGGCCGCGCTACGAAAATTAGATCGCGAGTTATAAGCATTTTAAATTTTTCGACTCTCATCATGGGGGGGGGGGGGTCTCCTGTCACCAAACACTATCACGGTCTCATAATAAATTACCAAACAAAATTTGACCGCGCTACAAAAATTAGATCGCGACTTATAAGCATTTAAAATTTTTCTATCCTCACCATGGGGCGGATCTCCAATCACCAAAAGCTACATTATCCATCCTTGTTTTATCTTAAGACGATTCTTTTCTATACAGATTCTACAAATTTGGAAAAAAAAAATTATTATTTATATATTTTTTATTTATTTTATTTTTATTTATTTTATTTTTATTTTGTCTTTGATATTAATTCAAGTTTTTTTCTTTTTCTTTGATATTAATTCAAGTTACACTTTTTGAGCGTGATGACCGATACGAAAACAAATTTTTTTCTTTTATAGAATAAATGTGAAGTTAATATCGTTTGAAATATTTTTTTTATCTTACAATACATGGAGGTTAATCAGTAATTTTTATCATTGAAGCTATAGGTTTATGGTAACTGAAATAAGAAACGTAAGTTTGAGACTTGATATCCTCTAAATATCTGAAAAATACCGCGTCAATGTCTGCCGAAGTCTGCCGAAGGATACCTTGCCGAAGTCTACCGAACTAAAACGACGTTAGCCGGAGTGCTAGGTTTTTCTCGTTACGGAATTTCTAGATTCGGTCGCCGCGCTCAAAGCCCGCGATAAAAGCTATGCAATAGCTTAAAAATGGTTTTCAGAACACCCTCCCCCTCGACTTTACTCTTATGTCAGCCTCAAAATTGAAAATTGTTAAAATTCTTTGCTGTATTTCTAACATACTTGTAAAAAAATCTAATATTCATTCCACCTGAAACTGGGAAAATATTTTACACCACTGTCCTAACACAACACAAAGTTTTCAAAATTTGCAACATATTTTTTACCGCCACATTTGTCACTACAAACAATAAGAAATTGTATATTATATCTATAAATTACTATGCTGAAATTTACATCTATACCCTAACACATACATAATACCAAAATTTTCCCAAAATCCCCCCCCCCCTCTCAGCCAGATAAATCGTAAATGTAATCGTAAATATACAATTCCATTTTAAAAATTCCATTACGTTTTAAGAACATTATAAATCAATTCTTGCTAAAATATAATTTGTAACTTATAAATTTAGTTACATTCTTAGAGGTAATTCAGTTTAACTTGCAATGAATTACAAGTAACTTTTATATCAATTTACAAAAAGCAGTTATAATGAACTCGTAATTAATTGCAATTTAATTTAAATACATTTCATAGAATTTAATTTAGATTTACATGTATTAAATTACGCTTGTAAAAATTGTATTCTGCACAAACGTAATTTACATTTATTTGTAATACATTAGAATTTAATCTAAATTATATTTTTAAAGCTGTAATTAGAATTTCTAATAATCAATTACACTTTAAGCGCACAATACAATTAAAAATATAATCGGAATTGTCTTGTAATCAAATACAGGTTACTTGGATTATATAATAAAAAATATAATTTGAATCATCTCGTAATCCATTTAAGGTTAATTTAATTATATAATTAAGAATGTATTCTGAATCGTCTTGTAATCTAAATACAAATTAATCTAATTACATTTTAAATGATAAAAAGAGAATTGAATTGTAATTCCATTACACGATAATCAAATTACGTATTTCAAAAGCGTATTTGAAATTACTTTGTAATTCTTCTCTGTTAATTAATTACACTGCGAGGAGATTATAATGTATTTTAATCTGTAATTTCATTACTTTGTAATTAGATTCTGCCCAACACTGATTGTAACAGTGTTATGAACTTCGCTGACCTGAAGGCATTTATTGTACACGAGCGTCCAGTTGGATACTGGTTCTGTAATGGAACATACGGTTTCCCTTCACGTTTCCAAAATGTTGAAAACGGTAGACAGCACATTGAAAATCTCTTCCGTTAATTGCACAGTTCCGAACGAATGCTTTATTCTGTAATTTTATTTCGTTCTATTTTTGCGAAGGTGGCAGCAGCTTTTTCCAATTAATGCATTCTGTAGGTTTTTCATATGCGTAATAAAGTTTTCTTTTTCACAAAGTACCGTCCATTGTTTTTCTCCCAAAGACAATAATCTTTGTTTCTGTTAACTTATAGCGTCATCTATCAGTACGATTTTTTTAATCAAACATAGAAATTTCCCTTGCTATAATATCTTTCGGAGTACACCTGCGAAATTTCGCGCCAATTTGACCAATGGTTCTTTTGTTATAAAGTTTTATAACAAACAAGTTAAAAGAACACATTGGAAATTACAAGTCAAACGTAGCAAATGAGGTGTATTCGTAGTGTAACGAAGTTTTAAAAATATACAGTACTTCGGATACAGAACAGTATCTGAAATCTTTTGTGTGTCCCTGTAAATATTATGTGCTTTCTATTATACGGAAATTATCTTATAGTAAATCTCAGCAACGTATATCAATTTCATAAAATGTATATTTTAATACAAATAAAATAACGCCCCAAACATTGTTTCCCCGCATTCCATTATCTAATAGCATACTTTTATGTGTCACTGTAAATTAATAACAAATACGCTTTACACCACAGATTCTACAGAATGTATAGTTCCGTATATATTTCATAACTGAATATAAATTTTATTATGTTCGAAAGAGTGTAACACCATTAAAATGCACTTGAAATTTTTATTCCCCATTGACCGTAATGTAACAGAATACATTTGATTGTTTCTGTATTTTTAACTATACAACCGATTTTTATGAACTTTCAAACGACTCGACAAAAATTATGCAATAAGTATATATTTTAAATTCCAAACTGTTGGGTAGGTTTTGTATTGTTAAATGTGGATACACGGACTGAATGATGACTGTAAGTGCTAAATATTTACATTTTTACGCAAATATACCTAATTTACATAATATACACCTATAATATTTACATAATATAACCACATTTACATAATATACATGTAAAAAATCACCCGGCATGCAATTTTTTTTTTTTTTTTTTTTTGTACGATGCACTTTTGAGGGGAAATGAAATATTGAAATTTCTTATAATGAGGGTAATTTCTACTTTTGATTGTGCTATATATTATATTTCTTTTTTCCATAAAATTATCATGATAACTGATACTTTTTGATTAATGATGTTAACAGCCACATAAAATTTTCAAGAGAACATTTTCCAACTTCAATCATTAGGCATTATTGCCGAATTTAATTTTTCGCAACGTTATATTTTACTAAACAAGACATTTTTATGGTACATCATTAATGACAGAATTTATAACTATCTATTGCCATTCAGAAGACAATTAATATGCAATAAGACTTTTCTTAATAAAATGAAGTTTTATAAAATAAGATAAATAATAAATAGTATTAAAATTTCTAATGCAAAAATTAGCGGTAAACAGGAAATTAGAATGAGAAAAAAAAATCTTTCTGTATGTGGATTTTTTGTAAGATGCGCTTTTGAGGTGAATTAAAAGATGGATATTCGTTATATAATATATTTAATTTTTTCATAAAATTATCACACTACCATGATAACTGACATTTTATGATTAATCATGTTAACAGCCTCATAAAATTCTCGCGAGCATATTTTCCGCATTCAATCATTACGTATTACTACCGAATTTAATTTTTCGCAACGTTACGTTTTGTCAAACAAGACATTTTTATGGCATGATTTTCATGAAAGCAGAATTTATAACTATCTATTGTCATTCAGGAGATATTTAAAATGCAATAAAACTTCTTTAATTATAATTAGTTATATAAAATAAGGTAAATTACAGATGCTATTAAGAATACAATTGCGGAAAATTATCAGTAAACAAGAAATTAGAATGAGGAATTTTCTTAAATTAAAATAACTAAAAAACACTGACCTTTTAAAATTCAGAGTTTTTGGATAAATAATCCTTCACTGCACCGTGTGCCACATCTTCAGTGTTCTCGCTGACATTTGACTAACGTTAGTAATGTTTCTAAATAAAAATAAAAAACATTCGCCAAACGAAAAAAGTATTAGGAAAATAGATTCGCCCTGTAACCCAAAATATTTACCTTTAATCATTTAATGTATCCCCTTTTTTTCAATATGTTCTTAAAAAAACCCTAAGTTTTATAACTGCGACAACGATTGTTATTAATATAATTTCAACTATCCGCTACAAATATATTAAAAATATGTATAAATGCATATGTATGAAAAACGAAAAAGAAAAGAAAGAAAAAGAAAAAATTGAGTTCTAGCAATTTGGCGAATCTAATCGCTTGTTTACTCGCCAAATGAATAATTTAGTAGCAATTTAGCGCAATGGCGAGCGACAGCGAGAACCCTGCACTAGAGGTCTGCACGGGCCGGGCCGCGGCCCGAAGCCCGAGCCCGGCCCGGCCCGCGGGCCGGGTTCGGGCCGATTTCCAATAATGGCATTCGGGCCGGGCCGGGCACGGGCCTTACTTCTGAAGACTCGGGCCGGGCCGGGCCGGGCCTAGTCACTAATCTTTCGGGCCGGGCCGGGCTCGGGCCTTAATTTTTTTGCTGGACGGGCCGGGCCTAACTTTTTTTTTCCGTTCGAAGCCGAGACTGATTCCATTCTTCCTAGTTTTCATGGACCAAAATAATAAGTTCCTATTGAATCTTCCTATATGAAAATCCTTTTCTCGACTTTTTATAAATCAGTAATATTTGGCTTTGTCGAAAAATGTTTGCAAAAAAGGCATATACTTTTAAGCCGTCATTATTCTACAATTAAACATTAGAATTTATTCCTTTTAAAGAATCGTAGATTACTAGGCGTTTTAAAATAGAATTAAACACACACACACACACACAAAAAAAAAAAAAAACATGATTGTGACGGAATTTTTTTTAAACTGAAAACTGAAAGTTTCTTTTAAAATGTTCATCCATGCAAAATGAATACAACAATACGGGAGAAAAAAAATATATTAAACATTTACATCTGTTAAGAAGGGAATGTATTTTTTTTTTTTTCTTTTTCGTTCCTAAGCGATTTCGTCTTTGGAAATTTTACCATATACCGCTTTTTCGACTTTTTGTCTCCCTTACAGGGAATATGGATTAATAATACTAGTGATAACTGAAACATTTACATACAACAAACAGAGATTCATTTAAAAGCGTAAATATCGCAGCCTACGGCACTTCTGCATAAATGGAGATTATAAACATGAAAAAACAAGTTGGAAATTGCACGTGAAGCGTAGCAAATGAGGTGCGTTCGTACGATAACGAAGTTTTAAAAATATCACTCTCATATAGCAATCTCATAAAACTGTAAATAATTACAATTAAAATGCGCACCAAACAATGTTCTCCCTATACCATTATGCAATGGAATACTTTTGTGTGGCCTTGTAAATCAATAACAAATATTCTTTGTACCACAGATTACGCAAAATGTATATTATAATATCTATTTTATAGATGCATATCAGTTTTATTACGTTCGAATGTGTGTAACACCATTAAAATGCGCTTGAAACATTTTTCCCCTTTAACCGTAATGTAACGGAATACTTTTGATTGTCCCTGTAATTGAACTACGCATCCGATTTTGATAAAATTTGAAATAACTTGACAAAATTATGTAATAATTTTGTATTTAAAATTTCAAACGATTAAAATGCCTTTGAAACAGTTTTCGCCATTGATCGTAACGTAACGGAATCCTTTTGATTGTCCCTGTAATTGATCTATGCATCCGATTTTCTCAAAATTTGAAATGACTCGACAAAATTATGTAATAATAATATATTTTAAATTTCAAACGATTCGGTTGGGTAGTTTCTGCGTTGTTATATGCGGACGGACGGACTGAACAACAACAATAGGTGCTTCGTATATACATAATTACGAACGCACCTAAAAAGACTAATATAATTTTTTTTGGTCAGAACTCTTCCATAAGATTAAAGATCAATGTTCTGTAGAAATTCACTTGAGCCGGGCCGGGTTCGGGCCGAATTTTAAACTTTTTTCCGGACCGGGCCGAGCTCGGGCCGAAATTTTAACTTTCGGGCCGGGCCGGGTCGGGCCAATATTTTTTTCGTTCGGGCCGGGCCGGGCTCGGGCCGAAATTTTAACTTTCGGGCCGGGCCGGGTCGGGCCAATATTTCTTTCGTTCGGGCCGGGCCGGGCCCGGGCCGAAATTTTAACTTTCGGGCCGGGCTCGGGCCTGGAAATTTCGGCCCGTGCAGACCTCTACCCTGCACATCTTGCACATACCGAAAAAACTATAATTATTGTGTGCCATAGATTTGGCCAATAGGAACGCTGCAAATTATCAAGAATAGTCCAAACAATGGAAGAATACTTGCTTTGTCCATTTCAGATAGTTGCATTTGACAAAAATCTACAATTAATTCTTCAAAAAAAAAAAAAAAAAAAAAAAAAAAAAAAAAAAAAAAAAAATCGGTCAAGCCATTAAAGCAAAATTTACCTTTTTTATTTAAATTTACTGAATACTTAAAAATATTTATGTAAAGGAAGGTGCAGAGTGCTAGGCAGCTAAAATTAATCAATTGAAGTCTATTTGGTTGCAAAATTTAGCAATACAATATTTAAAAAACTTAATTGTGTATACAGGGTAAACGCTTTAAAATGTAAAATTTTAGCTGACTTAATTTTTTTACTATTTTCCCCCTATTATTAGACTGATATATAGATTTCAAACATTTTTTTTATATACATATAAAAGCAGAAAAAATCGCTCAGTGAAGGGTTAAAGTTAGAGCACAGACAAACTGAATTCATAAACACTTTTTCAACTTTGTTGGTAAGTGTAAAAAAATATATAAAAAATAAAACTAAATAAAAGATTCTAAAGACAAACTTTTCTCGTTGTGTTATTTCCACATTTGATGATGCTATATGTGTTTATTTTTGCTTGCATAAAATTAACTTATTTCCAGGTAAGTTAAACCTTTAAGATTAATAGTGTTTACAGCCACATAAAATTCCCACAATCTTAAATTTTTCTAATCGAGACATTTTTATGGTAGGTTTTATTATAATGGGAACACATACCTTAAACGTAATACGAAATAAAACATTGGTAATAAAAGAATTGTAATAAAAGTTTCACGCCACAGCTAAAACCCATTTAGGAAAATATTTTATTTCGTTGTTTGCAGCATGAAAAGGAATACTATTAAAATGAAAATTATTATGCTTAAAACTTAGAATTTATACATTATAAAAAAATTCTGAAATTAAGTGAAAGAAGCTGTGAATTTCGGCGCCAAAGTAAAAACCGTTTGGATTTTTTGTATGATAACCTTTTAAGGAGAATTAAAAGATTATTCTTTCTTACATTGAGGGTAATTTCTACTTTTTATGGCGCTATATATTATATATATATATATATATACATATATATATATATATGTATATATTTTTTTTTTCATAAAATTATCATACCTTCTATGATAACTGACACTTTATGATTGATCAAGTTAACAGCCTCATAAAATTCTCACGAGCATATTTTTCAATCATTACGCATCACTACCGAATTTAATTTTTCGCAATGTTACATTTTGTGAAACGAGACATTTTTATGGCATGCTTTTCATGAACGAGTAATTTATAATTACAGTCAAACCTCGTTAACATGAACACGCTTAACGTGAATTGTTTTCACAGTCCCCTATAAAAGCGAACATAAAGATTTGATACTGATAACATGAATTACTGTAAACATGAACAAAATTTTGATTCCCCTTGAGGTTCATGTTAATGAGGTTCGACTGTATCTATTGTAATTCAGGAGACAGTTAATACGCAATAAAACTTCTTTAATAAAAAGAAGTTTTATAAAACAAGGTAAATAACAGATGGTATTAAGAATTCTAATGCGGAAAATTACCAGTAAACAAGAAATTAGAATGAGGACTTCAATTAAAATAACTAAAGAGCACTGAGATTTTAAAATTTTGAGTTTTGGATAATTAACCCTTCACTGAATCGCGTGCCACATCTGGCACATACCTAAAAACATTATTATTCTCATATTGTGCCATAAATTTGGCTAATGTGGTAGTTGTAACTGATCAAGAACAGTACAAAGAATGGAATAACAGTTATTTTGTCCATCGCAAATGGATGCATTCGACAATAAAAAGAATATTGCCCAGTTAAAATGATGGCATTGAGCTCGCAGGCTACGCATACTTATTATACATTACAGTCTTATATTTTCAAAGGTTAATTCCGTTCGAAAAACAAATTAAAAAGAGGAAACAGCTCTCCCCTTTCCCCTTTTTTATACTTAATCATTGAAACTCCTAAACTATCAAGGACATGCTTTATCATATAAAAAATCTATATCCAAAATTCAGAGCAAATCGGATAATTCTTAATAAAAAGCCATTTAGCATTTATATAATTTAAGAGGAGTTATCCCCTCTTTTATACTTAACCATTAAACTTCCAAAACTATTCAGACATTTGAACAAAATTTGACAATTCTGCTTGAAAAAACCCATTTATATAAATTAAGGGGAGGGGCATTAGAATCCCCGTTCCCCCTGTTTATACTTATTCAATGAACACCTAATAACAGTCACGGAATCGCCTCATCAGAATGATCCTACATCTAAATTTTAAACGAAAACTCTTAATTCTGCATGAAAAACCCATTTATATCAATTAAGGGGAGGGGCATGAGCCCCCTGTTCCCCCTCTTATACATATCGAATGAACTCCAAAAACTAATCAGGGAAGCGCCTTATCAGGATATACCTATATATAAAATTTCAAGTGGATCGGATATTTTTATCATGAGTTATCGTGTTACGCACGTACGCACGCACGAACGTACGAACGAACATACATACATAACCAGAACGGGCGGGCACATAAGCTCTCAGGCTATGATAGCCTGTGAGCTAAAAACTAAAATTTGTTTTTTGGAAACAAAAAAAAAGTATTCCGATCAAGACATCAAAGCAAAATTTACTTTTATTATTTTTAGTGAATACAGTAGAACCTCGATTATCCGAATCTCGAAGTCGGTTTCTTCTGCACTTTTTCTTTCAATTTCTACTATTATCAAAATTATTTCTTAACAAACATGCATTTTTAAGGAGGGGGGGGGGTCTACATTCCTTTTGTATGCAAGCTGTCCTTTCCAAACCACGAGTGCAGATAAATATTATAGAATTTTCTTTTTAAAATGCCTTCTCGCAAGCTCAATTCTCGGTATGAGTGTTTTCTTTCCCACTTTAACGTACCACTTCTAAACAAAAACACATCCTATTTCGAAATTTGGAAGGCCATACTGCCGAGTCCCAGAACAATCGGGAGAAGCTGTGATAAAATTTGCAAAGGAGTTACACGTTGGCGTGTCAGCTGTCAGCTGTAAAAAAATTTAAACCATTGTAAGTTTTTGTTTCAGAAATAAATTTATTTTTATTTATAATTTTAATTTGGTATTTAAAATTTAGAATAAATCATAATAACAGATTGATGAAGACAGTATATATTAAACTAGATGATTATTAATGTATTCGCGATTATCCGAAGTAGGATTGGTCCCAATTGCTTTGGATAATCGAGGATCTACTGTACTTAAAAATATTAATATAAAGATAGTTGCAGAGTTTTAAGCAGATAAATTTAATGAATTTAAACCATTTAGTTTCAAAATATAGCAATACAATATTTAAAACCCTTAACTGTGAATATAGGGTATACGCCATAAAATATACAATTTTAGCTGACTTATTTATTTATTTTTTTTTTTTTTTACTATTTTTCCCATTATTATACCGATATATACATTTCAAACAACTGTTGTTTTAAAATAGCAAATAAAGCCTTTGTGCACAAATGTTTAAAGATAGAAAACCAACGATTATAAATGCACAAATAAAGTATGAAAAGGTAGCAAATAGCTATTTCGAATCTACAATCGAGATTCTTCATCAGTGCAAAACTCAGCGAGCTAAAAAACAGCAAACTGAGCAAAGAGACAGAGAGATGCAGGCCTATATACCCGCTATGGGAACGATTCCGCCTAAAGAAAAGCAACCAATGAGAAGAAAGCAGCCAAAACAATGTGGTCTTTCTTATATTGGTCACACTAAACGTGCTCTCAGATTTCGTTTAATGGAACATAAAAGGTATGTCAAAAATCAAGAGCTTAAACGCTCCTCTATTGCTCAACATTGTTGGTCTTCACAACATAAGTTTTACTTTTCTTCAGCCACCATCATCCATAAATGTCCTTCCATTCTTGATCTTGATTTTTGAGAAGCTTACCACATCATAAAAAATTCTCACTCCTTAGTCAATGACTTATCTAGTACTCCTTATTTTCGAAGTATTTGAAAATCTTTAATTTAATACTTTTTTTCACTCGCTTTTTAGTTTTTGTTTTGCTTGTTCTCCGATAGATGTCGCTACTTGTCTACCCAGTTGTTTTGGCTGATTTCTTCTCATTGGTTGCTTTTCTTTAGGCGGAATTGTTCCCATAGCGGGTATATAAGCCTGCGTCTCTCTGTCTCTTTGCTCAGTTTTGCTATTTTTTAGCTCGCTGAGTTTTGCACTGATGAAGAATCTCGATAGTAGATTCGAAATAACTATTTGCTACCTTCTCATACTTTATTTGTGCATTTATAATCGTTGGTTTTCTATCTTTAAACTGTTGTTTTATAAAAATAGAAAAAAATCATGCAGTGAAACGTTAGAGTACAAATGGACAGACAAATCGAATTCGTAAACACTTTTCAACTTTGTTGGTAAGTGTTAAAAAAAGGGGGGCTAAATAAAAGATTGTAACGACAATTTTTTCCCTTTTTGTGTTATTTCCCCGATTGATGATGCTATACAAATTTATTTCTTGCATAAAATGATTTTATTTCCAGGTAAGTTAAACCTTTAAGGTTAATCATGTTTATAGCCACATAAATTTCCCACAACCTTAAATTTTTCCAATCCAGACATTTATATGGTAAGTTTTATTATAATGGGAGCACATTCCGTAAACTTAATATGAAATAAAACACTGGCAATAAAAGCATTGTGGTAAAAGTTCTGAAGCCACACCAAAAACCCATTTAGGAATTTTTTTTTATTTCGTTGTTAGCAATAAAACTTAAATTTTAGTAAAATAGGCTGTTCTGCAAAATTTTATTTAATTTTTGTTATTAAGTATTGAACTACCACACACATTACAACATTATTCAAAATTGAAAAAAAAAAAAAGAAAAAGTTTTAAAGGTACTGATTTCTTTTAAGATTAATAAAATTTCATAAAATTCTCACATTTTCACTTTTACTTATGCATATGTATTACTAAATTTAATGTTTTGCAACGTTATATTTTCCTAAACAAGACATTTTTGTGGTTTTTCACAATGAAAGCTTTAAAAAAGCTTTTTATGTAATTTAGAAGAAAGTTAAAACGCAAAACGTAATATAATTTCCTTAAATAAAATGATGCTTTGTGAAATTAAATACATAAAAATAAATTTGAAGAGTGGAAAAATATAAACAAAGAGAAAATAAAATATTACTATGATGATTGTGCTTAAATTATAGGGATTTTAAAAATACTTATTTTTTAAAAAATTTTATTCCACATAATGAATAAATATAAGAGTAAAAATTGTTTTTTTAAATAACACTCTTTTTATGTTTAATGTCCATGTTAAAAATAACGCGTAATCTGTTAATTGTATTTCATGTTTTTTTTTTTTTTCAAAGAATTTACAATGCACTAATTTTGCTTGATCACCAAGTTGGATTCTGAAAAATTGATTGCTATTTTTTACATTTATTTATTTAGCAAGTAAATTAATTAAGAATGTATAATTATTGCTTGTTTTTATTTTAAGTAAATTAAAAAGAAACAAAGGAAAAAAACTGAAAAGTTAAACAAACTACTGTAAATTAATTATAGTAAACTATTAACCGATAAAAGCATGTTTTTTTTTCTTAATATTACATACTTCATTTTTTATTTATATTTTTTTTCCCAATTTTAAGCCTTTAAAATGTTCCATTGTTTCAGTTTCACAGCAGTTTGACACATTTGGGTGATCGTTTATTGATGATTTGTTAAATCCATTGTAAATCGAACACCCTTACAATTGTACAAGTTTCTGATAATATTGGACGATTTATCATTTGTTGTAGAATATTTTAACTTCTTCAGACCTGAGCATAAAATAACTCTAGAAATATATATTTATTGCTTTTGCATAATCGAAATGACGCCATAGATGACAGAAAGATTCATTTTTATGAAATCAGTACTTTAGGGGACTGGTTATTTAGGTTTACAAATATGGATATAAAAGTACTAATCCCCTTAAAACAACAGTTTAACTATCAGTAATACAAATTTACGCAATAAAAAAATTAAGGTCTTTAAACAAGTAAATGATCACCAAATCCTCAATTTTTTATACATTTAAGTTAAATAATCATGAATATTTCTTACTTTCTTGGCCACAATGTATTAAAGGTATTTTCGAAAGTCGGATGATATTAATATTTATTTTATGAGGTAATATTCATTTTATATATTTGTGTACTTAAAGTCTGAAGAGGATAATGCTATTGTAAATGCATTTGTGAACGTATTTTTATTTATATATATACATAAATCTACGCTATCAAACAGTGGGTTAAAATGCTTTTACAAAATTCCATCTTTATATTCAAAAACTTGATACAGTGTAATAAAAGAGATTAAAAAGATTAAACTTTTTCTCTTTGAACTGCTATTTCATTCGATGGCATGGTATATTTTTATCTTACTTTCAGATAAAGTTACCGTATTTCCAGTTAAGCTACACCTTTAAGATTAATAAAATTTACAGTCCCATTCTCATAAAATTCTCAGATTTTCCACTTTCGGTTATACACATTATGACTGAATTTAATCTTCTGCAACGTTAGATTTTCTTAAACTAGATATTTTCATAAAATGACCTTTTTTTTACAATGGAGGTTTTAATAACTCACTATTTTCATTCAAAAGAAAGTTAAAATGAAATAAATTTTCTGTAATAATAAGATGTTTTATAAAATAAAATATAGAATAACATGTATTAGAAAATTCTAGTATACGGGAAAAATAAGCAAGAAGGAATTAAAATGTTGAAATTATGATTTTAACGAATTTATAACATAATTTATAATATATATATTACAAAATTATTATTTCATATAATTATTAATAGTATAAATAGCTTTTTTTTTAAACTGCTCTTTTATAAGCATCCAATGTTCATCTTTAAAATTAAACCTCTAAGAGTACTTATTTACAAGAAAAGAAGAAGCTTCGCTTATGTAAATATATATTCTCGGGGAGACAGTCTTCTTTTAGTATTTTTTTTATTACTTCATAGACGGCATTTAGCACGTAAAACAGTACACAATCATAAGAATATTTAGCGCTTTTTACATAATACTAGTTGCACACCACCAAAAAAAGACCTGAACTCACTGCTCACAGCCAACTTTCGAATTACGAACATAACTTCGAATAGAACGTTTTTAACAGAACTAGTGTTGCCAGATGTTTTTTAAAACGAAAAAGACTACAGGTACATTTTTAATTCAGCAAAGCTCAGGTCACGTGAAGCGAGACAGTCTATTTTCCTCTCTTTTTGGAACGGGTAGGCGCTTGTTACACGCCTAATTTTTTACGCTTGATAATTAATAAATATATCACGCAAAATAATTAATTGCTAGATTCGTAATAAATTAACATAGATGAAATTTCGTATAGAAGTCGCATATATATCACAAGAAACAAAATGAATACGATATTTAATTAAATAAAATTAGTAGAATTTCACTAAAACAGGAAATTTGCAAATTAGTAAAAGTTACAATCAATCAGGATAACTTTGCTACACCTTTACGAAATTTTGATCCATTCTGCCATGGTGCTATTTTGACAAATTATTTCCAATGAAGGGTGTATTTCGATTCAAACTGCCTATTTTCCGATTTATTTCTTAATTCATTTTTGCTCTCAAATACACCAAACTTTCAAAATCTCTTATTTGGAAAGTATACAGGGTGCCGTAATTGTCGATTCTTCTATAAATGCAGAAAATATTGCAGAAAAAAAATCAAAAACGGCATTTCGAACCGATTTTTCATTGGCGGGAGATCTGGGAACGAAAAAAAGGGTCATACTGATAAGGTAATTGTTTATAACTCAAATTCTAATGAATTGAGCGTAAAAAGACATCACACGGCACCTCATACGTCCCTTCAAGAATCCCCTCAGCAAGTTTTATGTTTCTACTTTTAAAAATGTGCCTAATATTGTATCGGAAAATTTCGAGCTGTTGAAGGTGGAAAAGCGTTTTTTCGAATACACCCTTAATAGTCTTCCACGCTAAATCCAGATTTTTTTGCCACTTCTTTTAACAAGTTAGAATAAAGATTTTTGAATGTTCAAAACACATTCTCGATTATGTGAAGGATCTCATTCAATGAAATTTTCATCACAATGAGATTTTTTATCTTCATGACAAAAACCGACCTTTTTCCAACAATTACGATCGTTTTTCTCTGTTACTTCTCACTAACTTCCAGCAATATTGTCACATGCTTTCTTCATATTTACATCTTACAAGAATCCCCTCAGCAAGTTTTCTGTTTCTACTTTTAAAAATGTGCCTAATATTGTATCGGAAAATTTCGAGCTGTTGAAGATAGAAAAGCATTTTTTCGAATACACCCTGCACCGCTAAACTCACACTAGTACTGCTATCTATATTTTGAGACCAGAACTTTGCCGTTAACTCAAGTGATGTAGCAGATTTATTCTTTTTTTTCTCTCTCTCGGCCTAAAGTTAACTTGATTGGCTGTAAGATAAGAGGCTAGAGTATTATAAAACTGTTTTAGGGCAACAATCTATTCACTTGAAGAATGAAATAATTGAAAATTAAAAAAAATATATATAATAATAAAAATTTTGTCACAAAGAATTATATTCCCTCTTTAAACAAGTAGTCTTTACGTTTATAATATGAAGTATGGCGTACAAGGTTATATTTATCAACAAATTTATCTTTAAATACGCATACTTACTTATTATTTAACGTACACTATATAATAATAATAAATAATAATAATTAGTTTTTGGCGGCCACCGTAATGCTTACCCATCATGAATATGCGTAATATAATATATGAAAATGAAACACGTGTAAACTATTTATAAAATGCATCACAATTCCAAAATAAAATTTAACCGTATATTTAAATATTTTTAACACATAGTAATGCTGTATTAATGAATTGCTGATGAACCAAATTCGACAAATTATATAAAACGCCAAATTACTCAAGTAGAACCGAATTGCGTAAAAGAAACATCCTTATAACTCCAAATATAACAGTCATTTTAACTAACACTTTACTGCGTCAGTTTAAGCGTCTCATTTGCAATTAATATACATCTTTGAATTGAAATTTGAATGAAATACAGGATCATGAAAAATCAAGGAGTGTGGAAAATAGGATTACAAATATCTGGTCAACTCATAATCCGATCGACTTCGTTTATTATGCAAAATTTGTGTTATTTTATTGTCTTTTAAATCCACTCCTTAAAATAAAAAAAGCGAAAATTTTTGTACACATTTCATCAGAACAAATATTTCGAGAGTCCCAAAAAAATACTTCCGGATAATCGAAATTAGTGAGATTTAATAGACTTCTTTCCAATATAATATATTAAGTACACACCAAATTTCAAGTTTCATTCTGAATTTGTTCGGTAGATAAAGCGTTTATAGACTAACTGACCTTTTTTTCTAAAAATATTTTTTTTTTTTTTTTTTTTAATTTCCAGTGCCTGAAACGTGAAAAGCCGTCAATTGTTTTTCTATTTTCAAAATGGTTGCAAGACTTACCCTATGCTACATCATATGCCATCATATGTGGCATAATGCTACGCATGATTGGTAGGTAATAGTAACAATATTTTCATAATCTCATTTTTAATTAGATTAAAATATGTCGGATTATGATTTATAAGATTAAGTGCTTACAAATTTCTTTCTTTTTACCTTTATATCTACAAAATGTACAATAATGATTCAGACACCAAAATCGGAAATTGGTTTCTTCTTCCTTTTATATTTTTAAATTGTACAGTTACATTGATTCCCACATCAAAAATTCATTTATCTTTGAAAATTACTCCCTTTTCTATATATATTTAAATTGTGCGGTTAAAATTATTCACATATCAAAAATTCATTTTAAAAAAGCAATTATAAAACTGTTTAAAAAAAGAAAATAAAAGAACTGATGAAAGATTCTTTACAATCGATTTATTTTTTCATATGAAATAGATACATTCAATACTTTAATTCATCGAAAAAAGCAAAAATTGTTGCCTCAAAAATTACTTTCGATATCAAATTGTATTATTTGACTTGCGAAAATTTTAATTCCTCTCTTGAAGAACACGAAGACAAAAGGGGAAAAAATCATTTACTTTTTAAAAACTTAATACTTTTGTGCAATTTTAGTTTTTAAAATCTTTTTATTACTTATCCACCCTTTTCCTGTTAGAAGATAAAAGAAAATTGATATGAGTTATGTTTCACATTTTTACTTGAATTTTCGTTCGAATTATTAAAATAAGGTGAAATAACTGCAGAATCTTTCTATTTCAATGATATAGAAAATTAATAATCTCATGCTTTTTTCTTATTATTAAATCATTTAAAAAGGGTGCGTTTGTATTTATGTAAATACGTAGTAATTATAGCCGTGAATCTCACCGCATTTAACATAGTTGAAACCACCCAAAGAATCGTTCTAAAATTAAAATACATAATTATTACATAATGTTGGGGTGATTTCAAATTTTATGAAAATCAAATGTGTAGTTCGATTACAGGGACAATCAAAAGTATCCCGTTACATTACGGTCAATGGGAAAAAATAGTCTCAAGCGCATTTTCATAGTGTTACACTCCTTCGAACATAATAAAATACACATGAATTTATGAGTAATACTAAAATATATAATCTGTTCAATGTGTTTACAAAGAATATTTGTTATTAATTTACAGGGCTACCCGAATTGCATAATGGTATAGAGGGGAAACATTGTTTAGGTTGCGTTTTAATTATATTAAACTTTTACATATTTTATGAATTTGATATACGTTACTGACGCTTACTACAAGTTAATTCCTGAATAATAGAAAGCTTACAATATTTACAGGGACACACAAAAGATTTCGGATACTGTACTTTATCCGAAGTACTGTATATTTTAAAAACTTCTTCATTGTACGAACGCACCTCATTTGTTACGTTAGAAGTGCAATTTCTGACTTGTTTTCTTTTCAACTGTGTTAAAACAATAGTAATTTTATACATATTGAATAAGGTGACGCCGGTTTCGGAAATGAAAATACCTTCATTAAAAAATATTTTGAACCGAAATAAAAGAAAGAAATTAATAAATACCCATATTAAAGATCGATCTCCGCTAGCTAATATAATAAAAATATCTTACAAATGCTGAAATTTAAACAAGAAGTTCGAAAACAACTTGCCCATAGGATTAGCATTAGTGAGAATTTGTTTTCAAATTAGTGAAAAGCCGGATTAACCCACTTTATTTTATGAGAGAATTATAAAAGTTAGGTACAAAGGTGAGTTTTCAATGGCAATGCAGCATTTTAATATTTTTTACAACTTAATTATTAATTAACCCTTTCGGGTCTGGTGTACTATTAATAGTTCATGACTTTTAATTATTAACTGGGTATTATTTTGGTTTAAGAAATATTTTTGCTACTATCTACATGTAGTAATGTTAGTATATGTTTATGCATTTACTATATAACATCATTCATGTTTAGGTCTTTAGTAATAATAATAATAATTATTATTTTCTTAATTTTCTTTGCACCTTTCTTTTCTTGTAAACAAATATTTCACTCTTTAAATTTAAAATAAAAGTTACTTTTCTGAAAGAATCATGTGTAATAAAGTGCAAAAAATATTAGAAAATTGCAATATAAGTTAAATCTTATAGTAATATACAATATTTTCCACACATCTCCAAAAATTCTTCCCAAGCTTATTGTCATATGAATATTAATTGAATAGTATTATACACTGTAAAAAATGTCAGATGTTTCTGAATTATAAAAATGTACTGTAATCAAAAACGAAAATATGCTGTGACCTCTTCTAACTCACCTAAGGTTTCGAAAACCATTCCTTTACCTTTAAAAATTTCAGAAAACTTTTTGTTTTCGCAATTTAAAGAAGAATTTATAAAAAATAATTTTTATTAGCTGCCCGTCCTTTTCGGAAACGTTTCTAAGTAGCTTTTATAGTACAATAGTCACTTTTCTCAAATCATAATATCACTTTTTCGGATACTACCAATTCTCAAGTAAACATTTTTAGCTGCATAACTGATTTTGTGCATGCAATTGTAGCAAAAATAATGTTAATTTTCATATTAATGTTATACAGTTAATATTGTATGTTTGTCTATTAAACATGTTCTCTGAATATCAAAATATTTTCGTATGAATTGGTAGTATCCGAAAAAGTGATATTTTGATTTCAGAAAAGTGGTTATTGTACTGTAAAAGCTACTTAGAAACGTTTCCGAAAAGGACGGGCAGCTAATAAAAATTAATTTTTATAAATTCTTCTTTAAATTTCGAAAACAAAAAGTTTTCTGAAATTTTTAAATGTAAAGGAACGGTTTTTGAAACCTTAGGTGTGTTAGAAGAGGTCACATCATATTTTCGTTTTTGATTACAGTACATTTTTATACATTCAGAAACATGTGACATTTTTTACAGTGTATAAAACAACACCATTCGTTATCTTTCAGACAATGAGATATTTCTTAAACACTATCTAATCTATTTGGATTGCTAGTGTTAAAGTTCTTAACGTAAAAGTTTTTTTTTCTTAAAATTGAAAGAAATTTGGGACCCGAAACGGTTTTTATATTAATTTTAACGGATTTTCCAATTAACCTGGAAAAATAATTTTAAAAAAGCTATGGATTAAATAATAGGTCGATAAATATGTGCCAAAAAAGGTCCTAAACTAGGAAACAAACTTGGAAACTTACAAAAAGTTGGAAATTGCACGTCAAACGTAGCAAATGAAGTGAGTTCGTGCTATAAGAAATTTTTTTAAATATTCAGATTTTGGTCCAGTAATATACAGTTTTTCGGATACAGTAGACTACCTAAAGCTTTTGTGCATGCCTAAAAATGCTATCTTCTTTATGTTATACAGGAAATAACGTGTAATAAATCTCAGCAACGCACATAGATTTCGAAAAATGTGAAATAGTTTAACATTTTTAAAACGCCAATGTATGACCCCAAACAATGTTTTTCCCAATACTATTATGCAATGGAATACTTTCGTGTAACCCTGTAAATTAATAAAAAATATTAATTGCACCACAGATTGAAAAGAATGTATGTTTTACATTATACTTCATAGATTCATAGCAATTTTATTATGTTCGAAAGAGTGTAAAACCTGTAAAATGCAATTGAAACTATTTTCCCCTTTGGCTGCAATGTAACGGAACACTTTTTAAAGTATTATTAACGGATTTTTTGTATTGAAATATTCATCCAATTTTCATAAAGTTTGAAATGATTTGACAAAATTATGCTGCAATTATATATTTTAAATTTCAAATGGATTTCGTTGGGTAGTTTTTTCTCTGTTATATGCGAATAGACAGACGTACGGACTGAACGACGACTATAGGTGCTGCATTTACATAATTACGATAGCACCTAACAATGAAACATTTTAATGACTTAAAAGTAGAAAATATATCATAAATAAAAAATAAATAGTGTCATATTTAAAAAACATACACTCAGTTTTTACATTTATAATTAGTTTAGAATATAGTTATTTTGGAATTTAACCTTGAGAAATTAATTAAAAAATTTGTAAAAGTTAGCATAAATAATGTTGCATTTTTTTCTTTATTGTTCCCTTTTAAAAAATAAAATAAGCACAGCAAAAATTATACATTTTTAATAAATATACTTACTTGAACTTTCTACAAAGCGTAAAAAAGCAGTATGTTTTTATTTCATAATCGAATTCGATGCATACACCAAATGAATATACTTTAACAGCAATTTTTGAGAAAAACAGGAATTGCGGTCAAAAAAATTAACCGTGATTTTCAAGACATTTTAATCATTAAATAATTGTAAAAAACTACTTTAAAAAAACATTTTTTACTTTGTCAATATTTTCATTATGTCATTTATTTTATTTAATCATAATAAAGTGCAGTTTTAATGCGAGTGTACAAAAACGAATACAAAATTCGTTTAATATTCTTAAAAATATTTAAAATATAATCTGTTCAAAAAAAAAAAAAAAAATTACCTATATTACCAAACAGCGTGACTGAAATTTTTACTCTGATGTATGTTGCAAAATTCATAACTACTAAAGTTTGAAACATAAACGTAACTTTTACCAAAAGTTTTATCATAAAAAGATAATTTAGACATTTTATTAATGATAAAAATGAGCTCTTAAAAACAAAATGATACAAATGGTGCTTACACACAGCTTTTTTTCCCCAAAAGCAATTTATATACAGTCTAAATCACCCTTTTTTCGATCATTAAACAAAACAATGTGATCTAGTATAAATAAAAAAAAAAACCTTAAAGCCATTGTTTTACGTCGTCGTTGCCAATAAAATGTCGGTGAAACGTTTTATTCAGCTTTAACTATAAAACTAATAACTTATGTCCATACTTAACAGATCTAACTTACTAAAAATTAAAATATTTATTAAAAAGGTGTAATACGATTTTATTAAAATTTTTCCGTTACAAGATTAAATGGACTTTAAGACGTTAAAAATCATAAGATGTTAACCCTTTCGGTTCCGAATTTTTTTTTTCGATCTTGAGAGAAAAATTACTTTTACGTTAATAATGTTAATACTAATATCCAAATAGATTTACTGAAGTTTAACAAATATGTCATTGTCTGAAATCTAATGAATGTGGTTATTTTGCCCACTATTTAAATCATATTCATATGAAAATAGACTAAGGAAGAGTTTTGCAAATGTTTAAGAAAATCGAATTGCAACAAAATTTAACAGATGTAACTTTTTAATACTTTTTGCGTTTTATCATATGTTATTCTTTCTGAAAAGTAACTTTTATTTTAAATTTAAAGAGTGAAATATATGTTCAAAATAAAAAAGGGGCAAACAGTGCAAAGAGAACTAAGCAAATATTTATTATTGTTATTACTACTAAATGTCAATGCGTTCATGAAGTCATATTGTAAATGCACAGACACATCTTAACATATTACTACACATAACATATTACTAACACATATTACTACATGTAAAAACGTAGCATAAGTATTTGTTAAAACAAAGTAATGTTCAATTAAAATACATGTGCCATTAATAGTACATCAGACCCGAAAGGGTTAAAAGTCATTTGTAAAAAAAAAAAGAATATTGCCCAGTTAAACTGATGGCATTGAGCTCACAGGCTACGCATACTAATTGTACATTACAGCCTTATATTTTCAAGGATTAATTCCGTTCGAAAAAAAATATTAAGGAGGGGGGATCAGCTCCCCCCTTTCCCCTCTTTATACTAAATCATTGAACCCTCTAAACTGATCAGGGACATGCTTTATCCTATAAAAAAATCCATATCCAAAATTTAGAGCAAATCGGAAAATTCTTAATAAAAACCCATTTATATAATTTAAGAAGAGTTATCCTTCTCTTTTATATACTTAACCATTAAACTTCCAAAACTATTCAGAGATTTGAGCGAAATCTGACAATTCTGCATGAAAAACCCATTTATATAAATTAAGGGGAGGGGCATTAGAACCCCCATTTCCCCTGTTTATATTTATCCAAAGAATACCTAATACCAATTACGGAAGCGCTTCATCAGGATGATCCTAATCTAAATTTTGAACGAAAACTTAATTCTGCATGAAAATCCCATTTATATCAACTAAGGGGAGGGGCATGAGCCCCCCGTTCTCCCTCTTATACATATCTAATGAACTCCAAAAACTAATCAGGGAAGCGCCTTATCAGGATATACCTATATACAAAATTTCAAGTGGATGGGATATTTTTATCATAAGTTATCGCGTTACGTACGAACGTACGCACATACATACAGAACGGGCGGGCACATAAGCTCTCAGGCTATGATAGCCTGTAAGTTAAAAACAGAAAAGGCCCCTGAGATCTTTCAATTGCTGCCGCGATCATTTTCTAGGGATATGGTTTAGCTGGCAAGTCGCATTCGCTGTGCTGTTTATGTACCTGTATGAAAAAAAGGAAATGTCTATTCTTTAATGGAGGTGCCTGTTTACACTTCCATCAAATAACAAACTTTTCCTTTTGTGCAAGTGTTACACGCGCATAGAGTTTTCAGTACAATAAATAAATATATTATTAACTATGTTATAAGACTGTGTTATATTATATATATGATTTCGTATGCAGCGTTTTCTGTAGTTCCAAATATTGACCTTCGTTTTATTCTGTTGAGCTGATCCATAGTATCAGACCAGATTTCGTTAGCGTTGAGGTCATTTGGGTGAAGAAGTCCTTTAGAATTCGTCCGGGATGGCTCAGTTAATAGGGCATTGGCGGCTTCGCAATACATTCCTGGTTCGAATCCTGGCCCCGACTTTTTTCACCCAATTGGAAAATTTACATATGTTATTAACTATGTTATTAAAAAATCGCTGCTAAAAGAATAATAAGACTTTCTAAAAAACTATACAACGTAGGGTTGAGTAAAGCTGTTTATACTGGAAAACTGTAAATGGATGTGCCATAAATATTCACAGAGACACGAAGCCTAAATAATATCAAATATGCCGATTCTGTATAACTCTTTTAAGACTCTTACCCTAATCTGTTTTGTATAAGCTTAATTCGGTACTGACAATAAAAGTGTCGCATATTTAAATTTCATTTGTCATTTTAAAAAGCTAAATTCAGCTTAGTGATAATCCTTTCTTTTTACAGTGTAGATGACAAAAAACCCTTGTTCAAAGTTTAAACTTGACATTGTTCAAAAAGCGCTTCGAAAAAAAGTTGCAAATTTGCAACGACGACTTGGTCCGTGACGCATTTTTCCTGATAGGTTTTTAATTAACTTTTAAAGGCACGAGGGGCGTATTGAGAGATTCAATCAACGCAAACTAGTCGCGAATCCTATAAATTTATCTGATTAATTCTAATTAAATCAGTCTGATATAACAATTTGATGTTTATTGTTGTTATACTGCTACTGGGAAATCACAATAAACTGGAAAATCCCTGGGAATACACAAAAAAATCATTGAATGTTATCTAGGCTTTAAAAACTGTTGGTACATAAAGTACTCGTCATTATGTAAGTCCAAACTGTCCGTAATTTTAACAGTTAATTTCTCTGATAATTTACCGACGAAACTATCTTTTTCGAAAATCATTATCAATAATTCTTTAATACTTCTGCTACGAGAGGTACCTCCAGCGCTCCTCAACCTCTTTGTTGAATCCCCGCAATTTGAAATCTGTGTTTAACGTTAAAATGCGTTCTCCTTAAAAATTATGTAACCTATATAGCAGGGCTGTCCAACGCGGCGCCCTTTGAAGATTTTCTTGGCGCCCTCTTGAAGATCTCGTGTTTTTAAACATTTTAGAAGTAAAACTCCATTATAAAGGATGCTTTCTTTAAAATCATTAATATTTTATCAGCGATATTTTTAAAATCTGAAGCTGTTTTCTGAAGTTGAGAGCTGTTTAATTTGAAGAATATAGAGGCTCGATTTTTCTTTCTTGACTTTTGAAATTTGTAAGGGTTTTTTTCTTTCTTCTTTTTTTTTTCTATAATTTTGCTTAGAAAAAATAACAAACAGCTCAGAATGATTTCCATCTATTAAAGTACTTCCAGATTATCCCTCCTAAACCACCCACATGGTTTGGTCACTATCATGTTTGTCTTTTCTGTTTTTTTTACTTTTCATAAAACTAATCCACGCTTTCAAAATAAAGCAAACCGTTTTTTCACAGCCTAAAAGAAACCTATATCCCTGGTATCTCTGATTTTCATATTTATTTATTTATTATTATTGTTATTATAGACGCGATTAAAGTTTCTGGCTCCTTACCCCAGAAATATTTTTGATACAGTCTTCGCATAAAAAAATGTATAATTTGAAATTTAATACGCTTAACTCCATAACTGCACTGTAAAAAAAATTCAAGAGGTTATTAAAAATTTATTAGTAAATTTGTATTCCACAAAATTTTTTAGTAACCATTACAAACTTTTTTTTTTTTTTGCAAGTGAAACAAGCATTTCTTTTGTAAACTGAACAAAAGAATTTTTTGTATAACTAACTTAAAAATTTTTAGTATGAGCCACCAAGAAAATTTTAGTAATAGTTCCAAAATTATTTTTAATAACCATTACGTGCGCCCGAAGGGCAGGAGCTTCCTTCGAGCTGCATCCAGACTTCTGAAGCGGAAGATTTTCGGCAAAACCACAATAGATGGCAGCACCAAGTTTTGCTGTCTGCTCCGACAGGATTTTCATAATCCCTTTATTAACGAGTACTTGCACTACATACATTCGGGGCGTATTTGGCGGCGGCCAGTATCAAACCCGGGACCTTTTAGCCTGGAATCCGTTACTATAACCACTATGCTATCAAGGCCACACCAAATGAGCTTTAGTAATAGCTATTAAAAATATAAAACGATTAACTCTATCCGTTGCTAACTTTTTTCTAGTAATTCTTACAGATTTTCTTGTAACCGACTAAGATTACCAAAAATTTTTTAGTAATTACAAGGATTACTAAAGTTTTTTTAGTAGATCGACCCTTTTTTTTTACAGTGTGTAGGGGTCTTTTGTTTACCGCTGTACGATTCATTTGCATTATGTGAAGACGTCCGATTATACTAACACTATGCGATAATATTGCCACATGTTTTTAGTCACGTAAATATTGGCGCCCTTCGTTTAGTGCCAAGAGCCAAGAAGCGCCCCTGATTACTGAAAGGTTGGACAGGCCTGCTATAGAGTGATCGCTATCATTTTCCTGCAATATTTAAATTAAGATCTACCTCTTCAAATTTTTCAAAATTTTAGTTTCAGTAAATTCGGAAATAGATGCTGGAGAACATACTTTTGCACTACATTTTCGACAAAAAAAAAAAAAAAAAAAAAATTAATAGAAATGTATTTTTGAGTTCATCGTTGCGAAAACTTTCACATGATATACAATTTATTTTTTCAAGTAATTTAATTAGTGTTTGTACATCTTTCCTAAACATATTTGAGAATGTTTAACAATTTGTAAATATGCAGGTCAATAGTCTTTATTACTTCCCCCAATTTGGACTTTCTAAGTTTCATAGTTTACGAATAAAATGGTTATGACAGACTGACGGACAGACAGACACTAAGCGGGATCTTATGGTGATTCCTTTTTACTTTTTAAGTATAGAATCCTGAAAATCAAAAATCAGTCTTCAGAGTTCATTATAATATGTATATAAGTACCTTTGTACACATTTTTTTTTCGTTAAAAAAATAAAAAATAAAAAATAAAGCAGCCGGCAAACGCACAGACACACAAATCATTATCTTTATCATTATAGATTTTCTCAACCTACTTTGTTACAAGCATTTTATTTATATATAGCTTAACGAAAATAATATTTGCCTTACATACAAAACCTTTCTCTTGTTTCAGGTAATCAATTCAAATGGACATCTCGGGAAAGGTTCGACTGAAAGGTTCTTGATCAAATATCTCAAACACGTGTTCAGTTTATGGGAGATGGAGCAGATGGATTGAAATTAGCTTACTCAAAGAAAACAGATGGAAAGATAGTTTTTTGACAGATTATTATCATAAATATAATACACTCTTCCAAGAAAATGTTCGAAATATTTGATTCAAATATTGTTTTGAAATTATTCTGCTAAGAAATAAGAAAAATTACAAAAAATTATAAACGAATTTCTATTTATTTCAAAGAATTGAGATTATTCTAAAATGGACAATTCCAGTGCTTAATTTTCATGTAATCTTTGGGCTAAAAATATACGAAATTATAACAATATATACAAAATTATTTTGTATTAATAATTATACAAAACTTACCTTTAGGTGAATTACCACTAAAAGTATATCCAGGGCATTTGATAAATTCAGCAATCTGAAAGGGAAAATATAAATATATAAATACATTATAAAAACTATTAATATATACTTTATATGACCATTAATGACCGGCTTCTTGCGATTTTTGCGTTTTGTTAAATAGTTAGAAAATTACACTGAAAATCAACGTCTGCAAACGTAAGGCTTTAATTTCCGTGAAGTTTTTTTCCAGAAAACACATAGGGGACCATCAACGAATTAAAAAGGAAGGAATATCTTTTGGATAACCCTGTTGAAACAAGTGTAGCAAAAGTATTCAAACTGCAGATTATTATTAAGTGGCTTTTTGTAATCCGTGTTCATTTTTATGAGAATACCATATGTACTCGAAGAGAAATTAAGGTTTTATAAAAACAGTAACAAATTTTGCGAGGTTTTTTGCTTACAATTTATACGTTTCTTAATGTAAAAAAAATATTACTTTCAGATGATATAAAAAAAACATTGTACTCATTATCCTGCAATCAAAATTTAAAAAATAATAATTATTGTATGAATAATAACCAGGTTTATCAAATGATTTTTGACTGCGCATACATAAAAACAATCAAAATATAATATGCATAATGTGATAGTTAAATGTATACAGCAACTTCTGTAAAGGTCTCAAAAACATAGTTTGAAAATTCTGAAAATTATTGTCAATAGAATAAGCTCAAAACCCGTCATTTGCAAAACAAAGCAAAAAGATGAGGTACTGTATTCATAAGATAAAAACAAAAATTATTACTTATCAGCGTAAAAAACAATTTATTATAGATTAAAAATTCCTAACGTTTCGAACTCAATCTAATGAGTCATCTTCAGAGGTATATTTTTAAAGGAGAAATAATTTACATTAAAAACAGATTGGCATACTATAAATTGACAAAAATTATACTAAATAAACATTAAAGGCCAAGTGACCTTTACTTGACCTTTAATGTTTATTTAGTATAATTTTTGTCAATTTATAGTATGCCAATCTGTTTTTAATGTAAATTATTTCTCCTTTAAAAATATACCTCTGAAGATGACTCATTAGATTGAGTTCGAAACGTTAGGAATTTTTAATCTATAATAAATTGTTTTTTACGCTGATAAGTAATAATTTTTGTTTTTATCTTATAATGTTTACAACGTAAGTCCAAGATTTCATTTCATTTTACTGTATTCATATTTCACTGATTAGTGTCAAATGTAGCATACTCAATATTGCTCGTACTACTTACTATAATTGTACTTATAAAAAATTGTTTTTATGAAAATCATAATTTTTCTGCGAGCATACATCCTATTCTCATAAAAACGAACACAGTTTATAACAATAATCCACTTGATCATAAACTGCACTTTGAACGCTTTTGCTACATTAGTTTTGACAGGGTTATCCAAAAGATGTTCGTTCTTTTTCAATTTTTTTGACGATCCCCTATGGGATTTCGGAAAAAATCTTCGCAAAAATATATGACCTATACTATTTTGCGTACACACCTTGTATGTCAGTTTAATTTTTCATGTTTTTTTCTAGATATTTAACAAAACATACAAAATCACAAGTGTCTGATCATTAATAGCCATCTAGTGTATACTTAGATAAAAAATATTTTATAAAGAAATATTTGTTAAATCTTCCATATTTTTTAACTATAAAAATATTTTATATTGTACATACAGTCGAAAAATGATTAACACATACAACCAAATAGAATTTGGCCTAGATTCCAATAGTGATACCCCATGCCCGCTAGTAATACAGTTTTGGAAATAGTGATTCAGAACAAGTGAGAAAGTGTTATCGCAGATTGCACAGATAGCCCAGTCATTTTAGTAAAAATAAGAGAAAAAATTAGAACAAAGCTGGATTTTTGCATAGGCGCTAGTTAGGGTATGTAGTTTAACAAAATAAAAATCCTAAGTTTATCATAATAAAAGCTGAGATCGGATCGATGCGATCCGATCTCAGCTTTCGCCTCCAGGGGGCGCTAATGAGCTTGAAAATCGGTTTTCTGTGAATATCTGACGAACAATTGCATTTAGAAAAAAAAAGTTCAATTACAAAGTTGCAGTTAATTTAATTTCCTATAAAAAGTGTCCTTAACATTTGTTTGTCACACCAACCCTTCCTTGTCAAAAATATAAAAAGTGAACATATTTGAAAGTAAAATTATAAAAATACGAAAAATCTGCCGCCACTTAAAAAAAATTACGTAAACAGATCTAAAATTCTCATATTTGAATTGAGAAAGTGAATGTATAATGTACATTTATGCTTATTTCCATATTCCCTTGAGGTAAAGCATTTAGCGCGTTTTTTTTTTTTTTTTTTTTTTTTTTTTTTTTTTTAACTATTTTATTTTTTTATTATTATTGTGGTTTCTCCCATAATCATAGTCACTGGCTTAATCCAATTTCAGTCGTTTGATTGCTTTAATAGTTCTTTGCAAAACTTCAATTTCTACATTCGATTCAGATTCGTCACTATCAGTATTTCTTTCTTTCGTTGTTGTGCTGCTTTCAGTATCTTTTGTTTGCCTTTCGTTATCATCACTGAATTCAGAAGTATCGCTTCTTTCGCTTCTTTCATGGGCAGGATACTTGTCAATATTTTCCTCGTCTTCACATTCAATTTTACTTGCATAATGACATGCAACTTTGCAGAAATTTATGCAAATATCAGAACATTTCAATCCATTTTTTTTGTCATTCACATGCTTTTCCACATCCTTTGAAGCAAGTACAAAAAATTGATTCAATAATATTTTTTGTGCGGGCGGTAAGGTAGCTGGAATTGGAGACAAATTAGGTGCATATGCCAGCACCAGTTCTCAGGATGTAGTTTATTGGCCAACCAGTATTGTAATTGATGATAAACACGTAAACTGTGCAATCAAGCTGCATCTTCGGTAGGCGGCAACGATGAAAGGCTTTTTTTTACCAACAGCAACTCCTTTCTTGATCATACATAACGGTGCTTGTTCAGAGAAATTTCTGCTTTACCACCGTATAAAGCAAGAAAAATAGTTCTTCCTGCTTCGGAAACTTCAAATCGGGATACTTGATCACTTTTAGAAACGCTGGCAGCTTAGTGAAATAAGCACCAAATGAAAATAAAATACCGTAATTTCCTGCCTATTATCCGCGGCGGCGCATAATCTTCAACTACAATTTTCAGCCAATTAATACTTTTTACCCTCATATAATCCGCAGCGGCGTATTATTCGCGGTTAATTCCGTTCGTCATATAGGAAGGATAAATGTTTATTTACTGTCTAAATAAATATACACAAATAAAAACAGTTAAAAAAAATAAATCATTAAAAATTACATTAATCGGCAAAATGGAAAAATAAATAAAAGAAAGATACATAATAAAAGAAAGAATAGGTAGAAAAATAAATAAAAGAAAGAACCCTTTTAATATTTCATGGCTATACGTATATTAAGTAACAAATAATTAAAATTGCAAATATAAAATAAAGCTTGCCTTCTTTGATCTTCTGTTATTAATTTGACAGCATTATATCAACAAAAATTTTGATATCAAGTAAAAAAAAATTACTATAACTTAAGGAATTGTAATAAAATATTCGGAATAATTTATTTAGAAAATACATCAGCTCTCCACATGGTAAATGGATAAAAATCGTTTTATTTAAAAACCTTCAAAATCAGAATCATCCGACTCTGAATTAAACAAATTGAAAAATTCCTCCGACAAACACTCGGATTCACTTGCATATGGGTCCAGATCACTATTAGTTTCAGTTTCGTTTTCAAACGCGATCTTCGTTTTTTTCAAATGCGTTTTTAATCGTGGTAACAGTAATCTCATCCCATGCTTGTTTAATCCACTCACACACTTGTGCGTAAGATGCACGTTTTCTTTTACCGGTTTTCGTGTAAATGCGTTCGCCTTCAGTCATCCACATTTCCCATAAGTTTTGGACTTTACTTTTGAATGATCTATTGATCCCTACATCAAGCGGTTGTAGAATCTTGGTGAGTCCGCCTGGAATGATCGCTACTTCTGCTGATGCCGCTTTACATGCATTTTTGGCTTTTTTATTTTTGTGCGCTTCCATGGAATTCATTATAAGCAATGCATCTGGTTTGAAGAAGGCACCTTTACGCTTCCGCCAAACATCATTTAACCACGACGCCATTACTTCTTCATTCATCCAGCCTTTAATATTTGCACGTACTTCAACACCTTTTGGAAAGTTTTCCTTTGGAAGCGTTTTCCTTTTGAAGACCACCATCGGAGTTAATTTCATACCGCTTGCAGCACACGACAAAATAACAGTAAAGGCTGTTTTTTCGTTGCCTGTATGGATAGGAATGCTGTTTAATCCCCTAGAATCAACAGTTCGATTTGGAGGACAATCGAAGCACAACGGTACTTCGTCCATGTTGATAATATTATCTGGTGAAAAATTATTTTCTTCAACAATTTTTTTAACATAGTTCAAAAAATCTTCTGCTTTAGACTTCCAGTCGTCCGGCAGCTTTTGGCCCACAGTAGAACGGTTTCTTACAGCAAAGTGTTTTCTCTTCATGAACCTATAGCATCATGTCGCGCCGCCTTTGAAATTTTTTATTTTCATTTCTTCAGCCAAGATTCGTGCCTTTATACGAATTTTTACAGTAGAAACAGGGATACCACTTTCCCTCTGCGATGTAATCCAAGCATGGAGATTATCTTCTAAAAGGGGCCATGATGGCTGACCATGTCGATTACTTCTTCTTTTTCGATTTGCTTTTTCGAAGTTTGCTTTATTTTTTTCCCAAAGTCTGATATTTGACTCGTCAGTATTAAACAATCTACCGGCTTCTCTATTGCCGACCTCCTCAGCTTTAGCAACGACCATCAGCTTGAACTCTGACGTGTAACTAACACGCTTTCTCTTAGAAGACATTTTTTCTTCCAAGATCGAAGTCTGTAATGCAAGACGAACATCAAAATGGCTCTAAAAAGGCGCTTTCTATTTCACAGCTACATGTGCAAAACACAAGCTACGAGATACAACTAAAATAACGTTGCCATTCCAAAGAAAAAAATTGGATTTAAAAGCGTGTTGCCGAATATTTTTCATAATTTACAGAGGCGTGCAAAAAGAAAATTGCGCCCGGGGCAAAGCTAGAACTTGGCACCCCCTCCCCCAACTTTTTATTATAACAGGCCAAAATTGACGTTGGCATTATAAATTTAGCGCCCCATAAATTTCCGCACCCGGGGCGACCGCACTCCCCCCCCCCTTTCGCATGGCGTTGATAATTTATCCATAAATATTTAAATATAAAGAAAAAAAATTATCGAGCGGAAGAAAGCTAAAAGTAACAAATTAAAGCCCATTTTTTATTTTATTTTATTTTTTTTTAGTAGCCCAGATTAAAAAAAATAGCATAGAATCTTCAGAATTAGACCAATTCGCTACTTCTAACCGATTTGGCAACACTGTTTATGTGAACTAGAGGTCTGCACGGGCCGGGCCGCGGCCCGAAGCCCGAGCCCGGCCCGGCCCGCGGGCCGGGTTCGGGCCGATTTCCAATAATGGCATTCGGGCCGGGCCGGGCACGGGCCTTACTTCTGAAGACTCGGGCCGGGCCGGGCCGGGCCTAGTCACTAATCTTTCGGGCCGGGCCGGGCTCGGGCCTTAATTTTTTTGCTGGACGGGCCGGGCCTAACTTTTTTTTTCCGTTCGAAGCCGAGACTGATTCCATTCTTCCTAGTTTTCATGGACCAAAATAATAAGTTCCTATTGAATCTTCCTATATGAAAATCCTTTTCTCGACTTTTTATAAATCAGTAATATTTGGCTTTGTCGAAAAATGTTTGCAAAAAAGGCATATACTTTTAAGCCGTCATTATTCTACAATTAAACATTAGAATTTATTCCTTTTAAAGAATCGTAGATTACTAGGCGTTTTAAAATAGAATTAAACACACACACACACACACACACACAAAAAAAAACATGATTGTGACGGAATTTTTTTTAAACTGAAAACTGAAAGTTTCTTTTAAAATGTTCATCCATGCAAAATGAATACAACAATACGGGAGAAAAAAAATATATTAAACATTTACATCTGTTAAGAAGGGAATGTATTTTTTTTTTTTTCTTTTTCGTTCCTAAGCGATTTCGTCTTTGGAAATTTTACCATATACCGCTTTTTCGACTTTTTGTCTCCCTTACAGGGAATATGGATTAATAATACTAGTGATAACTGAAACATTTACATACAACAAACAGAGATTCATTTAAAAGCGTAAATATCGCAGCCTACGGCACTTCTGCATAAATGGAGATTATAAACATGAAAAAACAAGTTGGAAATTGCACGTGAAGCGTAGCAAATGAGGTGCGTTCGTACGATAACGAAGTTTTAAAAATATCACTCTCATATAGCAATCTCATAAAACTGTAAATAATTACAATTAAAATGCGCACCAAACAATGTTCTCCCTATACCATTATGCAATGGAATACTTTTGTGTGGCCTTGTAAATCAATAACAAATATTCTTTGTACCACAGATTACGCAAAATGTATATTATAATATCTATTTTATAGATGCATATCAGTTTTATTACGTTCGAATGTGTGTAACACCATTAAAATGCGCTTGAAACATTTTTCCCCTTTAACCGTAATGTAACGGAATACTTTTGATTGTCCCTGTAATTGAACTACGCATCCGATTTTGATAAAATTTGAAATAACTTGACAAAATTATGTAATAATTTTGTATTTAAAATTTCAAACGATTAAAATGCCTTTGAAACAGTTTTCGCCATTGATCGTAACGTAACGGAATCCTTTTGATTGTCCCTGTAATTGATCTATGCATCCGATTTTCTCAAAATTTGAAATGACTCGACAAAATTATGTAATAATAATATATTTTAAATTTCAAACGATTCGGTTGGGTAGTTTCTGCGTTGTTATATGCGGACGGACGGACTGAACAACAACAATAGGTGCTTCGTATATACATAATTACGAACGCACCTAAAAAGACTAATATAATTTTTTTTGGTCAGAACTCTTCCATAAGATTAAAGATCAATGTTCTGTAGAAATTCACTTGAGCCGGGCCGGGTTCGGGCCGAATTTTAAACTTTTTTCCGGACCGGGCCGAGCTCGGGCCGAAATTTTAACTTTCGGGCCGGGCCGGGTCGGGCCAATATTTTTTTCGTTCGGGCCGGGCCGGGCTCGGGCCGAAATTTTAACTTTCGGGCCGGGCCGGGTCGGGCCAATATTTCTTTCGTTCGGGCCGGGCCGGGCCCGGGCCGAAATTTTAACTTTCGGGCCGGGCTCGGGCCTGGAAATTTCGGCCCGTGCAGACCTCTAATGTGAACTACTACCGCTACATGGAGTAATAAATACGATTGGCCAATTTTAAAAAAGGGTGGGCCGGTAAGTCTTGTGAGAGTATGAACGGAGCCGGCTGCTATTTCGAATATTTCAGGATTTTCCGTTCGATGACAATCAACGCCATCTGTTTTCTGCAAAGAAAAATAATCCTTACCTATTTTTAAAAAGTTACTTGCTTATCGGCAAGGGGAAAAAAAACAACAGATTATACGCAGCGGCCTATAATCCGCACTAGCTGATTTCTAAGTTTTTTTAACAGATCATCCGCGGATTATAGGCAGGAAATTACGGTACTGGAAAAGTACTTGCATGTGGTACATTTCGACAAATGCAAAGAAAGATAGGATATTGGGTAATGACTATTGCATAAGCTTGCGAAAACGGCATACAGACAATGGGGCAGAGGTGGAAGGGAGGATCCAAAGTTGTTCGGTAATTGTTCTGCCTCTTCGCCGTGTTATGATTGCGCTTCCGCATTTTTTTCATTAATGTTTACTTTATTTTAATTTTTTACAGGGAAGGATGATTTTTATGAATTTTAATGACACTTTTTGTAGGAAATTAAATGATCTACATCTTTGTAATTGAACTGTTTTGTCTAGATGTCATTGTTCGTGAGATATTCACAGAAAAAAGATTTTCAAGCTCATTAGCGCCCCCTGGAGGCTAAAGCTCACATTGGATCGATGGGGACTTTTGGTATGTCAAACTACATACCCTAACTAGCACCTTTGCAAAAATCCATCTTTGTTCTCATTTTTTCCGCTATTTGTAAAAAATGAGGCTAAAATGACTGGACTATGAGGGTTTCGTTTAATATTTCTTTCAGAACAACTTATCTTTTATTTAATAAATCCAAACTGTTAATTTTAAATTATTAAACTATTACATAGATGGTCACATCAACAAATTTAATTAAAAAATATAAAAAAAAATATTTATTTTAATCAAATTAAAAATGTTAAAATCACATTATTTAAATAAACTCCGAATTTTATTATTTTTTATTTTTTATTTTTTTATTTTATTTATTTATTTATTTAAATTCGAAATTAAAAACATTTAGCGGAGATACAAATAAAATTTTTAATTTCTAAAACGAAAAAAATTTAAACAAAATTTAAAATACTGAATCATTAATAAATCCCAATAGATTTTAAAATAGAAAAAAAAATGAATTCCAAAAAATAACATGAATGTCACACGAACGAAATCCTAATAATGAAAACCCTTAAATTGTCAAAAAAGACGAAATTTCTACTAATCCATCTTACATAAAATTTGAAGTCTCTGGCTTATACAGTTTTTGTGTATCGAGTCTGTGACGGACGGACAGACAATGGGCAGAGACGAATAGGGTTTCGTCAGAAGAACGAAATCCTAAAAAAGATACATTCAAATAATTTAAAAAAATAAGTTATTGCGGTTTATGTAACAAATTAAGAGTGTAATAGAGCAGAGCTGTCGAACGAGGCGCCCTTTGAACTTTTTCTTGGCGTCCTTTTGAAGATTTCATGTTGCTAGTATTTTTTTAATAATAAAATTCCCTTTTAAAGAATACTTTATTTAAAATCCTTGATATTTGCTTGATTTTAAAGCTTATACTTGAAATATTCAAGCATACTTTAAAAAATTAATCATGTGTTATTGCGTTTCCTGAATAATTTATAACTTTTTTTTTTTTTTTTTTTTTTTTTTTTAGAAAATGTTTTGTGGGAATTATAACGATAAGAATTGGTGAAAATTCGCAATATATTTTTTAATATGTTAAGAAGTAAAATGTAAAAATATATAATCGTCCCCCATCCATCCCTTCATAGTGAATAAAATTTCAGCTATTTTGTTATTGTAATTGATGTCGCTTCACTGGCTCACTAGCTGTTTTAAAAGACGAGAAAAAGGCTCTAATTTTCTGCCTCAGATCTTTTGAAACTTTAGATAATTTTTAATCCTTTTGTTTTAAAAAAATTGTGCTAAATTAGTTGCATTAATAAAGGTCTTCCAGGCTCTCTCTTCAGTATCATCAATGAATTGGTCTCAATAATGTCTTTTTAAAAAATATTAATTTCAACTCTTTCAAATACACCGATAAACCGATGATAAATTCAGGAAGTGGCCCGAGGAGACATCCTCGGCCACCCCACCCCCTATGCCTCAGAAAATTCTCTTGGAGAAAAGTGTCTGAGTTCAACACTGCTCAAGCCAGGTCGCGCCTGAAAGCTACGATGTTTTTTCTACGGTAACAAAACATCAGTTTTTCAATACAATCTTTTTAAAACATGTCAGACTAGATTTACATCAACTGTAAAAATTTTAAACGTTCGGTCAGGTAGAAATATTTATTTTATTTTATTTTATTTTTATTTTTATTTTTTTTTTTTTCAAATGAGTGAAAATTTCGACGAAATCGCTAAAAACCTGTTATTTGCGGTTTTGCATACAGGCTGACCCGCACAGGTAATGCCGGTCAGATTAGCTTGCACACTATTATATTTATATTAATCTTAAAAACTACAAAAGCTAGATTTCAGAAAAATTTGTCTTTATATATATCTATATCTATATGTAAAACTACCCCTTTATCTTGGAGTCTGAGACGTGCTTGTCAGAAAGAAATAACGATTAATTACAAGTTATAAGTGTTGACACGTTGACAGGCAAATCAATCATTTGCAAGTGTTGATCGGGATGTTAAAACATCTCCCAGAGGTCTATTTATGTTCTCTAAAAAACTTCTTATCTTTCCTAAATCAACTTGAAACCTTCTTTTTCATATTGTGCAGTTATTTCTTAATAGAACAAAGGCTTGTTCTAAGGGTTTAGCAGGAAAAGATATTTACTATAGAATCTTATTATATCTTGTTAAATAAATAAAAAAATTAACAACGCACTGAAAACAAACTGTAATTTTATCGATGTAAATTTACAGAAATTTTTATGCTTACTAAACTATTATCTGTGCACTGTACAGAAAAAAAACGTAAATCTACAAAATTTTTTGTAATACTACAGAAATATGTTGTTTTACAAAAAATCTCCAAAAACAGGGCCGTAACTACCACCGGGGCAGCCGGGGCGCTGCCCCGGGGCCCCCAAGCCTGAGGGGCTCCAAACTGGTGGGTAAAAAAAACATTGATTTTAATTTCTAGTCTAACTTCCTATAAAATGCCCATCACATAGCTAAAAGTTAGTAATAAAAAAAATCAAAGTGCTAGAGTAAATGTTTTTGCGTGTCCGTCGATATACTTCATATGCTTCGCATGCAAAAGCAGCTCTAGAGCAGACAGCAGAATGTCGAGCCGAATGTGTCATGTCGCGCCAGCATGTTTGCCGATCCCACTGTAGATAATATAAGGAAGAAAATATGGGCTTCTCATCGGTTGAATAATATAAAAAGCATCTAAAACATTCTAGAAAATCTCTCTTCTTATATTAGAAAGAACCCCCACGAAGGGCACTCCCCCTATATCCCTCGAGTAGATAATCGGCCGACACAAAATAAACCAAACCAAAAGTTTCTTTTTATTTATTAAATAAATATATAAAATCGAAAAAAAAATATCAAAATCCATCTTTCAACTTTTTAGGTTTATCATACTGTGTATGTTTAAACAGCGGCGTGCGAAAAAAAAAAAAAAAAAAAAAAAAAACTGTGTCCGGGGCAAAGTTTTAATTTGCCCGGGTGCGAGGGTCCTCACTAGTTTGCCCCTGGTGCCAGGGTCCTCACTAATTTGCCCTGGGACCGCAAGCTTATAGTTACGGCCCTGTACAAAAATTACTGTAATCTTATTCAAATTTATCAGTAACCCGGGTTGCAAGTTACACACAATATTTCAGGTATCTCAGTTTCCTAAAAAAATTCTTAATAACTATACAGATTTTTTCATTTACAGTTCAAACTTGTATCTGTTACGTTATTTTTTGTTGTTGCCATTACCTATTACTCAAGAAGTTCTAGAAATTTCAGATTTCTAAAAAATAAATAAATAAATAAAATAAAATTAATAAAATAATTGTGACTTTAAAGTTTTTTTTTTTATATAAAGTATTAGTTAATTACAGAATTTACCCTTTTTTCTTTTTTGAAATATTCATTGCCATTACTAACTCTTTTATCTCGTAGTCTAAGACATGCTTGTCAAAAAGAAATAAAGATTAATTACAAGTTATAAGTGCTAACATGTTGATAGGCGAATCAATCATTTCGAAGAGTTGTTCGGGATGTTGAAACATCCCTCAAAGGTCTAATTATGTTCACGCCGAAACTTCTTATCTTTTCTAAATCAATCCGAAACATTTTTTCATATTGCGCAATTATTTTTTAATAATACAAAGGCTTGTTCTAAGTATTTAGCAGGAAAATATATTCACTATGTAATCTTAATCTAACTAGTTAAATAAATGAAAAATTTAACGACGCACTGAAAAAAAAATTAACTGACCAATTAGGTGACCAATAAGGTTATCTGAGTGAAAAATGCTCATCGGTTGTCGTGCCCAGTTAGCTTAAATGGCAAAGCATTGGCCTTGTAAGCCAAATATCTGGGTTCGATTTCCGGCCTGGGCAATGTTTTCGCTCAATTGGAAATATTTAATGCGTATGGTAACTTTACCAATCAGTTTGATTGTGTTAAAATATCAAATTGATACAAATTTACAGAAATCTGCATGCTTATTAAACTTTTATATGTAAACTGTACAGAAAAAAGTAAATCAATAAAATTAGTTTTGTAAAGGTACAAAAATTGGTATCTTCACCCCCCCCCCCCCAAAAAAAAACAACCCTTTAAAAATTACTTTAACTTTATTAAGATTTTATCTGTAACCCAGCTTGCAGTTACATAAAAATTCTAGGCATTCCAGTTTTCTAAAAAATATTTAGTAACCTTAAAGGTTTTATTAGTATTATTATTATTATTATTTACAGTGCAGTTGTGTATATGTTACATGAATTTATCTTGTTGTCGTTGAATAAAAATTCCTATAAATCGCAGTTTCCTAAAAATATATATTTTTCTTTTTTTAACGGTGTGCACTGCCAGCACTAACTCTTTATCTTGCATGTTATTACAAACATGCTTGTCAAAAAGAAATAACGATTAATTACAAGTTATAAGTGTTGACACGTTGACAGGCGAATCAATCATTTGGAAGAGTTGTTCGGGATGCTGAAACATCTCCCAGAGGTATATTTATGGTCTCGCGAAAACTTCTTATCTTTCCTAAATCAACCTGAAACATTTTTTCATAATGTGCAGTTATTTCTTAATACTACAAAGATTTGTTTTAAATATCTAGCAAGAAAAGTTAATCACTATAGAATCTTAATATAGCCTGTTAAAGAAATGAAAAATTTAACAACGCACTGAAAAAAAAACTGTAAATTTACAGAAATATGTAAGTTTACTAAACTTTTATCTGTACACTATACATGAAAAAATGTAAATCTACAAAACTAGTTTTAGCAAAGCTACAGAAATCTTTTTCTTTACAAAAAAAAAAAAAAAAAAAAAAAAAAAAAAAAACTACTAAAATTACTGTGATTTTATTAAAGTTTTATCTGTAACTCGAGTTGCAGTTACGTAAAACGTTCTAGGCATCCCAGTTTCCTACCAAATTCTTAGAAACCTTGCAAATTTTTGGATTTACAGTGCAAACGTGTATCTGTTACGTTAATTTTTATTGTTGCCGTTACATAAAAAGTTCTAAAAATACCAGATTCCTAAAAAAAAAAAAAAATAGTAACTTTATTTTTTATTTTTTATTTATTTATTTATTTATTTTACAGATTGTTTGTTAAATACCAAATTTACCTTTTTTTTTTTTTTTCCTTTTCACGGTGTTTTTCCTTTAACTCATTATTCACGAATTTCGCCGAAATTTGCATTGAATCATCTTCGATTTAAATGTAATTTCCATGAATTGAAATCATTTGTGTATCGGAAAATATTATTTTTATTTAATGCAAAACATATTTACTAGTTTCTTGCATCAATAAATAATCCCACTTTATTTTTCTTATCGTTAATAATTCCTTTTTATCACCTTGTGAAAAGCTTCATCTCCCTTTCAATGAATACCACGTGTTTTTCCCCCTTAAATACATTATACAAATTTAGAAAAACCATTTATACACGAAGTGAGTATAAACAGAAAATTTTGTTTGAAAGATCTCTACAGATTATGAACATTTGGTTTTTAACCTCAACACGTGTATTCCATTGAAGAAAGTTGGTATAAAGAAAGATTCTTTTTTCTATGTTTCGTAGTATTATTTGTAACTTTTAAACGTTTATCTCTTTTTATAACGTACCAATTTATCAGCTTCTTAAAAGTTAATAAGCATCTTCAATCAAAGGTTGCGCGAACTATAGACTTCCTTCTTCAAATTTCTTGAAAATTTGCTTTGGATCATCTTAAATTTAAGTGTAATTTCCGTGAATTAAAATCATTTGTGTATAAATCATTAGTATATCAGAAAAATCTTCAATATTATTATTATATAACCGCCTCCCTAGCCCGTACGTCATACAGGCAGTGACGCCAACTTATATGGGCCTGTGGGGCCTGAGCCCACCCAATAATTTTGAATCATTGTGTACCCCATTTTCATTGTTCTAGTTATTTATTTCATTATTATTTCATTATTTATTTTTCTCATTAGAATAAAATTTATTTTGCCAATAGACATGTTCTTTAATTATCCGACTGACATCCATAAATCCCAAATGACTGACATGTTTTGATGCATGTTAAACTTTGCTAATTTAATTTGTAGTTATGTTCGTAATTGTAATACCATGACATTACAATAAATATCAGTGTCTTTATAAAGAAAAACGCTTGAGAATATGATTAAATAAAATTGAAAATTTATTAAAATGTTTTTGAGCCAACCCAATATTTTTCAAAAGTTGGCGCCACTGCATACAGGCAATGTGTTTTTGCCAATTATGGTATGCCAGATCACATATGGGCATCTATATTCCAAGTATGATTCATTATTCTTACCAGTACATTTTTATTGTTAATTTTGCATTATTTAATCTAAGCATTTTTTCTGAATTCATTACACGAAAATGTCTGTTTTATAAGACTGGTGATAAAAGATTAAAAATTCTGCGAAAGACTTGGCATTATTTGTAAAAAAAAAAAAGCATTTGAAATTTTTTTCAAAAATATTGATCAGTTAAGTAGTATACACAAAACATACATACTAGTTTCTTGTATCAATAAATAATCACACTTTATTTTTCTTAACGTTAACAATTCATTTTTATCACCATGCGTAAATTTTTTATCTCCCTTTCAATGAATATCATGTGTTTTTGCCCTTTTTAAATACATTATACAAATTTAGAAAAGCAATTCATACACAAAGCAAGTGTAAACAAAAAATCTTTTTTGAAAGATCTCTATAGACTATAAACATTTGAGATTTAACCCCAACACCAGGGCTGCCACTGGCGACTATTTTTTTTTAATTTCACCTGGCACCGCTTTCTCTCAACATAAATACTTTACAGACACTTTGACAACATTTACTAGAAAAATAAATTTGAAAGTTTCTAATTTTAAAATATTGGTGCTAACAGAATAGAAAAATAGTTGCCTGGGCCAGCCCTGCAACAAGTGTAATCCATTGAAGAAGAAGTCTTGGTAAATAAACAAATACCCCTTTTTTATTTCGAATCATTATTTATAATTTTTAAAGTTTTATCTCTTTTTAATACGTCACAAGTTTATCAGCTTCTCAAATGTTAATAAGTATTTTCAATCAAAGTTTGCGTGAATAATTGACTTTTTTCTCCAAATTTTGCTTTGAATCATCAAAAATATATGTGTAATTTTCAAAAATTGAAATCATTTGTGTACAAATCATTAGAATATTGGAAAAATCCTCAGTATTATTTAGCACAAAACATACTAATCTCACTTTATTTTCCTAATCGCAAATAATTCATTTTTATCACCTTGTAAAAAGCTTTATCTCCCTTTCAGTGAATACCATGTGTTTTTTCCTTTTTAAATACACCACACAAATTTAGAAAAGCCATTCATACACAAAATGAGTGTAAACAAAAAAGTTTGTTTGAAAGATTTCTAGAGATTACAAACTCCAACACGTGTATTCCACTGACGAAAAAGGTTGATTATAAACAAAGATTCCTTTTTTACTTCACAGCTTGTATCGGCAACAAGAAACAAATTTATAAAGGAAAGGCTAACATTTCCTTTCTCAGAAACTTAAACCGGGAATAAGTGTTTTTTTAAATGTTTGTTTCATCACTGTTGAGGTTTTTTTTTCTTTTCTTTTCTGGCTGAAACAAAAGCTCTCCTTCATTTTATTTAGTATGACGTAGAAAAAAAAATTACTGAATCAATTTATGAAAGGAAAAATCTTAGTTTAATTATGCTGGTTTTATGGAGCCGTATAAGCTTGTGTTGTATACATAGCTTAGCAACGGGTCAGATTGACTTCGTGTCTTGGGGACTTCGGTTGAATTTAGAGAACTTCGGTAATCTTATTTTACACGAATAAGACTCGACTCATGATTAAGAGTCGAAAGAGTTAATGCTAATGTTTTAGTAGCGAGTCGCGTTCAATTTTTAAAGGATCACAAAACCCTCAAAACTAAAAAAAAAAAATGAAATTTTTTAAAAACTTTAGTATTTTTCTAAAAATCTAAAAAATTATATTCTTGCCTGAATTTTTTTAAGATTTTCAAATATGTTTTACACAAGACTGTAAATGGGTTTTTAGATACATTTAATATATTTTTTTTTCTGATACACATAGTTTAAAAGAATGAAATTTAACACATTTTACTAAAAGTTTATTTTTAAAAAAATAACAAAAGGAAAAAACAAAACGAAGAATAATTTTACATGTACATTTATCCCCTATAAAATAAAGAACATGTACAAAAAAGTTTAAATCTCTATCTCAAATATAAAAAAGGCTTAGCATTTTTAAACTACTCAGATCTGACAATTCCAAAACTTTCTTTTATCATATGCATGTTAATTCTCCCTGAAAAATGCAGCATAGCAGCACCACCGGTTAGATGGTTTAAACCAAACTCTTTGCAGCAACATCTTATGTCAACTAATAACTAAATCTGAAGTTTGATGAAAATCCGTGCATTAGTTTTTGAGATAGAGCGATTGCAAAATCTTAAAAAATATATTTATAACAGCGCCACATGTTGAGTGATGTACACCAAAAATTAATCAGGATCGATTTTCTATCAAGTACTAACTGAATCTGAAGATTGGTGAAAATCCATGCATTAAATAAATATAAAATAAATATAAAAATATATGACGGAACGCAATTTTCGCCTTGCTTGCTTTTAATGCAAAGTATATAACATGAACTTTAAAATGTTCATATTTACTTAAAAGACGATTAAAATAATCAAATAGAGATGTTAATAGATAATTTTATTTAAAAGCGTCTTAGTACTTCCAAGTCAGTATTTTTTCAGCATTTAATTCTCGGAGGAAGAGCCTGATTAAAGGCTTGGAAGTACTAAGATGTTTAAATAAAATTAGCTATTCACATCTCTATTTGATTATTTTAATCGCCTTTTAAGTAAACATGAACATTTTAAAGCTCCTGTTATGTATTTTCCATGCATTAGTTCTTGAGATACATTTATTGCGATATCGTGAAAAATGCAGCATAGTAGCGGCCATCTGTTGACCGATTTACACCAAACATTAAACAATCTTTATTATGGACTAACTGAATCTGAAGTTTTAGAAAATTTCATGGATTAGTTCTTAAGATAGAACTGTTGCAATAATAACGAATAATGCCCCATGGCAGCGCCATCTGTTCAGTGATTTTCACCAAAACATAATCAGCACCATGTTAAATCAAGTACTAACTAAATGTAAAATTTTGTGAAAATTCACGCACTTGTTCTTGAGATATGGCCATTGTAGAAATTGTGAATAATGCAGCATAGCAGTGCCACCTGTTGAGCGGCATACACAAAAAATAATCAGATCTAGTTTATATTAAGGTCATACAAAAAATAAAGTTTTACGAAATTCCGTCATTAGTTATTGAGATAGAGTGATCACAAAATTTTTGTCACATACATACAGACTGTGAGATTCACAGACAGACATTTTGTAAAAACAGTGATTTTTTGGATTCTCTGATCTCTAAAACATGTAAATGCGTCGAAAACCGGATTTCGAAAATTTTCACGAATCCTATACAGTCTTCTTGTAAAAATAGACAAAAATAAAAAAGAAAATGAATAAAATAGGAACATGGAGAAAATGCCTTTTAATTTTTTTATTCGTATGGATGATTGTGCTGGGTGTATTAATAAAATTTCCAATATCTCGTGATGCAATTATTGTATGAGTAAAAAATAAAGTGTCAAAATATTCAGAATTAATCAAGTTTTTATTTAATATAAAAGAAAAAAAAAGATTTTTGGATTAATTTTAAGGTAAACTGTTCTTTTAATGCTAATTAAAATAAGTGACAAAGTTAAACATTTATGTTTTGGTTTTTAATAAATTTGAATGAGTTTGGAGCAGAAATTAAATAAGTTCTTTGTTAAAGACTGGAACAAATGGGACATATAATAGGACATATCTAGTCATTTTGAAAAGATTGTTTAAAAAAAGGATAAGAATTAAAACAAAATGCAGTAAACATTTCAGCGCAAATGACTTTCGAATCTTTAGGGAGTATATTGTTTTCTGATACAGTAAAACCTCTAAATAACGGACACCTCGGGAGTGCAGAAATTGTCCGCTATTCGGAGGTGTCCGCTATTGGGAAAAACTTCAGAGATTCAACAAGTTGGAAATTGCACGTGAACGGAGCAAATGAGGTGCGTTCGTCCGATAACGAAGTTTTAAAAATATTCAGATCTTGCTGATATAGTACAGCGTACTTCGGATACAGTATAGTAGTCAAAATCTTTGTGTTTCTGTAAATATGCAGGAAGTAATTTTTATTACACCTCAGCAACGTATATCTTATTCATAAAATGTGAAATAGTTGAATATAATTAAAACACGCCCCAAACAATGTTTCCCCGTATAGCATTATGTAGTGGAATACTTTTGTGTGGCCCTGTAATTTAATAATAAAAATTCTTTGCATCACAGATTGTACAGAATGCCTATTTTAGTATATATTTCATAGATCCATGCCAATTTTATTATGTTCGAATGAGTGTAACATCATTAAAATGCATTTGAAACTTTTTCCCCATTGACCGTAATGTAATGGAATACTTTTGATTGTCCCTGTAAATGATCTATGCATCCGACTTTCATAACATTTGAAATGACTCGACAAAATTGCGTAATCATTATATTTTTAAATTTCAAACGATTAAAATGCATTTGAAAATTTTTTCCCCATTGACCGTAATGTAACGGAATCCTTTTGATTGTCACTGTAATTGATCTATGCATCCGATTTTCATAACATTTGAAATAACTTGACAAAATTACTCAATAATTATGTGTTTTAAATTTCAAACGATTAAAATGCATGTGAAACTTTTTTCCCTATTGACCGTAATGTAACTGAATCCTTTTGATTGTCCCTGTAATTGATCTATCCATCCGATTTTCATAAAATTTGAAATGACTCGACAAAATTATGTTATAATTATGTATTTTAAATTTCAAACGATTCGGTTGGGTAGTTTTTGCGTTGTTATATGCGGACAGACGGACGGACAGACAGACAGACAGACGGACAGACAGACAGACGGACGGATTGAGCGACAACAATAGGTGCTACGTATTTACATAATTACGAACGCACCTAAAAACCGCTAAGAAATGCTTAACATTTCATTAATTGATTTTTATATGTTCTAAAACCTGTGTTACATGATTAATCGGGAATTAAAATTCTTTTTTAAGCAATGGGACTGAAATAAAATTGTACACACTTTTATCCACTGTTTATTACATTCTTATGAAAAAAAACCTATTACAAAAGTTAATTTTTGCTTGCTATTGCATGTAATTTGTTTTACAGAGTGACATTATTGGACATTACAGAGTTCCGGGCGGGGAGAGGGATTGCACTTTTTGACTGTTAAAAGCATAAAATCACAAAATTTTCCGGGGGATATTTCAATGCTCTGGGAGATGTCCCTCCTGGGTAACCCCTTCAATTTAACACTGAACATGGGGGGGGGGGGGGGAGGATTTTCTACAGCCCATTTATCTGTGATCACAAAATTCCCTGACAAATTTAAGAGATCTTTTTACTTTTTTTCATCTTTTTCTCCTTAAAAAATATTTTTTCATCTTTTATCGCCGTAAATAGTGTTCGCTATTCGGAATGTCCGTTATTCAGAGGTTAAACATACAAAAATTTAGGTTTTGGGAGTGGGGATTGGAAAATTGTCCGTTAAATAGGGGTGTCCGCTATTCGGGAGTGTCCGTTATGGAGGTTTTACTGTATTTAGTTATATCCTAAGATAGTACATTTTCCTTATGCGTTCGCATTCATGAACATTGCGTTGAGAAATGTTTAACAAACATTTTCCTAACGAGTTTTGATATAAAATAAATTACTTCTGAAAAGTTTACTTAAAATTATTATTTTTCTTCGAGAAACTAATACTAACTACAATAATCACTTTTTTATATCGACACATAATTTTTTTATTAAATAAAGTTTAGAGTGTTTAATTCTTCATTATTATAAATTATAATTTTTTGTCATTTATTTAATAAAGTTTATTTATTTTATTTTTGTGTTATTTACCCTTTAAAACAATTTTATGTAATTAATAGTGTTTAATTATTGTTTTGCACATGATTGGCAATTAGCTACCATTATTGGCAATCTTTTTCTAGGGTACCGATGATACGGAATTATCGAAATTCCTCATGTCATACGAAAGATGGTTATCTATTTTTTTGTCTTCAGATATTAAATAACTAGACTTGTATCTAAAATATTGCTTGTTTATTTCCTATTTTAAAGTTAAACTAATCAGAAATTGTACGTTAAATCATTAGCTATTTTTATAAATATTTAGTTTGATTAAATTTCGGTTCAACAGCTGTTGCACTCTTCTGCATAAATTCATGAATACAAAATTGTATACGATTCTATATACACTCTGATAGTCTAGCAAAAGAACAAATTTGTAATTTTGTTTTCTCTGCATTTTGTTTAATATGTAAATGTTAATAAAGTAAGATTCTTTCAACATTATATAAAAATACTTGATTACAAACAGGAATGTGGTTGGTTATTCGCATGAGAAATATAGGCCCTAACAGGAAAGTGTCCCTCGTGGAGGTCTTTCTAAGGCTCTGTTCAGATTGCAATGCTCTTCCCTAAAACTGAATTCTTGGAAAAAATGGGGAAGTCTTTTGTATAAAATCCATTTGCGGTTTCTTCATAATAGAAACGAGGGGAGCGAACAAAAGGATCGGAAAATAAGCAATCCATCCTAGTTGACGGAAAGATTTACCTTTTTGTCGGACAACCGTCCCTTTCCTACAAAACTCATTAAGATAAAAAACACCGCGTCGCCACATCAAATGAGCCGACATGGAAATTCAAGAAGTGGTAAAATGTGTTTGGGACTTAAGGGAGCTTAACCCGTATTTACGCAAGGAAATTAAATGTTCAAAGAAAATAGTGGAAAACTCCGACCGATTAGGGAAACGGGCGCGAATGGGATCAATCCCAGCACTTCCTGTCTTCCAGCTTCGAGAGCAGAACCTCTCAACCACTGGTAGGATAATGTGAATGTGAAGCTTGAGAGTATTAATCATTGTACAATTCATTAAAAATCCATTAAACCATTAGATTTTTCATTAAATACATACAGTGCATCCTCGATTATCCGAGCTGATTGGGACCGCTAGTACATCGGATATCGGAAATTTCGGTTAAGAGAAATTGTAAATAAAAACTTGCCATCGAATTTAAAAATCTTTAGACGAATTCTTTTCTGGTTCGTACAACGTTTTTTAAATGATAAAAATAAGTACATAAAGTTATGCTCTGCTCAACAATTTCAATAAAGAAACCCAGCACACTTTAGCCTAGAGGTCTGCACGGGCCGATTTCCAATAATGGCATTCGGGCCGGGCCGGGCCGGGCTTGGGCCTTACTTCTGAAGACTCGGGCCGGGCCGGGCCGGGACTAGTCACTAATCTTTTCAGGCCGGGCTGGGCTCGGGCCTTAATTTTTTTGCTGGAGTATCGGGCCAGGCCTAACTTTTTTTTCCGTACGAAGCCGAGACTGATTCCATTCTTTCTAGTTTTCATGGACCAAAATAATCAGTTCCTATTGAATCTTCCTACATGAAAATCCTTTTCTCGACTTTTTATAAATCAGTAATATTTGGCTTTGTCCAAAAAATTCTGCAAAAAAAGCATATACTTTTAAGCCGTCATTATTCTACAATTAAACATTAGAATTTATTCCTTTTAAAGAATCGTAGATTACTAGGCGTTTAAAAATAGAATTAAACACACACACACACAAAAACATGATTATGACAGGGCATAAAATAACATAGAAAGTAGGCGACACTAGTGTCGCCCAGTACCAAGATATTGTCGCCCAGTGACAGGTGATAGTGCCGGCATTTTTTTAATATAAAACTAGGGAATAGCATAAGTTTATTCTGTAACTCGGATATGATAAGAATAGCAACATTCGTCATAGCTGTAAAATAAAACACAATAGCACGGTTACAAAAAGCTGATTGTTTTGCTATCAAGTATATGGTTTCACTGAACCTTTCGGAGTTTATAAGAAATTTGTTACGACACAATTTGTTTGCAGAAGTACAAGAAAAGAAATGAAATCGAATTTTCTAGGAAAATTTAATTAAGTAAGCGAAGAAGAGAAGTCTTCATGGGTTCCACCACGATTGTATTTGATAACTTTGGTTCTTGAGAATGATGCAAAAAATAAATTGGCAGACTTAATTGGAAATGAAAGAACTGCAAATAAAGGCAAGAACAGCGGCTTCTAGATTCGTATAAAACAATATTTGGATAGAGACTTGCTTTGGATGTCTTGCGTTACAAGTCCGACTTAGATATGTCTCATTTGTAATTATCAGTTATTAAACTTCAGCATTGGATATTGAATAGCAACACTTTCTGGAGTTTCTGACCCACACTTTGAAAAATAATCAAAAATAAAAGGAACGGAAACTAAAGTACCTTCCGTTTCCCTGTTTTTTTTTTTTTTTTTTTTTTTCTTTTTTTTTTTTTTTTTTAATTTATTGAATTATTAAAAGTCTTATGACACAAACATTCTCTCACTCAAAGCATTAGGAATCATCAACCCGACTTATCAAACCTGAACAAGCATCTCAACCTGTGTTCCTTCGGTTATAGATTGAAGATAATGAACAAGAACGTCTGACTTGCCTACTGCCTGAATCTTATGAAGCATTTTGAAAAACTTCAAAAATACAATCAGAGATCTTTTATTATATTGCCTGATATAGAATTCATATAGAATATTTAAAGAAACATTTTTATGAATGCTTTGATTCTTATCAAAAATGGATGTCATCCCGGTGGATACGAAGAGCAGTAGGCGGAAATAATGCAGCTTTAAAGAAGAGGGTGATTCGAATATTGAAGATAATTCTCACAGAGACAAATTTAACAACTCACTAGTTTCTATCAAGGGATGCTGGTCTGTAGAGAAAAATAAAACTGTATTAAGTTGTATGGGATGTTTTAAAATATTGAAAAAGGTTCAAATGAACATCTCCAACGGTCGAGATGTTTTTTTTTAAATGTTTGAAAACAGAAGTTGTTAGTGCGGCCGTTTTGATGTTTAGAACTGGGGCAATCACTGAACTATTATAATTTTAAAACTTATAGAAGAAAAATAACTTAATATGTAGTAAAATATTACAATGTTTAAAGAAATTTGCTTGAAATTTGCTAAGTTGTAATCAGCGAGTGTTGACAGTAATACTGATTGCCCCAGGATAACAGGCGCGCAATTTAGTATTTACCTTCTGCGCGATTGCCCCATGCCCCACATGTTAAACCAATGGAGACAGATGCGGTTCTTCACCGTTAGAGGGCGCAGTTGTTTTCTACCTTGTATAAAGCAAAAGCAAACTTTACAGTAAAGTATAGTATTTATTATTAAAAGTAATGTATTATTTAACTAAAATTACTTGTTTTTGTTTGTTTTATTTATTGTTTTATTTATTTATTATTAATTCATTATTATTAGTAATATATAATTAATATACAAGTTATAATTATGTATTTTAAGAATAATTTAACTTGTTATTATGTTATCTTAATGTTTTTATTTAATTAATTTGGGTGGAGGCGGGACTTGGGATGGTCACTGAATTTACTGATGGCTTTGTATGCAACTGAAAAACTGCATCCTTCTCATTGACAGCAAGACTGTATTACTATTTTAAAGACCTCAACTCACTCAATTTTTAAGAATTCATGCAGTCATATGTTTATATGACTCCTCAAAGAAAGAAAGAGTTGCGTCCATACATACAGGACTTAATTCCAACAAAGAGACTGACAACAAACGATCAAGGAAAACATTTTAGTTCAAGGTGACACAACGGTTCTACGTGTATTTGCAAAAGTGGAAATTGCGTAAATATATATTTAAAATAAGTGAATTATACTACTCGCAGTGACAGAAAACGTGATAATGTTGTTTTTTTAACCTACAATAAAAATCACGAAAAGTAGTTAATTTTGAGTAATCTTTCATTTAAACCAGGTGCAGTTTTATATTTTATTTAGCTGATATTTTGAATGAAGTTATTTCATTTTGAACTCTTTAAAATTATAATTTTTTAACTTATAGGGGAGATTAGCGACTTTTCAAGTATTAAGTAAGCATATTTTTAGTCATTTTGTATTCTTTCCTACTCCTTGTAAGGAAAAATCAGCACATGCTGAATCCCCCCCCCCCCCCACCGTTTTTGCTTAAGTAAGGTTTTAAGATAGTTTAACATTAACATGTTTTACATAAGAAAATAGTTGACGATAAACTGCATTATTAATCTATCAAATTTACACAGAGACATGCAGGGGTTGTGGTATCGAAGAAAAGCAAAATCGATTTAATATATTGTTGCTTGCTTATTGCATTTACCTTTCATAGAATACAAAATAGTTTTTATTGTATTAGTAAATTATCGTACTGAACAACAACAACAAAATAACAAAAATGTAATTTAACAAATTACAACGACTATTTGGAAAATGATATTTTCAAAGACTAAAATTTTCAAAGACTTATAAATGAAGTCTACATTTCAATTATTAATAATGATAAGAATCATTTTTATGATGATCATAACGAGTCCCATATTACATACGCCATGCATTAAACATTAATATTCCTAGACTAATGATAAAAAAAAGTCAATTTATAGATAGAAAACTTTAACTGTTTAAATTGTGCATTTTTATTGTATGCAGTTACTCAGACTGACTTCTGAAAGCTTCCTATTACGTACGACATTCATTAAACATTCATATTTCTGGACCCACCACAAACAAATTTTAAATGAAATTTCGGTTTACAATTTTCAGAACTGTAAATTTTTTAATTTCTAAACACCGATTTTTTTAAATTAAAAAAAAGCACTTTTTAATGAAATTTATTTAAAATATTTATCACAATTATATTTATTTTGAAATTATTAATCTTTTTTAAAAAATTTTATTACTCTTTTTGCCATTTTGGCAGTATTCCATTTTTGAACATTAAAGATGGATCAATCAGAAAACGAATAAAATAAAAAACAGAAGTATTCCATTTTTGGACGATAAACATAAACCAACCAGAAAACGAATAAATAAAATAAGTTGCGGAATTCAACCAATAAAAAGATTCAGATATATTTCAGATTTCCCATTTCTCTACCGACAACAACTATTTTCCCTAAAGTTAAAAAAAAAAGCCTCCATATAACAAAAAAAAAAAAAAAAAAAAAAAAAAAAAAAAAAAAAAAAAAAAAATCAATGAGAATATTGAGTTGGTTAAGAATATTTAGCGAAGACAGTAACTTGTAAAAAACTCCTTATCGATTGCAACTATTTTTGTAGAATTTTGAAAACATAACAAACATTTAACATTTTGAAAACATAAAGAATTAATAATGTTAAAATATTTTAGACGCAAAGAACAAAATTGTTTTCCTAGCCTGCATAATTCCACTAATAGTATAAGATAGCTCTTTGTATAAAAATTTTGATCCATTATTATTATTGTTGTATGATTTTGAATATATTTTATAGAGATAGTTGGATTTTTTAAAACATTAGGGGGCTCTGTCCCCTATGAACTATGCTCGTCAACCCCTATCCCACCTCTAAAAATCAGTTGATTTAATCGACTGTTAAACTTTAAAAAAAAAAAAAAAAAAAAAAAAAAAAAAAAAAAAAAAGAAGAAGAAAAACGGAAGTTTAAGTTATAATTTAAAATAAAAACAGTGGCAATTAATTGCCTTATAAAAGGGTATTTAAAATTCCTTTTTAAGAATTCGGTTTCCCGGAGAAAGTTTAAGACCAAATAAGCTGCTATTAATGGCTGTTTTCATGTTTGATTAAATAAGTGTATTTAAACATTTCAGAATCAGCTAATATAAAATGAACTTAGTCAATAGGGTGTTCTGGGTATTTTTTTAACAATGCAATAAGGGAATGGGTTTAAATAAGTGATTCTTAAATCTAAAGCTTTAAATCTGACGTAATTGTCACCAAACATTTTTTCCTTTTTATAATATTTACGCAAAAATATTTTCGCCATTAGAAAAGAAATATTCTTATTTTGTTTTTTTAAATCTGACGTAATTTTTATCTATTTACGACTTTTAACACATATTAATGAATTTAATATTGTTCAATTTTCTTTTCTTTTAAAATTCACGTGTAAATAGACTTTTTATGCTGTAATGTTCAATATTTTTCTGCTTTTAATACGTAATATTCATTTAATTTTAATTGGAAGTTTTTTTTTTTACTTATAACAATCACGTGTCAATAAATGTTTAATTTAAAGGAACTTTTATTCTTTGCACTATTTTAATAGTTGACAACAGTTTAAAACAATTTTCTTTTTAAAAATATGTAAAGCATAACTCTCGAAATGCTGGAAATTTGAATTTAAAATTGAAATAAATTTTCATAAAATGAATCAAAATAAAAAAAAATGAGTGTGCACACTGGGAACTTTTAAGGTATAAAATGATCTAAAAATGATTAAATTCTTATGTATAGTTTTTGATCCTATAAAACTTTTTCGGCGCAGTGATTTTGACAACCTTTAACATTAAATATATCTTAAAATAATTATTCAATTTTCAAACTGTCTGTCCCAGCGTATATATCAAACATTTCTCGATGATACCGCCAATTTTCATATTTTTGCATGCAACAGCTCCTTTAATATCAACTAAGAAAGACCTCCTGTCAAGAAAAAAAAAAAAAAAAAAAAAAAAACTCGTTGTCAATGGCGAAGACAAAGTTAGTTGCTTTTTTTTTTTTTTTTTTTTTTTTTACTTTTTTAAGAATAGACAGATTAAGTACAAAATATGTTTTCTGCTTTAGTTCTACTCGTTGAAAAGTGCAGTAGCTTGCAAAAGTCAAAAGATATTTAACCGCTATAAACATAATTGATTTGCTATTTTGGAACCGTTAAAAATGTTAACATGGTATTTTTTTATTTCATGGTTTTATGAAGCATTAAGAAAAAATATGTGTTTTCATGATTAGTTTTCCAATTTAGGTCTAAAACTATAGCTCTAGTAATGTTTCATTAAAAAAATATTTAATGATTCAGGTTAAATTTACTTTACAGAATTTATAGCAGTTTCTATTTATTACCTAATAGTCTGACTTATAATGGTTATGAAAAACAAGCAAATGTTCAATTAATAAAGACTAACATTTTAACATGAATTTAGATGATAATTTGTCGCTTAATATTTTAATTAGGCATGTAAATTCGGTAGATTGGATTTTATATTTGGTCCATTACTAACGTAATGATTGACAATTTGTTTGAACTGAAAATGCAGCCTTTTCTATGTTACCTACCTATAAATTGTGGGATTTTACATATTTACATGATTCAGTAAAAGTTAGGTAGTTTATTAACCAGTAACAGAAGTACAATATACGTAACAAATAAGGTGCAGAAATTTGTCAACCATTCAATATTCTTGTAAATTAGTTTCCTATTACCACAGATTTTATCAAAATTAATTTGGGACAAAAGATCAAGCCCAATGTCGCCCAGTGAAAATTTCTTAAAATATGCTCTGGATTATGACGGAATTTTTTTTAAAACTGAAAACTGAAAGTGTCTTTTAAAATGTTCATCCATGCAAAATGAATACAACAATACGGGAGAAAAAAAAATATATTAAACATTTACATCTGTTAAGAAGGGAATGCATTTTTTTTCGTTCCAAAGAGATTTCGTCGTTGGAAATTTTACCATATATCGCTTTTTCGATTTTTTGTCTCCATTACAGGGAATATGGATTAATAATACTAGTGATAACTAAAACATTTACATACAACAAACAAAGATTCATTTAAAAGCATAAATATCGCAGCCTACGGCACTTCTGCATAAATGGAGATTATAAACATGGGAAAAAAAAAAAAAAAAAAAAAAAAAAAAAAAGACTAATATAATTTTTTTTGGTCAGAACTCTTCCATAAGATTAAATATCAATGTACTGTAGAAATTCACTCGAGCCGGGCCGGGTTCGGGCCGAGTTTTAAACTTTTTTCCGGACCGGGCCGAGCTCGGGCCGAAATTTTAACTTTCGGGCCGGGCCGGGTCGGGCCACTATTTTTTTCGTTCGGCCCGGGCCGGGCTCGGGCCGAAATTTTAACTTTCGGGCCGGGCCGGGTCGGGCCAATATTTCTTTCGTTCAGGCCGGGCCGGGCCCGGGCCGAAATTTTAACTTTCGGGCCGGGCCCGGGCCTGGAAATTTCGCCCCGTGCAGACCTCTACTGTAGCCAATCAGCACTCCTAAAACAAAAGAGTGGATTTGGCTTCTCAGGAAAGAACTGTAATTTATTAAATCGTGAATGAGTTGTTTTTTAAATGCCTTACTTATCTTGATTTAGATTGCTTTTTTAAATAACTCACCTTAATTTAAATTGTTTAAAAACAACTCATTCACTTGAGTTGTTTCAACTCTTTATGTAAAGCTGCCTTTCAAAATGTGACATGAGTAAAATTCGGCTCAACTTGAGTTATTTTTTTGGCTGAAATTTTAAGAGAGGAGTGATTTGGCACTATTCAAGTTAATTGTCCAATAATACATTTCATCTGGTGATCAATAGGGCCACATGGTCACTGAAAACAAAATCAATCTTCATTATAGGCGTGGTTTATAGAAATTCTGATTAATCGAAATTCGGTTAATCGAGATTCTACTCTATTGCTCATATTTCAGAGAAACCTGGAGCTTAGTGAACGCATTTTCTCGGATTTCTCAGTGAGAAGGTTAAACTGAGCAATAAGAAAATATTAGAACTCCATCTTAAATAGGACGTCATCACCATGATAACTTGGAATCATTACCTATCTTGGAATATCTTTAAATGAACAACGTATGGTAGTTTATTGTAGAATGAAGAAATCTTTTATCAATATCTTTTTAAGTTTTCATTTGATTTTTTATAACATTTAAAATGAATCGGCAAAAATCTGCAATTGTTATATATATTAAATTTTAGATCATTCTGTCGGGTAGTTCTTTGTGCTGTTACATGCGGCTAGACCAGACAACGATTAGAGGGGCTACGTATTTGTATAATTACCAGCATACTTATAAAAGAAATACTTTGCTATCTTTTACATGAAATTCCATTATTTACTATAAGGCTAACATATCAATATAATCTTACCCAATGGAGGGACTGTTTGATTTGACATTTTCTTATAAAATTGCTGTTTATCACATTGTAATCGATTTGTTTATCAATAAACAGATTATAAACAAAACATATATTCACACCGATACTATTGCATAAAGATAACTGTAAAAATTTAAACAAAATTTCATTTAATCTTGCTACAAAGTCTAGTTTCAAAAGACAACGAATAGTAAGGTTTTCGTCTGCATTGCCCTAAAGTCAAATATTACGCAAATGCAGAACAGAGAAAATAAAGTCACATTCGAATCAAAACCCTCATTTAAATTTTCACATTACGGAGACAGTGTATAAAAGACGAGAGAAATATAAAAGAGGAGTTTAGAATGCACACAGTTAATAGATAAATATCAAGTGTTATAATTCAAAGATTATATAAAGTTGATATTTAGTGTGTTATTATTCCATACATTTACAAAATAAATTTTAAGAATTGCGGAATCTATACTTTAAGCACAGAGAAGAGATAAAGTAAAATAGTGTGCTCGAATTAAATGAAGTCAAGAGAAAATGAGTTCGAATAAATAAAAAAATTTAACATTAATTTGCTATTGAAAATTTCGGGATCTCTTTGCGCTTCGAATTAAGCAAAAACTCGATTTATCCGATTTCGAATTAATGAGAGTCGAACTGTACCTATAAAAGAAATACTTTATCGACTTTCACGAGAAATTCAACTATTTCCTATAACGCTTATATATTCATGTAATCTTATCCACTGGTGGGACCGGTCGACTTGACATTTTTCTATAAAATTTTTGTTTATCGAATTGTAATTGACTTGTTTATTAATAAAAATATAATAAACTAAACATATATTCATTGTGATACAATTGCGTAAAGATAGATGCAGAAATTTAAACAAAATTTCGTTCAATCGTGCTACAAAGTCTAGCTTCAAAAGACAACGCATAATAAAGTTTTCCTTTGCATTGCCCTAAAGCCAAATATTATGCAAATGCAGAATAGAGAAAATAAAATCACATTCAAATCAAAAACCTGGTTTAAATTCCACTCTACGGAGATATAGTTTCAAACAGATGAGAGAAATTTAGAAGAGGGGTTTAGAATGCAAACATTTAATAGGTAAATCTCAAGTGTATACAATTCAAATTTCATACAAAGTTGACATTAGGAGTGTTATTATTCTAGATATATACAAAATAAATTTTAAGGACGTGATAAAGTAAAATAATTTGAATTTAAGGTATATCTCTATATTGAATTTAAAATACATCTTGATTTTGAACTTAAGGTATATTTCAAATCTCGAATTAAATTTATGCAAGCGCTCATCAAACGATTATCGAACCTTTAATGTGTAAAACTCAAGAGCATCAAAATCAAAGCATGTATGTCGTAGAAGAAAAATAAAAGAAATGCAAAGAAAATTTAACACCCCGTACTAACTATGTAAAAAAATATCGGAGACAATTCACTTCATTATCAATTAAAAAAAGATAAAAGAAACATACATTCACTTTGATACTATTTTGTAGGAATAGCTGTGGAAATTTAAACAAAATTTTATCTTCAAGAGACAACGAATAATAAGGTTTCCCTTTCATTGCCCTAAAAAAGGCAAATATTTGCTACAGCAGATTTGCTAAATGCAGAATAGAGAAAATAAAATCACATTCAAATCAAAACCGTGGTTTAAAATTTCACATTACGGAGATATAGTTTAGAACAGACACGAGAGACATATAGGAGAGGAGTTTAGAATGCAAATAGTTAATAAGTAAATCTCAAGTGTATACAATTCAAAGATTATGCAAGTCGATATTTGGAGTGTTCCAGATATTGACAAAATAAATTTAAAAGTTTCAGGAATTTATAATGGAAGCACAGAGAAGAGATAAAGTAAAATAGTTTGAATTTAAGGTATATCTCGGTTCTCGAATTCGATTTATGCAAATTTTCATAAAACTTTTCGATCATCAAACGATTATCGAACTTTCAACATGTAAAACTCAAGACCATCAAATTCAGAGAATGTACAGACGTGGAAAAAGTAAACATTTCCTACTAACTCTGCTAAATGTATCGTAGAAAAAAGTTATTGGAAACTGTTCTGTAACTAAAGAATTGGAAATAAGGTCTACTTTAAAATGATGTAAGGTGGTCTGGTGTAATAACGCTAGGCAGGGTAATAACGCCAAGTGCTAATATTTTGCATAATTATGAAATAATCTGGTAAATGACACCTATGTGCTCTGCGCAGAAGGGTTTTGAGTCAAATAAATCGCAAAAAACATCTTCAAGTTAATTTGTTCCATTTCTAGGTCTTATTGTTTTTACAAGCAACTAAAATTAACGCTTGATCTAAAATTTGCGAAATACGCTTTGCGATGTGAAGACTATTTTTTTTATTCGGAAATACTTTGTTAATTACATAAATTTGTAGTGCATTTCATGTACTTTCAAAATGTTGTTGAAGATTTTGGATATCTTCTCGAGATAATTTGTAATTTAAAATTTACTGCGCAATAAGTATACCGGGCTAATAACGTCAATACTTGGCATTAATACCCCGGTTGATTCCCTACAGTGGCCGAGCTACATCCTAAATACTGATTCAAATAAACACAGTTAAAACTGTTCAATGTTTCTAATAATTCTATTTAAGCGTTCCTTTTTAAGCAAAAAGAAGCTCACGGTCTGATATTCTTTTGCCTCCTCCTCCCCCCCACACACCACACCTTTATTTTTCTTACACTTTCACAAAAAATTGAAAATTTTCAATAGCTTAGAATGCAATTTGTCAATTTCTAAGTTTGTAGAGTTTGTATTTTTAGAATAGGGCAACTACATGCAATTATTCCATCTTATTTCATAGTTTTGTTTGCATGACGTTATTGCCCATATAGGTGGGTAATAACGCCAAATAGCATTGGCCAAGAAATCACGCCATAACATTTTATGAATACATATCTGTTAAATTTTTTTTTTATATAGATAGTCAATGAGTTGCTGCATCAAATCATATATTTGTTTGAAAAATACAATCTAAAACTGAGCCGTGAAAATTGGTAGAACCTTAACTTGGCGTCATTACCCCAGGGTACCTTATATAAAATTTGCTTAGGGTGTTGTCTACATATTAAATGAAACCCTAACATTTTTTTTTCAATAGCAGTACCCTGACAGCATAAATGAACTCTACAACAGACCAGACGACGACTATAGGTGAAACGTATTTGTATAATTACAAACGTACCTATTAAAGATATACTTTGCAGACTTTCACAAGAAATTCCATTATTTCTGATAAGACTAACAAATCCATGTTATCTTACCCATTGGAGTAAGCAATTGATTTAACATTTTCCTATAAAATTGTAGTTTATCAAATTGTAATTGACTTGTTTTTCAATAAAAAGATGATAAACAAAACATATATCCACAGTGATACTGTTGTGTATGGATAGGTGCAGAAATTTAAACAAAATGTAATTCTAATAATAACACATTCCTCAGTGATGCACAAAACAGGAATTTAAATATACATTTGTACCATTAAAATAAAATAAAACTTTCAACGTTTCGCGCCGTCTTCTGCGGGCGTCTTCAGCAAAATGGAAGGACTACGTTGCATCTTGATCGAGAGATAATATTTCTACTACATTAAAATCTAAATGAATTAAAATTTTAAAAAATGTTGCCATTTACACGTGAGTAAAAATTAAAATATTGCAAGGAAATAAAATTTTAAGATTTTATGATGTTATGCCATATTTTTGGTATATTGTAGGATAAATTATCATTACATGGTTTATTTTCTCGTGCTATTATTTCGATGGATTCTCTTATTTTACCTTGAACTGGGTTATTGCATGGAACTATGATTTCAAAAGTTCAAAAAAGAAAGAAAAAAATCATAGTTCCATGCAATAACCCAGTTCAAGGTAAAATAAGAGAATCCATCGAAATAATAGCACGAGAAAATAAACCATGTAATGATAATTTATCCTACAATATACCAAAAATATGGCATAACATCATAAAATCTTAAAATTTTATTTCCTTGCAATATTTTCATTTTTACTCACGTGTAAATGGCAACATTTTTTAAAATTTTAATTCATTTAGATTTTAATTTAGTAGAAATATTATCTCTCGATCAAGATGCAACGTAGTCTTTCCATTTTCCTGAAGACGCCCGCAGAAGACGGCGCGAAACGTTGAAAGTTTTATTTTATTTTAATGGTACAAATATATATTAAAATTCCTGTTTTGTGCACCACTGAGCAATGTGTTATTATTAGTTAAATTTTATGGTGCAACTGTCCTATATATATTTATAAAATGTAACTCAATCGTGCTACAAAGTCTAGCTTCAGGAGACAACGAATAGTACGATTTTCCCTTTCATTGCCCTTTAGGCAAATATTATGGAAATGCAGAACAGATAAAATAAAAACACATTCAAATCAAAACTCTGGTTTAAATTTCAATTTACGGATATATAGTTTAAAACAGATGAGAGAAATTTAGAAGAGGAGTTTAGAATGCAAACAGTTAATAGGTAAATCTCAAGTGTATACAATTCAAAGATTGTACACATTTGATATTTGAAGTGTTATCATTCCATCTATGTACAAAATAATTTTTAAAGATGGGGGAATCGATAATTTAAACTCAGGGAAGAGATAAAGTAAAATAGTTTGAATTTAAGGCACATATCGGTTTTCGAATTCGATTTATTTAAACTTTCACCAAACTTTTCGATTATCAAACTTTCAATACATAAAACTGAAAAGCATCAAATTCAGAACATGTACAATCGTGAAGAAGAATTAAAAAAACACCCTTTGTTAAGTTTGTACAAAGTTATAGTAAAAAAATGTTATTTGAAACTGTTACAATTGCCAAACAATTGGAAATAAGATCTACTTTTAAATGATGTAATACAATTTGCTTAAGGGCTCATCCAGATATTAAAAGAAAACCTAACTTTTGTTGTTGTTGTTTTCAATAGCAGTACCCAATTCTGACAGCATAAATGAACTCTAAACCCTTCAAATAGCCTAAAAACAAATTTGCATGCAATTCGCACGATAAATGTCCGAAAAATTAGTTATTTTAAAACGAGTATATTTTAGGGGCTGTATCCAAATTAAATTAGCTTAGAAATATTTTTCTGAATTTCACAAGAAATTCTATTATTTCTTATAAGAATAAAATATCCATATAATCTTACCCACTAGAGGGACCGGTTGATTTGACATTTTACTTTAAAATTGTCGTTTATCATATTGTAATTGACTTATTTATATATAAAAAGATGATGAACAAAACATATATTTATACTGATACTATTGTATGCAGAAATTTAAACAAAATTTCATTCATTCGTTCTATAAAATCTAGTTTCAAGTGATAACGAATAATAAGGTTTTCCTTTGCATTGCCCTAAAGTCAAATATTATGCGAATGCAGATCAGAGAAAAAAAAATTACATTCAAATCAAAACCCTAGTTTAAATTTCATTTTACGGAGATATAGTTTAAAACAGATGAGAGAAATTCAGAAGAGGAGTTTAGAATGCAAACAGTTAATAGGTACACCTCAAGTGTGTACAATTCGAATTTCATACAAAGTTGATATTTGAAGCGTTATTATTCCAGATATTTACAAAATAAATTTTAAAGATTGCGGAAATTATAATTTAAGCACAGAGAAAAGATAAAATAAAATAGTTTGAATTTAAGGTGCATCTCGATTTTGAATTTAAGGTACATCTCAAATCTCGAATTAGATTTATGCAAACATGTATCAAACGTTTCGATGATCAAACGATTATAACTGTAAAACTCAAGAGCATCAAATTCAGAGCATGTATGTCGTGGAAAAAAAAATAAAAAAAAAAAAAGAGAGAAAAAAAAAAAAGTTATCACCCACTACTAACTATGTAAAAAAATATCGGAGCCAATTCACTTCATTATCGATAAAAAGATGATAAACAAAACACACATTCGCATTGATACTATTTTGTAAGGATAGATGCAGAAATTTAAACAAAATTTCATTCAGTCGTGCTACAAAGTCTAGCTTCAAAAGACAACGCATAATAAGGTTTTCCTTTGCATTGTCCTAAGTCCAAATATTATACAAATGCAGAAAAGAGAAAATAAAATTACATTCAAATCAAAACTCTGGTTTAAATTTTACTTTACTAAGATATAGTTTAAAACAGATGAGAGAAATTCAGAAGAGGAGTTTAGAATGCAAACAGTTAATAGGTACACCTCAAGTGTGTATAGTTCGAATTTCATACAAAGTTGATATTTGAAGCGTTATTATTCCAGATATTTACAAAATAAATTTTTAAAGATTCAGGAATTTATAATTTAAGCACAGAGAAGTGATAACGTAAAATAGTTTGCATTTAAATTATATATCGGTTCTCGAATTCGATTTATGTAAACATTCATCAAACTTTTCGATCATAATCGAGCTTTCAATGTATAAAATTCAAGAGCATCAAATTCAGAGTACATCCATAACTATCCTGAAAAAAAAAGTAAAAGTAAAAGATAAATAAACACCTCGTACTAACTCTGAAAAAAATTATCGTAGAAAATAGTTAATCGAGCTGTTAAAAAAAATTCTTAAACACAGCAAAAAATATATTAAAATGCGGGAGGCATTTTGAAAGAACTGAATTTTGCTTCGTCAGGCAAAAAAAAAAAAAAATAAAATAAAAAATAAAATATAAATAAAAATAAAACAGGCGTCCGCCTACTATGAATGCAGTGGCACAACGGAAACGAAAAGATGAGAAAGGGAACAATCTTGAAAGAACAGCCAACAGGAAAGTAGAAGGCAACAGCCAATTATGAAATAGTATAATCAAATCCTACGACTAACATAGTGAAAAAGGTAAAGGAAAAAGTAAGATGAAAAAAAAAACTTTAAAGTAGATTATAATGAATACATACAAACATATTAAAAAAAGTAATATGAAAATACATACATAATAAATAAATGGCTCAATTAAAAAAATCATAATAAAATGAAAATACATACATAAAAAGCTCAATTGAAAAAAAAATTATATATATATAGTTATACACACACACATATATATATACATCTAAATAAGTATATACATTATTATTACAAACAGTTAATTATATGGTAGAGCTGAAAAGGTTTTCCAACATATAGAGAACATTTTAGATTCAGATTTGTCATTAACAATAACATCATTGATTTTTTCAACAAAATCCAATTCAGAGGTTCTATTGGTATTAAAGATCATTTTAGCAGTTTGAAAATTAAAAGTATGGCCGGAATCCCAAGAACGCTTGGCAACAGAAGATTTAGAAATTTCTTGACATATTGACATATTCTTGACGTTCTTGACATAACGAGAGTGCTCTTTTAATTGGATTTCGCGATTTCTTTTAGTTCGACCAATGTAAAATAAATCACAGCCATTACAAGGAACATTATAAATTCCTTATTTTTTAAGGTCAGGGATACGAGATTTAGTGGAAGGAAATTTGAATTTTTTGACAGGTTGAAATATTAAGTTAAAAATTGAAACATCTTAAAACTATAGCTAATTTGAAACATAAAGTTGGATAAAAGGGGAGGGCGACCAAATTACCAGGTTTACTTTTAACAGAATTGGAAAAAGTCGAATTATTAGGTGAACTATTGAATTTGTACACAGCAATATTAATGATAGAAGGATAATCCTTGCAAACTCTATCCTTTTAAATGTTTATCAAACTTTTCGATCATCAAATGATCACCAATTTTTCGATTTTAGGACACTCAAGATTTTCACAGACAAAACTCAAGAGCACCAATGTCGAAACATATACGAAGTTAACATTTGGTGTGTTATTATTCTTCAAGAGGCAACGAATAATACGATTTTCTTTTGCATTGCCCTAAAGACAAATATTATGCATATGCAGAACCAGGCACGTATCCAGGGAGGGGACTAAGGGGGCTGAAGCCCCTCCCGAAAGTTTAAAAAAGCAAGTTTGATCTAATATGATAGTAAAAACTGTCACAATTTTCTTTTTTTTTCCTTCCATTTCATTATAACTACATATATTTTTATTTGTAAACATACTAATCTATTTAGCTAAAATTATAGCAATTCCTCATTATACCTCTCATTCGGACATATTGTTTTTTATTCGTATCTACCGATAAAAATATCAGTTTTTCTTAAAATGGAATTTTTACTTTATGCACAGTAAAATTCAATGTGTAATGCATGCATCATATTATTAATTTGACTTGGAAAAAAGAAGTTTAATACGTGTATGACATATAATTTAACTTTAGGAATCAAATTTAAAACATTTATTTTTGTGTTATGATCTTTCTTAATTTCCTAATATTCATTATATCACGATATAATAAATACTTAGATCGATCAGTGTTAAAATGTTTTGTAGAAAAAGCAGCCAAAACAGTAATGGATCTTGTAATGTAAAATTATATAAAAATAATGATTTTTAAAAAGCTTTTACTATAAAAGATTTTTTATATAAAAAAACTAGCAGTAGCAAATTTCTAGAAGAAATGGTGCGAAGAAAGACGATAGGGTATCAACAAACTTTCAAAGGTTTGTTGATACCACTCTGTGCCGGCATTTCCCGGCTCTTAACTGAAAAATATTGAGTTAAATTGTTTGCATATGAATCTTTAATAGAAAGAGAATGTGCACAGACTACTCTGTGCACATTCTCTTTCTATTAAAGATTCGTGGGAAAGTTTCTTCGACTTTTATAGAGTTATCAACTGCGGGGATAGATACTCCTGAATAGGGATTTTTTGGCGGTTTTTCACAGTGCCTCCTAAGGAATTTTCTAGGAAGCAACATCTAAATTCCTAGCAATCTTCTTTTCTGCAGAGCAAGAAGTGCTACAAAGAGCTAATCATATACCGGTCCTCTAATGTTAGAGAACAAATAAAAAAAAGATGATAGGCTGAGAACTCTTCTAAGTTTTATAGAAAAGCCTGAAGATGTGGAATTGAAACGTTATAAACGCCCTTAGAAATACTACTTCTTACTTCAGCCCAGGCCCAGACATTCAGAATGAAATCATTCAAACATGCTGGGATATAGTTACTGAAGAACTGATTACCAAAATAAGTAACGCGATCTGATTTAGGTTGAATACTGATGAAACTATGAGCATTTCAAGTACAGAATAGTTTGCACTTTGAGTTAGATTGTGGAATAGTATTTATAAAATATACAAACCCTAATAATTTGGGAAATTACTTTAGATTTATTCAAGTAAATGATTTGTCCACCAAAAATATAACAGAAGAAATAGTACAATGTCGTAAGGAACTACGTAGTGATATGTTTAAATGCGTCACAAGGCATACGACAAAGAATAATATGGTTGGACATGATAATGGGATCCAATCTACAATTCATCAGAAATGTCCCAAAATCAGATACCTCCTATTTGCAAGCCACTGTTGTAACCATACATTGTCCAAAAACACATGTCGATTCCTGCCATCCAAATCTCGTTTGGAACAGTTAACGAATTGATATTTTTTTTAGAAATCACCCTAAGGTAAATTTGATCCTATAACAAACAATTCCCTCATATGCCCCAAAATGACTTCTCTGCGTTGGAACGCAAGAATTTTAGAAAATCATGAAAATATGGTAATTTTGTCAAGTTGTTCGAGTAAATTTGCATTAACTTAGAAAATATTTTGGAAAATACCTGAAATATTTCTTCAACAGCTATAGAACTTTCTTGGCAGTCATGGAATTGTAAAGAATGCTTTTTTCCCATGCCTATTTGTTTGTGACAAGTTTTTCAGTTTGACAAAGCCATTTTCAGCTCACGTCAAGAAAAATATCATGTCACAATTTCGGCCATAACTCATGCTAAAGATCTCCTAATTATTTAACAAAACATAGAGAAAATGAAATGTACTTGGAAATCTTTTGACAGACATTTAATTCTACATCAAAACTTAAAAAAGTCTTTCAAATAAAAATAAAAACCTCAAGACCAAAATTTAGACAGACTACAAATACAAACCTGTGTAGAACATTTCCTGTGTAGAAAGTATTTTTCAAAATTTGAATGACAAATTCACTTCAAATGGAGAAATTTTACCCGATTTTCAAATACTTTTTTCAGGATATGTTTCTCTGGAATAAGCAAGAAAATTAGAGAATCTCTCTTAACATTTCGAGCATAAGGTGTTAATGTCGTAAGTGAAAGTTTAATATGAAGTATGGTTGCGAAAAAATTCGTAATATAGATAGAAATATTACGAATTTTATTAAGTAGTAAGTATTATTGTAGTCGAAAAATTTTTATAGTACTGTAATGCAATGCATTACAATACAATGAAACACTGGACCACAAGCATTTCTGATGTCAAAGCACGTCACGATGGATTAAAGCTAATCAGCTTCTCGATTTATCCCACAAGCATTCCCCAAAAGCCAATCAAGTACCGCAATGCTTGTGGGAAATATTGTTAACCCCGCCCAGTGATAGTGGTCACTTGCTGACAGTCTTGTCTACTATCCTGGTAAAAATAGCCAGCGCTGAAAGGTCTTTTGCATTAATGAGAAAATTAATTTTTTGCCTCAAAGTACTATGGCTGATGAGAGACTACTGTTAGTGTTGTTTATGATGTCTAGTTATATACACGAGGAATATAGGGCCGAAGGGATGTGGGGTGCCTTCCATAGGAATTGTTGAAATAGAACCTAGTCCGTAACTATAAAATTAAATCCAAGGTTCGAAGAAAATTATGGCAAACTCCAAACAATTAGGCTGACCGGCGAGATTGGGCTCGAAGCCAAAACCTACATGAGAGACTGGGCAATGATATCCATTAGCTGGGACATCATTCTACAGATTAATAATTTTTCGATCCCGCACCTGCAATGCAAAACGTTAATATTAATCCTACGTTTAAAATCCATTAAAATTACTTGCTTGCATTTCAAAATATATTTTTTAAATTCTCATAAAGATACATGTGGTTCATCGCAAGAAGTGTCAGTTTGTGCTTTTTTATTTTCTTTGCGGTTTTTACCCCTAAATACACTTTCGGTTTTCGAACAAGTACTCAACATGCTCTTAGAAACATAGATTGTAATAGAAATCGAAAAAAATAAGTTTTTCGAATGGACAACAAGTATATTAGGCAAGATTATACCATAGGTAAAACCTTGTTTATTTTTTATCTACATTTTAAACTACAGTCAAACCCCGTTATAACGAGCTTCAAGGGACCGAAAGTTCTGTTCTCTATATCCGTTCCGTTTAAAAAAAATTTATCGCTCAATAAATGTGCACATTAGTATCTGCTACTTATTATACTCAATAATGATGTATTAAGAGAAAAACGTAAAATCTATTAAATATAATCATTAATGAATTATATTGACTAAAATCTAGTTTGCACCATGTTTCAGTAGCCGGCATGCATTTTCGAATTTTCTTGTAAATTTAGAGTCGAAATCCTATTTTCACAACTGCGAAAAAGTAAAAAAAAAAAAAAAAAAAAAAAAAAAAAAAAAAAAAAAATCAAAAAATTATGAGTCGATTGGAAAAAAATGTTCGTTATAACTAGAGATGGGAATGCTCGGGAAAAAAACGGAAAAATTGGGAAAAAAATCGTTTCTCAGTTTTTTTTCCGAAGGCTTATTTTTCAATTTTTCCGAGCTGGAAAAATTGAAATTTCATTTATGAAATAATATACTGAAAATTTTGTAATAGCTACATTCTCATACTTTTTTATTTATTTATTTATTTTTATGTTGAGTGTCCCACATGAAAACTTTAATGTGGGTAATCTGATCTCTGAGCAGAAATGTGTTTGAGAAGACTTGAAAGGATCCTTCATCCTTCACATTTTTTTCTTGTTTGAAACACAAAACCCTTCGCAAAATTTCTCTTGAAAATAGACATTTCAGAAAAAAGTTTAATCTACAAATTGAATCTTTCGCAAATGCAGTGATTGAAGAAAAAAAATCTCATGCCATATAGCAGCTGAATCTTAAGTTGAATATAGTATAAATAACCTTATTAAAAATGTCTAAATAGGAACCTAAATATAGTAATAATTTCTTATTCACAAATTCTGATTATATTTTGTACAAGTATATTCAAGAAGTTCACAATTTCACAAAAACAGAATTATATGAAAAAAATCTAGATATATAATTAAATGCAACTTCTCTTTTAAAAAATTAATTCATGTGCAAAATTATTTCAATAATATGCCGATTAATGGAAATGATATATTACTTTTTTCTATCTTTTCAAGAAGTAATTATTGAATTCGTGAAAAATTTGACTTCCAGTTTTTGGTGTATTTAAACGTTTTAGAAGGTCCTGAACATGATTTGATAATTTTTGGAAAATATCTGTCATTCTGTGAGTCTGTATGTTACAAAAATTTTATGGGCACTCTCTCTCTCTTAAGAACTGATGCACATAATTTCAGAAAACTTTAGATTCAGTTACACTGTGATATAAACTTGAGGTGTTTAGTTATTAATGTATATTGCCCAACCGATGGCGTTGCTATGCTGCATTATTCATAATTTCCACAATAGCTCTATCTCAAGAACTAGTGTATGTATTTTTATAAAACTTCAGATTAAGTTAATCGTTTGATATAACTTCGTGCTCATTACTTTTCGGTGTAAATCGCTCAACAGATAGCGCTGCTATGATGCATTATTCATGATTATCGCAATAGCTCTATCTCAAGAACTAAAGGATGATTTTTTTTTTTTTTTTTTTTTTTTTTTTTTTTTTAATCAAACTACAGCTTCAGATAGTTCTTGATGTATATTAATGTTGTTTAGTTTTTGATGTAAATAGGTGGCATACTAATATGCTGTATTTTTCAAGATTTTGTTATAGCTGATTAATTGAATGTTTTTTCGAGGTGTTGAATCTAAAATTGACCCCCATTTTACCTCCATAATGTACAGTAATGTTGCAAAACATAGGCAGTTTGCATTAGGAAAGTATAACTGCAATGAAAACAACAACAACAAAAACAATATTTTATTACAAGTAACTATGTTCCAAATTATACTTTCCCTCTTGATTAAACTTTGAATTTTTGTAGTTTTCTAAAGCACAGTAGAAGTTCCTCTGTATGTAACTAGTTTTGTGTAATTCCTCAAATAGCGAGCATTTTCTATTTCTAGTGTTCTGTTTTCATAACTTTTGAGTTCCACTCTTAGAAATGAAACATTATTGAATATGGTTTCTTATTCAAGAATGAAACACCAGATTTCAGGATAAAAAGAAAAAGTACGTTTAATTAAACTTAAAAAAAATATTTTTCTGGTTTCAGTGAGTAAGAATCTTAACTATTAAAAGCAGGCTTTGCTATTTTCTTTTTATTTTGTAATATAAGGGGAAATAATTTTCTTTTAATACAAATAAACGGGAAAAAAATGTTTATTATTTAATACTAGAAGACAGCCCGTCAAAATGACGTGTTTGCATTTTTAAAGTGATGATAAAAAATACAACTGTGGTCAATCAGCCACTGGCTTAAACAATTTTTAAAAATACAGCAGTTAAACATGGGGGGGGGGGAAATCTATAAAAAAAGAAAATTTTAACAAAAATTTGCATTTAAAACTATAACAAAACTGTCTGGTGGATGGGGGGATTGTAGTGAACAAATCGTAAATACATAAATTTTAAAAGAATAAAGTAAGGCAAAAAAATCAATTATAAAAGAATATATTGTGAAACTACAGCCAAAATATATGGAAAAATACTGAAAGAAAATAATAAAAATATCTAAAATGGATAAAAAAAATTTCCTATTTTGGCCCATTTTTTAGCTAATACTTAAAAGAAAACACTCTAATAAGATCGAAAACAATGTCAACAATAAAGAGTAAACAATGAACGTGTTTGGGAGATACAGGCGCTTCGCGCGCGAACTCAGGCGTTTTTACCGAGTGGTATTCCGCTGTAAGATCCACTCCACGTATTCTGTCTCCTGAGCGCGCGCGCTCAGCGCGCATAGATCCCGAACGCACCTGATCATTCTTGAGTCGTGATGTTACAAAGGATTCATTCTAAAGATTCAATCACGGAATTTGTCATTCTTGAATGGCAACAGTATTGATTTGTATACATTTTTTGTTTGGTTTGTTTTTTTCCGTAATTGCTGGTTGTTTTATTTAGAACTTAAACATTATAATTAAATAGTTTTTGTAGGTTTTAGAGAAAACGAGTAATGAATAAATCTTTCACATGTATATCTTCATAAGTTGAACAGTTAGAATATTTGTGAACAGCTCGGAATAGTTAAGCCTAACGTGGACGCAGTTGCAATAGGTTTATTTTTCTCGTGGATGGGTTGTCCCCGGAATCGTCGTACACGGAGGGGTTTTATATATATAATTATCTAAGAAAATATAATTTATTTGGGAGAAAATATCATGAAAAATCAATATTTCCGTTTTTTTCCGAAAAAAACCGGTAAAAAATCAGTTTTTTTCGAGCACTTATATTTTTCCGGAAAATTTACATCTCTAGTTATAACCGATTCTTAAGATTTCGGAGGTTCGCAATAAAAGGATAAAGTAGCATTAAATACAATAGGAAAATCGCAGGGCCAAATTTTTTCTTCATTATATCCGTGAATTCGTTATAAACCTGATTCGCTATATCGGGGTTCGATTGCATGCACATTACTGTTGTCAAATGAAAAGAAAAAATTCCAAAATTGAGCCCCTCCCGAAAGGAAATCCTGGCTACGGGCCTGAACAGAGAAAATAAAAACACATTCAATTTCTGGTTTAAAATTTCACATTACAGAGACATAGTTTAAAACAGATGAAAGAAATATAGAAGAAGAGTTTAGAATGCAAACAGTTAGTATGCATAAATTTCAAGGGCATACAATTCAAAGAATGTACAATTTTGATATTTGGATTGTTATTATTCCAGATATTTACAAAATAAATTTTAAAGATTGAGGAATCCACATATATTTTAACCTCAGAGAAGAGATAAAGTACAATTGTTTAAATGTAAGGTACATCTTGGTTCACGAATTCGATTTATGCAAACGATCATCAAACTTTTCGATCATCAAATGATTATTAAATTTCTATACGTAAACCTCAGGAGCATCAAATTCAGAGCCTGTACATCGTGGGAAAAAAACGAAATAAAGAAAAAAGAAGTTAACATCCTCTACTAACTATGAAAAAATTATGTTAGAAAAAAGTTACCAGAAAATGCTGCTGTTACCAAACGATTGTAAACAAAGCTTGCCTTTAAATTATGTATATAAAATTTGATTATTAATAGAATGATTAGTTATAATTCTACACTTGAAGTGATGCACAACTAATTCTATTTATGATACAATACATTTTATTTTTATTTACTTAAATGCAGTATAAAAGGGAGGCGAGAATAATATCGTATCGAAATACTAAATTCAAAATTGGTTCCAGATCTGAGATTTCTTGAAATGAAATCTCTTTAATTAAAATCATATAACAAAACGCAATTTTCACCTTGTTTTAAATATAAAATATTCAATATGGACTTTAAATCGAACAGTTTTACTTAAAAGGCGATTAAAATAATCAAAAGTAGATGTTAATAGTTAATTTTACTTAAAATATCTTAGTATTTTCAAACCTTAAAACAGGCTCTTCATCAGAGAATATTTTTATAGAGATTTATATATATATATATATATTTAAGATTAAAAAAATTTGCTCTGGTGAAGAGCCTGGTGTAAGGCTTGATTTTTATCTAATATTGCATATTTAATTATTGATATTTATTTACTTTATATAATTAATTATTGATAATATTTTTATATTTTTTTATATTTAAGGTTATAAAATTTTTCTTTTATAAAGAGCCTGGCTTAAGGCTTGGTTTTTATTTATTATTACATAATTAATTATTGATATTTATTTAATTTATGTAATTAAATATTGATAATATGTTTATAGAGAATAAATATACATATTTTTTATTTTTATATATTTTTATATTTAAGTTAAAAATATTCTCTGATGAAGAGCCAGATTTAAGGGTTGAAAGTACTAAGTTATTTTAAGTAATATTAACTATTAACATCTCTTTTTGTTTATTTTAATCGCCTTTTAAGTAAATCTGAACGATTTAAAGTTTGTATTATGCATTTTGAAATCTCTTTAGTTTGAGTAACTTAGTTTTAATATAATCCTAATCATTTTTAGGGTTTTCACAAAAGATTTTCTGGTGCTATAATCGTAAATCCATCCATGAAACACTCATTATTTTTCATCTACTTAAATACAACATAAAAAGCAAACTTTAATAATATTGTATTAAAAAGCTGAAGTGGAAAATATTTTCCAATCTAAAATTTTCTGGAAAAAAATCCCTTTAATGTGAGTAATTTAGTTTGAAAAGTATCCTATAATTTTTTGAAGTATTTACACAAAAGATCTTCCGACATTATAAGGATAAATTCACTAACTAAAGAGAATTTTTGAAAAGAGGTAACAGGTCATTCATTATTTTACATTAGAAAGTAGATTTAAATGAAAATTTTCTCATTCAATGAAATTCATTGGTCTTTGTAAATTTCAGGAAATAATGCACGTAAATTATAATCGTGTCAAGTAAGTGGCATAATGAAAAGAGATGCCTATTTAAAGCTGATTTTATGGGGGGTTTATTTTAAGGAAACGTTCGAGAAATATTAATTTTTGTGAAGCGAAAAAATTCAGAATTAGTATTTGAAATTAAGATGAATCGTACAGGCATAATGACATACAATTATGGTACAAGTGTTAAATAAAAAAAAAAAAAAAAAAAAATACGAGCAGCTCTTTAAATAAAATAAAAATATAATATATAACAAAATTACACCTTGTATTATTATACTATTTCTAATTGCTTTAAAGGTGTAATGAAAATTTTAAAAACAGAAAATTAGTTTTATTTTATTGACAAGTTTCAACTCATGACAGAATCATTTTCAAAACTGTAATGAATTGAAACATGACAACAAAATAAAACTATTTTTCTGTTTTTAAAGTCTTTATAACACCTTTCAAACAATTAGAAATAGATTTAAAATATAAATTATGAAAAAAAAATTAAAATCTTCAAAAATACAACATTGTCTATCATTCCCTTAAATTTTAGGCAATTGTAGTTCAATTGAAACGAATCAACAATTATTTTCAAATGCAAGTGGAATAACTAATCGTACATAAAAATATACATTTATATTTGTACAATAAACTTTTTAATAAAGCACAAGAGATTTATTTTTATCTACTTAATGCAACATAAAATGAAATCCAGAATAACATTGTATTAAAACACTAAAGTCAAAATCCTTCCCCGATTTCAAGTTTCCGGAAAATAATATCTCTTTGAAAAATTTAGTTTGAACTCTATTCTAATTTTGAAGGGTTTACACAAAAGATTTCCCGGCATTATAAGGATAGATCCATTAGGCAAAGAGAAATTCTGAAAAGAGATGACAGGTCATTAATTTATTTAACTTTACAAAGTAGATTTAAATGAACTAAGTATTATTCTCAGCTGTTGGAATTCTCAGGAAATGTTACAGGATGAGTCATTAAAAATGACGAAGGTTTATTAAGACCCCACACTAAGCACAGAAAAAGACCCTGGTGATAATGTAAAGTCTATGGGAGCGTTCTTTTCAAATATCTCGCTCAAATTTTAATATGTTTACATGAATTTTTCGCACAAGATAGCTGAGGACGATCCACAAACGGCCTAGTTTTTATTCTTTTGATTTTGCTTATATATTTTTTATATTACGATAGTTTCAATTTCAAACCCGGTTTAAACCGGTTTTGAAAGTTAAAGTAATTTTTTAAAAAAAAATCATAAACCAAAACTGAAAAAGTAAAAACTAGGCTGGTTGTGGATCGTCCTCAGCTATCTTGTGCAGAAAATTCATGTAAATATATTAAAATTTGGGCGAAATATTTGAAAAGAACGCCCCCATAGACTTTACCATCCGGATCTTTTTCTGTGCCTAATGTTGCGTCTTAAGGAAATTTTTATAAGGGCATAATAAAAAGAGATTTCTAATATTACAGTGTATTTTTTGTTGGCTAATTTTTAAAAATGCCACAGAAATTGTAAATTATATAAAATATTTGAACTATCATTGAATCCTACAGGAGAATAGTGGCATATAGGTATTGATACACTATAATAAAAAGGGATATCTATTTAAAAGGGAATTTGCGAGAGGCTAATTTTAAAGCAAATTCTAGAAAAAGTATAATTTTCATGTAAAAAAAAATATTAAAAAGTAAAATCAAGATGAACAGGTAAATGATAGGCTTTAAAGACATTGTACAGTTGAGTGGGTCGAAAAAATTCAAAAGTTGTTTTTCTATTCGTAATACAGCGGAAAAGTTGCGATGAGGCTAATTTAAAGCAAATTCTAGAAAAATTATATTTTTTGTGTAATCAAAAAATTTACATTAAAAATTTGAAATAAAGAGGAATAATGTAATAAATAATTACATACAGTTAAATGATACACACTAAAAGAAAGATAAATGACTATACTGTACAACAATGAAATTGCATTTGAAGTGAAGAGAAGCAATTCTTAATTAAATTAACCCCTTAACATGACCATAATACCTCCTATTGTCTCTTGTTTTTGAAACATAAGTGATAAATTAAGCTGTTCCATATGCTGTCGTTTTTTTTTTTTTTTTTTTTTTTTTTTTTAAATAAATTTTCGTTAATGTGAATAATTTAGATTATTTAATATATCCTAATTTTTAAAGGGTTTATACAGAAGAATTTTACAGTATTCTATATAAGGGTGAATGGATTTTGGTGTATTGAATAAATAAAGATTAATCATGCAGGTATAATGGCGTAAATGGATGATACAGGAGAGTAATGAAGAGGAAATATCAGCAGCTCTTTATATATATTTAAAATGAAATTTAAAAAAAAAGGAAATTCAAAAATCTACAGTAATACAACTTTTAAAGCAATCCTTTTTTTCAACAAAAATAGATTAATTTAACGGAAAATAACCAGTAATTATTTTAGAAGCGAATAGAAGGATCGATCATACTTAGGATTCTACATTGAAATTCGTACATAATTCTATTTATGAACCGATAAACTTTTAGCTATTTAAATGCAACATAAAATAAATTTTCTAATAATATTCTATTAAAAAGATGAAGTAAAAAGTACTTCCCAATCTTAAATTTCCTGAAAAGGAAATCTCTTTAATGCGAGTAATTTAGTTTAAACAATATCCTAATTTTTGAAGCGTTTACACAAAAGATTTCCCGGCATTATATTTCATTAGGAAATCAGAACTTCTGAAAAGCGATGACAGGTTATTAATTAGTTCAGATAAGGAAGAATATTTAAGTGGAAATTTTCTCCTTCATTGCAATTGGCCGTTTTCTGAACACCTCGGGAAATGTTTCATTGTGAAACATTAAAGTTGATACACATTCGTAATGGTATAGATGAAAATAGAATAACAAAAGTTGATTTTGTGGGAAGCTAATTTTAAAGCAGATACTCGAAAAAATATCATTTTTATACTACGAAAATAATTACACTGAACATTTAAAATAAAGATGAACCAAACACACTGTAAAAAAAATCTGTAAAGGTACTATACTTTATCTAGGAAACTGGGATTCCAAGAACTTTTCCTGTAACGGTAACAACAAAAACTCAAGTTTTAGAATCGGTTAAAGGGATTTTTCCTGTTATCGTTACATAAAAAGTTCTTGGAATCCCAGTTTCCTAGAAAATGTTTAGTACCTTTACAGATTTTTTTTTACAGTGCAGATGTAATGAAAAATGTCTAAATTACTGGAGATGAGTTGTGAAAAGTAAATATTAGCAGCTCTTTATAAGTATTAAAAATATAATTTAAAAAAGGGAACTATAAAAAACGAATGTAAAAAATAGGATTCTGATTAGGAAACAATCAATTTTATTTTCATCTGTATAAAAGGGAAATGATAATGATGTTGTATTAAGCGCTCAAATCAAAAATACTCCATAATCTGAAATTTCCTGAAAAGAAAATCTCTTTATAATGTGCGTAACTTAGTTTGAATTATATCCTAATTTGTGAAGGATCTGCGCAAAATACTTTGCAGCATTATAAGGATAAATGCACTATCAAAAAATAATTTCTGAAAACAGATGACAGGTCATTAACTATTTTAGATTAGGAAATACAGTCGGCTCTCGTTAATTCGAACTCGTCGGGACCACAAGAAATGTTCAAATTATCCTGAGTTCGAATTATGGAAAATATGAGAGGAAAACATTTTTAAAAGGGTATTATCACAAAGAAGTACAAAATGTTACAGTATGTTTTAAAATTATTTTGGCCGTCATCATCATAATATGACTTAATATTAAATTAAAAGTTAGAAATACATAAACTAATTATGAGATTAAGAACAAGCATAATGAATGAAGGGTTAGAGGTGTCATTGATGGACAGATGGACAATTAAGACAGCTCGTATAAAATGAATGGTATTATATGAATACTAGTTTCAGAACAATTCTGACAAAAATAAAAGAAAGAAAATTATTTTAAAGATCTAAAGTCCGTGAGAAAGTAAGGAAAAATGAAAAATCGGAATTCTCGTTAGTTCGAATTAAACGAAGTCAAGAGAAAATGAGTTCGAATAAATGAAAAATTTTAACCTTATTCTGCCCTTGAAAATTTCGGACTTCATGATTAGTTTGAATTAAGGAGACGGTGAACGTTAAAATTTTTTTCTGTAAATTTTCATTCTAGCAATATGAAATTTTGTGCATATATACATTTCACCAAAAGCATATAGAACACCTTAAAAATGTTTTTAATCTTATTAAAATTTTCAATTTTTTAAAAAAAAGTTAAATTTTTAAACGAAATTTTTAAATGCTCCTCGTGTCGTAATTTTTAAGATATTTTCATGCTTTTGCATTTTTATCACTTAAAACTCTATTATAAACAAATTTGTGTAAGATTTTTTAAATCGCTCAAATAGTTATTTTTTACAGATTTTTTTCTAAATTCCATATCGATTTTCATCAAAATTTTGCATTTTAATAAGTAAAAAATCAAATTTAACTATCTTAATGAAGACGAATTTTAAAAAGCTTACACAATTTCTTTCTAAACAATATCAGGATACTTCCTTCACAATTTCATAAAATTTCATCAAAAATTACGTAGCAAGGAGCATTTCAAAAATCTAAAGACGCTGAACAATTAATCTTGAGAAAAACAGATTTAAATTATATAAATAGACCTATCTTTATTATTTACTTCTTAAAACCTTCATAAAAGATATTTTACTAAGTAAAAACCTGTTTTAGTACTATTATACCACAGAAATATACCTTTTTGCGACGATTTTGCTCAAATAAAGGTCCACTGTCCCCTTAAGGCGACGGATACACAATAAAGAATAACACAATAAAGAATACACAATATGGGACTTACTACTACAATTAAATAAAACCCCTGATTTTTTTTTTTTTTTTTTTTTTTTTTTTTGGCTTTATTTTGGAACAACGGATTTTGTGCCTATTCTATAGCCGATCACTTTCATAATTTTCAAGTTATGATTTTGAGACTTTTACAAAAGTTGCTCTATACATTTAGCTAACATAATATGCAAATGCAATTTTGATATCGTTGACGCATGCGAAGTGAAAAATTATTTCGTAAATCTACTTATTTTTGATACAATTTTTATTATTTTTTAATTCCTTTTACAGGATACTGTGTGCAATGTTGTTTGTCATAATTTCAGAAAAGAATATTGTTTTATATTAAGAACTCTGCATATTATAAGCAAAAGTCTTGGAAAAATTTGGAACTATTTTTATAAAAACCTTAATTTTTCTGCGAGTACACATGCTATCGACATAAAAATGAACACAGTTTATTACAATAGGCCACTTAATCATAATCTGCAGTTTGATATCTTTTGCTACATTAGTTTTGACAGGGTTATCCAAAAGATATTCTTCTAAAGAGATTCTTTTTTAACCTTTCAGCGGGCGCGCCTGCGCAAATTTTACGACAAACGGAATATTCCTTACACTGCTTTCACAAACTGTATCGAAAGTGCTTCAAGGTCATCCATTGATATGCAAAAATTGTTTTTTAATTTAACTTATATTATAATTGTGAAATGTCTTGGATTTATAACAGCGCAAATATGGGAAAACTTTTTGTCGTAAAAAATACGAGACGCGTCTGCTCATGCAAAAAAAATATAGCGCGCTCGCTGGAAGGTTAATTTGTTGACGGTCCCGTATGGAGTTTCAGAAAAAAAAATCTTCACGGAAATGTATGACTTGCACAATTATATTTATACACTTAGAGTTTCAGGATAATTCCTCGTGTATTTTTGTAGATATTTAACAAAATATCTAAAATCGCAAGCGGACGTTCGTCTTTGGCCATATAGTGTAGGATTCTACATTGAATTTAGTACATAATTCTATTTATGAAATGATAAATTTTCTTTTGATCTACTTCAATACAACATAAAAAGGAAGCTTTAATAATAATGTATTGAAAGGCTGGAGTCGAAAATATTTACTAATCTGCATTTTTTTTTAAAGGAAATCTGCTTAATGTGAGTAATTTAGTTTGAACAATATCCTAATTTTTGAAGGGTCTATACAAAAGATTTTCCGGCATTATATTTCATTAGCAAAAGGAAAAATTTGAAAAAAGATGACAGGTCATTAATTATTTTACTTTAGGAAGTCGATTTAAATGAAAGTATTACATAGTATCACATCTGTTGGAATTCTCCTCATTATTGGAATTTTGTTCTATATCCACTGTTCTATATCCTATTGAATCTGTTGGAATTTTGAAAATACCTCAAGGAATGCTGCAGGACGAAACATTAAAAATCGCTTAGGTTAATCAGGGTGGTTTGCTGAAAATGGCATAATGAAAAGAGAACTCTATTTAAAAGTTATTTTGTTATAAGCATATTTTAAAATAAATAATTGGGAAATTAAATTTTTATGCCAACGAAAAAATTCAGATTCCATATCTAAAAATAATAATAAATGACGTAGGTGTAATGACGTAAAAGTAAACGATACTCTAGAACAGTGATGCACAACCTTTTTGCCAGAAAATTGTTTCCCACCAGAATATTTGAAAAGAGTCGTTTGTTTTGTTTAATAGCAAAGATTTCGTCATAACTATAAGGAAAAATATTCTGCATAAAAATAGTGGTATCTTTGTGGCCCGCAGGCCAAAGGTTGTGCACCGCTGCTCTAGAATAACGGAAAGAAAACTTCAGCAGCTTTTTATATATATTTTAAAATATAGTTAAAATTTTTTTTCAAAAAGCTGCAGGAATGCAACTTTTAAACCAATCCTTTTTTGGTCGACAACAGTGGTTTAACTTCATGGAAACTAACCAATAATTATTTTCATATGCGAGTAGAATGATTAATCATACTTAGAATTCTATTGGGTTGGGGAAAAAGTAAGTTCGCTTTTTTTCGTGTTTTTCAAAGTGAATTTATTTATATAAATCAAAAAAACTAATCAAAATTTATGTGCTATTTTGTTCGATGACCTTTTGTCATTTTTCTGGTAAAACAATAATTCCGTCACTGTAGAATTACTGAGATTTCTGGGCAAAAAACTGAACAAGGTGATTTTCACAAGCCTTTTTTGAAGCCAGCTTAACACCTTCAAGCGAGTACCGCATAGGGAGGAACAAATGGTAATCCGTCGGATCCAGGGCCTGACTATACGGTGGGTTCATCAAAACTTCCCAACAAAGCTCTTTCAGTTTTTGCCGAGTGACTAAAGATGTGTGTGGTTTAGCGTTGTCGTGATGGAAGACAGCGCCTTTTTTTTCGATCAATTTTAACCGGGTTTTTAGTTGCCTGCTTCAATCGCATTAGTTGTTTACAGAAGATAGTTGAATTGATGGTTTGGCCAGGTTCGAACAGCTCATGATGAAAAATTCCTTTCCAATCCCACCAAACACTCAGAATCACTATCGTAGGCATCAATCCGGGCTTTGCCAGCGTTTGTGAAGCTTCGATCACGATCTTTTTAGCACATTGTTGTTATATGTGATTCCCTTTTCATCACCCGTAATGATTTGCTTCAAAAATGGCTCGATTTCATACCGTTTCAGTAGCAATTCACAAATGAAAACTCTGTCCATTAAATTTTTCACTGTAAGTTTATGGGGAACCCAAGTATCGAGTTTCTTTTGGAATCCAATTTTATGTAAATGGCTCAAAAGTGGTTTATGGTTGATGTTTAGTTCCGTAGCAATGTCGTGGGAAGAAATATGTCAGTCCACCTGGATTGTTTTTAAATTTTCATCGAATTTTTCAAGGATTGGCCGGCCAGGGAAAGGTTCATCTTTAACATCGAAATTTTCGGAAGGAAAACGAACAAACCGATTCTGACTTTGGCGTTTACTTAAGCACTGATCACCATAAATGCCACACAAGTTTCGATAAGCCTGCGCCAATTTTTCCCTTTTTGGAAGTAAAAAACTAAAATGTGACTAAAATAATCTTCTGAAATCTCTATTTTTAAAACGCAATAACTTTTGACTGGTTAAACAGATGACGCTACCCTTATATCTAGAATTTTCTAGAGACTGTTACCTTTCAAACGCTGTATAGTATGACTTAATTGAGTAAGTATTACTCGAGATATGCGACTTTAAAGCTATCTATTGGGAAAAAATTGGTTGCCTGTAAAGTCGGTATACGGGCGAAAGTTTTACGTGACAACGACTTTGAGTTGTAAAATAATTTTAATGTGAATATTCATTCGTATAGTAGGAAGAAGGATGAAATAATAGTAACAATTTAAAACATTTATTTATACAAAGAATTAATTATATTTAAAACATTAATTTATACAAAGAATCTCGCACTGAATTTCATATTAACAAAATTTTATTTTTACCTTTACACATACATACGTATTTATATACAAATATACATACAATAACTTGCAATACACTGTGTTTGTTAAACACATTTTACTTCATGTTTATTGATGTCAAATGTTGAATTTTGTAAACAGCATATTAAAGAATTTTTCAATGAGCAGAATATAACTAAAGTAAAATGGCTTTCACTAATCACATATCATTAGTTTTCCATAATATACCACCGAATTACGAAATAAACTACACTTATTTTCTTTGTACTTTATACTAATAACTAATACATAACGTATTTCGTCTTAGTTTGATACTATCTAAAATTCCTATTAAGCACCGCCCCTTCCTTGCAGCGAATTCACATTCACGTTCAGAAAATGGTCCCACAAGTGACCGGAAAAAGTTAAGAGAAAAGTGAGCGCGTATCGTGAGCGGAGCGTAACGTAACGTAACGCAGTTTCTTGAAGTGTCTCCCGGCAAACCAATTTACAAGACGTTGTCACGTCAAAAACGAATTTACTTTTTCCCCAACCCAATATATTGAAATTCGTACATATTTCTATTTAATTTCACCTGCTTCAATGCAACATAAAAAGGAAGCTTTAATAATATTGTATTAAAAGGCTAAGTCGAAAGTACTCTATACAGGAGAATAACGAAAAGAAAACTCTTTATATATATATTTTTTTAATGTAATTAAAAAATTCAAAAAGCTACAGGAACATAGCATTTAAATCAATCCTTTTTCTGTCGGCAACAATAATTCAACTTAAAGGAAACTAATCAATAATTATTTTCAAATGTGAGTAAAATGATTTATCATACTTAGAATTCTACATTGAATTTCGTACATATTTCTATTTATGAAACGATAATTTTTATTTACATCTACTTCAATACAATATAAAAAGGAAGCTTTAATAATATTGTATTGAAAGGCTGAAGTCGAAAGTACTCCCCAATCTGAAATTTCCTGAAAAGGAAATCTCCTTAATGTGAGTAATTTATTTTGAACAATAACCCTAATTTTTGAAGGGTAAAAGATTTCCCGGCATTATATTTCATTAGCAAAAGAGAACTTCTGAAAAGAAATGACAGATCATTAATTATTTAACTTATTTAAATGAAATTTTTCTCATTCGTTGCAGTTCACTGTTCTCTGCAAATCTCAGGAAATGTTTGAGGTTGAAACATTAAAAATGATGCAGTTTAATGAAGGTGGTTTAGAGGAAAATAGCATAATGAAAGCATTATCCAATAAAAAGTGATTTTGAGGGAGGCTGCTGTTAAAACAAATACTCGAGAAATTAGTCTTTTTATGTAACAAATACACTTACATTAAGTATTTAAAATAAAGATGAATCATACAGATGCAATGACATATGGCTAAATGATAGAGGTGAGTAAGCTAAAAGAAAATGTGAGTAGTTCTTTATATATAATAAAAATAAAAAGATATGACGCAACCTAATTTTAATCTTGCTTTTAACACAAAATACATATTATGAACTTTAAAATGATCAGGTTTACTTAAAAGACAATTAAAATAATCAAATAGAGATGTCAATAGTTAATTTTATTTAAAGCATCGCAATACTTCCAAGCCTTAATCAGGCTCTTCCTCAGAGAAATATTCTGTGTTAGAATATTATATTATATGTTAGAATATTCTCTGAAGGAGAACCTGATTAAGTCTTGGAAGTATTGCGATGCTTTAAATAAAATTAACTATTGACATCTCTATTTGATTATTTTAATTTTCTTTTAAGTAAACCTGATCATTTTAAAGTTCATAATACGTATTGTGCTACTACTAGGTTATCCCGTCGACCAATTTCGCCAAATTTTTAAAATTGCCAAACTAATAGCCAAATTTTGCATGTTGCCATAATTTTTAATTTAATTAACGAAAAACAAATAAATTAGTATAAAATTAATAAAAATACAAATAAAAAGAGTAAATAAAAATAATTTCATGTTTTAAATATGTGTATCGTGTTTAATGTCATTGAATGTAGCATTTATAGTAATCCACTATTGGCATTTAATCTTACATTTTGGCGTTAGTTTTTTGGTCGACGGGATAACCTAGTAGTACCCGCATTTTATAATAAATTTAAAATTTTAAAAGAGGAATTTTAAAGATCTTTAGAATATAACTTTTCTATAATTCCAAAAGTAGTATAACGCAGATTAACTAATAACTATTTTCAAATGCAAATAAAATAATTAACCATACATTGAATTATACATTGAAATGCGAGCACAATTCTGCTTACAAAATAATCAATTTTCATCTATTTAAATATAAGATAAAAGGAAAGTGAAAGTATTGTTGTAATAAAACGCTGAAATCAAAAGTGCTCCATGATTCTGAAATTTCCTGAAAAGGCAATTTCTTTAATGTGGGTAATTTAGTTAACAATATCCTTATTTTTGAAGGGTTTACACAAAAGATTTCCCGGCATTATATTTCATTAGCAAAAGAAAACTTCTGAAAAGAGATGACAGGTCATTAATTATTTTACTTATTTAAATGAAATTTATCTCGTTCGTTGAAATTCATCTTTCTCTGTAAATCTCAGGAAATGTTTCAGATTGAAACACCTAAATTGATGCAGTTTAATGAAGGTGGTTTAGAGGATTATAGCATAATGAAAAGAAACATCTAATTAAAAGTGGCTTTGTGGGAGGCTAATGTTAAAACAAATACTCGAGAAATTATCCTTTTTGTGTAACAAAAAAAATTATATTAAGTATGTAAAATAAAGATAAATCAAAAAGACAAGGGCGCCCATGGGGCACAAGCCCATCCAATTATTTGCTCTTTCCACCCACACAATTTCGATTGATTCAGTTCGTTATTTATTTATTTAATTGCAAAAATAAAATTTGCTTTTATTGAAGTTATCAAAATGTTTTTGTTTGAAAAATAATAAATAGATCTAACAGACTTACAGGAACATTAAAAGTCCCATCAGAGGTTGTATGATTAAATTTCTCTCAAAAACTAATTTTCTGAAATCTGTTTAAAGGTCTTGAACGATGAAGCACTAACGTGGTTAAAATTCGTGTTTTTCTTAGCATTTAGCTATTCTCATGCTATTTTATCATACGTATTATACCAATTTTTAAGCTACTTGCAATAAATATTGATTTATTTATAAGAAATAATTCAAAAGAATATAATTTCATAAAATTTATTAAATTATAATTATTTTATATTTTACTAGAAAAACCATGGTTTGTCTTCGAATACGCCTTCTTTTGTTATTAGTTCCTCCTCCCTACATCTCTTTCTTCTTACACACGAACTAAAAGGGAAAAAAACTGTGCATGTTTTATTTCACTTAAAACATTTTAAGCCCACCCAATGTTTTTCAAAAGTGGGCGCTACTGCATACAGGTGTAATGACATACAGCTAAATGATATAGGTGAGTAGCTAAAAAAAATATGAATAGTTCTTTATATTATAATAAAAGTAAAATTTTAAAAATCTTCAGAAATACAAATTTTCTATAATTCCGTTTTCAGTAGCCAATTGTTGTTTAACGGAAACTAACAGATAATTATTTTCAAATGCCAGTGAAGTAATTAACCATACATTGAATTCTACGAATTGAATATTTTCAATTGAGCTTTGGCCTTGTAAGCGAAGTATCTGGGTTTGATTCCCGGCCTGGGCAATTTTTCGCTCAGTTGGAAATATTCAATTCGCATGATAAATTTACCAATCAGTTTGATTGTGTTAAAATAATAGTATTGAATTCTACATTGAAATGCGAGCACAATTAATTCTGTTTAGGAAAAAATCAATTTTATTTTCATCTATTTAAATACTAGCTGCCCTTGGTGACCAGTTTGGTCTCCCTTATGTTATGCTAAGCATTTTATCATGTTACTTTTATTCATAATATAATTTACTTGGTCAATCCTTCGCCAAATCCTTCTTTGGTAGATTCTGGTAGAGAAATCAAAAACTTGCTATATTTATGTTAATCAGACGCAGAGGATAAATCGCCACAAATTGTTACCAATTGTTACCAGGAATTGTATTTTTCCAATTTCATTATCCTCACTTAAAATATAAACATTTCATTGATTTTAGTTAAAATACACAACTTTAATTTAAAACTGAAACATTTAAAATTCATAACTTCTTCTTATTTCAAAAAAAAAAAAAAAAAAAAAAAAAAAAAAGAAAAAAAGAAAAAAAGAAAGAGAGAGAGAAAGAAAAAAAGAAAAACAAAGAAAACAAAGAAAAGGAAAGCAACAAAAAGTAATAAATACTACCATAAACCATGATATTTTTCATTTCAGCATAAAAGTATTCTCTTAATTTACCGACTAAAAAAAAAAAAAAAATCTAATTGGCGACTTAAAAAATATGGTTGGCGACTTTTTAACATAAAAGTAACAATAATTATTCGCGATCATAACAACTTTTATAATTTTGTTCAAAAAAAAAAAAAAAAAAAAAAAAAAAAATGAAAATGGCCGTTTTACATATGAAAAACATAATTGTTCAAGACAGTGACATGACTTGAACAATTATAATGTGGATGAAATGGTGACAATGGAACAGTATTTGGCAATCTATCACCTGCGCCAAGTACCAAAATGGCGTCCTGGCATATAAAAAGCGAACTGATCAACCCGGAACTATTGATGACAGTCACATGACTCAGGATTTTATTATAATGTTAAGATAAAAGGAAAATGAAAGTATTGTTGTATGAAAACGCTGAAATTTAAAGTACTGCATGACCTGAAATTTCCTGAAAAGTAAATTTCTTTCATGTGAGTAATTTAGTTTAAACAACTTAGTTATAAATAAAGAGCGGAAGACATATAGTTGCGAGTGAGGAAGACATATAGTTGCGTATATCAGTTGCGAGTGAGGTAACGGATGAGGTTGTCACCAAGTGACGGCTGTTTTGTTTTGATCGGATCAACAATTTCTGATTACCGCCGGTAAAAACTTCCACCGGTAAACTTGAATAAAAATATTTTTATTTTCTCGTCTTTTTACGGGAGAGAGACTTTTAGACATTTTCCCGGGGATTCTGTTTTACATTAATTACTCTGCCCCGCATCCCCGGCACATACGTTTGGGATCACTAATGGAAATTGTACTCATGGCTGCAACGTGTAAACAATTGAGCTAGCATATATTTAAGTGAAAAAAACTGTATTCCTGAGCTCGACAAAAATAATTTACTAAAAAGTTTAAAAATTTAATTACATTCATTAAAAATAGCAGAATTAACTAGCTATATCTTAAAGTTCTGGAATAGACTATTGTGAATTTTTCGGATGGCAGCATCTGACACCATTAACCAAGTTTACATATTATGAATGATTTTAAAATTTCACAGAAATGTTACTTTTTTCTCCTTCCATAACATGTAAAAATAGTTGTTTAGTAAAAACTTGTGAATAAGTATTTTCAAAGGCAAATGAATGATTAATCATATACAATTAGTTCGATTTATTAAACACAATTTTCAGGTATTTAAACAAGGGAATTTAACACAGGCTTTCTAGCTTACATAACATACTGGCCGAAGAACAAAACTTAGGTTATTATTATCTTTTTTTATTTTTAGATAATTCTGGTACGTTTTTACATTTATTACTTACTCATCATACGAAGTATAGAGCAAGTCTTGCAATCGTTTTGAAAATCGAAAAAAGATTTTTTGAGGGATTTACAAGTTTCAGACACTGGAGATAAGGAAAAACATATTCTTAGAAAAATAAAATGCTGTCTACCTGTCTGTGTGTCTGTCTGTCTGTAAACGCTCTATCGCCCAAACAAACTAAGATAGAAACTTGAATTTTGGTGTATACTTAAATAATGGAAAGAAGTCTATTGAATATCAGTAACTTCGATTATCCGGAACTTTTTTCTTTGGGGGGGGGGGGATTCTTGAACTATTTGTTCTGATGAAAGGTATGTAAAATTTTTCGATTTTTTTTTTTATTTTAATGAATGAAAGTAAAAGACAAGAAAATAACACAGATTTGGAATAAAGAATGAAGTCGATCGGATAACTATTTGCCGTGATATTTGTAATCCTATTTACCACACTCTTCGATTTTTCTGATTCTGAATTTCATTCAAATTTCAATTTAAATGTATAATTAGAAATGAGGGTCTTAATCCGACGCAATAAAATGTTATTTAATAGGCTTTCTAGTTTTGAGTTATAAGGATGCTTTTTTTTACGGCAAAAATCTGGCAAAAAAATTACTCGCCAAACGTGACGCCAACTTGGTAATATTTCCAAATTCTCATAGATTTCCATTGCAATCCAGTAGGATCCCCTTTTGTTAAAAATATTTAAATATACATTTAATTTTATTTTGGAATAGCGATGCATTTTATAAATAGCTTACATGTGTTTTATTTTTTTTAAATATTATAATATATATATCCATGATGGATAAGTTATTAAGGCGGCCCCTAACGTTTAGTTTTTAAATTAATTGTACTTTTTTAATGAAACAACTCGTTTAAATAAAACGCGAGTGTACTTTATAAAAGTTTTTTCAAAAACTTTCGAATGATATAATTCATTTATTGTCTTTTGTACCTGAAATTATTTTGACTGGAGAAATAGTGCATACAATATTTTATTATCTAAGAGACTAATATATTATTTATCCACACAAAATCTGTGAATCCAAAATCTATTCAACCAATCTAAGTTTGTTTGAGAAATTTATAAAGGACGGTGATTTATAAGAATCGTACTTTTACTTTGTAGCAATTTTGTTTAGGTAATTTAACCGAAAACATTCAAATATCATTTTCAAACATAATTAGAATATTGATCAGACATAAAATTATTAAGCATTATACTTTGTATCCATTTCATTCTATTTATCCAACATTAAATATTTAGTTACTTCTACATCATACACATATTTCAATTGGAACAAAGAACAATACTACATTCTTTGAAATACACTTTACTCGCCGATCTTAAATTTATTGGAATGGAAAATCTATTTCATTTGAACAACATTATAATTTTAAAGTATTAAAGCAAAAGAGTTACTCTGGCATTGTCGTAGATTCATTAGCTGAAGATTTTAAAGAATTCATGGGGGTGTAGATTATTTTGCAATGATTTTAAATGCTTTAGACAATGTATTTAAAATTCATTGCTATTAAATCTCGACCGAAACATGATTTTCAGACCAAAACTGAAACCGAAATTCAGTAATTTTCCTATTTTCAGCCGGAAACAAATATGACGAAAATTTTGAGTAATTAGTACATGCATAAATGTACATAGTTAAAAATTAATGCTAGTGTGTTCCAATTTGTCTCTTAGCGCCTCAAACCAAAACTTTTTATTTTCATCTATACCTATATTATAAAGAGGTAAAGTTTGTTTATTTGTAGAGGCTAATCTGTGGAACTACCGAAGCGATTTAAGAAATAATGATAGCAAAATGATGGTATTCGCCCCTTATCAAACATAGTTATATCTTATGTCAATGCCACTAACCCAAAGGGGGTGAAGGAGTAAAACAAGTTCTAAAAAATGCACCTTTTGAGTTACTGAAGGACTTAGACACATAAAATTTGATAGGTTAAATACTTTTAAGATATAAATGGTTTCTAAGAACATTTCCTGAAAAATACGAAATTTAAAAAGGATGAGAATGCGCAAAAAGCGGTATAAAAACGTTCTAAATTGAGAATTTTAAGCAATCTCGGTAAAGAACAAACCGATTTTTAAAAAATTGATATCAGAATGATAGTGACAGTCCTTGCTCCAACATAGGCTACATCTTATGCCGTTTTCACTCTCCTAAAGGGGTTGCAGAATCAAAAATCTTTCTAAAAATGCGAATTTGAATTACTGAAGGACTTGGAAACATAAAATTTGGCATGTTAATTACGTTGAAGTTATAAATTATTTCTAATAATATTTCCTTAAAAATAAGAAAATTAAAAGGGATGAGAATGCGCGAAAAGCGGTCTAAAAACGTTCTAAATTGAGAATTTTAAGCAATCTTGGTAAATAACGAACCGATTTAAAAAGTAATGGTGTCAAAATGATGGTGACTGTTCTTGCTCCAACATGGCTATATCTTATGTCATTGTCACTGCCCTGAAGGGAATGTTGGAGCAAAAAATGTCCAGAAAAGTGCGATTTTTGTGTTACTGAAGTGCCTAGAAACATGAAATTTGACATGTATAAATGATATAAATATATAAGTGAATGCTGAAATAATTGTATATAGATTGAGCATAAAAGTTTCGAAATATTTTCTAAATTATCATTTATTTAGAATTAACTTCAGTTTTTCTCATTTAGTTCATCTTTTCTATCTAATGTAGTGCAATGATGTAGTTTAGTAAAAATGTGACTTAAATGTTAATTTTTAAATTATTTCTAAAAATGTAATTTTCTTAAAATGAAATTTAGTCATACAAATATCACTTCGCATATTTAAACTATTACGCAAGCAAAGCCGCGGAATTTGCTAGCATAAAATAAAATGTAACTAATTCACCAACGACACAAAGTGAGTTTCTCATTGTACTAATTTCATCTAATTAAAAAAATCATTTATGCAATTATTGTTGAGAGGTGTGTAACCCCTGAGAAAGAAACTCTCGAAAAACTTATTCTGATCTAATATCAGAATTTTATTCTTCGTTTTACCAGATGGGAGAAACTGCATTTTTGTGGTTTGCGCCTGCACTCATAATACATCTATGTAATGTATATCTGCCCGTAAGACATGGTGACGTCACTGCAACGTCGTTGGGAAGTCACATTGTGACTTTGTGACAATCGATTGTCGATGTGACGTCACGTGACGTCGATGTGAAGTCACAGTGACTAAAATGTGAAGTCGTTATGGCCGTTTTAGAGCTTTTTTGTGACGTCACAATGTGACCAATTTGTGAAAAGTGTGTCATTTGTGACTACTTTGACATTAACATTGTGACGAACTGTGAAAATTTTTTTAGAAAGTAACATCTTAGTCACATTGTGACGTCACTGAGTGTGGCATTTTCGTCACTGAGTGTGGCATTTTCGTCACAGATGTGATGTGACCAAAGTGACTCACAGTGACGTCACTGTGAACATGCATGCTATGAGGGTGGACTTCTCTTTTAGAATTGAACTGTAGACATTATTATTTTTTTATTCAGAACTGCTTTTGCTGTATATGAGTTATGTGGTGCTTACCAGGCTCCGAGAAGAATTTTATTCTCTCGGTGCATCTATTTTTTACTTAACATTTTAATTTAGAAAGATATTGAGTGGATAGGAAAGACATCACTTCAACCATCTATGACACGATATATGCTAACATCATTAACAATAACGAGGTGGAACCCGTCGAAATTCAACGAAAGAAACTGTTTAAAAAGGAACTGTTTCATTGATTTATCATAAATCTACAAAATTATTTACAGTGAAAAACTATCTTATATTGGCCAGTCTAACTCTCAAACAAATACTATAAAAAATGCATCTTATATTGATCAGTCTAACTCTCAAGCAAATATTATTTTACGCTAAGATTAACAAAGTACTATAAAACTCAGTTGTCCAATTTTTTTTTTAATTAATCTTTAATCGCATATGTAAACAATAAAATATAATAAAGATCAATTATTATGATTAAGTTATAATTGAGGTTCTTATGTTTGGTATAAATGCGAAAGAAAAAGAAAAACAAAATTTACTCCAAATTGACACGATCATAGAATTTCACGCGAAATTAAAACTCGTCATCATTTTCATCTTCTCAAAATTTACACACGCTCTTCTCATACCTGTAATCATCACGTTAAAAAAAATGGTATTTTAATTTTACAATTTTAAAATCACTTTAATTAACTTGAAGTCATTTAATTGATGAATAAAAACGAAATGAAACCGAAATCATCGAATTACATAATAGTTTAATTAAAAAAACTCGACGATTTTGTTGCCACAATTACAAAATTTGTACTAAAAACTATAAAACAAATTAATATCTCAAAAACAAATTGACATACAGCTTTTGAACAAATTGCATTTAAAAGTACATTTTTTTCTCTGTACGACGGTGCAAAAATTTGAAGTGTGCGATGTTTAGAATTGAAAAATTTGCAGTAGCAAAAATTGCAAAACCGAAATTGCATGGGAAAGTATTGCCATTCACAAAATGACGTATGCGTTACGCACAGATACGTTTGGTCTTTATAATATAGATAGTAATACATTTTTTTTAAACTCCAATTAGTTAACTAACGCAGCTTTCTCTATTATGCTCATCTAATAATGACTAATGGATTGGGGGTATACCTGAACTACTGAACGCAGGTAAGAAATATCCTTTCCTGTTTATTTTTACTTCATTTAAATTGAGAAGTTGACAGAAGAAACATCACCCACACTAAAACTATATGATATAAATATATCTTCTAATAATTATAACTTGATTTATCTTTTATAATGATTTTTGTAAATGATTGCCTGATATACTAGAACTTTCTCAAAGAGAATTCGAAACATCTCTGTGGTTTCAAATTGAAAATTTTCTATTAAGTCTGCGGCTTTTAATGTGAAAGTTTAAAACATCTACAAAGTTTACTCCTATTGGCTGCTTACTTCATAATTTGCAGTCACATCTGGAGTCTGTTATAACAGATAATTGCATACAGTGAAGTTCAAAGCAATAAATAAAGTGTTTCTCTTTTGAACATCTAATAAAATACAAAAAAAAAAAAAAAAAAAAAAAAAAAAAAAAAAAAAAAAAAAATTGTAAATAATAGTTGTTTGTTACTACAAAGACTAAAGCGCCCTCTATAGGCATTTTTTGAACTTTATCTTTAAAATTTCTTTTCAAGAAAATATTGATCTAAAGAACAGTTTTAGCGAAAACCGCAAACGATTCGTCCAATTTTTCCGTTTTTTATAATCGTTTAAAATTTTGGATCCTAAACTTTATTGGCACCTATCTCCTTTGGAAGACCTTTGGAACCCTTGATTAACTATTTAATATAATTTATCTTGATGTGTACTATCACAGCTTTAAGTTTTGCCCAAGAATTTAGATTCGCTCTGTATATGATAACCCTTCGCTTAATGATAAACAAGTCTAAAGCAGAATTCAATTTATTTCTATTTAGAAATAAGTCTGAAAAGCGCGCAAAATATTTCCGGCTACTGATTGCTTTCCTAAATTGTTTATCACTGTTACATTGCATATTCTACACGTCTACGGATTGCATTGTGTACATACGCCAGAGGTACTCCTAATGTATTTAAACATCAAACTGACTTCAACTTCTGTAGACAATTGTATAACTTATGCTTTCTGGAAAATCTGAGAAGAAATATAGTAATGGAGTAAAGTGCCGGAAGCATATTGGTGAGAAACCGTTTTCGAATCATTAAATAATTATGTCGAGCACATCATGTGATATCGATTTTTATCAGTTAGTCTAAGACACGAAACAAGAAAAGAACACGAATTAAATTAGCTGATAGCTTCTGAAAATTATTTTCAATTGTGTTATGTGTTATTCCTTCACTAATGATAAGCATATGAGCGTAGAATCGGTTCGTATATTTAAAATATCTACTCTTGGAATTAATATTCTTCTTTTTCTTTTTCTGTGTTCTCTTCTTAAATGATGTCCTTTTCTCCCCTCAGTTGTCAAAATACGTCTAAACTATATATTTGATTTTGCGAAAAATGTTAAAATCTCAGTCGCAATTCATTCGCTTTTAACACATAAAAAATTAAGTATGGATTTAGACATTTTTTGAAAACAAAGAAAAAAAATACGTCCGTAAGTTTGATCGCAAATCGCACAGAATGTATCTTTTAAACATTTCTTTAAAACACTTTATCTTTAAATTTATAAATTAAAATAGTTAATTTATAATAATTAAGTATTTACATAAATCGCAGATTCATTAAAATTATTTTTAAATATTTGATATATAAATGTATTACAAAATATAACTTTTTTTCGTCAAAATTAACTTTGTATTATATTAATTTCTTTTTAACAATATTCCGTATTTATTTCAACTTATTAAATTAAAATCCTGTTATTAGATCTAACCTATTAATCTTTATAGAAACGATATGAATTCTTAATTCGCCGTAAAAAACATTTATTCTAATATGCGTTCATTTATAAAATGACTCTAAATTAAAAATATTCTTAATTAAACTTTATTTCTTAATATTCCTAATAAAACTCACTTTTCCCTTGTTTTTATCAAGCTTTTTAAAGAAATTCTTATTAAATTTATTCAAAAAAGATACCTGTTCAAAAATATTACTCTTTTTATTTTTTTTTCTTCTTTATATCTATTGCATACCTATAAATTCATTTCTTTTCTTTTTTTGTGGAAAATTTTCGTCTGTGGAATGTATTCGAATTTTGATTGCTTTCGATTATAAACTAGCTAAATAATAATCTTTTAAATAAAATTATCGCTTGCAGAATATCGATTCTGTCGTTTTAATCTCGACACTTGATATTATTTTCTGTTTACATAAAAGAATCGTGTTTAGAGATTATGGAAAGTTCTAGAAACATTTTTTTTTACTTAAGCTAGAGAGGCCTGGAAATTAGAGGTCTGCAAGGGCCCGGGCCGGCGGAATCGTTTCGAATTTTCTAACCGGCCGGGCCGGCAGATTTAGAATAGTTTTTTCAACGGGCCGGCAAAAAAATTGAACGGGCCAGCCGGGCCGGGCCGATAAAAAAAATTTCGGGCCTGCCGGTCTGTTCTCAAGATTTAATAAGAAACGATAAAATATGAGCTATTTTCTACGAAAATGGTTTTAACGAGAATAAGTATAAATGTGGCCATACTAGTTTGACAGCATCAATATAAAAATGCACAGTGTATCGGCATCGGAGAATTACATTATGTGTAACCCGTTTTAATGTTTTTTTAGCTGACTCATGCCGGTCCGAGATCATGCTTGCATTATTTTTCTATATATAGACTGGCCGGACCGGTACTAGACTTAATTATTGGCAGAAAACATGATTTGTAAAATTATTAACAGCGATAAGGAACTTATGTTAGCTTAGTCTTCGGATATATACTTCTTGATGATTTTTAAATTAATTTCTCAATAATGCGAAAGTTTGACACATTTTCTGATTAATTTTAAATTGTAAAAGCATAAAAGTGATAAGCCTAACTATTGAAGGGATTTGGAATTGAATAGCGTTTTTCATTTTTGGTAAATAAATACTTGTATAACCTTGTTGAGATATAATAGTTTTTCAAATGATTGCAGGTTTTTTTTCCCTTCCCTTGCTATTGCTTCCGGAAATTCTATTCAAAACGCTAATTATGACAGTATTTTATTTGTTTGCAGTATTCTTAAATTACTTGTATCAAAAAATGGATAACGCCATTCGATTATATAGTTTCTGAATAAAGATATCTGCTAATCTTATGCGTTTCTGAGGAAAAAAAAAATAATTTAGAAATGTATCAGAAAGGAGCTTCTTGGAATTTAAGAATGAATTTGGATTTGAAATCTATAATAAAATGATATAGAAATATATTTATAAATCTTCTTTTATTAAACAGCTTCAAAATTAACAATGTTTTTAGCTTTCTTTATTTTTTCTTTTATTCTAAGCCATATTAACCCTTAAGCGGTAACCAGGATCACTAGTGCCTCGGTCAAATTTTCTTTCCTTGCTAGCTTAGAGGAGAGAGTGGGGAGCGGAACTAAACTACCCTGAAAAAAAATAGTACACTAGTAGGCTATTAGCTCCTGAAACGCCGATGTTTTAGTGCGTTCACAGCCGACGTAAGAGCCAGTCAAAATTTCGAAAAGGCACGAGTGACCCAGGGTTACCATTTACGTTGACGAAAAGTGTAAGGTAAGAAAAAATTTGTTTGGTTAGGAATTGATGTTTTTTTCATAAAAAATCGATACATTACACTCACTTGGGTTTCCGAAGGACAAAAAAAAAAAAACATTTATTTGCTGCAGCAAGTGTCACAGACCTGTGTGCGAGGAACACAGACATCAAATCTGTTTCGATTGTTTATAAATGATGATATCAGTGTTGCTGTAATTTTTCATTATTATATTTTTTGTTTAATTAAATAAAGTTTGATAATTAACATCATTTTCATAAATAAAATTGATTAAAAACTAATAAAATTTCTATTTCATTATAAATTGTACCTATTTATAAGTTAAAAAAACGTCAGTTTTATGCTCAAAACTTAAGCATTTTTTAAATTTATACCGGCTATTTTTATTTTTTTTGTAAAAGTACCATTCTTGATCTTCAATTTTCCGTTTGAAACAGCAAAAAATGTCAATTCTATCCAAAGTTATGATTTTTTAAAGAAAATGTGCATTTTTCACGTTTTTATTTGTTTATTTAAACATATTGTTTAAACAAATTCATAAATCAGCAATATTGTGACTGATTCTTGTTCAAGGGTAGTTGATGTTACATCATGAATTTTTTTAGAATTTTTAAAGCACTATAAACCACTTTTTACAGCGCTAAGCACGAGTGAGCCGTGATTACCGTTTAAAGGTGCCGAAAAACACGTTACCGTTTAAGAGTTAATTTTTTAATGAATCTTTATTCGAATGTTGAAAGCCTAAGAATCTAAATAATCATTAATGTTGTTAATGTGTATTTGCTGTAAAATATACTGTAAAATCATTCCATAGATATGTATGCAGTATTCTTTAAAGGAATCTTAGTTATATGATAAAAATCTGAATTTTTTAAAAATCGTAGAAATTCTAACGGGCCAAAACGGCCCGGGCCTGTTTTCGCTGATTTTTGTACGGGCCGGGCCGGGTGCGGGCCGCACTTTTGAGTTTTACAATGGGCCGGGCCGGGCCCGGGCCTGGAAATTCCGGCCCGTGCATATCTCTACTGGAGATGGATGGACTTTTATTCGATTTTTCGGATTTGAGCGACTTTCAGGGAGTATTTAGGAATGTTTTCTGTTTGATAGAATGTTTGCCCCGAAAGGGGTGAGCATTTTCCTCTCCATATGACTGTATTTAAATAAAATATTGTGGAGCTGCCAATAATTAGTTATATATATATTATATATATATTAATCAATTTTAAAATATACAAGTAAAATTATTTAAATAAAAGTAAAAATCACGAATATTTTTAAAATCATGAATTTCAAATATTTCGTGGAAGCATAAATTTTGAAAAAGTATTTTTAAAAACAAACAATTGTTTAAAACATATTTAAAATGCTGAAATAGTTAAGAATAAATTCATATTAATTTTTTTCTCTTTTCAAAAACTCCCTATGCGTTACCAAAAAAGAATGTTAAATTAAAAATATATATTAAAATTCAAAAGAAAAAAGAAAGAATTGTTTTTAATTTCGCAATAATCATATAGCTAACTGAAAAGAAATAATGTTCATAGAAATCTCTTAATTAAAAAAAATGCCAGTAGATGTCAGTACCAAACAAAAAATCCGCGTTGTCAATATTTATTCCTCTGACCTTAATCAGTTATTTTATCTTTTTTTTTTTAATTATTATTTTGGGGAGGGAGGGGGGGGGGGGGGCAAACCAATTATTTTTAAGTTTATTTTTAAAAAAGATTTTTGCTAAAATAATTACAAATTTAAGTTTTAAAAATATTTATTGCAATTCCGTTTTTAAAATGTTTATTCTTTTTCTTTTTTGAGTGGGGGTAGGATGGAACGCAAAATGCTTCGCAGATTTCCTTCTATAGTAAAAAAAAAAAAAAAAAAAAAAAAACTAACCTTAAACATATCTCCAGGAATGACTCCTGCAATGATGCTGATGTGCAAGGTTTCCGGAAATAACGCGTCCGGGTGAACCTCACCTTCCATGAGTCGAATAGGCCAATCAGGAAAGGGCTCCGTCTCGGGTGGACTTGGAAATGAATACACTTCCTTTTTTCCCCCCTTATGCTGCTATTTTGATAGATTTTCCTGGTTTTTATGGATATTTAATGCTCGGTATTTTAATAAGTGTACGTTTATGAGAGGAATTCCAAAATTGAGTGTATGGAAAATAAGGTATCGCGAAGCGATTCCATGGGGTATTGGCGAGCGCAGCAAGCAGGGGTAACCTACAACTTGAAATCGGGAAGCGATTACACCGGGAGTTGGCGAGCGTAGCGATCTGGGGGGCGGAGCCCCCCTAGTACTTCTAAAAAAAAGTCTGCAAAATAATTGCAAATTTAAGTTTCGAAATTTGTAATTTAAATCGGCGGCATTTGAGTTCATAACCTTCTAATTTCGAATCTATTGACCTTACTAACTGGGCTATAACTTCTGCAACTGAATTAGCTAAAATTAAGATCATGCAATGCTGCAGAAATGATCGAATTCCTAAAAACTGTAATAATATAAGAATTTTTCAAAACTTAATGATTCTGGATATGACAGGTGGTATTCAGTGGTGTGAGAAAATAAAGTGTCCGTAAATTAAATAGTTTTTCTGAATACCTGTTAGCGACGGATGGACAGACAGAGAAGCCTGACTATATAGGTTTCGTGAGATAAATGAAACCCAAAAAAAGATATCTCTTTAAGCAGAGTACATAAAAAAAGTTAAAATATTAATTCAATGCGATACTTTAAATATTTGAATGAATTTCACTGATTTAACCTTAGCTAGGGAAATTCGGAAATTGACATTATGCGACCCCATACATTTTCCTCCGCTGCTGTGTAACCCTTCATTATACTTGTATTTTGATTAAAGTTCAAAAATACATAAAGCCTAAATAATATCAAATATTGTTTTTTTGTATAGCTCTTTTTTTCATCTTGTTCTTATCTATTTATAATGAACTTTTTTTTCTTTCTTTCTAACCGATGACCAGGCCCCTACCTGTCGAGTTACCTCAGCTTAACGGGTTAGATACCTGATATCGGGGCAGGTGACAGCCGAGTAAAAAAAAAAAAAAAAACTTATTTTACAGACATAGTATAGCAATTTGTTTCCAGAAAATTCTTACAGCTTCTATCTCTAGTTAAATAGGAACATTCTTAAGTGTCCAGAAAAATGATGTCGAGAGGCGATTAAAACTTTTCCGAATCTGAAAACAACTATGTCGATAAAATTGTCTGCAATCGATTGTTGGGAATCTAAATAGATAAACAAAACAAGAATTCGATTTATGTACATTTTCTAACAAATCTGAATTGTTTCATTTCACTAAAAGTGATAAATAAACTACTGCGAAATATTCCCATCTTCGATTCTCATCGACTTTTACTTTTATTTATCCATAAATTTTAGGAAAGCTTTTTAAGGGTGTTTTTAAATCAAAAAGGGCAAATTTGTGACATAACTTTTAATTTATTTTTGTTTGGAAATGAAAGAAATTAGCAGATGTTGTTATTAAAAAAAATGTCCAATTGCACTCAGTTTTAGGTTTTTTCACAAACGCAATATATCTTTCATAGCAAGCCTTCAAAGTTGATGTTTTTGAACACATTTGAACACGAAAGCAGAAAAACTGTCGAAAAGCAGGAGAAAAACGGGTGATCACGTGATCGAAATCGTTGATAACTGGATAGGTAATTTAATTATCATAAAATGGAAATCTAAGTTCGGTTCAAAATCGCCTCCATAGTCAGATATTCCAATTTTATATCTTTCCGTTTAAAAATGAATTTGTAAATGTTTTGCGCTTGTTGGGCGGAGCAGTTGTGAACAAGCTTAATGTTAACCTCGTTTTAAGGGTTTCGTTCACCTGACGAAACCTTATTCGTCTCTGTCCTCTATCTCTCTGTCCGTCACGGAGTCTGTACACAAAAACTGTATAAGTCAGAGATTTCAAATTTTATTTACTTTGAGCTTAATATCTCGTATCATACAACAAATAATAAATTTTTGAAAAAGTCTATTATTTTAATTAAATTATTTTTTCAATGTCATCCATTTATTTTTGCGATTTAGAGTTTAGAAGAGAACCTTATTTTCAATGATTTTCGTGCAGACATCATAGTTTGGAGGTAAAGAGTTTCGTTAGTAAACAGGAGGTCTTAGTTCGATTCTCGGTTCTGGAAGCTGAAATTTTCATATTACGATGGATTTAACTAAAGGAAATTTCGTATTTTTTACCAATTTAAGGGTTTATTATTTTGTGATAAATAATCACTGGCTTTCATAGCATTTTTAGAATCTAATTTTCTTTCTGTTTTAAAAACTATTGCGATTTATTGATAATTCAGCATTTTAAATTTATTTTATTTTATTTTAATTTATTTATTTATTTATTTATTTATTTATTTATTTATTTTAATTTATTTATTTATTTATTTATTTATTTATTTATTTATTTTATTTTATTTTATTTTAAAAACTATTGCGATTTATTGATGATTCAGCATTTTAAATTTATTTTATTTTATTTTAATTAATTAATTATTTTATTTTAATTAATTAATTAATTAATTTTGTTTTGTTTTGTTTTAATTAATTAATTAATTAATTAATTAATTATATTTTGTTTTATTTTATTTTATTTATTTATTTTTCTTTTTTTTATTTTAGAAATTTAAAATTTTACTTAGATATCTACCATTTTTTTTATTTCAGATTTTCAAAAAGTTAGAATTTTTTGATTTTATTTAAATAAATTTATCTGAATATTTTTAATTTGATTAAAATAAATCACTTTCTTCTTTTTTATAATTATTTTAAAAATAAATTTATAGGTGGTACCATTGATATATAAATTTGACAATTATAAATTAACAATTTGAATTTATTAATTAAATGATAAGTTGTCTCGAAATACATATTAAACGAAACCCTTTATGTAATCTACCATCGAACTTACAGGCTTAAAGTCTCTCCATAAATTTCCATATTTATTATTTCTAGAAAAGTGGAAATATAATTTGAGATAGATTGGGTATGCGATACATATTTCAGCAAAATTTTCTTTAATGACTTCTAACTCATTGTTTTTAAAGATAAATAATTGAAAAAAAAAAGAGAAACTTTTGATTCTGCCTTTTATTTATTTATTTATTTATTTATTTATTTTTTTTTTACGTACATGACTACTAATACGAAAGCCCTTCTGTAAGGAATAATATTCTGATACTATTAATCTATATTATAAAAGCCAAACGTATCTGTGCGTAACGCATACGTCATTTTGAGAATGGCAACAGTTTCCCATACAATTTCGATTTTGCAATTTTTGCTACTGCAAATTTTACATTGCTAAACATTGCAAATTTTAAATTTTTACACCGTCGTATAGAGAAAAAAATATACTTTTAAATTCAATTTGTCCCAAAGCTGTATCTCAGTTTGTTTTTAAGATATTAATTTTTTTTTATAATTTTTAGTACAAATTTTGTAATTATGGCAACAGAACCACTTCATTTTCTCTTAAAATTAAACAAAAATTAAATTTCGTACGCTATGTCAAATATATCGTCTGTGATCTTGTCAATTTGGAATAATTTTTATTTTTATAGCATTTATACCAAACACAAGAGCCTCAATTGATAACTTCATCATAGTAACTGAACTTTATTATATTTTACTGATTGCATATGCAATTAGAGTTTGTAAGAATAATTCACCTGGCGCACGCCACCAACACAAGACATGAACTACAGTTCACAACCAACTTTTCGTATTTTCGAACATCACTAAGAATAGGACATTTTTAATAGAACTAGTGTTGCCAGATTTTTTTAAGACGAAAAATATCTCAACTAAATTTTTAATTTAGCAAAACTCAGGTCACGTGACGCGTGTCAGTCTATTTTTTCTTTTTTTTTCTTTGGAATGCGCGTGTTACATCCTCCTCCTCTGTTTCCGATCTACATCTCGGAGAGAAAACAGGATGCTTTTTGGGACTTCCTCTTTTTCTCAAGGGTGCAACTGGAATAGTTTCATATTCTTGGAAAGGCGACAAGGCAGAAACATGGTAAGATCCAATTCGTTCAGTAGGATTTCCCAGACTAGCAATGTCATATGTCACTAGTGACTTTTGAGTCAAAACTATGTATGGGCCATCTCTCTTAGGCATTAATTTTGATGTTTTATTTCTACTTGCATTGCTAACTGGGTGTAGGTTAATCCATACATTTTCACCAGGCTTGAAATATACTTGTCTACGATTTTTATTGTAATAGCTCTTCTGCTGACATTGTTTCATTTCAACAGGCTCTTTCACATCTTTCGAAATATTTGCAAGATGTTTAACCTCTTCAGACCTGAGTATAAAATAACTCTATAAATATATATTTATTGCTTTTGCATAATCGAAATGACACCATAGATGAAAGAAAGAGTCATTTTTATGAAATCAGTACTTTAGAAGATTAGTAATTTAGGTTTACAAATATGGATATAGAAGTACTAATCCCGTTAAAACATCAGTTTAACTATCAGTAATATAAATTTACGCAATGACAAAATTAAGTTCTTTAAACAAGTAAATGATCAGCAAATCCTCATATTTTTTTATTGTAAAGCATTTAAGTTAAATAATCAAGAATATTTCTTACTTTCAAAGGTCACAATGTCTTGAAGGTATTTTCGAAACTCGTATGAAAATAATGTTAATTTTATGAGGTAATATTCATCAGTGCTGACAGTTATTGGTTTTGATTTAAAGAAAAAACATTGAGCTGTATAGAAGTTAAAAAAAAGGCAAAAAATTCGAACAGTTTAGTTTTCATGAGGAAAAGAATGGAGGTATACATTTGTGTACCTCACGTCTGAAGAGGTTAAGATATGGCGTCTTCGCTCCACCTGGTTGAAAACACTTTTCATACTTCTTCGGGATATCTTTAAGTTTCTTCCTTTCATTGGAATTTAAATTTTTACCTTTATCTTCATGTAAAGCATACGGACCGACTTTGACTGCGTCAGCACACGTTCTATTTTCTTCTTCATATTCATCAACAAAATAAAATTTCTTATGGGGTTTATCCCTAAAATGCCATCTTTTATTAGCAACTAGCTGACCCGCCCGGCGTTGCCCGGGTCCGTATTAACAATATTAAACGAACTTGGAATTTGTATGATTTTATCATTAACTCGAAACATGCAGAAATGCATTGTCTGAAATACGTGGCCACTGACTGTGTCAAAATCGGTTTAAAAAACAGCTAATGTTAAGTTCTAAAAATATTCAAAATGAGCGATGAGAAATGTGGGAGGGAATATGCATCCAACGACTGCCTGATTTTCGTGTTAAAGTGTTGATATTTATCAAAAATCACTGTTAAGTCATGTAACTAATTATTTTTTTTTCACATAGAAATCCCAAGTGAAATATTTTGAATTTCAAACTAATTATATCACTCTTAAATCCGACTATACTGTAAAGGCGTTTTCCTTTAAATATTAATTAATAATTGCTTTCCCCCCTTAGTTAACATTACAATATTCCCTTAAATTGAAACTTTAGTTAATAAGCTAGATTTTTAATCCCTTTAATTCTTTTCAGTTACTAACGGCCATTTTTCCTTTAAAATATGACTTCACTTATCTCTAATTCTTTCTTTAAAGCCACAACATATACCTGTTTGTTCATGTAACTGTAAGAATTTTCCCATAGCAACAACCATTTAAAGAGTTATTTCTAGCCTGTATTTATTCATAGTTAAACGCTACTCGCTTAAGAAGCAGATGCGCTAAGTTTGTCTTTTATTTTATTTCATTTGAATTCATTTTCTTTCTGAGCCCGTGAGACTCTTGTTAACCCTATGTAAAGAATTCAATCCTTGTGGTTTTCCGGGCCATATGCTATCTTTTATCATTTGGCGTTAATCATTTCAAATTATGCACTTTGGTTTCTATCATTGAATGTCTATGTAACGGAAACTCTCCACGTGCCTTCTCTCATCGCAATTTGTGCGTATCAGTCGTTTTTGGCTATTTTTATGTACATGTATCCCGCCAACACTTGACGATGTGAAAAATGTATTTGCCACCACTCCTTCTCTGCAACAGCTAGCGATCGGACCTATCTCTGCGAGGGTCTCTCTCTGGCACGGCAACCATTCTTGTAACTGTGAAAGTAATAAGAACTTGTCTCTAGTAAACAGCCTCCTGTGTTGCCTTTCTCATTATTCATGGATTATCTACGAACTTGGGATTGAAACTACAATTACGATTTAACAACGCAAACTTCCTATACGATGTTGAAACCGTCCTCATATATACCATGAATGAAATCGATACTCGCTCGTAGCGTCGTAGCTAAAGTGTTGGTATGTAGTATTATAATTTCAGAGTCATTTAACAAAAGTAAGTGTTATTTTTAATCAAATCATGCATAATGTCCACTCTATAGATAAATTCCTAACCGTAAACTTTTTTACCGTAACCATAACCTGCCTGTAACCTAACTTTGACTTAACAGTACCTTACCGTAAATTAAATATAACAGAAATGTAACCTAGCCTTCACTTTATTGTAACATATTCTTATTGTAACCATAACATAAATGCAATTTAACTTTAACCTAACTTTAACTTAACAGTGACTTAACTGTAACCTAACGGGATATTAAATATAATCAAAGACATACCGTAATGTAATTGCAACCTAAATGTTACCAAACCATATATGGGTTTCATGTCCATGGAAATTATTTTGTCTTGTTCGGATCTGGTTATGATTCATTAGAACATTTTTGTCGGGTTCAGATTTTAGGTATTTTTTGATATTGAGTTATAATGTTCGGGTCGTATTCATGTCCATGAAAATTATTTTGCTTTGCTCGGATACAATTATGGTTCTTTGGAATATTTTTGTCGGGAACAGATTTGTTTCAATTCAGATTTCGGCTTTTTCTTCAAATGAAATTTTTGGGTTCAGGTTTTCTTGCGTGTTCACGGAAATTATGCTGCCTTGTTCGAATAAGAACATGCTTCACTGGAATATTTTTTTTCAAGTTCAGATTTGGTTCAGTTCAGATTTCGTGATTTTTTTTCACAGAATTTTTTTAGGTTCAGATTCGGTTCAGGTGAATGGAAATTTTTTGTCTTATTCAGATCCGGTTACGATTCTTTGGAATATTTTTTATCAGGTTCCGATTTGGTTCGATTCAAATTTCAGGTATTTTTTTAAATAGAATTTTTAGGTTCGGATCTCGTTCATGTCCACGGAAATTATTTTGTCATACTCGAATCCAGTTATGATTCTTTCGAAAATTTTGGTCGAATTTAGATGTGGTTTGTGTCAAATTTCAGTTTTTTTCAAATCGAATTTTTTAGGTTCGAGTTGGGTTTATGTCCATAGAAATTATTTCGTCTTGCTTGGATTGGGTTACAGTTCTTTGGAATATTTTTGTCAGGTCCAGATTTGGTTCAATTCAGATTTCGAGTTTTTTCTTCAAATATAACTGTTGAGTTCGGGTCTTCTTGCATGTTCACGGAAATAATTCTGTCTTGTTCGAATAAGGACATGCTTCAATGGAATATTTCTGCCAAGTTCAGATTTCGTTCAGTTCGCGATTTTTTCAAAGAAATTTTTTGGGTTCGGATTGTGTTCATGTCCATTGAAATATTTTGTCTTGTTTGGATCCGGTTGCGTTTGTTTGAAATAGTTTTGTCAGATTCAGATTTGGTTCGATGTAAATTTCAGGTATTTTTTTGAATGGGAGTTTTAGGTTCGTATCGGGTTCATGTACACGGAAATTATTTTGTCTTACTCAAATCCGGTTATGGTTCTTTCGAATACTTTGGTCAGATTTAGATGTGGTTTAGGTCAAATTTCAGGATTTTTTAAATGGAATTTTTTAGGTTTGAGTCGGGTTTATGACCATGGAAAGTATTTTGTCTTGCTGGGATCGGGTTATAGTTTTCTGGAATATTTTTATCGGTTTCAGATTTTGTTCGAGTCATATTTCGGGTTTTTTTAAAGAAAATATTTAGGTTCGGGTCAGATTTCATGCCCACGAAAATTATTTTTCCTTGTTTGAATCGGGAAATGCTTCATTTGAACATTTTTGCAGGATTCAGATTTGGTTCGGGTCAGTTATCAAATCCATAGTTTTTCCCAAACAGAATTTTTAGGTCAGGGTCAGGTTTATACTCACGGAAATTTTGTGTATCACGGATCGGAGTGTGGTCTGTTTTTTTTTTTTTTTTTTTTTTTTTTTTTTGTTTTTTTTTTGTTTTTTTTTCCTGGCTGGAATCGGGTAATGTTTAAATTAGTCTAAACATTAAGGTTATAATCAGTTTTGCTACTATTCTTTTTATGGCTACTTCTGATAGATAATTTACTTAGCTATTTGATAATTTATTATGGTGAATGAATCGTTTGCGGATACAAACAATTGTACGCCAAACAGTTTTTTATTTTTGTTTTAAAAACAAATTAAAGCCATATTACAATTTTAATTTGAACAGAACACATTTAAATTTAATCAATGATTAAAAAAATAAACTCATAGAAAAGTGTTGTGTAATGTTTTTTATTGCAACACAGCTAATGATTCATACATTCTAATGTTCAAAATTCCAAAAATATGCGTACAACCATATAGTAAAAAGAAATTAATAGAGTGGCAGTATAATGTCTTGGGGTGACGCAAAAAATGTAACTCTAAAATCCGCGACAATAAGTCCAAATAAGCACCAACAAAACCATGTGCTTTGAAACTCCGATCAATTCAAACTGGTTTAAACCAGTATTTCTTTGTTTTTGTTTTTTACCTTTTAAACTGTTATTGAATAGATGACTAAAATTTCGTTTAAAAAATAACGTTTTGTGCCATTATTGCCTGTAGATCAGAATGCATGAAAGATACAATTAGATCAATCATAGGCAAGAATTATTTGATTATTTTTATCATATGACTTTGAAATATAGAAGCATCATTTAAGACTTTGCTTGAAAAATCAACATTCTTTCGTTAATGTCTTAAAATCGTCTGCACTCTGAAATCTAGATTTTAGATTAATATTATTATTTAAGTGTTCATTCATGATTTTAAAAGAATCTTTTCATCACTATATTTTATATATTGACATGGAATTATAAATATGTTGTTAAATCATAAACATTTTTCATCTACGTTATAAAGTATTAAAAATTTCTGAAAAAAAGAGAAAACTTTTAGTAATAAAAATTTTTACTTCAAATCATATGTTTTCAATATTTTATTTAATTTTGTTTTGACATTTAATTATTTTTAATTTTCCAATTTCAATTATTTTAAAAGCAAACATTTATTTTAATAAATAATATAATAGAAAAAAACATTTAAAAAAATTACGATTTCTTCGTAAAATATGCTTTAGCTGTAATTCATTTTTTCCAATCCGTCTTATTAATACAAAATTCCTTCCTCGTGCTTTATTTTGAGACATTAAAATTTCAGCGATAAATGTTTTCCTCTTGCAAACCTTTCTTTTTTTTTGTTTTACTTCGCCACCACCTATCTTTTTCCTCCATGGCGTACAGCAGATGTGATTTAAAAAAAAAAAAAAAAAAACCTCATTTAAACCATAGCCCACTATAATACTACCAGCCGAGCCATTTCGCGAAAAACCGCCGAAAAAGTGAAGCTGGCAACAGCTTCAAACCCTGAACCATTTCATTGAGCCACGTGTAAGTCCACGTGACGCAAACCCTGCCCAAATTAGCATTGAATAAGCTGCTTTCTGTTCTGTGCACATGTTTGCACACGTGTCATTGTTTTGGTTCAGGGTTTACATGATTGGTCTGATTAACTTGGGCAAGGTATCAGCGTCCTCTGGCGGGAGACTTCATACATTAATCTCAAATAAACAGGCTTTTACTAGTATTATAGTAGGCTATGTTTAAACTGACAGTTTGCCAGTCTATGAATTTTAAAGGTCAGTCTCAGTTTTTAAAATTATTTCTGCGAAAATTTTATGCAACCAATCAACCATAAGAGAATAAAAAGGAAAAAAACTAAAAAAAAGCGATTTTTTATGAGAGTGAGGTTTGGAATTTAATTAATTACTCAGTTAATAAATAGGATTTTGAAATTCTGAGCGTCAGGTGCATCAGGAGAGATATTGGGCTACTCTCAGAAAAATTTTGAGCTTCGTACGTACCGTAGTTTTCGCTAACTATCGCAGACACACACACACACACACAGAGCGATTTGTTATTTTATTAATATAGATGTCTAACACTATGTTAGACTTCTGCAGGAAATCCACTCCTAAAAGCGTTCTATTACCTTTGGCATTTGGTAATACAATAAACTCCGTTTTGAAAACTCGGCTTTCAATCTTTACACGCACAATGGCAGACAGAGTTTTTCTAGTCATCGTAATTCCATCAGTTAATGTTACTTCATGAGCATGAGGATTCATTGCAACACCAGCTTTCAAAAATAATTTATACATTCGTTCTCCTGCAATAGAACGATTGGCTCCTGTATCTGCACAGACTAACACCTTCTTATTGCAGATCGTAATAGGCACATTTAGAGCTGAAACTGTTGATGTATTTAAACTATACAGCTTAAGACGTTGAGCTTGCACTGTTTGTTTCTCAATCGCAGGGGAACAATCTGGGCATTTCTTCTTTATAAATCCCACTTTGCCACAACCATAGCAAAATATATCGGATTCTAAACGTCGATTAGCAAACTTAGGAAAAGATCTGTCTTCTTTTGGAGGCTTACTCTGCTTTCATGTATTTTCTCGGCGAGAATACTCTTTTTTCTCCTGGGGTACAACCGAATCTTTTTTAGAAAACGTAGACCTGATAGTATCATACGCATCTAATTTTCCGGCAAGGCCGATGGGCGAATTTAAATGTTCCCAATCATCTAACATATGTTGTTTGCATTCGACAGACACGCACCTTTTCATCTCATCCGCTATGATCAAATCCTGAAGAGCTTCAAAAGACGTTACATTTAACTCTTCAAGCAAGTTTTCAAAGTAAACCCGTAACTCGAAATAATAATTTCTCCAAGTAATTTCTTTATCCTTGCGATGCGTGAAAAACAGCTGCCTAACCTTTCAGCGCTAATTTTAAACCTTTTTAGAAGTAGACCTTTAACATGTAAAAAATCTGAAGCGTTTTCTTCTTTTTCAAGAGCAATAAGCGTAGATATAGAAGAGGGTACAACACTTAGTAAATAAGAAACCCAGAGGTGTTCTGGTACCTTCGAAAGCTTTAACTGTCGTTCCAGGCGCACCAGAAACAATGTTACATCATCTGTCTCTGGCTTAAACGTAGGAAACAGCTTCTGGATATCTATTTTACTCTCTAGATGAGACATTATCTCTGCCGCATTACCACCTACCGCTCCACTGGAAACACTTTGGCTCTGAGCCTGTAACTTAAACTTCTCAAGCTCAAAATTCATCTCAAACTTTTTTAATTCCAGTTCTTCCGAACGACGCTTCTCTTCTAATTTACGCTGTTCTAACTCAGCTGCTTTTTGTTTTTCTTCTAAGTCTCGTCTACGCTGTTCTTCCTCGCGAGTCGCAATTTGGTTTCTGAATAACGAATTCACGAAATCAACTTCGTACGAGGAAGAAGGATTTAATCTTATCACGCAATGTGACAACGGTCATAGAGGGTTGTACATCTAAATTCATTTCTACAGCGACCTGAAACAGGTCTTCCTTGCGGGCTTTATTAAGCTCGGACATTCTTAAATTTAGCAAAACAACAAGATATATAGCCCACAAATGCTAAAAATTCGTTTAAATAAATTGTTCCCCAGACGTGAGCTTTGCTTTCCAACTCATGTAAACAAGACATTAATAAAACAAAACATTGAGCTTTAACTTTAGCAAAATATGCTTTTAAAATAATTAAACTTCATTAAATTTTTAAGTATCTTTAAAATTTAAACTTTTTTTTAAAAGAAAATGTACTTTAAATTATTGCTGATATAAATAAACTAGTTTGTCATTACGTGTCATTTAATCAAAACATTATTTTAACTGATATAAAAGTAGTACTGAATTGTTGGCAACATTCATAAACAATGTTCTAAATAAGTCAAAACATACATATCTGAATAATTAAAATGTCAATCAATATTATTATCACATTATCAAGACAAGACTACGTAATGTAGATGTTTCAATGTAACTTTAAAAGAAAAGAAAGTCTTATTTCATAAAAAAAAAAAATAAATAAATGCAAAAACTTACTCAATCTGTTTTAAAAATCATATTCAATGCTATTTCACAATATATCAGGAACTCTAAATTAAATGCTTAAAAATAAATAACAACAGAACTCTCAAATAAAATTTCTAATTAAATTCTGTTATCTTGCGAAACCGACAAAAACAAAACAAACAAAAAATAATTAATAAACACATACCATATGACACTTGAAATAAAAGTATAAATAAATTTTGATATATATATATATTTTTTTTTTACTTTCAGTTTATTTCCCTATTTGTAAAAAGAAAAGAAAAATAATATCAACGTAAATAAATGCTTATTTCATTATTTCTCAAACTTGTTTGCTTTTTTTAAAAATTCGAATTAAGAAAATTTCTTATTTAATCAAGGTAAAATTAAACATGCATACATAGAATAAACTAAAAAAATAAAAATAAGCATCGGAGAAAAGGGAAATACACAACACGTAAATAAATTGTAAAATCATCATAAAATGAATTAAAACCAATATATGATATGCAAAATGTTATAGTTAAATAAAATATGGTAACTTGCGAAAAGAATTTTAGATACTTTAAAACTTGGCTTACTTATTGAAAATATATGGCGAAAGTATTTATAGAACTTTAAAATGTTCCAAAATAAACACACATCAGACGAAACGACGATGATTGAAGCAGAAAATTAAACAAATTCAATCCGTAGAACATATATCGCAAACAAATGAAAATGGTGCTTGGCATAAGATTATTCCGTGAAACGTACTTTCACAAACGAAGAACGAGAACTTTAAAGGCAAAGGACATGCAGAGCATCGAACACATTCCACAAACAAACGAGCAATGACTGCTCGACCCATTTTCTAGCATTAAACATGCATGCATTTTTATTTCGTGCATATTTCACAATTAAAAACAATGTATATCAAGCTTTAGAAGATTCATGAAGATGTGGAACACCTTGGAAAGACTTCGCGCCATTTCCTTTTTCCTCTTGCTTACTTGTAGATAACATAACACAATTAAAAGCATCAAACATTTGTAAAAGTAAGAAGATGTGAGAACATTTCAAAAATATTTCCAGGTAAGAGCTCCAAGTTGGGTAGCCATTTTGTAAGAATTCGTCTTACAAATTTACAAGAAGAAAGAAAGAAGAACATCACTTATCTTAATATGCATATCTCGGGGCTACTGGATTCTTTAAATACTTTTTATTACTTGAAAAAAACAGCACTTACATATAGCACATTAACACACACACACATTATATACAAATAAAGCTTTTTACATAATTCGTCTGGCGCACGCCACCAACACAAGACATGAACTACAGTTCACAACCAACTTTTCGTATTTTCGAACATCACTAAGAATAGGACATTTTAAATAGAACTAGTGTTGCCAGATTTTTTTAAGACGAAAAATATTTCAACTACATTTTTAATTTAGCAAAACTCAGGTCACGTGACGCGTGACAGTCTATTTTTTTTTCCTTTTTTTTTTCTTTGGAATGCGCGTGTTACAAGTTTAATTTTAATAATTTGGACAACTGAGTTTCAAAGAAATATTATTTTGTTAATTTTAGCTTAAAATAATATTTGTTTGAGAGTTAGACTGACAAGATGCATTTTTTACTGTAACTAATTTTGTAGATTTATTATAAATCAATAAAACAGTTCTCTCTTAAACCTTTTGTTTCGTCAAATTTCGACGGGTTCCATGTCATAATAATAATAGTAATAATAATAATAATAATAATAATAAGCAATAAAACGATACGTTTAAAATTAATTTTTAGTAATCTGTAAGTTTCTAGCATCTCGAATGCTATAGTTTTTAACTTGCTTCTACAGTCAGAGTATTTCAATGAAAATATATCAAAATTTTAAATACATATTTAACAGCAACATCCTTAAGTGTCTTGAAAGATGATATCCTGAAACTTTTGAAACTTTTCCGTGTCAGAAAACAACTAAATCGATATAATTGTCTGCTACCGATTGTTGCCATAATCTAGGAACTTAAATGAGATAAACGAAGCTAAAATTCGATTTATTTCTATTTACCAACAAGTCTGAATTGTTTCTCAGACAAAGCAGATAAATAAACCACTACAATTCATATCCTCCACCGACTCTAGTCGATACTTTTATTTAAATATTCGTAAATTTCGAAAAATCCATATAAAAGCGACATTTGAATGTCTAGTTTTTATATAAATTCTAGATTTATTATTTTCATAAAAATGAAGCTACACGTTGAAGCATAGTTACAGGTATCTAATAAATAGTTGAGCAAGAATTTTTTGTTAATAGCTTTTAAAGAGACATGAATTATGCTTTAAAAAATTACATTTTCGACTACGAATTATTTTCACATGCATGAGCAATTGATAAAAAACCTTCCTGGAAAAAATGACATTCTGGAAGTATGAATAAAAATAATAATAAAAGAAAATCAATATATTTATAACTTATTTTTTAAAATCCCCGATATTCTACAATCTTGGTTATTGTAGTACTATCTCAGTTCCACACTCAGAAACTTTCAAAGAAAATTCTTAAAATTCTAAGCTATAGATAAGTAGTTTTATCTTTAAGTATCTAGAAAAATGATGTCCAGAAACGTTTAAAACTTTTGAGAGTCAGAAAGACTATTGCCACAACTTGAGACCTTAAATAGCATAAGCAAGAAAAATATTTTCGATTTGCTTCTATTTACTAACCAGTCTGAATTGTTTATTGATGGGTTGGATAAATCAACTGTTAGAAAATATTTCCTTCTTCGGATTCTCGTCAATATTTATAAATATATATAAACCTATATTTTAGAAAAGCAAAATCTGTTACCTATTTTAGGATTTCGTTCATCTGACGAAAATGTATTCGTCTCAGTCCTTTGTCTTTCTCTCCGTCACAGAATCCATCTACTTCAAATTTTGTGCATTTACCACTGAATACCTCGTGTCAAATGACAAATAATAAAATTTTGAAAAAAATCTATAATTTTAATGAAATCAATGTCATCCGTACATTTTTGCGATTTAAAAACAGAACCTTAATTTCAACGTTTTTCGTGTCGACGTCATAGTTTGGATGTAAAGCATCTCGCTAGTAAACAGAAGGTTCTTAGTTCAAACCACGATCCTTGAACTTGAAATTTTCATATTAAGATGGGTTTACTTTAACCCCTTAACTGATTTGCCCGAACGCTGTTCGGGCATCTGGAAGTTGGTCTAAACTGGTTTGCCTATACGGGTTTGGGAATCAATATTTTTTCTTTACCCTCTGTGATATTCTTCATTCTTTTTAAAAGACTGTATTATCATTATTTTTCAATAGATGACGCAGCTTGTTTGTGTGAATGAAATCTTCCATCCAGGTTTTTTATTTGGTAAGAGCCCACACTACTGATTGAAAAAGACCCGGATGATAATGTAAAGTCTATGGGGGCGTTCTTTTCAAATATCTAGCTCAAATTTTAATATTTTGTCCAAATTGTACCACACACACACACACACACACACACACAAAAAAAAAAAAATCTGAATAAAAAAAACATCACTTAAAATTGAGAAGTTTTAATTTATGATAAGTTTGTTAGTATTAAATTTTTGTAAAATCTATAAAACAGTCTTTATTGCATACAGAGGTGGTTGCAAAAAGCAAACATTTAGGGTATTTGTGTTTCTAAATTTGCAATAAAAAATCGTTTTATATCGTTAATTATGGTAATAATAAAATTAAATCTTGCATTTTCGTATTCTATCAAGTACGATGTTAGATTATATGCAATAAAAATATATAACTTTTTTGGGAACATTCCTGATTTAAAAAAAAAAAAAAAAAAAAAAAAAAAAAAAAAAAAAAATGGCCAGTTAAGGGGTTAAAGACATTCCGCATTTTGTACGAATTTAAGAGTTACATTTTTCATCAGTGAAATTAATAATATTTTTTGACTTCAAATTTCTTACTATTTTCAAAACTATTGCGATTTATTAAAGATTCAACATGTTAAATTTTTTTAAACATTTTTTTTTTCGTTCTTAGAAATTTTGAATTTGATTTTTATCCTAACTATTTTTTTAATTTCGGATTTTATTTAAATAATTTGATTTGAACATTTTTAATTTGATTAAAATAAATAATTCCCTTTTATAATTATTTTAAAATTAAATTTATTGGTGCTACCATCTGTGTAAGAATTTAATAATTATAAATTAAGAATTTCGATTTATTAATTAAAGGATTGGTTGTTTTGAAAGAAATATTACACGAAATCCTGTGTCCGATCTGCGATCCCACTTAACCACTTGTTTTATTCTATGTATACATTTAAAGGGAAACTGCATCTTTATCAGCTAAAATATTAATGGCGAATATGTTTTAGATGAACAACAAATATATCCAATGTTGTCGAAATGTGCGACGACGGGTTACATGGCATGGTTATCTGACAATGTATGACTCCGAGATTTGATTTGGAATAAATCATAACATAGCTTTAAAGTATGAAATAATACTAAAAATTCTCGAAGTGTCTTTATTTTTAGTTCATAATTAGTTAAAATATATTTTTACATACAATTTTGAACAAAAATAAATATCACATCACTCCATCCTTTGCTAATCCAGTATTTTTGATTAATTCAATAATTTTCATTTAAAAATAAACTTTAAACCTTAATTTAATTTATTAAAAAATATTTTGACAGATTAATATATTTTTAGTGGAGTGGCAGTTTTTTGTCATGAGTTGTGTCATTTATTTACTTTGCATAAATTAATTAAAGCTTAGCATAACGATAGTTAAAGATTCTTTGTTGATTAGGCAGTCAAATATGATAATATTCATGACACACTATTTATTATTAATTTATTATTAATTTATTAGTCTTTCTTTTTAGTTCATAATTAGTTAAAACATACTTTTATGTACAATTTTGAACAAAAATAAATATCACATCACTCCATCCTCTGCTAATCAAGCATTTTTGATTAATTCAATAATTTTCATTTAAAAATAAAATTAAACCTTAATTTAATTTATTAGAAATATTTTGACAGATTAAAATATTTTTAATGGAATAGCAGTTTTTTGTCATGAGTTGTGTTTTTTATTTACTCTGCATAAATTAGTTAAAGCTTAGCATAACGATAGTTAAGGAATCTTTGTTGATTAGGCAGTCGAATAGGATAATATTTATGACACACTAACTGAATACACTATGACTCATGACACACTTCGAATACTACACTTAAGAAGGCACAACGCCAAGAATGATACCTACACTGTTAAAAATATTGCTGTAAAATTACAGGCAGAGACCGGCAGCAGAAATTCCAGTTATACCTCGTAAATAAAAGTGCAGGCCCATCATTTTGTACAGAACGTCCAGTGTTCTCGCTGTCGCTCGCCAGTGCGCCAAAGTGCGACTAAACTCTTCATTTGGCGAGTAAACAAGCGATTAGATTCGCCAAATTGCTAGTGCTCAATTTTTGCTTTTTCTTTTTCGTTTTTCATACACATGCATGTATATATATATAATGTATACATATTTTTTGTATTTGTAGCGGATAGTTGAAATTAGATTAACAACAATCGCTGTCACGTAAAAACTTAGGTTATTTTAGAACATATTGAAACATATATCTAGAACATATATCTATTTTGCTAATACTTTTTTCATTTGGCGAATGTTTTTTATTTTTAATTAGCCAAATTACTAACGTTGGTCAAATGCCAGTGAGAACACAGTATACAACATCGATTTTCAAAATAATTGTAAAACTTACCCTATACTACGTAATATGGGTAAGTAATAGCATCATACTTAACGCTTTCGGGGTCCAAATTTTGTTTTTGTTTTTTTTTAATTTTTTAAAAAAATTACTTTTACGTTAATAATATTACACTAACTATTCAAATGAATTAATAAGTGTTTAACGAATATTTTATTGTCTGAAAGATAAAGAGTGTTGTTGTTTTGCAAACTATTCAAGTAATATTCACATGAAAATAGGCTGAGGAAGAATTTTTGGAGATGTTTAGAAAATATTGTATTACAATAAGAGTTAACTTATATTACAAATTTCTAATACTTTTTACGTTTCATTACACATGATTCTTTCAGGAAAGTAACTTTAATTTTAATTTTAAAATTTGAAACATATATTTAAAATGAAAGAATTCGAAATGGCGCAAAGAGAATTAAGCAAATAATAATTATTATTATTATTACTAAATGCCTAAACATAAATGAAGTCATATATAAAATGCATAGGCATGTAGTAACACTGCTACATTTAAATAGAAACAAAAGTATTTCTTAATACAAAATAATACTTCATTAAAATACATGTACTATGAATAGTACACCAGACCCGAAAGGATTAAGTATCTTGATAAATGATGCCAAAAAATGGTTAAAATTTTTCTTAGTCGCTATACAATAAATCAATAAAATGGTTTGCGACTGAATTTTGCCACAACCCGGGAATTCAAATACGATCAATGAAACACGAATTGGATTTTACTTGTGCAAATTGCTTTGTTTACAAATTGGATAAATCAACTATCGCAAAATATATCCTACTTCGAGTCTGGTCAGTATTTAAATTTATTGAATCCTATATTTTTGAAATGCTCTTTTAAGTTATGCATGTTTCTGAGAGTCTCACCATCAATACAATATTTGTTATTTTCGAAAAATAAAATTATGGTTTTAGACATATGTATATGCAAGTTACGAAAAGAATATTTCAGCAAAATTGTTCCTTTATAGTTTTTGAAGGAATGCTTTCCAGTTTAAAAAACTTTTCTTTTTTTTCATACGTTGCCGTTAATACAAATAATAATAATAATAGTAATAATAATAATAATAAAAGAAAGAAAATATGAAGTGATAATAGTTCGAAACTAATAATAATAATAACGTGAAAAAACGATATAGTTAAAGTGTTTTTTATTATTATTATTATTATTATCCCGTAAGTTTCTAGCTTCTAGAATGTTGTAATTGTATACCGTATTCATAGTCGTAATATTTAAACAAAAAAATTTAGAATCCAAAGATACAGATAAATTATAACATCCTTACTAAGTGTCCAGAAAAATGATGTATAGAAACGATTAAAACTTTTCTGAATAAGAAAACAACTTAATCGGTAAAATCGTCTGCTATCGACTGTTGCCACACATCTCGGTAACTGAAATGGGGTAAACGGAACAGGAATTTCATTTACTTCTATTTATTAATGAGTCTGAATTATTTCGTAGACAAATTGGATAAGTCAACTGGTTTTAAATGTTTTCATCTTTGATCCTTCATATTTATTTTTGTGTAATCTTATATTTTGGCAAAGTATTTTTGGAGGCGTTTTTGTTACAAAATAAAGATCTCATATTAAAAAAAAAAAAAAAAAAAAAAAAAAAAAAATCCAGCATTTAGAGTGCTATACGCTTCCACGGTCAAAATATTTCAATGAAAATTTTGAGAATTCTAAGTTTTAGATTAATAGCATCCTACTTAACCCATAACTACTGTTAGCGGTCTCACAGACCACTGAATTCTTCAAGTTTCGGGATTTAACTAGTAATTTTTAGTTTAACTATAGATACTGCTCCAATTTTGTTTCGTTTGGAGCCCTATTACCATCTCTAGAGACTTTTGAATAGCTAGATTTTATTTATAATAGTCTTGTATATAAAGTTTAATATAAAAATAGTATTCTGAGGATTAATATTTTATTCATCTTTAAATTAAGCCGTCTGACAGACCGCTCATAGTAGTTATGAGACAATTTTTGTCACAGCAGTTAAGGATTAAGTATCTTGAAAATTGAAGTCGAGAAACGGATAAAACTTTTCCAAGTCAGAAAAAAGAATAAGTCAATAAATTTGTCTGCAATTGATTTTTGTCGCAACGCAGGAACTCAAATAAGGTGAGCGCGACACGAATTGAATATACTTCTGTTTACGAACAAGTGTGAATTGTTTCATTTACAAATTAGATAAACCAACTATTGGAAACACTCTTTCGTCGACTCTTGTCGGTATTTATATTTACGTATGTGTAATTCTATATTTTTGAAAAGTCATTCAAGCTTATAAGTTTTCCGCAAATTCAATAGTTACTGTTTTCAGAAAAAATGAAATTGTGTTTTGAGCCATATTTACAGGGTATGTAAAAAGTATCTTAGCAATTGCTTTTATTAAGTTTTTGAAGGAATGCGTTTTTTATTTTAAAAAATCAAGATCTTTGTTTGTGAATTTTTTTCACATGCATGAGCAATTAATACAAAATCTTTCTAGAAGAAATAATACTCTAAAACTAATAATAATAATCAAGGCTAACTTATCAGGGGGCCTTGATAATAATAATGACGTAAAAAGCGATATATTATTATTATTATTATTATCATTATTAGCAGCAAGTTTCTAGAATCTCGAATGATATAGTTCTTTAGTGCTTCTGTAGCCAGTGTATTTCAACGAAAACTTCTAGAATTCTAAGCTAAAGATAAATAATAACATCCTTAAGTATCAAGAAATATGATGTCAAGAAACGATTAAAACTTATCCGAATAAGAAAGCAACTACGTCGATAAAATTATTTGCTATCGACTGTTGCCACAACCTGGTAACTGAAAGGAGTAAGCGAAACTGGAATTCAATTTACTTGTATTTACTAATAAATTTGAATTGCGTTGTAGACGAACATCCGATAAATGCACTATTTCAAAATAACTTTTTCTTTGGCTCAGTTTGATATTTATATTTATGTAATCTTATATTTAGGGAAAGCGATATTTCCGAACTTTTTCTTACAAACTGTACAAGTCATATAAAAAAAAAGTTAGCATCTCGAGTTCTACGCCGCATCCACAGTCGGAATATTTCAATGAAAATTCTTGGAATTCTAAGTTATAGATAAATAACATCATACATAAGTGTCTTAAAAAATAAAGTCAAGAAACGGTTAAATTTTTTCGCAGTCAAAAAACAAATAAATCAATAAAATTGATTTTTGCCTCAAGCCGGGAGCTCAAATGAGATAAGAGAAACACGAATTGAATATACTTCTGTTTACCAATAAGTGTGAATTGTTTCGTTTACAAATTGGATAAATCAACTTTTGGGAAAACATTTATTTCCTCTTTAGACTCTCCTCGGTATTTACGTATGAAATTATGGTTTGAGTCATACTTACAGGGTGCTTAAAAAGTACCTCAGCAATTTTCTTAGTAATATTTTTTAAAAGATTGCTTTTTTATTTAAAAAAATTAAGATCTTTAATTGTGAATTTTTTTCACATGCACGAGCCATTAATACAAAAAAACTTTTCTGGAAGAAATAATATTCTGAAACTATTAATTATAATAATAACGTAAAGAGCATTATATTTACCTATTTTTCGTTATTATTAAATTTCTAGCATCTTGAATGCTATAGTTCTTTATCCCTGCCATAGGCAGGGTATTTCAAGGAAAATTTCGGTACTTATGTATTAACGCCACCGCATCTAGAGATTTGGCGGTTGTTAAGTAAGGGAGACTGGGGCTAGTTGGCCATAAGGGTAGGTTGGCCAATTTGATTTAATTTTGAAACCAGTCACCAGATGTCGCCACAAGTCCAGAAATATGTTAGAAAATATGTTCCCTTACACTTCCAGGAGTTTCAGTTATCTTAACAAAAGCAAACTAAGAACAACGATTATTTTTCACTTTCGTCGATCGGCCCCACCAGTGGCCGAGAGGTTCTGACCTCAAACTGGTAGACGGTAGGTGCTGGATTCGAACCCAATCGCGACCGTCGGCCTAACCGTTCGAAGTTTTCCGTGGTTTTCTTCGAACCTTGCGTAAATACGGGTTAGGTTCCCTTAGAAAGACCCCCACGGAGGGCAACCCACCCCATAGGGCCTATATCCCATAGCGTAGATAATCGGCCGACAAAAATACACCAAAAATACACCACTTTCGTCGATCTAGAAGTAAATTTTCGTTAGTGTGCATAAAGCTTTAAGGCTTTCAAGAAATACTTCACAAGAACAAAGGTAAGTAATATTTTGAAAGCTCAATTTATAACGATTCTTTTGATGTAACAATAAATATTAAATGTTGTTAAGATATGTGTAGAACAGCAAAAGTATTTCAAACATGGCGAGGGGGCAAGTTGGCCCACTTACGTTAAGCCACGTTGGCTCATTCAAAAAATATGCTAATTCAGCCTGTGGTGGTTGGGTGACAACTAATAGACGTCCTATATTCCGGGAATTGTGAAAACTGCCCTTTCCAATACAATAAATCCAGTTAATATAACATCAGGTTTTCAGAAAACTGGAATATGCCTTATCAGTAGGAATGATTTTACTAACTCTGATTTCATGTCTTCGTATGTCAGTGATAGACCAGAGCCTTCAAGCACGCATGACAAAGCAATTAGTGAAGATTCTAATGAAACCCAGGTAATTATGGGTAGGCTTATTTCCATAGATATGCTTACCTATCTTCTCCTGCTCCATGCAAGATAACTCCAACATCTGATGACATAAGACCATTCAAAAAGGCAGAGCCAAGGAAGATATATGCTTCGAATAGAATGAAGAGAGCTTCTGCAGTCCTCACAGACACCTCTGAGAAATTAGCTCTTGAACAAAAAAAAAAAAAAAAAAAAAAAAAAAAAAAAAAAAACGCAACAGAAAAAAGGAATAGGGCCAAAATTAAAAGTGATATTAAAAGAAGAAATCAGACCAAAAAAAGCAAAGGAAAACAATCTGTAAAAAATATTTTGTTTCCTTTTGATCCCTAACAGCCTGGATGTAGTGTTCTGAATCGTCAAAAGAGGAAGAAGAAATCTATTAAAGAAAGTGACGATGAGGAAGACGAAGACAATATCTGCATGCGTTGTCTGAAGGAGTTTAATCAAAATATGCCTAAGGAAGAATGGATCCAGTGCGTGAGTTGCAAATTTTGGGCTCATGTGAAATGTGTTTGAAAAGAGGTTGATAGATTATATTTTGAATGCATTCACTGCAATGATCCCTCTGATTTGTAAACTTAATTTTAAATAATTTTTCTTTATACATGCATTAAAGTTCCTAAATAGTTCTAAGAGTGAACTATTAAGAATTTTATTTTATTTCTAAATAAACATAAAAAAGAACATTGCAGGCCAACGTGCCCCATTCAATGGGCCAACCTACCCCATGCACGGGGTAGGTTGGTCCACATGACATCACACCATAACTAAATTCATAAAGTTCTTAAAATTTCATATTAACTAGAAATAAGCGTTTTTCTCACTAGTTAAATGTACCAGGTATTGTAAAAAATACTAAATTTGAAAATAAACAAAATTTAGGTATTGAAAAAAATGAAATAAAAAAAAACTGGGCCAACAGACCCCGGTCTCCCCTACCACCAATCTACACTTAAAATTTTTGCGACAAATTATAAAATAAAACACATTATTTGTAATCAAAACACTTTATTTAAAAACAAAGTAGTCAATCGGATTTCGGTGGAAAATGGGCCGATATAGAGTTTAACATAGATTCAAAATAATATTGCAACTTGTTCTATTTTTGGCTTATCCCGAATACGCATTTTCGTAGCATTAAAAAATGGCGTCAAATATAAGCAAACAACGAGGCAACAAGGAATCCAAAAAGATAACTGGGTGCGCGAGCAAACAACAAGATTGCTCTTTACTGGCGCATTAGCACAACTTCTGCTGCGGTGGCGTTAATACGTAAATACCAAAATTTCTAGAATTCCAAGTTAAAGCTAAATAATAACATCCTTAATTGTCCAGAAAAATGACGTAGGGAATTGGTAGACGAACACACATTATTTCAAAATAGCTTTAACTTTGACTTACTTTGATATTTATATTCATGTAATCCTTTATTTTGGGAAAACAATGTTGGCGATGCTTTTCTTTTTTAAAAAATAAACAACTAATACAAAAAAGTTTCCAAATTTCTTGTATCTAGAGTGCTATATGCTTCCACGGCCAAAATATTCGAATGGAAATTCTCACATTCCAAAGTTATTTTATTGATCATAAGCATCACACTTTAGTGTCTCGAAAAATAATATAGAGAAACGGTTAAAACTTTTCCGAGTCAGAAAAAGAATAAGTCAATAAAATATGCTTTAAAAAAATATTAACCGACTTCAAAAAAAGAATCAAGCATGGCAACAATTTGGCAACAATGAAAGATAATTTGCGATAAATCATTTTTTTTATCAAATCATAAGCATATTTAAAACTATGCATTCATATACGTTAATGCCAAACTGCTAGAACAAACTAGCGTCAATCTGCTTTCGCTAACTTTGCAAAATCTATCTAGACCCCAACCTTTGTTCATCAGTCTAGATTTTGCACTTGGGAGAAAAAAGATTTCGTATTTGTGTAAGAGTAATAGTTTTTTCTAGTAGCATTCCATTTTACTTACCCATCATACGTAGTATAGGGTAAGTCTTGCAATCGTTATGAAAATCGAAAAAATTTTTTTGACGGATTTACACGTTTTAGATAGTGGAGATTCCGAAAAACATATTTTTAGAAAAAAAATTTTGCCGTCCGTCTGTCTGTCTGTCAGTCTGTCTGTCTGTAAACGCTCTATCTCCCGAGCGAATTGAGATAGAGACTTGAAATTTTGTATGTAGTTAGTATGTAAGAATGGGACGAACTCTATTTAATATCAGCAACCTCGATTATACGGAACTATTTTTTTCGGACTCTCGAAAAATTCGTTCTGATGAAAGGTGTATAAAAATTTTCGAATTTTTTTATTCTAAGGAATGGACGTAAAAGACAATAAAATAACACACATTTTGCATACAGAACGAAGTCCATCGAATTATTAGTTGCCGAGATATTTGTAATCCTGTTTTCCATATTCTTCGATTTTTCATGACCCTGTATTTCATTCAAATTTCGATTCAGAGGTATATTTTAATTGAAAATGAGACGCTTAATCCAACGCAGTAAACTGTTAGTTTATATTGTTATTATTTTTGGAGTCATAAGGATGTTTCTTTTACGCAGTTCGGTATTACTTGAGTAGTTTGGCGTTTTATATAATTTGTCGAAATTGGTACATCAGCAATTCATTAACCTCTTCAGACCTGGTGTATCCTATAGGATACACATCTTTATAATTTTGTTTTCACATATATAAATACTATTAAAAAAAGAGAAATTAGTGTGAATGGAGCCTAAGAGATAGCAGAAATAAAGAAAATAGCAATTTGTCTCTCGTAGTGCTTTTTCAGTGAGTTACATGATATACAAAAATGGCTTGCAGCAGAAATGCACGAAATGTACAAAAAAAAAAGAAAACGTAAAAATTTTTATTGCGTGTTAAGATACCATTTGTAGACTTCATTAGTAATACAAATTATTAAATATATATTTGTTTGATCTTTTTCTATGTTTCTACAATGCAGAAAAGTAAAATGTAATTTAAAATAACCTAAGAAATTGTTAAAATGCGTGTTTTACAAGTCCCCATATATCAAAAAAAAAATTATGTACAAAAAATAAATTTTAATAATTTCGTTGTTCAATCTTTCTTAGTTATCAATTAATTAATGTAAATCCATAGCTGAAATTAATAAAAGTAGATCAATAAACCCTCGGGTCTGAAGAGATTAATAGAGCATTAATATGTATATTAACAACATTTAAATTTTGTTTTGGAATTGCAGGGCATTGTATAAATAGTTTTCACATGTTTTATTTTCATATACATATCCATGATGGGTGAGTATTACGGTGGCCTCCAACGACTAGTTTCCTATTTTACTTACCCATTATACGTAGTATAGGGCAAGTCTTGCAATCGTTAACAATTGTCAAGAAATCGAAAAAAAATATTTGACGGATTTACACGTTTCAGATACTGGAGATTCCGAACAAACATATTTTTAGAAAAAAAAAATTGCCGTCCGTCTGTCTGTCTGTCTGTAAAAGCTCTATCTCCCGAACAAATTGAGATACAGACTTGAAATTTTGTATGTAGTTAGTATGAAAGAATGGGACGAAGCCTATTTAATATCAGCAACCTCGATTATCCGGAACTATTTTTTCGGACTCTCGAAAAATTCGCTCTGATGAAAGGTATATAAAAATTTTCGAATGTTTTTGTTCTAAGGAATGGGCGTAAAAGGGAATAAAATAACACACATTTTGCATATAGAACGAAGTCGATCGGATTGTTAGTTGCCGAGATATTTGTAATCCCGTTTTCCACATTCTTCGATTTTTCATGACCCTGTATTTCATTCAAATTTCAATTCAGATGTATATTTTAATTGAAAATGAGACGCTTAATCCAACGCAGTAAACCGTTAGTTTATGTTATTATTATTTTTGGAGTTATAAGGATGTTTCTTTTACGCAGTTCGGTACTATTTGAGTAGTTTGGCGTTTTATATAATTTGTCGAAATTGGTACATGAGCAATTCATTAATAGAGCATTACTATGCATATTAACAATATTTAAATTTTTTTTGGAATTGCAATGCATTGTATAAATATTTTTCACATGTTTTATTTTCATATGCCTATCCATGATGGGTAAGTATTACGGTGGCCCCCCAACGACTAGTTTTGGTTATTGATAAGTCTATTATCCATGTTTATTTATTTTATTTTAATTATCTTATCTTTAATTCTCGTGACACATTTTGTCTATGATGTAACGTGAAACGAAATTTTATTTTTTAATGTTTGAATACATTTTATTGACAAGAATGGACGCTTTTAATTGGACGATTGCTTCAAAACGAATTTGAATTTTTAAAGTTTTTATTTTATAAAAGTTCTAATCATCAGAATTTAATTAAATTAAAATGGGAACACATGAATATCTTATACTTTCAAACAAAAAAAGAATTATTAAAATCGGTTCATATTTAAGGAAATTGTGAGTGAGCAAGAAATACATACAGGTTGAAATCATAACCTACTCCTTAAAGTCGGTTAATAAAATTGTCTGTAATTAATTTTTGCCACAATCCGGGATTTCAAAGGAGATAAAGAAACACGAATGGAATTTACTTCTGCTTAAAGCACAAGTGCGAATTGTTTCGTTTACAAAATTAGGTAAATCAACTTTTGGGAAAACATTTCCACTTTCGACTGTCGTCGGTATTTGCGTTTTTGTAATCCAATATTTTTGAAAAGCTATTCAAAGTTATGCCCTTTTTTAACTATCTATCCACCAATTTAATATTTTTTTATTTTCAGAAAAATGTGATTATGATTTGAGGCATACTTACAGGGTGTGTAAAAAGTATCTTAGCAATTTTCTTATTAATATTTTTTGATCGATAGCTTTTTTATTAAAAAAATTATAAGAAGATTTTTAATTGTGAATTTTTTCACATGCATGAGCCTATAATACAAAAAGAACCTTTCTGGAAGAAATAATATTCTGAAACTATGAATTATAATAATAACGTAAAAAGCAATATATTTACCCTTTTTTTCATCATTATTATTAATCCGCATGTTTTTAGCATCTCGAATGCTATAGTTCTTTATCGCTTCTATAGCCAGAATATTTTACTGGAAATTTCTAGAATTCAGAGCTCAATATTAATACTAACATTCTTAATTGTCGAGAAAAATGATGTAAAGAAACGATTAAAACTTTTCCAAATCAGAAAGCAACTAGCAATTACAGTCAAAGTTCTATAGTCCGCACACCCTAATCCACTGTTTTCTATAATTCGCGTTATTTTACGAATGTAAACAATGAAATAAACGTTTAAAAAATTTAAAAATTAGTGATCCAAAACGATTTTTTTAAATAAATAAAAAAAATGAGACAACAATGAGAAAACGGTGGATTACGCGTGTGCGGATTATAGAACTTTGACTGTAACTAGGGAACTGCAAGAAGTGTAAGTCACCGATTTTGACGAAAGTGGTATCGTTGGAAAGATCACATCGAGAGCAGTAAAAAACACAATGGACCGTCGCAAACCGTCGCAAATGAGCCGTTTTCGAGATATCCTCAATTTATGCCACGTAATTAGTGCATACTTAATGGGGTACGGCAAAAATTTTAGTTTCGAATTTAACGAAAGTGGTATCGTTAAAAAGATATCATCATGAGGGAGAAAAAACTCAATAGAACTACCCGTCGGAAATGAGCCGTTTTCGAGATATCCGATAATTTATGTCACGTAGCTAGTACATACTGTTCTAGTGCATACTTAATCGGGAACCGCAAAAAATTGTTTTCTCGATTTTGATGAAAATAATGTTGTTGCAAAGATATCATTGGGAGAAATAAAAAACTCAATTGAAGTAACCATCTGAAATGAGTCGTTTTCGAAAGATCCAACAATTTATGTCACTTAATGCAGTTTCCCAGCAGTGTGCATTAGCAATGTGACACAAATTGTTGGATATCTCGAAAATGTCTCATTTCCAACGGATGATTCTATTGAGTTTTTTAATCCTCACGATGATATCTTTTTAACGATACCACTTTCGTTAAAATCGAGAATAAAATATTTTCCTGTCCCCCTTTAAGTGTGCATTAGCTACGTGACATAAATTGTCGGATACCTCGAAAACGGTTCATTTGCGACGGGTAGTTTCATTGAGTTTTTTATAACACTCGATGAGATCTTTCCAACGATATCACTTTCGGCAAAATCGGTGAAGTACACTTTTTGCAGTTCCCTAGTAAGTCGATAAAATTGTCTGCTGTCGACTGTTGCCACAATCTAGTAACTGAAAAGGGACAAGCGAAACAGGATCTCAATTTACTTGTATTTACTAATGAATTTGAATTGTTTCGCAGAAGAACATTCGATAAATACATTATTTCAAAATATATTTTACTTTGACTCACTTTGATATTTATATTCGATATAATCCTTTATTTTGGGAAAACAATGTTGGTGATTTTTTACGTGAAAAATGAACAGCTCATTTTAAAAAGTTCGCACTTTCCTAGTATATCGAGTTCCATTCCGTATCCACATAGTCAGAATATTCCAACGGAAATTTTTAGAATTCTTAGTTATAGATAAAAGTATCGTACTTAAGTGTCTTGGACAACATTTCAACAATACTTTTTCTTTATAGTTTTTAAAGGAATGCTTTTATATTTAAAACAATATTTTATTCTATTTTTTTTTCTTTTGCACGAGCCATTAATATAAAAAAAAACCATTCTGGAAGAAATAACATTCTGTAACAATAACAATAATAATAATAATAACAATAATAAAAACAATAGGAAATAAGCGATACGTATACAGTTTATTTTAAATAACCCGCAGGTTTCTAACATCACGAAAGTTATAACTATATATATATCTATTGCATCTATAGTCAGAATTTTTCAATGAATATTTTTATTTTTAGAATTCCAAAATATAGATGAATAATAAAGTCTTAAATGTTCAAGAGAAAGATGTAGAGAAACTATTGAAACTTTTCTGAATAAGGAATCAAATAGGCCAATAAAATTATCTGTTCCGACTGTTGTCACAACCTGAATTTGTATGGGATAAGCGAAGCGGGAATTCAATTTACTTGTGTTTACTAACAAATCTGAATTGTTCGCAGACAAATTGGGTAAATCAATTATAGCAAAATCATGCCTTCGACTCTCGTCGTTATTTATATTTATGTAACACGAAAAACTTCTCGAGAAGAAATAATATTTTGAAAATAATAATAATAATTATAATAATAATAATAACAGTCAGAAAAAGGAGATAACTTATGTGTTTACAGTTTATTTTTAATAATCCGCAAGTTCCTAGCAACTCGAATGTTAATAGTTTATAATTTGCTTTCGCAATGAGAGCACTTCAGTGAAAATTCTTAGAATTCCACCCTACAGATAAATAACAACATCCCTGAATGTATTGAAAAATTCTATTCAGAAACGATCAAAAGTTTTTCCGAGTCAGAAAGCAACTGGATAGCTAAAATTGTCAGCTATCAACTGTCACCACAACCGAATAACTGAAATAGAATAATCGAAAAAGGAATTTGATTTACTTGTATTTGCTAATAAATCTGAATTGTTTCATAGAAAAATTGAATAAATCAAGTGTTTATTTCTGAACTGAATTATTTCATAAACTTTTTACATACAGACAGACATTTTGTAAAATACATGTTTTTTCGAATCTCTGACCCCTAAAACATGTTATCCGCCAAAAACTGAAATTTAAAATTTTCACGTAACCATTATTTTTATTTTGTAAAGATAAAGAAATTTAAAAATAGTAATATAGATTATGTTTTTATACATTATTTATCAAATTATCTATTAATAATTGAAGATCTATTTTTCGAATGACTTTAACTATTTATCATCAGTTAATTTATAGAACAACGATTTGCTATAATGTCATATTGTTTGTTTTAAACTTTATCGGTTAGGAAATCGTTATTCTATAAAATAACTATTTAAATCATAGAATCCAATAACTTTACACACTTTAACGGACTTGGTTAGTTATTTCATGAAATAACTAGGTATTTTAGGAAATAACTGCATTATATGTTTTAACGATAACATATACATTATATCTAAGAAGTTTTGATTGCTTTAATGTCATTAAGGATCTGTCCTGTTTTGAACCATTTTGGAAACACTACTGTACCATTTCGGGAACTCTACTGTACCATGTTGGGAACACTACTGTACCCAGAAATATTGCAACCCAATTTGGGCTTTTTATTTTTAAAGTGAGCATATCGAGGGCTAATAATAACAATAATAATAAAATAATTCATTATTATAAAATTGAGAAAAGTGACATATCTACAATTTATTTTTAAAATTCTGAAATCTTCTACCATCTCGAATGCTATTGTTCTCCGTTGCTGCTGCAGCCAGACTATTTCTGTGAAAATTCTTAAATTTCTAACAAACACAAATAACTGTATTTTTCAGAGCTCAGAAAAATTATGCGAGAAATGATTAAAATTTTTCTAAATCAGAAGACAACTAAGCCTAAAAAATTTTCTGCAATCGATTGTTGCCACAACCTGTGGGATAAAAAGGGCATAAGTAAAACACAAATTCAATTTACTTGAGTTTGATTACTAGCAAGTAGACAAATTGCATAAATCAACTATTGCAAAATATTCTCTCCTTGGACTTTTCTTGATATTTCTATTTATGTATATCAGTATTTTAGGAAAGTAGTTTAAGGTTATGTGTGCGTTTTTCAAAGCCTCTCGGAATTTAACAAATATTATTTTCAGATGAGTTAAATTATCGTTTGAAACATGTTTGCAGGGTGTTAAGAAATATTTAGTAAGGTTTTTCCTTAACAATTTTTTAACCAATCCTTTTACACTTAAAAAATGTTAGATTTTTGAAGTTTGATTCTTTTTGATAAACGTATGAGCCATTTATGTAGAATTCTTTTTGGAAGAAATAACATTATGAAACAACTACCACTATTACTGCCACTATTAATAATAATAATAATGATAAGAAACGTCATATGTCTACAGTTTGCTTTAAAAATCCCTAAGATTTTAGCATCAAGAATTCTATAGTTCTTTCTAACTTCACAAACAGAGCATTTCAACAAAATTTCTGAAAATTCTAAACCGGAGATAGATAGCTGTATCTTTAAATGCTCAGAAAACTTCTGCGAGGAATGATCAAAACTTTTCCGAGTCACGAAACACTAAGTCGATAAAGTTCTTCCCAATCGATTATTGCCACAACCCGGGAGCTTAAATGGGATAAGCGAAACACAAATTCGATTTACTTGTATTTACTAACAAATTGTGGGCAAATTAGATAAATCAACCATCGCAAAAAACGAAATTTATATTTATGCATTCTAGTATTTTAGAAAAATTGGTCAATGTCATGTGCTTTTTTGAAAGCCTCCAGAAATTCAATATTTAGCACTTTCAGGAGAACGTGTAAGGTGAATTGAAATATTCTTTGAGACATATTTTCTGGACAAGTAACAAATGCACTCTGTTAGAAAAAAATACATGCACCCCCGAAAAAACGAGTCACGATCATGAAACTTGGTATGTAAATAGGGTTTGCTTAGATGAACGAACGATTATAAAATCAGAAAAAAAAATTGTTTATTGATTAGAAACAAACAAAAGAGTTTCGATTTCAATAGGTTATAAAGCCACGTTTGGAAGCTATAAAAGCCGGTACTCGGTGAAGCATGGATTATATTAATTTACCAATGTCTTTCTGCGGTAGATTCTGCATAATTCTAACAACTGATGAACTAGTTTAAAGATAATTCGTAAAGACTTAAGTCGGCTTTTCAACATGTCTTAAGCATTCTCTATTAGAGCAATTTCTGAAAAATTAGCAGAACATAAATGTACATCATGTACTTGTAGATGTTATTGCTAGAAACTCCACGGTATTACAGTATCATTTTGACTAAAATGCTAGCTGATACGTTTCTTAGATCAACCCACTTTCCTGATTCCTATGGTTCCAACCAGTGTTGGGCACGTTCACAAAATAAACGAACTAACTCAAACTCACGTTCAATTTCTGAAAAGTGATTTAAGTTCACGTTCAAATTCAAAATTTTTCAAACGAACTCGTTCAAATCAAACTCATTTGTAAAAGTGAACGAAGTTCACTAAAAAGTTCACTTTTTTATGTTTGGATATTATTGTCCAAATTTACAAAATTTTGTGAACTAATCATTTGATTATTCGATATGTAAGATAGAGGTATGCACGGGCAGAAATTTCCAGGCCCGATCCATAGAAAAAAAATGTCCGGCCCGATATTAAAATAAAAATTTCGGCCCGAGCCCAGCCCGGCTCGTAGAGAAAATTTAGCGGTCCGACCCGGCCCGATATAATAGCTAAAATCAAGACTCGACCCGGCCCGATATAATTGCTAAAAACAAGGCCCGACCCGGCCCGATATAGTAGCTAAAAATAAGGCCCGAGCTTGGCCCGGCCCGGAAAAAAAGTTGAAATTTCGCACCGAACCCGGCCCGACCCCGAATACATTTCTACAGGACATTGATATTTACCCTTACGGAAGAGTTCTGGCAAAAAAAACTTACCTTAGTCTGTTTATCATCTCCATTTATGCAGAAGTGCCGTAGGCTGCGATGTTTATGCTTTCTTTTTAAATCTTTCCGATTTAGACATATTTCCGCCTTACACAGTCCACCTTGTACAGAGAGTTTATTGTATATGTCTATTTTCGGCGAAATTGTATACAGCCTAGGTCCGGTTCGGCGCGACCCGGGTCTGCAGAAGAAGTAAGACTAGGATACTGCCCAGAGAAGTGATATCCAGACTTAACCCGTCCTGAGGCTCGTGCAGGCCTCTAAATGGCATTTGAAAGAGGGAAAAAGTGTACTAAGGTCTGGAAAAATTTTAAATAAATTATGAAAAAATTGAACGTAAATTTGAACGTAAATTTCGTTCAAACTCGTCTATTTTTTGAGTTTCCGTTCAGTTCAAACTCGTTTATAAAATAGTGAGCGAAGTTCAGTTCAAAGTTCACAAATAGTGAGCGAAACTCGTGAGTTTTCGTTCAGTGAGCGCGTTCATACCCAACACTGGTTCCAACCCTTTCAAAATCGATTTTTTTTTAATGTAAATTTTTGGCTATGAATTTTTTTCGCATGCATGATCTATTTTTACAAAACTACCAAACCACCCTTCTAGAAGAAAGAACCTGCTGTAAATTATATTATTATTATTATAAAAGAGATATGCCATATTCTACAGTTACTTAAAAAAAACCTCTACAATATACTAATATTTGAATTATTATAGCTCTATCTCGCTTCTCCAATCATAACATGCAAATGAAAGTTCTCAGTATTCCAAATTATAACTAGTAGTAACATCATGAAATGTCCGCAGAAATAAAGTTGAGTACAATAGAGAAATGATTAAAATTTTGTGACCAAAAAACAACTAAGTCGATAAAGGTGTAGGCTATCGATTTATTCAACAACGCGGAACTTAAATAGAATAAGCGAAATGGGAATTCGATTTACTTCTATTTACTAACAAGTATGAATTGTTTCTCAGACAAATTGGAAATATCAACTATCGCAAAACATCTTCTTCGACTATCGTCGGTTTTTATATTTATGTATTTCCATATTTTCGGAATGGCATTGATTTCAGACTTATTACTTTCAGAAAAATGACGGTATAATTTGAAAAGCATTTACATGTGTTAGTTCAACAAACTTTTCTTAGTAATTTTTAAACCAATGCATTTATATTTAAAAAAAATTAAGATCTTTCAGTGTGTATTTTTACTTTTCCATCATACATAGTATAGAGTAAGTCTTGGAATCAGTTTGAAAATCGAAAAAAAATTTAGCGGATTTACACGTTTCAGACACTGGAGATTCCGAAAAACATATCTTTTGAAGAAACATTTTGCCGACCGTTTGTCTGTCTGTAAACGATCTATCGCCCTACAAATTGAGAAAGAGACTTAAAATCTGGTGTACACTTAGTATGTAATAAAGGAAAGAAGTCTATTTAATATCACTAAACTCCACTATCTGTAAATATTATTTTCGGACTCTCGAAATATTCGTTCTGATGGAAGGTATATAAAAATTTTCGAATTTGTTTGTTTTAAGGATTGGATATAAAAAACAATATATATACATATAATATCACAAATTTTGCACAAAGAACGAAGTTGGTCGGATAATGATTTGCCGAGATATTTGTAATCCTATTTTTCACACTCTTCGATTTTTCATGACTCTGTATTTCATTCAGATTTCAATTCAAAGATATATTTTAATTGGATATGAGACGTTTAATCCGACACAGTAAATTGTTAGTTATTATTATTATTATTTTCGGAGTTATAAGGATAATTCTTTTTCGCAATTCGATACTACTTGGGTAGTTTGGCTTTTATATAATTTGTCAAAATTGGATCATCAGCAATTTATTAACGAAGCATTACTATGTGTTAAAAATTTTTTAAATATACATTTAAATTTTATTTTGGAATTGCGATGCATTTTATAAATAGTTTACGCATTTTTCTTTCATATTTTTTCATATTCATATCTATGATGGGTAAGTATTACGGTGGCCCCTAACGACTAAATATTTTTCATATGAATGTGCGATTAATACAAAAAAACTTCTAGACGAAATATCCAGGGCTGGGTTTTTGCCGGCAGAAAATGGTTTCTGCCGTGCCAGTGGCATAAAGTGGTTATAACCGGTTTTAACTGGCAGAAACTGGCAACAACTGGCATAAACTCATTTCATGACATAATCTGAGACTTTTTTAGTAGTATTAAATTGCTTATATGCATTTTATTAAGGATAAACAACAAATAAAATATTGTGAATAGTTTTAATTAAAAATAAATAAATTTGTATTAGAATTAGATAGTTTTGAATTTGTCACAAAGAATCAGCCATATTGTTTGCATATAACTGAAAACCATGAAAATGATATTAAGGGCATAGCAGTTAAAATTGTAAATAAATATGATTTATATAAAATAAATATCAATATTATAAAATAATTGTATAAGATATTTCATAAAATAGTTTTACTGTTATTTTGTGCTACAATTATTAACTTATATATTTTTTCACAAGAATCATTTCTCTTTGTATGTAATAGTAAAGAATTTAAAAAGTTATTGCGGTGTATTATTTATTTAAAAGTACTCAAAGTGTTGTTAAAATATCATAGAATTTTTTGTAAATTTATTTTTCTTAAACTTTTAAATAGAAATTCAACCAGAAACAATAATATCAATAGTTAAACTTGTACAGCATCATATTACCATTATGAAAATTTCTGTTTTTCAAATAACATAATTATTCTATAAATAAAGTATATTTATGTGATCCTTTTGAAACTTTTTTCTACTTTGAATATCATTCATAATCTTTATTTTAATTTTTTGACTAAATTCTTTATATATTAAGTAATGCGTAAATAAATCATTGCAGGCTAAAGTTCTAATTAGTATAATTTCTTAGATTCTGCAGTTTTTGCCGCTTACTGGCAGAAACTAGTTTCTGCCATGCCGGTTTTAATCGGTTATAATCGCTGGTTTTAACCACACAGGCAGAAACTTGCCAGCCCTGGAAATATCATAAAACTATTAATAGTGATAATAATAACAAAAGCGATAGATTTACAGTTTATTTTTAACAACCCCAATGTTGTAGAATCGCGAGTGCAATATTTCTAACTTACTTCTAAAGCCAATGAAAATCAAGGAAATTTTGAGAATTTCATCTTGAAAAATTAAGTTGAGAAACGATTTATATTTTTCCGATTCTGAAAACGTATAATTTAATAATGTTGTCTGATGTCGATTCTCATTACAACTTAAGAACTGATATAGGATAAGTGAAAAAGGATTTTTTTTTTTTTTACTAAGATGTCTGATTTTTTTTCCAGACAAAGTGGATAAATAAACTATTTCAAAACATCCTTTTCTATTAATATCAGTTGCCATTGATATGTATGTATACACGTATAGTCAGAGTTAAAATACCTGTAGTCTGACCTCCTGTATGTCAAACGCTCCAGATTTTAAACACATACTATGACAAACCGACTATAGTTTCAGAAACACTGATAAAAGACGCTATCGAACAAAAAATATGCAAAAAATGAAAAAATAATATACTTTAAAAACTACACACAAAAAAAGGAAACGAAAAATTCCCTTTTTATTTCTATCACACTTATTGAAAAAAAGATAAAGATACTTTAATTGTGCTTGTGACTGCAATTTCGCATTATATAGTGCACTTTCGCAACACAACTCCATAAAATTGTGGTTCAATTCGATGCATAACTTCATATACTTTTGGTCGGTACAATAATGAAAATGGCACAAAAATGGCGATTGCAGAGCCCCCTTTCGGCGGATTTTTTCCAAATTCAGGGAGGACCAACTAGCCATAGTCATACACATACACAAAAAAATTTGGTTCAATTCGATGCATAACTTCATATACTTTTGGTCGGTACAATATTGAAAATGCCACAAAAATCGCGATTGCAGCGGACCCTTCCAGCAGAATATTTCAAAACTGAAGGAGGACCTGCTTGCCACAGCCAAAAACATACACAAAAAATTTGGTTCAATTCTATGCATATAATCATACACTTTTTGATGGTAGAATGGCGACATACAGACAGACACACAGACACACGGACAGACAGACATTTTGTAAAAACATGTTTTTTGGAATCTCTGACCCCTAAAACGTGTAAATCCGTCGAAAACCGGAAGTCGAAAAAAATTTCGATTACAATACTTTCTTCTATTGAAGATAGAAGAAAATAATAAAATATAAGCCTAAATTTTCTAACCACAATGCTTTTCAATGACGCGCTTACAAACGTTATTCCCAAGCAGACGAAATTTTGTAGCCTCGAACCAAAGAGGAGAATATAGTCCATAGGAAATCGTAGGGAATCCTAGATAACTCATTTCCCTCACTACTTTCATTTTTGACTATAACAACTCTGAGAAAACCTCAAATACAGTGCGAAAAAATAAGGAACTGGAGAGTTGTGAACCAGTTACCAAAGAAATATTCTAAAAGTCTACCACCAGTCTTAGCGAAAAACAATTCTTTTCGCAAAAAACCACACAAGCTTTCAGGAGGATGATCATTCGTCTGAAGAAGACTGGACATTTTGGAGTCATACCGAATTCAAGAAGTTAACTGGTTCTTTCAAAAGTCGTTGAACAGTCAATGAATAATGTTGTAGGCGGTAGTAATGTACTTGATGTGATCTCCCAACAACATTCAATCTTGAGTATTTCTTTTTCGAAGAGAGCTCGGTGGAACGTTCCGAGAAAAAAAAATGGTGCATTCTTTCCGTACAAAATCAGTTATGTAAAATTAGACAGTTGCTGGCATCGACAGCAGGAAAATGACTGAACTTTGCAATGACATTTTTCGCTAGAGCTGAAGTAGATGCATCCTGGACATGGGCATGGTAGAATGATTAGAACTAGTTCTACCTCAGTGAAAGAATAAACACTCATAACTCTCACATTTTCGACACTGAAAACCACCGTAACGTCTTAAAGATTCCATCCATTCACACAAAGCTGCACTCCGATGTGGATTTCTTGCTAAATTCTTTCTTGGATATTTATTTTCCGAAGAGACTATTGAAAATGATCCTGGTGACATGCACCGTGTGCAAGTACAGACAGGTACAAAATAATTTTCGAAACTTTAGTTTCACCCCATTTGCAACAGATGCAACGTCTTAATGCAAGATAGAGAACTCCACACATTGCATTTTGTGTGCAACAGTTTCTTCGGTAACATTTCACTAACGACAGAATAATCAGTCGTACGTTTTCGATACGAGCGATTATTTCTCCCACTGGCTGGATAATCTCATTGGTCCACTGGTTATCACATTTTAAGTATGCCAGAAATGACGTTTATTGCTTAAAGTTTGGCGATAAGAACAGATTATAGGAAGATATTTTTTTACGAATATCTCTCACTCCTGATTTATTAAATTTATTAAAACATTGAAAAACTAAATTATTTGTGAACTTCCTAATATTTATTATTTTAAACACATTATATCTGAAAAAGTTATTGCACAGCACTTGTAAATGAATGCGTATTTTCTGCATGCCGACGTGACGATTGAATAAAACGGGCCGTGGCTTTTTTTTCGGTACAATAATGAAAATGGCACAAAAATGGCGATTGCAGCGCCCCCTTCCGGCGGATTTTTTCCAAATTCAGGGAGGACCAACTAGCCATAGTCATACACATACACAAAAAAATTTGGTTCAATTCGATGCATAACTTCATATACTTTTGGTCGGTACAATATTGAAAATGGCACAAAAATCGCGATTGCAGCGGACCCTTCCGGCAGAATATTTCAAAACTGAAGGAGGACTTGCTTGCTACAGCCAAAAACATACACAAAAAATTTGGTTCAATTCTATGCATATAATCATACACTTTTTGATGGTAGAATGGCGACATACAGACAGACACACGGACAGACAGACATTTTGTAAAAACATGTTTTTTGGAATCTCTGACCCCTAAAACGTGTAAATCCGTCGAAAACTGGAAGTCGAAAAAAATTTCGATTACAATACTTTCTTCTATTGAAGATAGAAGAAAGTAATAAAATATAAGCCTAAATTTTCTAACCACAATGCTTTTCAATGACGCGCTTACGAACGTTACTCCCAAGCAGACGAATTTTTGTAGCCTCGAACCAAAGAGGAGAATAGAGTCCATAGGACTATTAGGATTATAGGACTTACCTTTTTTTTCCAAGCTAGCTGGTGAAAAATTTTTTTTCCTCAGTAAATCCTCTCCAAGTTTCAATGAGGGGGATTTCAGCCAATGAGGTTATCCAGCCAGTGGAAGAAATAATCGCTCGTGTTTTCGATAACCTGGCTATCTCGCTCAGCGCATTTTAATTCGTAATCTTGCTTATCCAGGACATCTTATTCCTTTGGTAAATTTAAAAGAAGGATCATTCTACTTGTGAGAAGCATCTCATTTGACCAGTTGTGATTCGTATTTGAACAAACTGTCCACAGACTGTAGATTTTACATCTTCAAGAAGGGGGACATATTGAGCAGCATTCAATGCGTCTATGAAATCTTTGTTACATAAATATTTTATACGTTCAAATAAAACACGTGTTTAAAATTTATTCTTGTGTCTTTTCAGCGTATGTCCAGTTGTACAACGCTGCTATCTATAGTTGATTACTGGAACAAAAAATTCCTTTTATGTTATCTGTTTCCCTATATCTTGAAACGTGTACAAAATTTGAAACTTGTACACTGTGCAAGATATTTAGTGATGGGATGGGGGTGTTTTAATTCTGGCTATTCCTCATGTACAAACTTTCAATTCAGGATAACTTTCTAGAAAATTCTAGATTATTTGAATAATAATCTATAGCGTAAATAAAGATGTCGCATAAAATTTCGCACAAAAATTGTAAATTACAAAAGTAAAATGCTTAAAAAATTGAATAATTAAATATTTTAGCGCCATTATTATTAAACGTTAATTCATGTAATGTTAATAAACAACAATCTTAGAGAACTGATATGTTAAATAATGTTGAACATAAAATCATATTCAAGCTTTCCCCAAATTATAGAAGAACATATCATTCATCATTTTGACATCATTGGAGTTATTTAATGAACTAAAACGGTTGGTAGATGAAATTCAGTCAAACATATCAACTCTCTTCGATCGCAATTAGGGAATAAATATTAACTTAAAATTAATGAGTGAAGACAACGACATTAATTTAAATTCGTCCCCAGTCAACATTCGAACTTTATCAGCTGAGAAAAACGGCCTATGGTAACTGTGAAGTAGTGCCTTCGAAAACTATGCGGCAGAACGGTGATAATTATAATACCATTTAACATGATATTACTGTATTTGTTTATGAAATATATTACATGGAAAAAAGTATTTCTTATCTGTGAAAATATAATACAGGGTGTTTATAAAAGGTCTCACGCATTCTAACATTTTATCATTTATAACATAATGAAGATATAAACAAATCTATGGCATTTATGCATATAACAATTCATATATTTTTTTTTATAATATGAACTTTTCTACAGACAATATCCTTTTCCTGTTTAAATTTCTTTTCTTTTGTAAATTTCGTCTACGCATGTTATTAATTATACGTTCTTTCTTTTGTTTTTGGCAATGAAAAGGCGTCTAACCGAATAATCACAACTAAATAGTCCCCGTAGCTGACGTTTGAAATAACATGTTTCTTACATGAGAATATAATATAGAATGTTTTTAATCCGTCTCGTTGAACTATTTTTATGGCAATTGGGGAAGTATGCCCAGCACCACTATTTTCAAATATGTTTTTCTCAAACAATATATAAGTTTAAAAAAAGTGAAATCAACGCTAGTTATTAGTTCATATTATATATGAGGACCCCAGAAGCCAAGGGGTATAAGTGACAAAATTTAAAAAAAATAAACTAAATACACAGACGACCTAAAAATATGCTTTTTTCATTTCAGGTAAAGAAATATAAGTGGTTTTCTTATTATTTGCTGAGTTATAGAGGCAAACCACATTTTTCGAAAAACAAACAATATTGATTAATTATACATTTAAAGAAAATTGTACTTTATTTTTTAACAGTTATTACAATAAGAGTTCAAAGACCAGAATGCAACAAGCAGAAATTTCCTATTTCAATTCACTCAATTGTTATTGATGTTCCAATTTAACATCAATTATCTTTAAACTTAATTTACTCCAAATCGAAATTTTGTCACTTCCCTTGGCTTCTGGGGTCCTCATATGTATTTAAAATTTTCCCATAATTTTTAACGTAGAAAAAAAAAAAAAATATTTTTTTTAATACTGATATAGCAATATTATAGTTTCCTCCATCAAGAAACTACACAACAATGCTAAAAATATGTATTTAAAAAAGCATTAAAATCGAAAATGTACTTTTAGAGTTTGTAACAAAAATAATACTGAAAACTTATTAGAATGATTCTATCTTTCCCTGTTTGAATTTGTACAATTGTGCCCAAAAAACACACAACACTCACTTTAATTAAACTTTTAATTATCTGTTTAAAAAGCGAGTAAATCCTAAATTCGTAATTACTCAAAACTTAGTTTCTTCCATGAGAAACTCTAAAGTACATGAAATTCCTGGTTTACATTGAGAAATAACAGTTTTGTGTTGTGAACATGGCTCTAAATATACTTTGCCTGCACTCCAAGAGTCGACAGCACAAAAACCCTATGTCATAAAACACAAGATAAAAACCCTAATTTTATGGAAGATTAGAAATAAAGGAATCTAACAATCCATGTCTGCAGGAAGTGAGGTAGTGCATAAGCAGTGTTCTCGCTGTCGCTCGCCAATGCGCCAAATTGCGACTAAATTCTTCATTTGGCGAGTCAACAAGCGATTCGATTCGCCAAACTGCTAGTGCTCATTGTTTGCTTTTTCTTTCTTTTCTTTTTCATTTTTCATACATATGCATTATTGCCGAAACGTCAGTGAAGGCTTACTGTGGAGACACGAAATTTTTTGGTTTCTGTCTGTCTGTCTGTCAGTTTGTCAGTCTGTCTGTTCCGCGATAACTACCGCAAAAAACATCCGAAAGACTTGAAATTAAGTGTGTATATTGGTAAGGCACTCGGATTTAGCTGTATAGTTTTTTGTTACATTTTATTAATTCGTTCGTAAAATATAGAATATTTTATTTTGCGCAATAATGTTTTTCTATGGCAAATCCAACGATTTTCAAATTTTTATTTGTTGAGAGAAAATGACTCATTTGATTAATGGAATTCAACGATAAATGGATACTGAAATTTGCCAGTACGGGGCTTAAATTATTCATATTGTTTTGAAATTTTATTTATGCATATGTCAGATTTTTTAAATTATTGCTGTAAATCTTGGCCATTTTTTATAAATGTGTTCCAATAATATAAGCTAATTTGTTTTAGAGATTTACTTATTTCAAATGTATTTATTTCGTTTTCTTCATTTCTTTTAATAGTCGCTAAGCAACCATTTATCCTAATTCTTATTCTTATAATATTATAAATTTTAAAATGTGTACTTCAATGCTTCAATAGCATAACTTCAACTTTGTATCTTTGCGTATAGATAATTATAGCCAGAAAAGAACAAAGGCTATGTATTATTTATTTTATTCGAATATTTTCGTTAATAATTCTGAATTTCATTATTTTTCATGCATAACCAATCGGCATTTTTTAGATAAAATTTAATCAATTTTCTTTCCGTTGCCAAGAAAATCAAAATTTCGAATATTAATTTTTCAGCGACGATAAATTTTCAATTGAGCAATTTCCATGCGAAAACTGAAACTAAGGAAAATTTAAAAGAAAAAAATAAATATGACGTCGTATTTGCAATAAAAATAAATATACTATTTTTTGTTAAATATTAAACACTGATATTTGTTTCGTTAACATGAATTTTTTTGTCAGTATGGCGACATAATTAAAAATAAAAGGAATAAAAATATTTTAAATAAAATATTTATTTGGTAAACTATGACGTCATAATTGAAATAAAAGAGGTATTTTATAGTAGTCGTTAAAAATAAACGGGACATGGATAGCAGTAATTCATGGAGTTAGAAAAATAATGACGTCATATTTAAAATGGATAAGAAATATTTTTTACGAATACTAAATTATAAGTTACATACAGATAAAAAACTTCATTAAAAACTAAAAATTAGCAGTGGAAGGCTTTTTTTTGTCGGAAAAAAGGGGAAAATAAAACTGATTAATGTATTTTTGAAGCTATTTTTTTCTTAAAAGTTAAAAAGAATTAAGTTTCAATTTGTGCAGATGGTATAAAAATTAAAATAAATTTTCTAAAACTAAAAATATATTTTCAAACATTGACGTTTCATTAATGAACTTTTTCAACAGAAGCGAAAATCATCTGTCAGCAAATTAAAATTTACAACCAAGAATCTACACTATTAAAATCCGACCGTATGTATGTATGTATGTATGTAACGCTATCTCCTCCGATCCCGGATACTTAGAAAAGTCGCTTTTGTTTTGAATTGAAAGGAAAAGAATCCCGGGTTCCCGAGTTGCGCATTCGTCTCTCTGTCCGTCCGTCCCTCTGTTCGCATGTAGCAACTCAAAAACTACCCAACCGAATAGTTTGAAACATAAAATATATATAATTATTAGATGTCGAGTCATTTCAAATTTTATGAAAATCGTATGCACCTATGAATGGTAATTTATAACAATGTGATTTCAGTTGTTTTAAGAATGTTTTATTTTAAAATTAATTTTAGCTTCTTACTAACGTGTAATAAAGGTACAAGGTAAACTACAGGGCTGAAAAAAAGTTTTCAAGTATGTTTTCCATTTATTAGTGCAAATTGCTCAAAAAGAATTTTAAGCTTTTTTCTAGCTAAACTAAATTTTCCCATTATATAATATGTATATCAACTGACAGATCAAATACAGGGTTGTTCAAAAACATTGGAATACATATTTGGCTATATACCCCTTATTTCCCTAATTAAAGAAGTATTGTTAAAGATTTCATGAAGTGTTGGAAAGTGCTTCATAATCTATGATTAACGCATGATTTTTTTTACTTGTTTAATATAAAGGGAAATTTCTTTCGAAATAGAAAGTACGTAATTTTTATATTTTTGATAGCTCAATTCTTTTTTTAAACAATTTGTATTGCACTAGCAGATGCATTTAATGTATTATGATTACAATTCTCTGCTAAAAAATTTAAACAAGTAAGTCACAAAGTCTCTAAACGAGCACACATTTTGTCAAAGCGGGCAAAAAACATAATACATAAGTGGGCAGAATTCACAACAAGTAAGAAAAATCATGCGTTAAGCATAGATTACGAAGCACTTTAAACACTTCATGAAATCTTTTACAAAAGTTTGTTATTTTGGGAAATAATAGTGTATAGCCAAATATACCCAAATATGTATTCTAGTACACATTACTTATATAAACAAAATAGTTGTGTTTGCTTAATTATTTTATCTTAACAGATGACTTATTGCCGAAACGTCAGTGAAGGCTTATTTTGGAGACACGAAATTTTTTGGTTTCTGTCTGTCAGTCTGTCTGTTCCGCGATAACTAATGCAAAAAACATCCGGTTGGCTTGAAATTAAGTGGGTATGTTAGTGAGGCACTGGAATTAAGCTGTATAGTTTTTTGCTAGATTTGATTCATTCGATCGGAAAATATAGAATATTTTATTTTGCGCAATAATGCTTTTCTATGGCAAATCCAATGATTTTTAAATTTTTTTCCTTGAGAGAAAATGACACATTTCATTAATGGAATTCAATGTGATAAATGGATACTGAAATTTACCAGTTAAATTATTCGTATTGTTTTGAAATTTTGTCTGCGTATTTGTCAGATTTTTAAAGTTATTACTGTAAATTTTGGAGATTTTTTTATGAATGTTTTCCAATAATATAAACTGATTTGTTTCAGAGATTTACTTATTTCAAATGTATTTATTTCATTTTCTTTATTTTCTCTTAATGATTGCTAAGCAACCATTCATCCTAATCCTTATTTTTATAATGTTATAAATTTGAATGCGTGTACGAAAATTTAAATGAAGTCAGCGTCAAAACTAATGAATTAATTAATGTCTTTGTATTTTTGCGTATAAATATAACATAACCCAGAACAGAACATAGGCTATGTTTTATAAATTTTATTCAAATATTTTCTTTAATAATTCAAAATTTCTTTCTTTTTCATACAGAATCAATCGCAATTTTTTAGATAAAATTTAACCAATTTCTTTTATCGTTGCCAAAAAAATTCGAAATCTGGAATAATTTTTCAACGGCAATAAGTTTCAATTGAGCAATTTCCATTCGAAAAATTAAACAAAAAAACAAAAAAATAAAAAATAAATAAATAAATAAATAAAATAAACATGATGTCAGAATTAAAATAAAAATAAATATAGTACTTTGTTAAATATTAAACACGGAAATTTGTTTCGTTAGTAAGAATTTTTCTGACAAAAATGGGGACATAATTAGAAGTAAAAGAAATAAAAAATAATTATATTTTAAACCAATATTTCACTTGGTAAAATTTGACGTCATAGTTGAAATAAAACAGGTATTTTATAATAGTCGTTAAAAATACAAGAAACATGGATAGCAATAACTCATGAATAATGACGTCATTGCCGAAACTTTAGTAAATGCTTCTTTTATCGACACAAAATTTATTGTTTTCCGCCTGTCAGTCTGTTCTTCTGTCTGTCTGTCCGCGATAACTGCCACAAAAATGCAATCAAAACTTCTTTTTTTCGGAAACAAAATTGTAAAATCCTAGATTACTGAGTTTACACTTTCAAAAGTTCCTGATACATCAGATATAATGTTTGTGGTGGGCAGGTGTGTAAAAGTATGAGGATAATGAAAATTGCTTATTAAAACTGTTACTTATCCTTATAATTCAAAATGTATAAAGAAATACAAGATATACGATAACCATTAGCAAATTGATAGAAAGTTACAAATTTAAATTTAATGAGACTACGGGGGGTTCAGGGGGGGCGGAGCCCCCACTGAAGAAATCTACTATGTTATAATAAAAAAACAAAAATAATAGATCATGAAAATTTCAGAATATCCTAGCATAACTAACTCTTTAATTTACGCTTTTAATGGTTGGAAACTTCTTATTCTTATTTTATTCTTATAAATAATTACGTAATTTGAAAATTTTAAATTACAGTTTCCAGGAAGTTGAATATTACCCAAAGTGTGCTTAAAAAAAGATGCGCAAAGCTGGCTTTGAGGCTCCTGATCTGTAGATTTACTAGTATAAATATTTGTAATATATATATACATATACATATATTTAATATATTTGGTACTACTCTGTTACCCCGTCGACCAAGATACTATCGCCAAATTATAAGATTAAAGGCCAATAATGGAGGATCGTGAATGCCAATTCAATGATATTAAATACGATACACATGTTTAAAACGTCATTAAGTGATTTTTATTTCGACTTTTTATCTGTATTTTTTAATAATATTCTACTAATTATTTATTTTTTTTAAATTATTACTATTTAAAATAAAAATTACGTCAATATGTATAATTTGGCGAAATCAGCCGACGGGATAACAGAGTAGTACCATATATTTGTAGCAGATAGTTGAAATTAGATCAATAACAATCGTTGTCGTAGTTGTAAAAACTTAGGTTATTTTAGAACATATTGAAAAAAAGGGGGTACATTAAAGGATTAAAGATAACTTTTTTTTAATACTACACGGCGAATCTATTTTGCTAATACTTTTCTCATTTGGCGAATGTTTGTTATTTTTAATTAGCCAAATTACTAACGTTGGTGAAATGTCAGCGAGAACACTGTGCATAAGCCAAAAATTAACCCTTCACTGCACGATTTTGTTTCTATTTTTATGAAAGAAAAATTTTGAAATCTATATATCTATATTATAAAGGCCAAACATATCTATGCGTAAAGCATACGTCATTTTGCGAATGGCAACACTTTCCCCTATAATTTCGGTTTTGCAATTTTCGCTACTGTAAATTTTACACTTCTAAACATCGCACAGTTTAAATATTTACACCGTCGTACAGTGAAAAAAATATATTTGGTAGTCTAATAATGTGAAAAGTAGTAAAAAAATTAATTTTCAAATTTTCAGCTAAAATTTGATATTTTATGGCGTGTACCTTTTATGCACAATCGGGGTTTTTAAGTATTGTAATGCTATATTTAGCAATCAAAATGGGCGTAAATTAATTATTTTTATCTGCTTTACATTCTGGAACTTTCTTTATATTAATATTTTAAGTATTCAGTAAAAATAACAAAAGTAAATTGGCCTTAATAGTTTTACAGATTTTTTTTCCGAAGAACAAATTCTAATTTTATTGTCAGATGCAGCAATCTGACATGAACAAAATAAATGTTATTCCATTCTTTGGACAGTTCTTGATCAGCTAAAGTCATCATACTAACCAAATTCATAGCACATAATACTATAGTGATTTTAGGCATGTACCAGAGGTGGCACACGGTGCAGTGAAGGGTTAATGCCACCAGTAGTTGACTCGTAGATTTATCATTGTGTTTTCCTGCTCTCAGCCCTCCTTTTATTCATATCTTAGATTGTAGGACAAATACCACAAATCTACAACAAAATCTACGAGTCGATCACTGGTGGAATTCATTTTGGGTTATGCACCACTTCACTTCCGCCAGACATGGATCATTAGGTTCCCCTATTTCTATTCTTCCGTAAAATAAAGGATTTCTGTTAAACTTGATACCTTGGGTTTTTGTGCTATCGGCTCTTGGACTATTATATTTACTACACCAAAATCTTTTCAAAATGCTTAAGAATGTATAAATGAAAGATTTCGCGGAATTCACTTTAATTTTCATAGTGTGAATACAAATTGTATTGAATATAAAGTTTCTTCCAAACGCAAATTAAAAATGAAGTTTTCGTTATTGAAAAATCTCAATAGTACAAATAGCGCAGAAGTCAAAAGAGATTCACCAGTAAATAAGAGATTTTGGTCTAGTCAATTGTGCATGTGCAAGGTGAAGCTGAATGGGTTTGTTCCGTTTGACAATCATAGTAGGTATGGTAGGCACATGTTACCATTTGATTAGTAATTTCTTGATATCATTACGCGAGAAAAATGCGCAGTACGCTAAAATAGCAGATTATTTACAAACCCGAAATAAACCTACAGAGATGTAGAACGTGAGGAATCATTCTTTTATTTTAGATAAATGCCAATCCTACTCGAATTAAAATATAAATATGTTTTGAAATAAAAACTTAATTAACAGCATCGTAGTTTTGCAAAAAACAAACAGGAAAAATTAGGACTTTTAACATGTTATTAGCGTTATTTTTTTCTTTTTATAGCTTAAAAAGAGCATTTTTGGTTTCAATAGAACTTCGGTGAAATCAATAGAAGACACTAAAACATTTTTTCTTTATCGACTATAATTTAAGGAAAATCTTATTTGTACGCCTATAGACAAACTATAAATGCTACACATTTCTCAACACAGAACATTCTATGGTAAAATACAAAATAGCAAACAATATTATATGACAATATTATTAATTTTATGAGAGTTGAAGCACAACCACACAGATAGGTCCAGTTCATAAATATATTTTAACTACGATGAAAGGTATTAAAAAGGTATAACATAATAACTTATTCATTTAAAAATAAATCTTCTAATCGGTAATCGGTAAAATTCCAGGCCAAAGTACACTTCAATAACATTGTGAAGATAGAAAATATTTAAGATTTTTTTCTCGTATCGTGCATGAAAAATGGTCTAAGTTCTACATACCTCGGAGCAAAACGATTTCAGATATATAGGAATTCGATTTGGAATTTTTTTCTCCCCTCTCTTTTATTTTAATCTTTCGATTTCTTAAGTTTGCATTTGCATTTACCATATGAAAAAGATTGTTAGGTCGCATGTAAAAAATTTCAATTTCGTATATTTTGATTTTTTTTCCTGTGTTGGAAAACATAATCGAAAATTTGGACATTAAAATTACTACATATTTTTTTAATTACTGTTATTCATACGAGGTGGAGCCCGTCGAAATTTAACGAAAGAAAATGTTTAAAAAGAAACTGTTTCATTGATTTATAATAAATCTACAAAATTAGTTACAGTAAAAAAATACATCAAAAAATACATGTTCAAAAGTAGTAAGTAATTTTCCGCCCAAAATATTTTGGTGCAATATGTCATTATTGAGATTTTGCACCACTAAACCCTATACAAAAAAAAAAAAAAAAAAAAAAAAAAAAAAAAACATAGAGATTTAAAAAAGTTCAGTTTTATAATGGCAGGAATGAAGATAAATTTCATTATTCTCTCAATTGTGCAATAATAAAAGCTATCTAAAAACATTTAATTGCTATCTAAACTATTAACAGCCATCTAAACAAAAAAAAGACCCATTTAATTAATGAATAAAAACGAAGTAAAACCGAAATTCGCCTGATTTTTATATCAAATGATAATTTTGAAATAGCATACGCATTTTAATTTAATTTTTTTCAATTTTAAGAGAAAATGGAATGATTCTGTTGCCACAATTAAAAAACTGGTATAAAAACTATAAAAAAAAAATATCTCGAAAACAAATTGAGTTACAGCTTTCAGACAAATTGAATTTCAAAGTATATTTTTTTCTCTGTACGATGATGTAAATATGTAAAATGTATAATGCTTAGAAGTGTAAAACTTAGAGTAGCGAAAATTGCATAAGAAAGTGTTGCCATTCGCAAAATGACGAATGCGTTACGTACAGATACGTTTGGCCTTTATAATATAGATACGCAAAAGAAATTTTTTTCCTACCTTTATCCTTTTCCTTCTTCAGTTCGGAAGCTAAATCAATAATACAAATACTTATCCATTGGTTTTTTCTAAGCAAAATAACATTGTAAACGACAGGAAGAAATATTTTATGAAATTTATCCTTTAGGCGCTTAGTAATTTAGGTTTAAAAATATGGATCCAAAATTAAAAAACCCTTAAAATATCAATTTAGTAACCATTAAACTATCCCAAATCTAAGAGCTTTAAACAAGTAAACAATCAACAAAACCCCCCAAAAATTATTGAAAAAGATTTAAGTTAAATACTTATGATAATTTAACTTTTTCTTGATCACACTATCTTTTGGACATTTTTGGGCATTTTGCAAACTCAGATGAAAATTACATGAGGGATTCAGCTTAGATACAGATATTCATTCATCTGCTTTCAGCATAAAAAACATTCCGCTATTAAGAAGAAATATAACAATATAAAAAAACAGACTTTTTAGTTTTTATAAGTAAAAAAACAGAGACAAACAAAGTAAAGGTACAAGGATCTTGCTATCAATTGACTTAATTTTCCGATTGATTAATTGATTATCGAAGTTTAAGCTCGATAATGGGGTTTTTAGCTTGGCAGCTTTGTAACCCTAATGTTCCAAAATTTCTAATATAGTTCTTTAGAAAAGAGTTCTTTCATTTGACTTTACATCTATAGATGAGAGCTTGTTTTTTTTAACTAAATGTTTGAGGTTTATATTTCAGAGAAAACTCCCCCTATTTAAGGGTGTTCTTAACTGCTCCGCTCAACTAGCGCAAAACGTTTGGACAGATTTACAAATTCTTTTTTTTTAACCGAAAGTTCTAAAATTGGAATTCCTGACTATGGAAGCGATTTTTAATCGAACTTATTTTTCCATGTTATGATAATTAAATTACCTATCCAGTTCTAAGCTATTTCGATCACGTGATTACCCGTTTTTCTCCTGTTTATCGATCGGTTTTTCTGCTTTCGTCGGGAAATGTGCTCAAAAACTTCAACTTTGAAGTTCTTGTTATAAAAGATCTATTATATTAAAAAAAAAAAAAAAAAAAAAAAAAAAAAAAAAAAAAAAACAGAAAATTGAGTGTAATTAGGCAGTTTTTGAATACACATGCTATTTTCATGCATTTCCGAACAAAAATAAATTAAAGCATATGTCACAAAACTGCCCTTTTTGATTTAAGAACATCCTTCAGAAGCTATTGGTTCTTAATAAAGAAGAGGCATGGACGTCGATTTTCCCCCAAAAGCCCCCGCAGAAGTTATGGTAATATTTCAATAGTTTCATTAATATGTAAATTTTTCATTACAACTTCCACAGACTATGAACTTATTCTTCTATGGAAAAAATAACTGTAAATAATCTGTACATTAAACTTTATAAAAACTTTACCTATTTATAAAGTGGGAGAGTCTGGTGCGCTTCGATAGGTGGGGTTAGTAGAGCTTTTAGCACTTGATATAGGCCTTCTCCCCTAATTGAATCTTGCTTGTTTAGACATCTTTCACCTTAGTAACCTGTAAAATTTTGAATATTTAATAAGTGAATTTTTACATAATTAATTAAGCTTAATTCACGTATTAAATATTTAATAACATCAAGCGTAATTGCTCTGCTGATAATTAATTGAAAAATTAATCTATGTATATAAAAGAAAGTTTGGATTTCGTATTAATCAACGCACAAAAAAATCTACTGAACCTACAATTTTGAAAACTGAGGTAAAAATACTTCCTATAGCATTGAGTGCCGCTAAGAAAGGATTTTATGAAATTCCACCCATAAGGGGGTTATAAAAGAAAGCAAACTTTTAAAAAATTCATTAAAAATCAGGTTTTATAGCTATTTTTCAACTGATAACATATTTTAGAGTATTTTTGTATGCTGAATCGCATGGTAAATCTTATCCAAAATCCAAAACTATTTTCATTAAGAAAATATGAGAAACTGCTTCGTGTGAAAAACAATTTGAAAAAAATTACATTATTAAATCAAGAATTATTTAGGAATTACAGCTATAATTTTTTTATGCTGCATACTAATGGATGCCCCAATATTAAATTGCAAAAGTTCTTTCTGAAAGTAATTAAATCTCTTGCGGAACAATAAATTGCACAGTCTGGCAGAAGTTTCAATAAGTTCAACCATTCCTATAGAAAAGACAATGTTTAGCGCGTAGAATACCTAAAAACATTTGATTAAAATAGGCTTTGAAGTATATTGCGATTTTTATTTTTAGAAAATCCTGTGTTATATTTTCTACTCATAAAAATTAATCAAATGGGAGTAAATTGGAAAAAAAATGTTCTTGAAAAACTTTGAATTTTAATTTGAAATTATCACGCTAAACTTAAAAGAGAATACTGTAAGCAATTTGCTAAACATCTATGCGTGTTAAAAACAAAAGCTTAAAGTAAAACAAACGGATGATCTAAAATTTTGAAATGAATAATAGTAACAAACAGCTATTTGCTACCTTTTCATACATTATTTGTGCATTTATAATCATTGTCTTTCTATCTTTAAACTATGTTGTACTTTGTGACATTGTAACAAATGTATGATTTATAATAATTTGCATAAATAAACGTATTAGGTAGATTTCGTATGAAATAATACCTATTGCAATCGCACCAGTTTATGTATTTATCTATCTATCTATCTATCTATCTATCTATATATCTCACTTTTTTATGGACACGATAACTTCTATAATTCTTCATCAATCTCCACCAAACTGGTACATAAAATCAAAGCGGATAAAATCTCGGCTAAGTTCGTTAATGGACAAAATCGGAATAAGGGGGTCGAAAAAAGGGGCATTTTTGTGAAAACAGAAAAAAACCCCATAACTTCTTAATGAAAATAGATATCGAATCAGTTTAAAGTTTATAATACTTCTAAATAATGGGCCAAAAGTTTATGCATGACAGATTTTTGATAAAGTTAAAAATGGGCTCAAGGGGCGAAAAAAATAGGGATTTTGGGAGAAAAAAAATCATAACTTTGTCAATTTTCCAGATATAAAATCCATCAAAATTTTTTAGAAATATTCTCAAAATTATCTAAATCTTTTGTATTTGCAAGTTTTTGATAGGACTAACTCTTACCGGTAAAAAAAAAATTAAAAACGAAAATAAAAAGGAGTTTGGAAAAAGAAAAAAATCCATAACTTTGTCAATTCTTAAACTATCAAATCCAATTACATTTATTTTACATCTTCTCAATAATACCTACAACTTTTACATTGACAAGTTTTTCATAGGACCAATTCGTATAGCAAAAATAAACAAAAATTGGAGTCGGAGAAAAAACCTCTAATCCAAACTGCTTACTTTCTGAATCGTTTTTCAAATTCATTTTTTATTTTGAACGCATCGAAATGGCAGATCCTCTTATTTAGGAATTATATAATGTGAAACATTGGCCTGTTCTTTGATAATGATAGAATATATTTCAAAAAAGGCTGCGAAAAAGGGTATTTTGAACAGAATTTCCCAAAGTGACCGTGATAGGAAATTTGAGTAAGTATTCAAATAACAAATTGCGTTTTTTTTTTTACTCATTTTTAAATCCATTTTTACTCTCAAATGCATCCAATTTACAAGTACTCTTATTTAGGAACTGTATAATGTGACGCATTGGTCAATTTTTTGATAAAGACAGAATATATTTCAAAAAAGGCTGCCAAAAAGGGTATTTTGAACAGAATTTCGAGAAGTTATTGTGATTGAAATAACAAATTGCGTTTTTCTGACTCATTTTTAAATTTAGTTTTGCTCTCAAACGCATCCAATTGACAGGTTCTCTTATATAGGAGCTGTATAATGTCCCGTATTGGTCAGTTTTTGATAAAAGCTGAATATATTTTTAAAAATGCTGTCAAAGTGAGCAAACACTTCGCGCAAAATTTCCCGAAGCTAACATGATTAGGAATTGAAGTTGTATTCAAAATTGGTTATTTTATAACTCATTTTTAAATTCCATTTTGCTCTGAAACGCATTCAATTGACAGTCTTTTGTTATTTAGAAACTATATAATGTACTGTATTAGTCGATTTTTAAATAAAGTCAGAATTATTTCAAAATATGTTGTCAAAATGGGCATTTGATCCGTTGAAACTTAAGATGATTCTGATAAAACCAGTTCTTACAGATAAATGAAATTAAAAAATTTTCAAAAGAAGACAAATAAAGTTGTTAAACTGGGTTTATCTGCAATCAAATTTATTTTTTTGTTGTTGAAATGAGCACTCTTCGAAATCTACCTCCGCCTATAGGCCAAGCCGACAGGGATTTTTTTTATTACTTTTTTCACGAAGCATGCGACATACAGTAAAGAAAAGAACTCAACCTTATTTTGGATATATTTTTATAATGATTGAACTTTGCAAATATGAATCTGGTAACTCCCAATAAACCTTTTTCTTTTCATGTGATGCAATGTTCTAAAGAGCACATTTTCTGATGTATTTTTCTGGGTTTTGAAACAGTTTTAAAAGTACATTTATGTAGTGTACTATGTTGTTAATCATGCATAGCATAACAGCCCTAGTTCCATTCTTACAATTGAGAAATGCTGGAAAGTTGAAACTGTTTTGTTTACAATTCTCATCTATTTTCCCCCTAAAGTACAGCCATTTGGCTGTACTGTCTTTGGGGCGCAGAAAACATATTACAAGCCTTATGGCAACGAATATATGACATCACATCCTGGACAGCCAATCACAATATATGTCGTAGTAGAAATTCTTGGAAATGTATTTCAAAAACTTTTTCAACTAAAATTTTGAATGAAACAGCTGAATTTATAGCAGCAAATGTGTTAGCAGATGCATGCATAACAAGTTTATATTCACATTCTCAAAATGTCAAACCCCCAACAATGATATTGTCATTTTTCATAGCTGCAGCTTGTAAAAGAAATGTGTGTAGAAGAAAAGGAAAATCTCGCATTTTAAGAGTTTCTTTAGTAAAAGTAAAAATTGCCAAAAAGAAGACTGCTGTAGCAAGAAAATGAAAAGACCACCTCCAGAGCAAAACAGTAGTTTTATATCTGTTAATTATAAACTCGTTTTATCGAGTACTAAAGATGGTGACAATATTGATTATGATCATACCATAGATGTGTTAGAAATACGAAATGAAGAAAATATATTACTTTTTTGCAATAGTATCTGGGAAATTTTTGTTCTGTTCTGCGGTTCTATGTATTTAAAGTTAGTTGATGTCCTGGCCAATGATGAAAACTTGAGTTTTATTTCCTAATTCCTTAAAAAAAAAGTTTCATTGGTATAAAATTGTTATTGTTATTCTACAAAATTTTGTATTAGTTATTATACAAAAATATTAATTAGTTATAAATCTGTTGCCTAAATTATGCAGTATGTCCCAAGGTACAACACCCTGTTGTACTTTGGGACAGTTTGCCTTCCTTAAATTAAATGAGTGGCAATTTTTTATTTTCAAACTGCCTGAATTTCTAAAAATATATTATAGAGATAAATGTTGGTACGTTGAAATGCTGCCTTCAAATTTTAAATCGGATTATAATCATTGAAGTAAAAAAAATAAAATGTGAAAACTGGCCCAAGGTGCGACACTCTCCCCCACCAAATAAAGTTCAGCAGAAAAATGCTCATTCAGTTCACAACCAATTAAGTAAAAATGCAGAAAAATGCAGAAAATATGTTAATGTTGGATTTCAAGATTTGAACCCAGCAGATTGAGAAGGCAAGTTAAAGAAAAATGTTATAAAATGATAAAAATATAAGTAACAATAATAATAATAATAATAACAATAATAGTAATAATAATAACAAAAACAACAAAATTTTTTTTAAAGTAGTAGTACTACTAGTAGTAGTAGTAGCAGCAGCAGTAGTAGTAGTAGTAGTAGTAGTAGTAGTAGTAGTAGTAGTAGCAGTAGTAGTAGTAGTAATAGCAATAGTAGTAATAGTAGTAGTGACGACAACAACAACAACAACAATAATAATAATAATAATAATAATAATAATAATAATAATAGTAGTAGTAATAGCAGTAATAACAACAGCAACAATAAAAATAATATTAATAATAACAATAATATTAATAAGGAAACAGAATCCTGATAATCCAGCCTCTAACACACTTGCATCTTTTTCATAATAGATTTCTACTTATCAGTTCTCATTGAGAAAGTATGAAAAACTATTCCGCATAAAAAAATGCAGTAAAAGTTCAAATTATTAAATCTAGAATTATTTAGGAATTATAGCATTATTTTTTTATTACACAGCATATTAATAGCTGTCCCAATATTAATTTGCGAAAGTTCGCTCTGAAAATAATTAAATCTTCCGCGGAACAGCAAATTGCATTTGTTGCAAGAGTTTGTCTGGGAGGAATAATTATAAGTGCAACCAATCGTACAGAAAAGACAATGTTTATTGGGTACTACTCTGTTATCCCGTCGACCAATTTCGTCAAATTATACAAATCGCCAAACTAATAGCTAAATTATACATACTGGCATAATTTTTATTTTAAATAACGAAAAAACAAATAATTAGTAAAATATTAATAAAAATATTAATAAAAAGTCGAAATAAAAATCACTCAATGACATTTTATACACGTGAATCGTATTTAATGTCATTGAATGTGACATTCACGATCATCCATTTAATCTTATTGTTTGGCGATAATTTTTTGGTCGACGGGATAACATAGTAGTACCGTTTATTGTATGAAATGTCGGAAAACAATTGTTTAAAATAGTTTTGAAGTAAATATTGCTTATTTCAGTAATTCCAGAGTTATATTTTCATCTCATTAAAATTAAAAGAATGGGTGAAAATTGGTAAAAATGTCTTCAAACATTTTGTATTTTAATTTAAAATTATCACGATAGGAGCGGCCTGGATGCAATTAGGTAAACTTTTGGTGATACTAAATACAAAAGGTTAAATCATACGTAATTTTTTTGTTTTAATAATAATCTTTCTGCTTCATTAGAATATATCCCATTAACATACATGTCTACTGATATTTCTCTTTATTTGTAGTTTAATTATTGTGCACAGACCTGTGTGTAAATAAACACTACATAACATGCTAAAATTTAGTTCAATTAGATCACTTTTATAATTTTTTTGCCATTGGATGAAATTGCACTGGGATTCTTTCGTACAGCTCTGTATGTTATTAAGAAGTTTTCAAAACAACGCATATTAAGCTAAAATTTAATTTAGGTAAATAACGCATAATTTCAACTTAAAACACGTTTCTAAAAATAACCATCCATATTTGACAATGTATCTTATTCTTAACATATCCCTGTATATAAATTTATCTATTTTTGTCAATGTATCTTATTATCTTAGTATATAATCTGTATATAAATTTATCTATATTCCTCAAACTTCTATTAGTGTACTAAATAAAGCTCAGCAGGAAAATTCATTATTCAATTTGAAATCAATTAAGTTAAACTACAGGCAGAAGTGTATGACTATTGGATTGAAAAGATTTGAGTCAAACTAGTAGAGAAGGGAAGTCAAATAAAAGCTTGTAAAATAATAATAATAACAGTATTAAAACAAAATCTTTATTATCCAGTTACTAACACATTTGTGTCTTTTTCATACTGGAATTTTATTTATTAATTTTCATAGAAAAAGAATGAAATACTGTCTCATGTAAAAAATAGTGTTGTAAAAGTTCAAGATATTAAATCGAGAATTATTTAGGAATCACAGCTATAACTTTTTTTTTATGCTGCATATTAATGTATGTCCCAATATTAATTTCCGAAAGCTTCTTCGGAAAATAATTAAATCTTCTGTGGAACAACAAATTGCATTTGTCTAGCAGGAATAATTATAAGTGCAACCAATCGCAAAGAAAAGACAATGTTTAGTGCATGGAGTGTCGGAAAACATTTGTTTAAAATAGTTTTGAAGTAAATATATTGCACTTAAATAACAGCTTGTAAAATAATAGCATTAATAATAATAATAATAATAATAATAATAATAATAATAATAATAATAATAATAATAATAATAATAATAATATAACAGAATCATCATTATCCAGTCGCTAGCACACATACATATTTTTCACACAAGAATTCTATTTATTACTTCTCGTTGCGGTACTATGAGAAACTATTTTTCACAAAAAATAATGTAGTAAAAGTTCATAATGTTAAATTGAGAATTATTTAGGAATTACAGCCATAACTTTTCTACGCTGCAATTAATATATGTCCCAATATTAAATTGCGAAAGTTTGCTCCAAAAATAATTAAATCTCCTGCGGAACAACAAATTGCATTTGTCTGGCTGGAATAATTATAAGTACAACCATGCCTATAGAAAAAAAAACAATGTTTAGTGAACAGAATGGCTGAAAACATTTGTTTGAAATTGTTTTGAAGCAAATATTGCAGTTTTTTTTTTTTTTAGCAATTCCAGTGTTATAGTTTCTACTCATTAAAATTAATAGAATGGGAGTAAATTGGCAAAAATGTCTTGAAAGGATTTGTATTTTAATTTCAAATTATCACGCTAAGAACGGCCTCACGTAATTAGGTAAACTTTTGGTGATGTTAAATACAAAAGGTTAAACCATAACAAACGAATGATATAATTTTTTTATTTGACTAATACACTGTTAAAAAAATTAAACTTTAGCTTCATCGTCATACAACGGCTTATATAAAATATCTCTATTTTGACCAATAAAAATGCTCCATAATACTGTGAAATAATTGTTTTCTGTAAAAGTAGCGGAGTGACGACGCAGCAAATGTTTAAAATTTTTTACAGTGTAATCTTCCTGTTTATTAGAATTTTTCCCCGTTAACAAGCCGGTTTACTAATATTTCTCTTTATTTGTAGTCAAATTATTTTGCGCAACCCTGTGCATGATTTTATAAATTTGCTTATACAAAAACTTAACATACACAGTATGTTAAAATTTTGTTCAATTAGTTCACTTATACCAACTTTTTGACAATGGATGAAATTGTAGTAGAATTCTTTTGTACCGCTCTGTGTATTGTTAAGAACTTTTCAAAACAACACATATTAAGCTAAAATTTAATTTAGGTAAATAACGCATAGTTTCAACTTAAAACACATTTCTAGAAATAACCATCCACGTTTGATAATGTATCCAATTTTTAGCATATCCCTGTATATAAATTTATATATGTTACAGGCCAAACCCGATTTTAGGCCAAACTAGATTGGCCCAGGCCGAACCGGTCTATCCTAACGCCCGTCGGATAAACTAGTTTTTCCTAGGCCAAACCGGTCTATCCTAACGCCCATCGGATAAACTAGTTTTTCCTAGGCCAAACCGGTTTATCCTAACGCTCATCCGATAAACTAGTTTTTCCTAGACCAAACTAGTCTATCCTAAGCCCCTTAGGACAAACTAGATTTTCCTAGGCCAAACTAGTTTGGCCTAACTCTTATAGGATAAACTAGTTTAGACTGCTGATTATTGGTCTGAACTAGTTTATCCTAGGCCGATCTAGTTTATCCTAGGCCAATTCAATTTGGCGTGATTTTATTGAATTCAATGACCGCCTCAACGCCAACATTCTTGTTTGTCCTAGGCTGATCTAGTTTATCCTAGGCCAATGTAGTTTTACATGTTTTTAACTCACGGACGTCAAAGCCTGAGAAATAATGGGCTCACAGGTTCTGTATATGCATGTACGCAGGTAGGTACGCATGTATGTACGTATGTATGTAAGTATGTGCGTACATATGTGCGTAACGCGATAACTCTTGATAGAGATATCCGATTTGCTTCAAATTTTGGATGTAGGTTCATTCTGATAAGGTACTTTTCTGATTAATTTTGGGAATTCATTGGATAAGAATAGAGGGGGGCGAACGGGAGGCTAATAGCCCACCGTTAATTTAGAGAAATGGATTTATCATGCAGAATTATCAGTTTTCATTAAAATTTTAGATATAGGATCATTGTGATAAGGCGCCTCCATGATTAGTTGTGGATGTTTATTGTTTAAATCTAAAAGAAAGGGAAATGTAGGTAACACAACATAATTTAGATAAATGGTTTTTGACGCAGAATTGACGAATTTGCTTTAAATTTTGGATATAGGCTCTTTCTGATAAGGCGATTCCCTGAATAGTTTTGGGGGTTTAATGGTTAAGTATGAAGGGGGAAATGAAGGATTATCCTCTTACCTAGGAAAAACTAGTTTATCCTATGGACATTTAGATAAACAAGTTTGGCGTAGGAAAAGCTAGTTTATCCAATTGGCGTTAGGATAAAATAGTTTGGCCTAGGCTAATCTAATTTTGCTCGAAATCGGGTTTGGCCGGTTAAAAACATGTTTTTCACAAGAATAAGTATAAATGTGTGTAAAGAGTCATTGCTTATAACATCAATACAGAAATTTAACATGTCCACCGTAGAGACATGATACATTAGCATGGTGTTTGCTTATTTTTTTTTCTGCAGACTCGTGCCAACTGAGATCAGACTTACATTTATTATTATTATTATTATTATTATTATTATTATTATTGCATGTTCGAGCCATATCGGAGCTGAACATAATTTGGAATCGAACAACGTTTTCCATTTTTGAGAAATGAATTACCTGTCGACATATAAGCTATTCTTGTCACGGGGTCAAGTTTTTCTTTTCCGTAAAGTCGTAAGCGGAAATTCGATTCAAAACGTAGCTTTGATAGTATTTTCTCATAGGTACATCGCTTTTATGAAAAGATGGTTAACGCCATTCGATTACATATTTTCTGAGTGAGAATGCCTGTTAATCTTATGCATTTCCGAAAGTGAATGAGTTCTTAAATGTGTTAGGATGTAGATCTTTTGGATTTGAGAAAAGCCTTAAGGAATGACAGAGAACCATTTTCACAAATCTACTTTTAACTGAACAGATTAAATAGTTATGATGTTTATAACTCTCCTTTTTTTTTCTTTTGTTTTAAGCTACATTAATTATTTAATAAATCCCTATTTGAATATTGAAAGGTTTAAGAATCTAAATAATCAATAATACATTGTGTATTTACCATTCTGTGAACACATCGTAATTTAAAAACACATTGTAAATTTATTCAATAAATATGTATACAGTATTTTCTAAAGTAATCCTATTTGAAGTAAAATCTGAATTTTTTGCAGAAATTGAGTAGGGCCAGATTGGAGCCGGACTGAGTCTATTTTCACTGATTTTTGTACAGGCAGTGCTCGGGCTGAACTTTTAATTTTTACACCGGGTCACGGCAAAAAGTTTCCTTCGGGAAGGGCAGGGACCTGGTCTCTAAATTCCGGCCCGTACAAACCTCTGATAGTATCCTGCAACCCTTCGAATAAAATACATTATATAAGGGTGATGCCAAAATCACTTTGCACAAGGTTAGCTATGCAGCAGTAGTTGGGATCAATATTAAATAGAATATTGCCCAATTAAACTGATGCCTTTGCATTCACAGGCTGTTTACACTAATTGTGTAATACAGCCTTATTTTTTTTTAAGAATAACACCCTCAAAAAATAAAAAGTAAGTTTGATTACTTATTTCCATTTCCCCCATTATACTTACCAAAACTAATCACAGATACGCTTTATAAAATACAAGAATTATCCAAAATTTGAAGCAAATCAGATAATTCTGCTAAAAAACCATTCATCTGGTTTAAGGAGAGTAATCCCCCATTCATCCTATTCATTTACTTAATCATTAAACCCTCAAAACAGTTCAGGAATTCGCTTTATAAAGAAAAAAAACTATATTCAAAATTTACGGCAAATCGGATAAATCTGCATAAAAACCTATTTATCTAAGTTAGGGAAAGCGATAAAACGTACACTACCCCATTATACTTAACCAAAAGGAAAAAAAATTAATTAAAGAAGCGCCTGATCAAATGAATTCATGCCCAAAATTTTAAGCAAATTGGATAATTCTGTATTATAACTAATTTATCTAATTTAAGGGAGGAAATAAATTGTAAGTTATCCCCTTATATTTAACAGAAGAAGCACCAAAATTAATGAGTGAAACGCTTCATCAGAATGAACAAATCCGAGATTTGCAGCAAATCGATTAATTCTGCATGGAAAATCCATTTGCAAAAATTAGGCGGGATTACCCCCCCCCCTCCCCGTTCTTCCCGTAGTTCTTATACAATTAACCCCAAAAACTAATTAGGGAAACGCTTTACCAGAATGAATTTATTTCTAAAATTTGAAGCAAATCAGTAAGTTCTGCGTGAAAAAAGCATTTACATAAATTATGGGGCGTTACCTTTATTTCACTCTCCCCTTATATTTAAACAATGAACACCCACAACTAATCATGCAGGCGCCTCCAGAGAATGCTCCTATACCTAAAATTTGATTAAAATATGCTAATAATGCATGGAAACCCATTTACTTGAATTATTGGAAGGGGCGAATCAGTCTCTCGTTCTCCCCCCCACCCCTTATTTTTCTCCAATGACCCCACAAAATTAATCAGAAAAACTCCTCATAAGAATAAACCTATATTGAAAGTTTGATGCAAATCGAGTATTTCTATCAAGGATTATTGCATTACGTACTTACGTGAATACATAGATACAGAACCTACGGGCACATTAGTTCTCAGGCTTTGGCTGCCTGATGATATAAAAACACGTCAAATTACATTATTTCTATCAAGAGTTATCGCATTACGCACGCGTATGTACATGCGTACATACATGCATACATACATACATACTGAACCTGTGAGCCCCTTATTTTCCTGGCTTTGACGCCCGTGAGCTAAAAACACGTAAAACTACATTGGCCTAGGATAAACTAGATCAGCCTAGGACAAACAAGAATGTTGGCGTTAAGGCGGTCATTGAATTCAATAAAATCACGCCAAATTGAATTGGCCTAGGATAAACTAGATCGGCCTAGGATAAACTAGTTCAGACCAATAATCAGCAGTCTAAACTAGTCTATCCTATAAGAGTTAGGCCAAACTAGTTTGGCCTAGGAAAATCTAGTTTGTCCTATGGGCCTTAGGATAGACTAGTTTGGCCTAGGAAAAACTAGTTTATCCGATGGGCGTTAGGATAAACCGTTTTGGCCTAGGAAAAACTAGTTTATCCGATGGGCGTTAGGATAGACCGGTTTGGCCTAGGAAAAACTAGTTTATCCGACGGGCGTTAGGATAGACCGGTTTCGCCTAGGCCGATCTAGTTTGGTCTAAAATCGGGTTTGTCCTGTAACATATATATTCCACAAACTTCTGTTAGTATACTAAATGTAGTTCATCACGAAAATTCATTATTCAATTTGAATCCAACTAACAAAGTAAAACTAACAAGTTGGAAATTGCACGTGAACGTAGCAAATGAGGTGCGTTCGTACGATAACGAAGTTTAAAAAATATTCAGATCTTGCTGATATAGTAGAGCGTACTTCGGATACAGTATAGTAGTCGAAATCTTTGTGTTTCTGTAAATATGCAGAAAGTAATTTTTATTACACCTCAGAAACGTATATCTTATTCATAAAATGTGAAATAGTTGAATATAATTAAAACACGCCCCAAACAATGTTTCCCCGTATAGCATTATGTAGTGGAATACTTTTGTGTGGCCCTGTAACTTAATAATAAAAATTCTTTGCATCACAGATTGTACAGAATGCATATTTTAGTATATACTTCATAGATTCATACCACTTATATTATGTTCGAATGAGTAAAACATCATTAAAATTCATTTGAAACTTTTTTTCCCATTGATCGTAATGTAATGGAATACTTTTGATTGTCCCTGTAAATGATCTATGCATCCGACTTTCATAACGTTTCAAATGACTCAATAAAATTACGTAATAATTATATGTTTTAAATTTCAAACTATTAAAATGCATTTGAAATCTTTTTCCCCATTGACCATAATGTAATGGAATCCTTTTGATTGTCCCTGTAATTGATCTATGCATCCGATTTTCATAACATTTGAAATGACTCGACAAAATTACGCAATAATTATATGTTTTAAATTTCAAACGATTAAAATGCATTTGAAACTTTTTTCCCCATTGACCGTAATGTAACGGAATCCTTTTGATTGTCCCTGTAATTGATCTATCCATCCGATTTTCATAAAATTTGAAATGACTCGACAAAATTATGTTATAATTATGTATTTTAAATTTCAAACGATTCGGTTGGGTAGTTTTTGCGTTGTTATATGCGGACGGACAGACAGACAGACAGACGGACAGACAGACGGACAGACAGACAGACGGACGGACTGAGCGACAACAATAGGTGCTACGTATTTACATAATTACGAACGCACCTAAAAATGGAAGGGTAGGAAGTGTATGAATGTTGGATTGCAAGATTTGAATCGAACAAGTAGAGAAGACAAATAAAAAATAAAAGTTTGTAAAATAATAATAATAACAAAGTAATAATAATAATAATAATAATAATAATAATAATAATAATAAAACAGAATTTTTATTATTCAGGCACTAACATACTTGTATCTTTTTCATACTAGAATTTATTATTATTAATTATTATTTACTAGCTGATTCGCCCGGCGTTGCCCGGATCCGTGATAACCATGATCCATAAAAAGACCTATAATATTGACAAAAATGAAAAAAAAATCGATTCTAAAAGCAAAAATCCCCCGAAAAATCAATAAAATTACTTCGAAAATCTAACTGAAAATCGCATTAAAAATCGATGAAGTTCAAGAATCGTCGCAGACAAAAATTAGTAAATTAGGCTAAAAGTTTGATGCAATTTTCTTTTTATTAATGTCAAAAAATAACCGCAAAATGACAAAAAATAGTAAAAATCGCATTAAAAAATTCTTTAAAAATTCAAAAATCGCTGAGCAAATTCCGAATAAGATTTATTAAAAAGAAAACTAAATTTACTGTGTTGGGTTAAAAGAATGAAACCGCATTCCTTTCACTAAAGTGGAAAAATCACCTCGAAAAGTAATAATAACGCTAAAATCGTCTAAAAAATTAAATAAAAAAATCTAATAAAAAATTGGAAAATCGGGCTTCGAGGTGCAAAACTTCATATACAGAGGTACATACCCTCCAAATTTTGTAACTCCACGTGCAGCGGTCTCTTCAGAACACACTCACAAGTGACACACTCACAAATATCTCTTTTTATTATTATAGATTAATTCTCGTTGAAAAAGAATGGGATGCTATCTCGTTGTTTAAAAAATATTGTGGTAAAAGTTCACATACATTAAATAGAAATATATAGGTGTTACAGCTATATATATATTTTTTTTATGTTGCATATTAATTGATGTCCTAATATTAATTTGCGAAACCTTCTATCGAAAATAATTAAATCTTCTGCAGAATAACAAATTACAGTGCCTGGAAAGGGCTAATAATAAGTGCAACTATTCGTATAGAAAAGACAATGTTTAGTATGTGGAATGTCTGAAGACATTTGTTTAAAATAGTTTTGAAGTAATCATTGCAGTTTTTATTCTTAGAAATTTCTGTGTTATATTTTCTGCTCATTAAAATTAATCGAATGGGAGAAAATTAGTAAAAATTTCTTGAAAAGCTTTGAATTTTAATTTGGAATTATCACGCCAGACTTAAATTAAAACACTATATGTAATTAGGTAAATTTTTGATAATGTTAAATACAAATCATTAAAGTAAATAAAAACGGATGATCAAAATGTTTAAATTGAATAATCATCTTCCTGCTTCAATATATTTTTTAATTAATTAACAGTCTATTAATATTTCTCTTTATGTGTAGTTTTATTCTTTTGAGCAAACTTGCGTATGATCTATAGATTTGCACATATACTGTATAACATACTAAAATTTAGTTAATTAGTTCACTTTTAGCAATTTTTTTCAATGGACGGAAATGTACTCAACTTTTTTTGCACAGTCCTGTGTACTATCTATATATTTTTGTAAATACCCCACATTAAGATACAGTTTAATTTAAGTAAAAACGCAAAATGCAATTTAAAACGCACTTCTAGAAATAACTAACCTTAAATGACAATGCATCGTAGTCTTAGCGTAGCCCTGTATATAAATGTATCCATATTCCACAAACTTATATTGATATACTAAATATAGTTCGGAAGGAAAATGCATAATTTAATTTACAACGAATTAGTTAAAACTGAAAAAAAAAAATGCAGGGAGTGTAGTAATATTGACTTGCAAGATTCTCGCTATAGAGAAGACCAGTTAAAAAAGAGCTTGTAAAATAATAATAATATTATTAAGACGAAGAAGAAGAAGAACAACAATAACAATAGAAACAACAACAACAATAATAATAAAACAGAATCTTCGTCATCCCGTCGCTAACACACGTGTATCTTTTTTTATACTGGAATTCTAAATATCATTTCTCATTGAGAAAGTATGAGAAACCATTTCGCATAAAAAATTATGTTGTAAAAGTTCACAATTATTAAATCGAGAATTATTTAGGAATTACAGCTATAATTTTTAATGTGCATACTATTGGTTGTTCCAATATTAATGTGAGAAAGCTTCTTCGGAAAATAATTAAATATTCTACTGAACAACAAATTGCATTTGTCTGGCAGGAATAATTGAAAGTACAACTATTCGTACAGAAAAGACAATGTTTAGTGTATGGAGTGTCGGAAAACATTCGTTTAAAATAGTTTTAAAGTAAACATAGCAATTTTTATTCTTAGAAATTCCAATGTTATATTTTCTACTCATTAAAGTTAATAGAATGATAGTAAATTGGCAAAAATGTCGCGAAACGCTTTGAATTTTAATTTTAAGTTATCACTCTAGACATAAAAGAGAAACCTATATGTAATTAGGTAAACTTTTGATGTTACTACATACAAAAGGTTAAAATAAAAACAAACGAATGCTTGTTTTTTTTTTTGTATTTAAAAAAATATTTTTGCTTCAGTAGATATTTTAACTTGCTTCAATAAGCCTATTAATATTTCTCTTTGTCTGGAGTCTTTTTTTTCTTTTTGGTATTATTGTGTTTGATGTATAGATTTGCTTTACTACAGAGCATTTTAAAATTTAGCTCATCTTGGTCACTTTTAGCAATTCTTGCTAATGGATAAAATTTCATTCAATATCTTTTGTACAGTCCTGTATATTATGTAAAGACTTTTATAGGCACCACATATTAAGATAGAATTAAATTCTGGTGAAAAAAAGCATAAAATCGTAACTTGTTCTTTGCGTAACCCGGTAAAGAAATTTATTTATATTTCATGAATTTCTATTAGTATGATAAATATAATTTAATTGATAAATGCCTAAATCAGTTAAAATCACCCTTAAGCAATTCAAACTTGTACTCATTATTGCTTACGAATTATTTTGTATAGCCTTGTATATAATCAACAATATTTATACACACCACGTATTTTATTGCCTAAATGTACTTGAATGTTGAAGATGCACTTACAGTAATCACAGCTCATAGATTGTACTTAACAGTATAACCGGAATATTTAGTGTATCCCTGTAAATAACCGCTAAATCAGAATTCGTACGGGTACCGTCATTTTCCTGGTAAAAATATTATTTATATAAAAAAAATAAGTCTAATTCAAACGCAAGATATTTCGCTATTTTAACGAAGAGGTTTTCTGTAAAGAAAATACTACTCCCGAAGAATATGCTATTAGTCCAGTCATTATAGTAAGTTCACCTCGGAATTCGAGATACCAAGCTGTAAGTCTGTAAATACTTGTATATTGACACCCTAAAAGTTGTCTCAAAACCTACATATGTTAGGGTGTACGCAACTATTTAATTCCAAGGTCAAAGGTCACAAAAATCGGTTTTTTGCGCTTTTTTTGTAAATATCTCATTTCCTGTAGGTTTTTTGCTATTTGTATTTATTATCAATATTGTAGAATACAAAATTCTCTACAAATTTTGTTTGAAAACATTTTTCATACATCGAACCGTTTTCGAGATAGAGGGCGGAGAGCGCGCGGTCACAGCATCACTTCAGGTCAAACGGTGCCTCCGGTCGAAAACGCGCCATATATCATTTTTTTCCTAACCTATCCACTTTTTATTCAGTATTAATTTATTTAACAACACTTACCTGTCCATGTAATTGCAGAATTGTTAATGAAAATATAGGAATTATATTTGAATTTTAACCTAATTAATATAATATTATGGAGATTCTTCTTATAAAAGTTCTTTCGAACACATAAGTAAATAAACTCGGAGGTAAATTAAATTCTGACACCGTTTTTAAACTTTTAAATGACTTATATTAAACGTTAATATTTACAAAAAAGATATTTACATATTAATATTTACAATTCGAACATTCAAAAGGAAACTTTAATTAAAACATCTTAATCGCGTCATCTTAATCGCGTCATCTTAATCAACATTCTTCTAAAGTCAACACCAACTCTCCCCACATTCCATCCAACGATCTCTTCCGTTCATTTCTTTTTTCTTCGGCTTTTCGTCTGAATGGAGTTTTTTCAGAAAATCGTCTGCTTTCTAAAGACCTTTTCTATCAGAGTTGCGATATGAAGAACCTTACAAGACATGATACTTGGCTGTTGGAGAAAGAATCGCTCCCACAATATTAATAACTTCTTACATGATGAAAAAAAAAATAAATTATGAATTAATCGTTTTATTAAAAAATACTATTCAATACATTTATTTTTATTAAAAGTAAAAAAATGGAATAAAGGGTACAAAAACTATAATTTATGTTTTTAATCATCTTCTTCCTCTTCATCGTCGTCTTTCGGTTGCTGGTAAATTTCAAACTGGTCTTCATTATCGTCTTCAACGACATTTGTCTCAAGTTGTTCCATGATTTCGGGGTCAAAGGTTTCATCTTCGTTAATGTCGCTTTGATATGGTTCTGCATTGAGACAAGCTTGCCCATTACATTGGCCACAAGCTAAAGAGCATTGCAAGCCCATTTTCCTGCATCCGCATCGCGAACCACAACCACTCTTGCAGTTGCAGAAAATTGTATTTAGCAAATCTTCTGGAGCAGGTGGTAAAATTGTCATGATAGGCTCCAGAAAATCGTTTTGCAGTGCCCAACCCCATACCTGGAGTTCCAAATCATGCCCTAACCAAGTTTGAACTTGATAATATACACGTTTGAAATGTTGATGAGAAGCTGCACTTGTTGGTGGAAGAATTGAAAGCTGCACAGGTTTATTAAGTTTTGTAGACTTGACGTAATGCATATAACGAAGATGATCGAGACTTTTCACAGATTTCGGAGCATTATAGACTGCCAATAAGATTTGAGTTCCACTCTCTAATAATCTCTGGGCAGAACTATTTTCTTCCTCAAATGCTGCAGCTAGTTCATCCAAATTCGTCAATTTCTCAAAAACTTTTAAAAATGATTTTTTTCCCTTTTTAAAAAGTGCAGAAGTTGTGTCACAGCCACTTAATGCATGCAGAAATAAAATATGGGTTTTGGAATGAGCATAATTATCAAAACTTTTAGTCGAGTATATCTCCGTTTTTACATTTCCTTTCCCAACTTTTTTAAAGAAAATTTCTTGTTCGTAAAACAGTGTACGCCCAATTAAAATGACAAGTAAATCAATATCTTGTCCTATTATAACTGCAGTTTTTTCAGACTTTGATTCTTCAATTGCAGTTTCAACAATAAGAACATCCGCATCATCTCTGGCTTGTTTAGTAGTAATATTTGCAGCTTGTAATTCTTCAGTTAAGGTATTAATGAGCATATCTTTGTTATTTCGATTTGATAAGAATTTTTCTTGAGTAACTGGTACAACCATTGTTTCATCTAAACAGACTTTATACGTTTTTGAAAGTGCAGCTGTTCTTCTCTGCTGCTGCATAGCTTTTACGTTCTTACTGTAGTCTGAACATCCGTCAAATACAACAATTATTTTGAAACTGTAATGCCTTTTTAAATAATTAATGTATTTATCAAAAATAATAGATAAAGTATCTTCTCTGCTCTATACAACATGATGAAGAAGAAATCCGCCATCAATAATGAACGTCACATTATTTTCATTGAGAAAAAAATCATTTGGGCTCATGTTGTCATACAATGACGATTTTGTTGTTTTTCTCATGCCATCATTATCAAATAGAGCTGTTGGATACGGGCTCAATTCATATTGAAGATATTCCTCAAGATTACTTTCAAATTGTTTGCTGACAGTAATTCTTTGGAAGAGTAATAATGGAGCCACTGCAACTTTACAATCATTTATTTTTACAGATTTGTTAACACAGGAAAGCGGCATTACTTTTTCGGAACGTTTCAACTTTATTTTATTAAATGATAAGAAGTTATTAATATTATATTAATTAGGTTAAAATTCAAATATAATTCCTATATTTTCATTAACAATTCTGCAATTACATGGACAGGTAAATGTTGTTAAATAAATTAATACTGAATAAAAAGTGGATAGGTTAGGAAAAAAATGATATATGGCGCGTTTTCGACCGGAGGCACCGTTTGACCTGGAGTGATGCTGTGACCGCGCGCTCTCCGCCCTCTATCTCGAAAACGGTTCGACGTATGAAAAATTTTTTCAAACAAAATTTGTAGAGAATTTTGTATTCTACAATATTGATAATAAATACAAATAGCAAAAAACCTATAGGAAATGAGATATTTACAAAAAAAGCGCAAAAAACCGATTTTTGTGACCTTTGACCTTGGAATTTAATAGTTGCGTACACCCTACCATATGTAGGTTTTGAGACAACTTTTAGGATGTCAATATACAAGTATTTACAGACTTACAGCTGGGTATCTCGAATTCCGAGATTCTTACCTAATTTAAGCTTAAATGACTGGACTATATTCAGAAGATTCCAGAACCCATATGAACCATGTAAATACCATGCATATTCTGTGCCTTATCTTCCGTAATGGTTTGAAAAAAAAAATTCATGAAGCACAGGAAATATGTTTATTGGTCAAATGTAATATTATTAATGTCATATTGGTCATATATTACTTAATCACCTATTTATTGTCATGCGACTTTAATTTGAAAGCGAAATTTCCAATATCTTATGATAATACATATTAAACTAACATCAAAACACACAGTTTCATTGAATACTAAAATTAATTATATCATTTATTTGAGAATCCATTGAGCAATTATTAACTAACTTAATGTCAAATATGCTTTCATTTAATAAGTAACCGGTATTTTTCGATACAGGAGAATACAACACCATATAAGATTTTCCATTATGAACCTATTACTAAATAATGGACATAGTTAAATGCATGTAATTATCATTGTCGGAAAGGTATTGTTATTCTGTCATTTCGGAATTTCATAAGTAATTGGAAATCGGAAAAGGCATGCGACTGTAAATCAAATGTCGCATTCCTTTCGACTTCTTTTAATGTTACGAAACGGAAGAATAAATGTTTCAATTTAAGATTCTTTGTCATGTATAAATTTTTAACTTTTTACAACAGCTGCAAAATAAACTAGTACAATTATATGATTTACAAATTTCTCGATTATTTTTTGTATTGATACTACTTGCAGTTACTAGATGTATTCACTATGTATTTACTAAAGTAATATTGTAGTAAATCTACATTATTAATAAGTTTTATAAGACATTTTTTTTCATCTCACTTTACGCTATGTATAACATTTTAAAATCCTCAATTTTGTAAAATTAGATTATACATAAATTTCTAAGCTTATAACACTGTAAGAAAGTATGCTTTTTACAAGAGAAAATGTTGGTACCCTGGCTGTAAACATAGTTGCTGTAAAATTTTCAAGCTTCTGTCTTTAAGAATGCTGTAAAATTTTTCAAGTATGGCGAAAGTCGCGTTCCTATTACCTGCGTGGTTAATGTGTCAGAAATAATTCGATTTTTACTTCGTTTATTGCTTAAATTCGATTTCATCGAAATGTTGAATTCAAGAGATGGCCCATGTGGGACATTACCCCCCCCCCCCCACTCCGGAACAGTGAGAACACTCTTGGAAGATTACATTATTATTATGTTTTCAATGATCAAAAAATGCAATCCTCCACCGGAGTCCTATAAATCCCCACCCGGAAACAAAGAAATCCACCTTGTAGAAAAGTGTCTGAATTAAACACTCTTTCACAGCATCGGTGATTGAAAAATTACAACATAAAGTGCACGAACAGAATGCGTCTGGCTACCAACATAGTTGCTGTAAAATCTACAAGCTGCTGTCATTAAGAATGCTCTAACAATTCTCAATTTTATGCGAAAAGTCGCGTTCGTATTATTCTGTTCGAATCGAAACGTTCTAAATAATCAGTTCATATTTAATTTAAGTGTTTCTAAAAGATTATGTGGATGCAGTGTTGAATTCAGGGGGTGGTTCGGGCGGGGACACCCCCCCCCCCCGGGGCAATGATATGTCCCCTCCGGAAATTTAAAATTTTGCGTTTTTAATGGCCAAAAGTACAGTTTTTTTCGGACCTCTTCAGTGCCCCCCCCCTCTCCCACTAAAGTTTCTCCCGAAGAAAAGAGTCTGAGTTCAACACTGAGTCGATGTTAATCTACAAACAATCACCATCTTTACTACACTAAATAACGCATTTAAATACGAAAAGAATATAAAACTCAATAAAGACCATTCGTCAAGTTACATCTGAAAGAATTGTAACATCAACAAAAGGTTACTTCGTTTCAATTCAGAAGTGACACGACAGAGTTTGCGTCGGCTAACTAGCTGTTTAGAGAAATAGCCAGAATACCTTTTGACTGCGTGGTGTACGTGACAGAAAAAATATGATTTTTACTTAACTTGTTGCTTGAATTCGCTTTAACAGCGTCAGTGCTTGAAAAATTGCAACATAAAGTGCAAGAAAATTCGCAACTTTTTTTACAGTGAAATTTCCTAAAAATTCAAAATATGTAACTTTCGAGAATTTTTATGTTAAACACAATTCCATGTGATTGTACTCTCCTTGATTACTCTTTCTGTAGCTGCTTAAAAATGTTTTCAGAAACACTTTCCAACTATGACTGAAAAAGTTAAAAATAAAGATTATTCAATAATCTTAACCATTCTAGCACGTAATTATTTTTCATTCAATGAAGTAGATTTTGTATTTCAATTTTTTTGTTGCTATATTTTCTTAATATGACATTTCTAATATGGAAATGCATTGGTTTTCCAATTTGATTTATAGCATTTAAAGGATTAATTACTGAAATGTCGAAACTAATAAATACACTTCACTTAATTCTAACAAATATTACTTCAAAACAAAGAATATCGCCTGAGAAGTTTTGAGACAAAAGAATGATTAATAAAAGAGAAACCTTCATGAATTATTAATTTTGAAGACGACTATCAACTGTTTAAAAAAAAGACTAATTCTCGAAAAGATTTATATTTTCTAATTATCCTATCATTTTCTTATCTTATGAACATTACTTTAGTTTCAAATTTCAAAAGTAGGAAAAGAAAACAAATAACCACATATATTTATGAAAGTTCTTATCAGATTTTAAAAATAAACGAGGTAGAGCCCTTCGAATTTAGATGAAAGAAAATGTTTAAAAAGGAACTGTTTCATTGATTTATAATAAACATAAGAAAAAAAAATACTGTAAATAATTTACTCTACATTGTTTAATCTAATTCTTAAAATTAAATAGAGGTAGATTATGTGAAAATGTTGTAGTTTTTTATTTAAAAATTCATAAAAAAAAACCCTCTTTCTTTTATTTGTCACTAGCAGCCTTCACCCGCTATGCTGGTCGGTTTTTCTAGTTTTTAGTATATTTTCTTTCTGTAATTAAGCGTTCGTACCTAAAACTGTTAATGAGATCTGACGAAATGATCTAAAATTTTCGATCTTCCCCCCTCCCCTTTAACCAACTTAAGAGGAAATTTTCGAAAATCGCTGAAATATATGTTAAACTACTTTTTAGTAGATTTATTTTCTGTAGTTATGCGCTCCTACCTGAAACGACTACAGAGGTATGGCGAAATTACCAGAAAGTTTCGACCCTTTCTTTAATCCTAGGGCGGTAAGGGCATTTCTTATCTGAAATACGTGTTTAATTACTTTTTTAGTCGATTTCTTTTAAGGAATTTCTCGTTTCGACCTAAAACATCCGCTGAGATTTGCCAAATGTTCTAAAATTTCCAATCAGTAAAATTCAATAGTTTGGGTTGTGCGTTGATTATAAGTCTTATATGTATGCATATTCACTAATTTCTTATTCAAATTGATATATTTAAATTTGATTTAAATGGATATCTTATTTTACAAATGTTATAGAAAGCATCAAAAATAAGAAAATACCAAGGGTTTTTATAAAAAAATTATTTGTCTTTTTCTTTTTTATTATCTTTGATCGGAAGCAGTAGATCTGAAGCAGTTTCCTTCAATCGATTTTAAGGGGCTGTGCAAATATAATGTTTTCATTTTATGGAAGGAAGGGGGGGGGGGGTTGGTACATGATATCATAGGATATCTGTATAGGGAGGGGAGGGGGTTGTCTTTTAATATGGATAGCAATTTTGATCCAATCAAAATGTTCTCTTTTTATTTGTATAATGGTCTTTGATTCAAAATCGTATGTTACCCTTTTTTAGTCTGTTATCTGTTTTTATGAAAAGGCAAACTTATTATTAAAAAAGCTAAATTAATTTCAAAATGAAATTCGAAAATAAAGAATACTTCAACATTTGACATTCCTATTCTTCGTCAAATGTGCATGAAATTAGAATCACTGAAACTATATGAAGTATATTTGTAATGAAGCTTGTGTTTACTAATAAATAAAAGCTACAGAGAAAGAATGTTGTCCACTTATTTTGTTGATAAGAATTCATATCCCCCCTCCCAACCCTTCCTCCGTGCAAGGAAAGTGCAACAAGACAGTATTACTGTTGAATTCATTATTTAAAGAAAAGCTATTATAAAATATTTTTATGTTGTTACTGTTTCCTTAAAGTGTTATTTAAAATAAAATGATATTTTATTGACTTCTCATCACTTCAATCAATATAGTACGCTAAAAAAATGTAACCAGTTTTGTACAACGATTCAAACAAAAGAAATAAATTCTAAAATCAAAAAAAAAATTCGACATTCATAACGATATCATTGCTGGGGAGGAGGGGTTCGAGAGATGATAATGCATGATATCGTGAGAGGGGGAGGGGTCAAAAATTATCAAAAAGTTGATAAAGTTATATATGCATAGTCCCTAACTGTTGTGTTTCGATTTTTTCCTGCATTATCTTACTTTGGAAGACAGAATTCCCAATCGCTACTCTCTTAATTTATCACCGCTAGAAGGTAAGAAGTAGTTGTTAGCACAATTATGAAAGCTCACATATATGTGCCATATTTATTAGAATTGATTTATGTGAAGGAATTGTTTGCTTAGGCTTAAATATTATGCTTTCTATGTATATTATTTCATTTACTGAGTTTGATGGTGTAGAAATAGAGATAAAATGTATATTTTTCATGTTCAAGTTAAAATTTTATTTCCATAAATACTAAAGATCATTAAACTCCAGTTATACAGTTCAGCGTCACAAAATAACAATAGCATTTAAAGATAAAATTAAAAATACTAAAGATCATTAAACTCCAGTTATGCAGTTCAACGGTCACGAAATAAAAATAGCATTTAAAGATAAAATTAAAAATACTAAAGATTATTAAACTCCATGTATCCAAATCATGAAATAAAAATACCATTTAAGAATAAAATTAAAAATTTTATTGAAATGCAAATTTATGTACTCCAGTTTCTTGAATTGGGCGCATGTTTTCTTTCTTGTCCACAGAAAAAGAACGAACATTCTTCAATTCACGGATCTGTTCCGATATTAAAGCTACCAGGAATATTTCCCTAATTTGGAGAAAATATTTCTGAGAGATCATAGACAGACTCACAGACAGGCATTTTCCAAAAATATTCAAATAGTGTTATGGGTCATCTAAAACATATAAATCTGTTGCAAATCGGAAATCTAAATTTTGCGCGAATCCAATACTTTTTTCTTCTAAAAATGGAAGAAAGAAAAATTTGATTTGTACAATTTAACTTTATTATAAAGGCCAAACATATCTGTGCGTAATGCATACGTCATTTTGTGAATGGCAACACTTTCACATGCAGTTCGGTTTTGCAATTTTCGGCACTGCAAATTCTATACTTCTAAACATCGCACATTTTCAATTTTTACACCATTGTTTAGAAAAAAATATGTACTTTTAAAAGCAATTTGTTTCAAAGCAGTATCTCAAATTGTTCTAGACATATTAATTTTTTATAGTTTTTAGTACCAATTTTGTAATTGTGGCAACAAATGTGCGCATACGTTTTGAGAAGATTAAAATTATGACGGGTTTATATTTTCACGTGAAATTCTATAATCGTGTCAATATGAAACATATATATTTTTTTTCTTACGCATATAAACCAAACATAAGAGACTCAATTGATAACTTCATCCTAATAACTGTTTTTTTTATGTTTTGCTGTATTATTATATTTTTATACATGCGATTAAAGTTTAATTTTAATAATTTTATAACTGAGTTTTATAGAAATAGTTTTTGTCTTAACCTTAGCTTTGAATAATATTTGTTTGAGAGTTAGACTGAACATTGTATTGTAAGATGCATTTTTAACTGTAGCTAATTTTGTAGGTTTATTATAAATAAATGAAACAGTGTTCCTTCTTAAACATTAACTTTCGTCGAAATTTGAAGGGTTCCACCTTGTATTCAATAAAGTCAAAATAATGAAATTATTTATGAATTATCAATGTTTACAAAAATTGTATTCTTTAAACTCAGAACATATCAATTTGTCATAACAACACTTAATATTAATTACGCTGAAAGGTTAGGAAATCAGTGAAATAATTTATCAGCTATGTGCTTCCAATTTAGCTAATTACCACTGACATTTAGAAATTAGAAAAGTTTTGATGCTGAAATTAGACTCGTAGCATTTTGAAATTTGCATGACTAATGAAAGTTTTTAGGGCTGGCGTCTGAATTGCTGATGAAAATGCATTACATTTTAATTTAGGAATTAGCGAAATTTCACCATAATATTTTATTGAAACGCACATGCCTCATTTATAATTTTAATAATGGTGAAAGGTTTGTGTAAAAGTTTTTAATTTGAAACTTTAGCTGCAAAGGTGAAATCAATATCGAAAAAAAAATAGAATTAGAAATACTTTTAATTGCAATTAGAATTAATTTAAATTAGAATAATAATTACTTTAAATTCTAATTTTACCAAGGTATGAAGAGATTCCCGGTTGTTCTAAAAACTAAACATGAAGAATTTCTCAAGTTTCATCAATGAATTCCAATTAACCATTAAATTGAATTCCATTAAATTTTATAAATTAGTTTTACTGTCGTAATTATTAAAAATTAATGTTTAATTCAATTATATTTAGTATTATTCTCTCAATTATAAATATAAATAATAAATCTGCAAAACAATTGAAAAGATGCTATTTTGCAGTAAATTTAAAAATTTAACTAAATATGGAGAAAGAGAATAGACAAAATCTAGAAACAGAAATTATCAAGAATTTTGTTCAAGGAAATTGTTTTTAATCATCTAAGAAAATATTTTAAAAATTCAGCGGAAATCGGATCCCATTTTTTTTCTAATGATTTTCACTATACAGAGTGCCGAATTTCTATGATGAGAAATTGGAGAAACTGTTACAGAAAAATAAAAATGTTCAACAAACTCGATTAAAAAATTAACACACAAATAAATCACTAATATAATTTAAGCATGTACTTGAAATTGCAATTTGTTTAAATATTTCAGATAAAATCTTCAGTTAAATGTTGGAGCATCTGTTGTCACATTGCTGTCAGTTGCCTGCTGCAAAAAAGTCCATTTTATGATTTTTGTTAAATTAGAAAATATAAAAGTTTAGTTTTTGACTTGTTGAAGACAACTACGCCCAGTTAAAAAAAACCACTTCCATTTTGCTAATCTCAAAAAATAGTTTTATCTGAATTACAGTTAATCACATCTTAAACATGATATTTTAAAGTTTATTTTGGAATTTTCGTCAGACTTTTTTTTATAGATAATACACTGTTGTTTTAAAAAAGTTTTCTTTAACATAAAAACACTTCAATTTTTAGTAACAAAGCTAAATAACGATTAAATTAAAATGGTAAACTAAATCAGTAAATTATATTTACTTGATATCTTGATCCAACTTTTTTTTTTATTAATATAAGTCTGTTAAAAACAAGCAACCTTTTTTCTTTTTCGAATTAGTGCATACCATTTTGAAATTAGCATAAAAATTAAAATGTTATTGCTTCATCTGAATTGTGTCGATGAGAATATCAAAATATCACATTTTAAATTTCGAGGAAGTAAAAATTACCATATTGCATTAATTTAACCTTCAAAAAATATCATAGTCTCTTTAAAAATCTGGTTGGTATTTTGGTATTTCGGGTTTTACTTTATATTTTTATTATTACATGATATTGAGCAATAGCGCCAACTTAAATGGGCCCGTGGGGCCCGAGTCCACGCAATTATTTTGAATCATAGCGTAACCAATTATTTCATTATTATTTTATTATTAATATTTTCCTTAGAATAAAATTTATTTTGCCAATGCACGTGTGTTTTAATTCTCCGACTGATACCTATAAATCCCAAATGACTGAAATATTTTCTTCCATGTTTAACTTTCTTCTAATTCAATTTGTAGTCATATTCATGATATCATGACATTATTATAAATATTCGTGTTTATATAAGGAAAAACGCATAAGAATATAATTTAATAAAATTGCATCTTCATTAAAACATGATAGCTTGACTTAAAATTCTCATTTTTCACCATCTGTCAAACCTTCAAAGAAAAACAAACTGATCACACCATTTTATAAAAATATTTTTGAGTCCACCCAATATTTTTGAACCAACCCAATACTTTTCAAAAGTTGGCGCCACTGATATCGATAAACTACGTTCGTATATGACGCTTAGCAACTACAAATTTGCGTTCATAACAAAAGTTTTATATGGCTGCGTCTGGATTGTTGCTGAGTACATTAAAATAACATATCGCATTTTAGTTTGCGGAATGGTGAAGTTTCATAACAATAAATTAATGAACCGAACTTGCTTCATTCGGAATGATTATTAATGATTAATACTGATAAAAGCTTTGATCAAATGTTACTTTCATTTGAAATATGAACTGTAAAAGGGAAGGCAATATCGAAATGTCCGAAATCCATTTCTCTCTGATGCTAATTTTTATCGAGATTTTCATGCATTCACAAATTGCATGTATAATTATATGTCTCTTAAATTTATTTTGTATTTTTATTTCGTTTTTATTAATTTATGGGTGAGATATTAATTTCATTATGGAATATTTTCCGGATACAATTGATCAACTATTGATAATGTTAGATTTATTTTAGAAACACGATTATTCAATCGGTAAAATTAATTATAGATGTAAATTTTTCCATTTTTCAATATTGGGTGAAAATTAATTTCATATTTAATTTCCTAACGTAATTTCGTATGCAGAGATTTTCTGCAGTTCCATATATTAAACTTCGATTTATACTGTTGAACTGATCCAGAGTATCAGACCAGATAAAGTGATCGTTGAGGTTAATTGGGTGAAATAGTCCTCCAGTGTTCGTGTCCGGTATAGCTCAGTTGGTAGAGCATTGGCGGTTTCAGCCAATACATCCCTGGTTCGAAGCCTGTTCCCGGACTTTTTTCACCCAATATTGAAAAATGGAAAATTTTACATCTATTATTGATAATGTTTTAAGTGCAATCGTATTAAACTTCTGGATGCGATAGTGTACGTGTCTTTTTGAAAAAAAGAAACTTATTTTAAATATGCAAAATATATTATAATTACTTACTTATTATCTGACCTTGTATATCTTTTTAAAGGAGTCTATTACAAATTATCCGAATTGAATCCTCTTAACATAAAAGCTAACAACAATCTTCACAGCCTACAGTAAACATAGATGAAAAATCAAAGGAAATAGAAAACAACAAAACTGAATAACTATATTTAAGAAGTGCTTAGCTTATATCATTCATGTTATATTATGAGAGTTAAATCGTATTTTAAGAAGATTCTCAAAATAACGCATTGTTATTCGCAATGAATCCAGTATTCCAAACAGATCTCAATCTGAAGAGGTATGAGAACTTCCAGATCATCATTTAATATTTAATGATTTTAAGGAGTAAAGATTAAAAAGAAATAACTCTTAGATATAAATTTCCTTCCACTCTATTTACAGAACTGATTAAAGACAGCAGTCCCCTGTGTTACGCCCAGTATGTTACATCCTAATATGTTATATCTTCAGTGTTATGTGGAAAGAGCCTGTAGATGCGCCTGTAGTGAATCTGTTTTAATTCTGTATGTACCTGTATATATGCGCTCTGGACAGCGATGATGGAAGACGTGTAAATAAAATGCGCTAGCGAAATGATTAGAGTTTGTGGTCATTATGGTGTTAATGTGTGGAATTAATTAATTATCTCCCCCTTTCTTATGATGTGTTGTGCGAGTATGAACATGATGTCACGAGTGGTGGTCAAGAGTCACACGTTTTGATTTGTTTGTGTATAGAACGGCGCAAAATATTTGCGCGCTTTCTTTGTTGCGAAGAAAAGGGGTGAGTAATATGTAGTTTGGTTTTTCGGAGATTTAGTTTAGTTGTATAAATTGTGGTTTTGTGGTTTTCTTATGTTAATTAATTAGTGTTGTGTATTGAGTTGTATATTTTATTCGTAACTAGTGATTTTGTGTCAGTTGTAGGAACTATTTTAAGAAAATTATTTTAGTTATTTTTGGTAGATTTGCAGTGTTGTTTCAATAATTTTGTGATTTCTTGTGTTATTAGTGTAAATATATTCATATATTTAATCATGTCAGTGATAGATAAGTTGAAAAAAGACGAGTTAAAACTCGTCGCTGAAGAATTAGGGTTAATAATTCCTGAAGGAGCTAAAGTTATTGAATTAAAAGAGTTAATTGAAAAAAGTGACTCTTTTTTAAATAACTTGGATTTAGTTAAAAGTGTTGTTGAATATGTGGTTGAAGAGATTAAAATTAAAAAAGAATCGGAAAAATCAAAATTAGAATTAGAAAAAATAAAGCTTGCTCAGTTAGAAAAAGAAGTAGACCTAGCTAATGTTCGTAAAGAATCTTCACAATACTCTGAGTTTGAAAAAATAAAATTAGCACAGCTAGAAAAGGAGTTAGAAATCGCTAATATTCGGAAGGAATCGCTTCAAAATAATTCATTTTAATCGGTAAAAAGTGAAATGGAGTCAATAAATAATGTAGAAAGTTTTATTAAGAGCATTAAAACTTTAACGATACCTGTGCCATCTAGGGTAGAGTCATTTAGCCTTTTCTTTCAGTCCTTAGAAAAAGCATTCAGAACAAAAAATGTACCTGAGGAATTTAAAGCTGAAATACTTTTGAATATGTTAGGTGAAAAAGCAAATAATATAATGATTTATTTGTCAGAGGAAGATTTGTGTAATTATGATAAATTAAAAAATGTAGTGTTAAAGGAGTTTCAACCAACTCCGCAGGAGTGTTTGAATAATTTCCGTAAGGCGCAAAAATTAACTTCAGAAAGTTACGTCCAATATGCGTCAAGATTAAGTGCAGCATTCGAATATTACTGTCAGTTACGTGAAGTGAATGATTTTAAATCTTTGTGTGAGCTAATTGTTTCGGATAAGATTTTTGGTTCATTAGATAGTGATTTAATGTCTCACATTGGAGCAAAACAGGGAGAATCATATTTTAAACCGCAACAATTAGGTCGTGAATGTGATATTTTTCTTTCTACGAAAAATAAAATAAAAACTGACAATGTGTTTAGGAAACAAAACGGAAATGAAAATAAAAGATTTTTTTAAATAAATCGCCAAATCCAACATTTTAAAAGAAAGTTTCGAATGTGTTCTTTTCTGAAATAAAAACTTGCGTTTTATGCAAAAATGAAAATCATGAACTGTATTTTTGTCCGAAATTTAAAAGTCTTCCAATTCCGGAAAGAGTAGATGTTGTTAAAATAAATAGACTATGCTTTAAATGTTTGCATCCCAATTGTAGAGTAAAAGTTTGTAAGAGCAAAAATTGTTTTTGTAAAAAACCGCATAATAAGTTAATCCACTATCCAAAAGAAAATATAAATATTCAGTCGAGTAAAGAAAAATCGCCCAGCTTCACATCTGTTCCTAATAATGTAGATCAGAGAGGGGAAAGTAACGATGCGCTTTCTCCTTCCATCCCTCCCAGTCAGTCAGATAAGTCTGTGGTCCCTAGTAGTTTGGCAAAAAATAAAACAAAAAATGTTTTATTGAGTACAGCTTTGATTTTGATTAAAGATAAAAATTCTCAGTGGTATGAAGCGAGATGCCTGTTAGATGTCGGGAGTCAAACTTGCTTAATAAGCAGAGACTGTGTGAATCGTTTGCAATTGAAACCAGATAAAACGAATACGGTAATATCGTGTTTAAATGATTCATCTTTAAGTGTTAATGGGTGTGTAAATACTACGATTTCCAACCGAGATAAGAGTTTTCAAAGAGATATAAATATGCTGGTAGTGAACAAAATAACAGATCTTATTCCACATAAAGTATTTCAAGTACAGGTGGATGTTTCTGAGTCAGTCGCTTTAGCTGATCATACATTTAATATCCCTGGAAAAATTGACGTATTATTAGGGGCCGAAATATTTTATGAGTTGTTGAGACCAGGGCAAATATATTTAAAAAATCCGCGACTTCTATTACAGAATACTTGTTTTGGTTACGTGGCTAGTGGAAGTATCGAACAGATAAATAATGGTAATATACATTGTGGGTTAATACGGGATTCAGATTTAAATGAAACAATGAAAAATTTATGGGAACTCGAGACTTTAGGTATTAAAGAAAATGAAGAATTAAATTCAGCGGATAAAGAATTTATAGATCAATTTGAAAGAAATCTAAAATTTGTGAATGGGAGGTACGAAACTGATTTATTATGGAAAATTAATTGTGATGAATTAGAAAGTAATTATTTTTTGGCAAAAAAAAGATTTGATGAGTTAAATAAGGGTTTTTCTAAAAACAATTGGATTGTTAATGAATATCGAGAAATAATAAACGATCAATTGATAAACGGGATTATTGAGAAATGTCAGAGGGATCAGCTAGAATATTTTATGCCTCATAAAGCAATTGTTAGAGAAGATAAAGAAACAACTAAGGTTCGGATAGTATTTAACTGTAGTTCAAAATCTAAAAATAATTTGTCTTTGAATGATTGTCTAGAAACTGGTCCTAATTTAAATCCTAATATTCTTGATGTTATTCTAAATTTTCGGAAACATAAAATAGCGTTTGATGCTGACATAGAGAAAGCTTTTTTAATGATAGGAATTTCAGAGAGAGATAGGAAATTTTTAAAATTTCTTTGGTATTCGGATGATCCTAATAAAGATTACGAAATCATGAGAATGAAAAGATTACCATTTGGCTGTAAAGTGTCTCCTTTTATTTTGAGTGCTACTATAAAACATCACATTAAAAATTTTGAAAATAGCAATCCTAAGTCATTTGAAATGTTAAATTCAGCTCTATATGTAGATGATTTATTTTTTGGAGGAAGTACTGTGAGTGAGTCGTTCGAATTATCTTCGGACGCTGTAAATATTTTAAAGAGTGGAGGATTTAATTTGAGAAAACTGAGGTCTAATATTAGAGAGTTGGAAAAACTCTGGATAGAAAATGGCTTTAAGGATATGGAGAAAGAAAGTGTTCAGCAGTTGAAGATTTTAGGTTTAAATTGGTGTCCAGAGAAAGATGAATTATCATTGGAAGTTAAGGGTTTAATAGAATCTTGGGAAACGTTGCAAAACAGTAAAAGGTGTGTTTTGAAAACAGCAGCACGTATCTTTGATCCCATAGGCCTGATTTCGCCATTTGTTGTTCGTATTAAGTTATTGTTACAAGAAATTTGGGAAACAGGTTGTGATTGGGATGAAGAGTTGCCCGATGATTTGCGGGAAAAATGGCTTAAGTGGTGCAACGAAATTGAGAAAATATATTATATAACTATTCCCAGATTTTGTTTAGTTGATTGTAAAGATGAACAAGTAGAGGCACATGTTTTTTGTGATGCTTTATTAAGTGCGTATGGAGCAGTTCTTTATTTTAGATATTGTGATAATAGTGGAAATTATAAAGTGTCATTTATTTTGTCAAAAAATAGAGTAGCACCGTTAAAGAAATTAACTTTGCCGCGTTTAGAGTTGATGGGTCTTGTAATAGGTGCTAGAGTTGGAAATTATGTGAAGAATATTTTTAAGGATAGAATTCAAAGAGTAGTATATTGGAGTGACTCGCATTGTATTGGGTTAAAGGATGTCCGAAAAGGTGGAAACAGTTTGTAGGTAATAGGGTTCTAGAAATCCAAGAGAAAACCAGCCCTAGTGATTGGTACTACTGTCCTACGGAAGACAACCCGGCCGATATGCTAACAAGAGGAATTGCTGCTGAAAGTTTAGTTAACAACGAGAAATGGTGGCAAGGTCTAGCTTGGCTTCGAAGTAAAAATGAGAGCTGGCCCGAACAGATATTGAGAACGTCTACGGAAATAAATAGTGTAGATGTATTGAAAGAGCAGAAGGTCAAGCTTGCTGAAAATTTGGTCGGTAAATTAGAGTTAGTTGAACAATTGTGGAGTAAATTTTCATCGTGGACTAAATTGCAAAGAGTGCTTGCGTGGTGCTTGCGATTCATCGATAATGCAAAGAGAAATAAAATTGCAGCTCCGTTTTTGCAAACAGAGGAATTGAAAAGGTCGCATGATACTATAATTAAGTTAGTCCAGAGAGCGAATTTTGCAAACGAAATAGCCAACTTGGAGAAGGAAAAAATTCTAAAAACCAGCAATTTAAATTCCTTAAATCCTTTTTTGGACAATCGTGGGTTTTTAAGAGTTGGTGGACGGCTAAGAAATGCCAACATACCAGAGACTGCAAAATATCCTTTAGTTTTGCCTAAAAATCACCCAGTTACGACCTTGTTAATTAAATTTTATCATTTAAAATACTTACATGGAGGAGTACAGCTAATAAATTCTGCCGTGAAGCAAACCTATTGGATTGTGGGTGCGAAGTCTCTTATCCGTAAAGCAATAAAAAATTGTGTTATCTGTGCACGATTTCGCAGCGAATTCTCGAAACAAATCATGGCTGATTTACCAACATCAAGAGTGAGCCAAGGAAGAGCGTTCATTTGTTGTGGCACCGACTTTTGTGGACCTTTTCTAATAAGTCTTCGACGTGGTAGGGGAGTAAAGCCAGTCAAAATGTACGTCTGTATCTTCGTATGTTTCTCTACCAAAGCAGTTCATTTGGAACGTGTTAGTGATCTGAGTGCCAGCGCCTGTATAGCTGCGTTGAAAAGATTCATTGCACGTCGAGGTAAGCCAATAGAGATCTTCAGTGACTGTGGTGCTAATTATATAGGAGCAAAGAATTATTTGAAAGTCGCTGCATCAGAAGCAATCGGCAACTACTTGCACAATGAGAGTATAAAATGGACTACCAATGTTCCATCTTCTTCCCATTTTGGAGGTCTTTGGGAGGCAGCGGTTAAATCAATGAAGTACCATATGAGACGAATTATTGGGTCGCAGATCTTGTCTCAAGAGGAATTTGCAACAGTTTTGGCGGAAATTGAAGCAGTTCTGAATTCTCGCCCATTAGTCGCTATTTCGGAGGACCCAAATGATCTTTCAGTCCTCACTCCAGGTCACTTTCTCATTAGGTCAGATTTAAAGAGTGTTCCCGAACCAGACATTACAAATATGAAAATTTCAATTCGAGATCGATGGAAATTGATTATGAATATTTCCCAGTCATTCTGGAAAGCATGGTCTAAGGACTATCTTACACAGTTGCAAGTGCGCAACAAGTGGAAATTTCCGACAGAGGATTTATGTGTAAACGACTTAGTGCTCATCAAAGATGATAATTTGCCACCGTTGAAATGGAAAATGGCAAGAATAATTGACATTTTCAAAAGTTCTGACAGCAGAGTAAGATCAGTGAATTTAAAAACTGCCATAGGTGAACTTAAAAGACCAATCCACAAATTAGTCAAACTGCCAATAAATGAAAATTAACTTTTCTTTGTGAAATTATTTAAATTTCTAGATATAAATGTGAATTTATTGTGTAATATTATTGTTATATATTTTTATGTTTACATTGTGTATTGTATTAATGTGTCAATTTGTTATATATTTATTTTATTTATGATGATGACGTGGTCATGGGGCCCCAGTATGTTACGCCCAGTATGTTACATCCTAATATGTTATATCTTCAGTGTTATGTGGAAAGAGCCTGTAGATGGCGCCTGTAGTGAATCTGTTTTAATTCTGTATGTACCTGTATATATGCGCTCTGGACAGCGATGATGGAAGACGTGTAAATAAAATGCGCTAGCGAAATGATTAGAGTTTGTGGTCATTATGGTGTTAATGTGTGGAATTAATTAATTATCTCCCCCTTACTTATGACGTGTTGTGCGAGGAAGAACACCCTGTTCTAACCACGTGAACATAATGTGTACATCTGACGTCTTAAACCTTGCAAAATAAGCTTTTTTTTTTCTTTTGTAAAAGAGAAAAACAACGTAAAACAACGTAAACAACGTAAAACGTGTTTCTATATACATTTACACGTTTATAGACTTTCTCAAAGGGTCTCCTGTAATTTGAATTATTTTAAATCTTACCTAAAATAGAGAAACTATACAAAATTTAAATAAAAATGTATAAAGTTTAAATTTGGAATTATATAAAATTTAAACAAAGAGTGTAAAGTTTAAATTTGGAATGGAATGGGTTATTCATGAGACGCCAAAGAACGGGGGTGGGGAGAGGTGCTATACACACATTTAATGATTTGTTTTAAAATAACTCACCAAAAAAAGGGCTCAAATAGCTAACAGTAGATATAGAGATGGATTTAAAAGACAAACATGCAGGGACGTGCGAAGAAAAAACTGCGCCAGGGGCAAAGTTTCAATTTTGCGTCCCCCACTCCCCCAACTTTTTCTTGTGACAGCCCCAAAATGACGTTAATAATATAAATTTGGTGCCCCCTAAATTTCCGCGCCCGGGGCGACCGCCCTCTTCGCCCCCTTTTTTGCACGGAGCTGCAAACATGCTTGATAACTATTTCAAAACCATTAAAAAAAACTAATTAAAAATAAATATAGTTTTCTAACAAGTTACATTTAATGAAAATTTTCTTCCTATTCGAAAGTGCAAAAACTGAAATTGTGCGATGTTTAGAAGATAATGAAGTAAAAACGGAATTTATTGGTCAGGTGTTTCCACCGTCAATATCATGTAATTATTACTCACGGGCATGCTTTTTTCTTTATAATACATACTTATAAAAGTTATTTCTGTTGGAGTTTGAAATGAAAATGGCTTGAAAAACGACGACATGTGAACAATAATTGGCGGTTTATCACTTGCGCCCAGCTAACAAAATACTAAATTACTTCATTTTTTTCCACCCAGCTACTTAAAATTCTTACAAAAAATAAATTTTCTTCTTTCGCTAACCTAAAAAGACAGAAAGCATCTTTTATTCAAAAATACAATTTAATTATAACATAAATAAACGTTTTTCAATAAATTAATTTCTCAAATTACCATCTCCAGGGGATATCGGTTCATTATTATTCAACACATCTGTTTTTACGCCACTTTTTACTGCTGCCACATATCGAAAAAGAAATAAACAAACAAAATGTGGAAGCGCACTCATTACCTAAACCCACAAGTGTCTCGACTTCGCTAGCGTTAATAGCTTTTCTATACTCTACTTAAGAGGGATTTATTTTTTTATTTAATTTCTTTTTCATGTGTTTTTTATGAACTAAAAGTTGTTCAACAAGTAATCTGGCACGGTCCCAATATCTCTCCTCGATTAGATATTCTCCCTGTGGCTCCATAAAGCAGTTTCTGTTTTAGGAAGTTGTGGGAAACACTTGTGTTCTCACCCAGCTGTGTTTGAATCCGGTTCGATTATAGCTATTTAGCATTCCTTAATTAAATCTGTGCGACAAATTAGAGTTCCTAACATAGAAATGACTTTTTTAAACTGGTGGAAAGTGGGTGTGTGGGACGGGAAAGAGTTAGCGAATGTGTTTGAATTTTTATGCTTATAAAAACAAATAAAAGTAACAACTTCCGGTTTTCGACGGATTTACACGGTTTCTGAGTCAGACATACCAATAAGCATGTTTTTACAAAATGTCTGTCTGTATGTAATTTTGCGGGCGCTCCATTTCAAGAAAGAATGCACGGAATTTAATAAAAATTTATATTCAGTTATGTCTTGATATAAATTAGTTCTTTTTAGTTCTTGGTGAAAATTGCTCAACAGGTGATGCTGCTATGCAGCATTTGTCATGATATCCGCAATAGCTCTTTGTCAAGAAGTAATGCACGGATTTTCATCAAACTTCAGATTCAGTTAGATGTTGACATAAGGTGTTACAAATCAAGTTTCCATGTAAATCACCCAACAAGTAGCACTGCTATGCTACATTTTGCATGATTTACAATTTTTTAGCTATAATCATATGTCAATAACTAATGAACGGAATTTTATATCATTAGTATTCCCATGATGGACTTAGATTGCCATTTATTTTTGCCACTCTGATAACGAATTTTGAAATATTAACATGGATGAGATAGAAGAAAGTTTTGGAATTGTCACATCAAACTAGTTTTATTTGTATTTGTATGATTAAAAATGAATTTGGCTATAATTTACAAAAGGAAAATCTAGTCAACAACAATGTTGAAATAGCGTTCCTGTTTTTAATTTTTTCATTTCAAGCTCTGATCAGAACAAAATAACAACTTCGAAATTGTATGTGTAATCAAAAGCCTCCATAGACGATATATTAAAATAATAATTATCTTCCTATAATCAACGTGATATGGATAAGTAATAAACATGCATCAGTGCTTTAAAAAATATATTAAAGTTATTATACAAGCACCAAACTATTCTTTTAAAAAAAGAGAAGAAAAGAAAAAAAAATATTCTGATACTGACACAGTAAAATGTTACGAAACCTTATTTTCTTCATTTTGCATTAAAAAAGTCTTGCAATCTGAGGAGGAATTATTAAATTATAAAGTAAAAGCTTTATTTTGTTTCATGATAAATTACAAATAGCATATGAAAAGTGTGTGATATTTTATGTGTGTGTGTTAGAGGTCTGCACGGGCCGAAATTTCCAGGCCCGAGCCCGGCCCGAAAGTTAAAATTTCGGCCCGGGCCCGGCCCGGCCCGAAAGTTAAAATTTCGGCCCGAGCCCGGCCCGGCCCGAACGAAAAAAATTTTGGCTCGACCCGGCCCGGCCCGAAAGTTAAAATTTCGGCCCGAGCTCGGCCCGGTGCGGAAAAGATTTTTAAATTCGGCCCGAACCCGGCCCGGCTCAAGTGAATTTCTACAGAACATTGATCTTTAATTTTATGGAAGAGTTCTGACCAAAAAAAAATTATATTAGTCTTTTTATTTTCATGTTTATAATCTCCATTTATGCAGAAGTGCGTAGGCTGCGATATTTACGCTTTTAAATGAATTTTTGTTTGTTGTATGTAAATGTTTCAGTTATCACTAGTATTATTAATCCATATTCCCTGTAATGGAGACAAAAAGTCGAAAAAGCGGTATATGGTGAAATTTCCAAAGACGAAATCGCTTTGGAACGAAAAAAAAAAAAATACGTTCCCTTCTTAACAGATGTAAATGTTTAATATATTTTTTTCTCCCGTATCGTTGTATTCATTTTGCATGGATAAACATTTTAAAAGAAACTCAGTTTTCAGTTTAAAAAAAAATTCCGTCATAATAATTTTTTTTTGTGTGTGTGTGTGTTTAATTCTATTTTAAAACGCCTAGTAATCTACGATTTTTTAAAAGGAATAAACTCTAATGTTTAATTGTAGAATAACGACGGCTTAAAAGCATATGCCTTTTTTGCAAACATTTTTGGACAAAGCCAAATATTACTGATTTATAAAAAGTCGAGAAAAGGATTTTCATATATGAAGATTCAATAGGAACTGATTATTTCGGTCCATGAAAACTAGGAAGAATGGAATCAGTCTCGGCTTCGTACGGAAAAAAAAGTTAGGCCCGGCCCGTCCAGCAAAAAAATTAAGGCCCGAGCCCGGCCCGGTCCGAAAGATTAGTAACTAGGCCCGGCCCAGCCCGGCCCGAGTCTTCAAAAGTAAGGCCCGAGCCCGGCCCGGCCCGAATGCCATTATTGGAAATCGGCCCGAACCCGGCCCGCGGGCCGGGCCGGGCTCGGGCTTCGGGCCGCGGCCCGGCCCGTGCAGACCTCTAGTGTGTGTTATGCTTTTATGAGAAATTCATGTGAGGAAAAGGATATAAGAAAATGTTTCTTATATTAAGTTTCTTTTTGCATTAAAACAGAATATTTAATTTAAAAAAACTATTTATCAATCCTTACATCTTCATAAAAAAAAGAACAGAAATTTTATATTTCACGTTTGAAAAATATAACATTCATTAAAACAAAGTAAAAATATCAACGAAATACACTTTCCTTTTTCATATGCATCATATTAAATATTCTTCAAAACAAAATGAATATTTTAAAACTGTAATAATAATCAAGAGTCTTCCTAGAAACTATCTAAAAAAAAAGGTTCTTCCTGTATTACATATTTTTAAAGTGATATGGATACGTAATAAAAAAGCAGCGGAGCGAAAACAAGTGTCATTTTGAAATTTAACTACATCTATCAAATTATTCATTTTAAGAAAGAGAACGGATGAGTAAAAAATGTTTATACACTGACGAGGTGTAAATCTTACTATAGGCCTAATTTATTCCATTAATGTTAAATAAATATATACATTTTTTGGCCAAAGGTGACCGGCCACTTGCGATTTTAGACATTTTGTTAAATATCTAGATCTAGAAAAATGCATGAGTAATTATCCTGAAACTAAGTATGTAAACATACTTGTACAGGTCATACATTTCCGTGAAAATTTTTTCCCGAAACTCCATAGGTGACCGTCAACAAATTGAAGAGAACGAAATTGTTTTGGATAACCACGTCAAAACTAATGAAGCAAAAGCGTTCAAACGGCGGATTATGATTAAGTGACTTATTGTAATAAACTCTGTTCATTATTATGTGGATAGCATGTATACTCAGAGAGAAATTAAGGCTTTAATAAAAACAGTCCCAAAATTTTCCAAGTTTTTCTCTTATTTTTTGTAGAATACTTAATAAAAAATAACGTTCGTTTCCGAAAGTATGACAAACAACACTGCACACGATTCCCTGTAATTAGAATTTTAAAAAAATGTATGAAAAATGAGCAGGTTTACTAAAGGATTTTTGATTGCGCTTGCATAAAAGCTATCAAAATTTTATTTGCATATTGTGTTAGCTTAAATGTATAGACACCTTTTGTAAAAATCTAAAAAAAAAAAAAAAAAAAAAAAGGCTTGAAAATATTGAAAGTGATCGTCCGCAGAATAAGTCCAAAATCCGTTATTCCCAAAATGAAACAAAAAAATGAGGGACTGTATACATTTATCCATTGATTAGTGTCGATATAGAATACACAATTTGGCACGTACTACTATTTCGATACAACTCCTCATTTTAGGTAGATTTCATATGAAATACTATCTATTGCATTCTCTCCCATGTTGGAATTTCTGAAAATTTTTTGCAGATCTACGCCGATCATGACCTCTAGACGCCAAAACTACCAACAATAAAAATCTCTATCTATCTATCGGTGTATATCACTTTCTTCTAGACACGATAACTTCAATAAATATGCTCAGATCTTTTTCAAACTTTTACATAAAATCAAGGGCCATAAAATCTCGGTCGAGTTCGTTAATGGGCAAAATCGGATCAAGGGGGTAGAAATAGGGAGGGTTTTTGTGAAAACCGATAAAACGCGATAACTTCTTGATTAAAATAGATATCGAATCAGTTTAAAGTTTATATTACTTCTAAAACATGGGCTAAACACTTATGCGTAACAGATTTTTGATAAAGTTAAAAATGGGCTCAATGAGCGAAAAAAACAGGGTTTTTGGGAGAAAAAAATTCATAACTTCGTCAATTATCAAGATATCAAATCCAACTAATTTTTTTTATAAATGTTCTTAAAATTATCTAAAACTTTTGAATTTACAGGTTTTTGATAGGACCAACATTTACTGATGAAAAAAATTAAAAAAGAAAAGAAAAAGCGGGGTGGAAAAAGAAAAAAATCTATAACTTACTCAATTCCTAAGCAATCGAATCTAATTAAATTTATTTTACATCTTTTCAATAATATCTACAACTTTTATACGAACAAGTTTTTCATAGGACAATTCTTATAGTAAAAATAAATTAAACAAAAATAGGAGTTGGAGAAAAAACCTTAATTCCAAACTGCTTATATTCTGACTCATTTTTAAATTAAATTTTGATTTTAAATGCAACCAAATGGCAGATCCTCTTATTTAGGAACTATATAATGTGACTTATAGGCCAGTTTTTTTGATAAAGGCAAAATATATTTTTAAAAAGGCTGCCAAAAAGGGTATTTTGAACAGAATTTCACAAAGTAATCGTGATTGAAAATTGAGGAAATTTAACAAATTGCGTTTTTTCTGAGTCATTTTTAAATCCATTTTTGTTCCGAAACGCATCCAATTTACAGGTTCTCTTATTTAGGAACTATATAATGCGACGGATTGGCCAGTTTTTTGATAAAAGCAGAATATATTTCAAAAAAGGCTGTCAAAATGGGTACTTCGCACAAAATTTCTCAAAGCGATCATGATTAAAGACTCGAAAATGTATTAAAATAACCAATTGGTTATTTTATGACTCATTTTTAAATTCAATTTTGCTCTCAAACGCATTCAATTGGCAGTTTTGTTATTTACGAACTATATAATGTGCATATTTGTCCATTTTTTGATAAAGGCAAATTTTTTTTGATAAAGCATATTTTTTAAAAAAGCTGTCAAAGTGGGCACTTCGTAAAAAAAATTCCCAAAGCGTTCTTGATTAAAGAATTGAGGATGTATTCAAATAACAAATTGGTTATTTAATGACTCATTTTAAAATCCAATTTTGCTCTCAAACGCATTCAATTGACAGTTTTTTGTTATTTAAGAACTATATAATGTGCGTATTCGTCGATTTTTTTTTTATAAAGGCTAGATACATTTTTTTTAAAGTTGTCAAAGTTTTTCGCAAAATAATTTCCCAAAGCGATCATGATTAAAGAATTGAGGATGCATTCAAATAACAAATGGTTTTTTTTATGACTCATTTTTAAATTCAATTTTCTCTCAAACGTATTCAATTGACAGTTATTTGCTATTTAGGAACAGTGTAATGTGCTGTATTTGTCAGGTTTTTGATAAAGGCTAAATGTATATTTTTAAAAAGCTGTCAAAGTGAGCACTTCGCACAAAATTTCACAAAGCGATCTTGATTAAAGAATTGCGGATGTATTCAAATAACAAATTGGTTATTTTATTACTCATTTTTTATTAAATTTTGTTCTCAAACGCATTCATTTGACAGTTTTTTGTTATTTAGGAACTATGTAATGATCATATTGGTCGATTTTTTTATAAAGTCAGAATATAATTCAAAATATGTTGTCAAAATGGGCATTTGAGCCGAATTTAGTTTAAGATGATTTTGATAAAACCGTTTTTACAGAAGAATGAAATTAAAATTCTTCAAAAGTGGCCAAATAAAGTAGTTAAACTGGGTTTATCTCTAATCATATTTTATTTTTTGTTGTTGAAATGAAAACTCTTCGAAATCTACCTCCGCCTATAGGTCTCTCCAACTGGGATTTTTTTTTTTTTTTTTTTTTTTTTTTTGCTTTATTTTGGGAACAACAAATTTTGAGTTTAATCTACCGATGGTCACTTTCAGAATTTTCAAGATATGTTTTTGAGAGTTTTACAAAAGTTGCTCTATACATTTAGGTAACACAATATGTAAATGAAATTTTGATAGCATTTACACATGCGCAATGAAAATATATTTAGCAGGCCTGCTCATTTTTCATACAATTTATATTATTTCTTAATTCTGACTACAGGGTTGTGTTGTTACACAACCAATATAACGTAACAATCAATATTGGTATGTACAATGTTATTTGTTATATTTTCGGAAAAGAACATTATTTTATATTAAGAATTCTGTGAATTATAAGCAAAAAACTTTTTAAAAAATTGAGACTGTTTTTTTACAAAAACCTTAATTTTTCTACGAGTATACTATGTATGTACGAGTATACTATGTATTTTATGCTATCAGCATAAAAATGTAAACAGTGTATTACAATAAGCAACTTAAACATAATCTACAGTTAGAACACTTTTGATACATTAGTTTTGACAGAGTTATCCAAAAGATATTCGTTCTTTTTCAATTTGTTGGCGGTCTTCTATAGAGTTTCAGAAAAAATCTTCACGTTAGTATGATCTGTACTATTAAGTTTACACACTTAGAGTTTCAGGATAATTCCTCATGTGTTTTTCGGGATATTTAACGAAATGTCTAAAATTGCAAGTGGCCGGTCACCTTTTGCCATATAGTGTATCTGTATATACTGAATTGGTTAAAGATGGCGCAGTTTCTAATCTGATTTTTTATAAAATCGTCCTTTGATTTTATTTGTTAATCATTAATTCCTTGTTATAATTTCAGAATAATTTTAAGTACACTTTAAAAATGGATTTCATTTTACAAACGTCATAGAAAGCATAACAAATTTTCGCTTTTAAAAATGCTTACAATATTTAATTCGCAATTTTTTCCGCGTGTTATCAACGAAACTCCGAATTTTCCAGGCCTGTTCAACAAAAATTGCAAGTTTTCAGAGCTTGAATCAACAAAACTCGCGATTTGTCCATCCCCTATCGGCAAAACTCTTCCGTTTATGATTGATGATACTTGCCATTTTTTCATCCCTGATCAACAAAAGTTGCGATTTTTTTCCAACTCGATCGACGAAAATCGAGATATTTTCTGACTAGCGACTGGATAAATTCACAACTTTGGTACTTTCCATGCCGATATCTTTGGTATCGGCCGACTGATTAACAAAATTCGTTTTAGCTGACAGAAGGAATTAGCAGTTTTTGCCACCGACAAATTGACGAAATTTACGGGGTTTTTTTTTCCTGCAACCTATGGAAAAAAATATTTTTTTTACAGTTAAAAATTGACGAAATTTTCAAGCCACAGGTTGTGAATTCTTACTCTACAGCAGAGCTGTCCAACGTAGCGCCCTTTGAATGTTTTGATGGCGCCCTTTTGAAAGTTTCCTGATGCTAGCATTTGTTTAAAATAAAATGCTCTTTTAAAATTTGCTTTATCTAAAATCCTCGATATGTGCTTCAGATTTACTTTTAAAATCACAGCAATTATATTTCACGCATCAAAAATTAAAATGTACAAAAAAAAAAAAAAAAAAAAAAAAAAAAAAAAAAAAATCATGTGTTTTTGCGTTTCTTCACTAATTTATAGTTATTCTTTGTAAAATATTTTGTAGAAATTAAAAAGTTAAAAGTTAGCAATAACGTTTTTAATGTGTTAAAAAATAAACTATAAAAAATAAATTCCCTCAACCTTTCTTTCGTGCATGAAGGTGGCTGTTAGAAGTTGGAAAAAAGCTAATTATTTTCATCAATGAAAGATCTTCCAAGCAATATTTTTGGAAGTATCTATGGATTAGTCACCAAGTCATTCCTCTTTTTTTTTTTACATATTTAATAGTAAATTTACGCCTCCAAAATAAGTAAAGGAGTATTTTTGCGTCGCGTCCACACATACACACAGAAGAAAACTTAATAGTATCTCTGATTGCCATTTTATTCTAAACATAAATCAGATTTAATTTTCTGACTCTTTCAAATTAAAAAAATATTTAAACTAGTCTCTGTCAATAATTTGAGATTTACTACGAATTAAAATTAATCTTTTTTTAAACTGAACTTTAGATCTATAGATGATTTGTATCTTCTACAGCGAAATGTATATGCACATGTACATCGCTTCTAATACTGTAAAATAATTTTCTTGCATAATTTGAGCCATGTCAATAATGGCGCCCTTCATTGTTTACCAAAAGTTGAATGCGCCCTTTTTTAGCAAAAGGTTGGACACACAGGCCTGCTCTATAGTATCCTAAAAAACAATATTCCGGTTGAGCGTTAAGAAAAATCTGATAAATACATTTTAAAAACTGCTTGGAAACTTGGCAGCAAAATAAACTTTGCTTGTTATATATAATTTTCTTTTTCTTTCTTTCTTTTTTTTTTTTTATATCTTGGTTTCTGAGGTTTATAAAGAAAAAGGATCATTTAGAAACCATTGTTAACTGAGGTGTACTGCAGTTTTCGAAAGCGGTAGTGCTATGTTTTGAAAAATTAAGTAACTTTTTTTTTTACCAGTGTAATCAAGTATTAAGCATTCAATTATTTTCAAACAAATGTCATTTTGAGACTACACTATATCGCATTATCACGTTATTCTTCTAAGAGCTCAACAAGACATAAAATGGTTCAAATTTTTGAGTTTTTAATTATCTGCCTAAAAAATAACGCTAAAAGATTATGGTGCTAAATGATAATGGACCTATAAGATAAGGGTACTGGAAGGTTTTTTAAAAATAATATATTTTAAACATTGTTAGTATGTTTTTTTTTTTTTAAATATATGTAAATATTTTATGCTTTAGTACATTTTTCTAAAATTCTATTATAGGTAAATAGTTAAAACTTTCAAGAATTGTGTAACTAACAAGTTTCATTAAATTTCTAGCAGCTAACTAGTTTCAGAGGGTTCATTTATGTTTCATTTTAGGTTTGAGTTAAAAATTCTTTAAAATACTGAAAAATATTTTATTAAAATTTTTGGGATTTTTATACTTGTTTAGTAAACTATTTTTATTTCTTTTAAGCCAAATTGAATATTCCATCTTATTGTTCTCAAATAGCATGTTTTCTGATACCACGACATACTTTAGATACGACATTTTTCGGTACACTTTTTTAGAAAGGTATACCTAGTGTGTTTTGAACATGTTGTTCAAAAAATATTTAAAATGTTAATGAATTCTTCAAAGTTAATTTATGCAGGAAATTAATTTTATTATATATATATATATATATATATATATATATATATGGGTTATAATGTATATATTTACTGTATTTTATTTTTTATTTCTATTTCTACTTTTAAATAAAATACATGTTGTTCTATAGACATACATTTATATTATTCCACAAATTTTATCGTACGACACAAACAAGACGCAATTCGTTGACGACATTAAGGAATTTTAATAGAATTAGAGGTAAAGCTTTGATTTCTTTATACTAAGATACTTTTTGCCGCATTCTATCATAGTTATTAATTTTTCAAAAAAATGATTTGCCTGACAGCCAGTCTTTCTTATAATACTGAAAATAGCTCCCGGTTATTATTATTGCTGTTATTATTATTGTTATGAACCCTGCAAATTGTATATTATTTTAACAACATGCAAAACATGTACACATTAATGCACACATTCATCTCGAAAACAATACTATTATACTATTAAAATTTCTTTCAGTAAATATTTTGTCAAATTAAAGACATCAATCTCTTCAAATTGAAATTTAAAAAAAATGCTGTATACGGTTCATTTTGTTTAAACAAGTTTTCTTTTCGGCTTAAAATAAAAATCTTAACATAAAAAAATATAAATAGGAACATCTGTTCGCTTTTGCAGGAACAAAATTCATTTTCTTAATTGGTATTCGACACCGTGAAATGTATTTCAAAATGATATAAACATCATTTTTTAAATAACTCCGTTCTTTGAAAAAAACTTCATAGAAACTCTCTTGAAATAATGTTTTCGTAAATTACATTGGCTCCTAAGTGATACAGAGGAGTAATAAAAATGCAGCGGTGTGTAAACAAGTGTCATTTCGAAGTTTTACTACATCGATCAAGTTGTTCTTTTTAAAAATGGATAATACAGGAAGAAACATATATCTTCACTAGAGCTAAAAATATTGTCTAGTCTAATGCAAACCTACAACTATCTAATCAAACAATGTTGCTTAATATATGAGTAAAACAAAAATAAAACAGATTGTTTTTTAATTGAATATGCATTCAACGGTGTATATCAAAACCACCCAGAAGTTATTTTTCTTGATAACTCTTATTTAAAATGCACGCGCAAGATTTTACGATTTTTTTTTTAATTTTTTTTTAAATCTTTACATGAAGAAATTCGTTTATTAGGTAGATTTCGTATGAAAAAGTCCTTCCGGCAATGGCGGGAGGAAGAGGTAGCTTTCATATACTTATATATTTATTTATTTATTTTAAAGTAAGTTACATTGTTCAAAAATACTTAGCTCAAATTAGTGGAAATAATCTTATAAAATTAGTGATTTTATAAGATTGAATACTAGTTTTTGTCAAGATTAAATATTAATAGGAATTTTTAGATACTAGTCATATTTATTCAACCTGGTTTTATTTTAAGCGATTTAGAGAGTCACCAAATTCCACGATATCATAAAGTATATGCCATTTTAAAACAACATTGTGAATCGTTCAGATCAGACAGTTTCAAAATGTCAGCCATAAGCAAAATTCAAAGTGCTGTAACTCAATCATTTTTTAAGATATAGACAAAATAAAAAGTGTTCTGGAATCGTTGTTTTAAGTTCTAACACGTAAAAGAAAAATATTTTTCAACTTTTAATTTTTTCGCATTTAATTTTAAATTTTAATTTTTTAAAAAATTTAAAATGACCGCCATTTTCAAACAAAATGGCGGATGACACTGGCCAACAAACTCGGTCGAGACATTTGTATGTACTATGTACATACCAAGTTTCATTGAAATCGGTTCATAAATACGAGTGTTATCACGTTACAAATATCAGATCGTTTCAAATGTCAGCCATAAGAAAAAATCAAAGTGCTATAACTCAATCATTTTGTAAGATATAGACAAAATAAAAAGTGTTCTGGAATCGTTGTTTTAAGTTCTAACACGTAAAAGAAAAATATTTTTCAAATTTTGATTTTTTCGCATTTAATTTTAAATTTTAAATTTTTTAAAAAATTTAAAATAGCCACCATTTTGAAACAAAATGGCGGATGATGCTGGCCAACGAACTCGGTTGAGTCATTTGTATGTACTATGTACATACCAAGTTTCATTGAAATCGGTTCATAAATACGCGTGTTATCACGTGACAAAAATCAGATCGTTTCAAAATGTCAGCCATAAGAAACATTCAAAGGGCTATAACTCAATCATTTTTTAAGATATAGACAAAATGAAAAGTGTTCTGGAATCTTTGTTTTATGTTCTAACACGTAAAAGAAAAATATTTTTCAACTTTTAATTTAAAAAAAACAGGAGTTTTCAGAGAAAAAAATTCATAACTTCGTCAAGATATCAAGTTCAATCTTTTTCAAGATATCAAGTTCAACTAAATTTTTTGTAAATGTTCTTAAAATTATCTAAAACTTTTGTATTTACAAGTTTTTGATAGGACCAACATTTACTGATGAAAAAAATTAAAAACGAAAAGAAAAAGGGCGGTGAAAAAAGAGAAAAATCCATAACTCCGTCAATTTTTAAGATATCAAATCTGATTAGATTTATTTTACATCTTCTCAAAAATATCTACAACTTTTATATTGACAAGCTTTTCATAGGACCAATTCGTATAGCAAAAAGAAATTAAACAAAAATAGGAGTTGGAGAAAAAAACCTCAAATCCAAACTGCTTATATTCTGACTCATTTTTAAATTCATTTTTGATTTTAAACGCCTCCAAATGGTAGATCCTCTTAATTATAAACTGTATAAAGTGACGCATTGGTTAATTTTCTGATAAAGATAGAATATATTTCAAAAAAGGCTACCAAAAAGGGTATTTTGAACAGAATTTCCCAAAGTCATCTGCACTGAAAATTTAACGAAGTATTCAAATAAGAAATTGCGTTTTTTTCTGACTCGTTTTTAAATCCATTTTTGTTCTCAAACGCATCCAATTTACAGATCCTCTTATTTAGGAACTATATAATGTGATGCATTGGTCAGTTTTTTGATAAAGACGAAATATATTTCAAAAAAGGCTACCAAAAAGGGTATTTTGAACAGAATTTTCCGAAATCATCGTGACTGAAAATTTAAGGAAGTGTTCAAATAAGAAATTGCGTTTTTTTCTGACTCGTTTTAAAATCCATTTTCGCTCTCAAACGCATCCAATTTACAGATCCTCTTATTTAGGAACTATATACTGTGACTCATTGGCCACTTTTTTGATAAAGATAGAATATATTTTTAAAAATGCTGTCAAAGTGAGTATTTCGCACAAAATCTTCCAAAGCAATCATGATTAAAGAATTAAGGATGTATTCAAACAACAAATCGGTTATTTTATGACTTATTTTTAAATTCAATTTTTTTCTCAAATGCATTCAACTGACAGTTTTTTGTTATTTAGGAACTGTATAATGTACTGTTTTGGTCGATTTTTAATAAATTCAGAATTTATTTCAAAATATGTTGTCAAAATGGGCATTTGAGCTGAATTTTTCTTAAGATGATTCTGATAAAACCAGTTTTTGGAGAAAAATGAAATTAAAAATTTTTCATTAACGGCCAAATGAAGTTATTAAACTGGGTTTATCTCTAATCATATATATATATATATATATATATATATATATATATATATATATATATATATTTGTTGAAATGAGCACTCGCCGAAATCTACCTCCGTCTATAGGCCCAGCCGACAGGGATTTTTTATGTGGTTTGCGATTCTCCCATTACGAATGCTGTAAATTAACTTTAAAACAGTTTAATAAGGTAAAAGATGACATTTAAACAGGCAATTTGAAAAACACGCAGCACATTTAAACCAACAACATATTGTTCTTTTTAAAACTTTTCAACAAAGTTTAAAAAGTGTTTGCGAATTCAGTTTGCTTGGCTGTCTGACTTTCTTATTGTAATACTGAAAATATTTTTCTTTCATTATTATTGCTATTGTTCATATTGTTCATATTATTTTTATTTTGATAATATGCCTGCAAATTATACAAGTCTTTCAAATTTATCTTTATAACTTTGATCTTCTGTAAACTCTAAACGAAATAAGATAGCGAAGTTCGGTTTTGTATGCGTATAACAGAAACGCATAAAATTTTATTTGTGCCAAAGAGAATGCTTTTGCTTTGAGGTACGACATAGTAAGATCCAATGGTGCCAACTTTTGAAAAATATTGGGTTGATTCAAACATATTGGGTGGGCTCAAAAATATTTTTGAAACATGGTGCGATCAGTTTGTTTTTCTTTGAAGGGTTGAAAGATAGCGAAATAAGAGAATAAAATTAATAAATTTGTTATTTTATTAATTTTTATTCTCATGCGCTTTTCCTTATACAGGTCGGACACTAAAGACACTTATTTACTGTAATGCCATGATATCATGAACATGACTATAAACTAAATTAGAAATAAGTTAAACATTAGAGCAAAGCATTTCATGGTCGGTCAAGCACAAGTCTAGAGGGTATAGAGTAGGGATGTACCGAATAGGCGGAATATATTCGGTATTCGGCCTATTCGGCCATGTTACCGAATATTCGGTTAGGCCGAATATCAAACTATTCGGTTAAGCCGAATATCAAACTATTCGGCCGAATCGAATGCTTAATAAAGCCTTTTAAAACACATTTTTAAAAACTTTTCACAATTTCTGCTTTTAACTGTCAATTTATAAATATATTTAAAATAATTAGAAATAAAATTATATTTAAATAAAATAGAATGTTTTTACATTATTTATTTACTGTTTGTAAAGTCTAACTTAAGAAAACTTGTGTTTTCGTTTGTTGCATTAACAATAAAGAAGATACCATAACTATATTTTCAACTCACATGCTTTGATTTCTGTAAAATATGATATGACGAGAAGGATGGAAATTGCCACCATTCATAAGTAACGAACTATGAGCTAGGCATTCCTTTATTCAGAATTAAGTGAAAGTATTTATACTTTATATTGAAAAAAATCTGCCTTGAGTTATTTAAAAAGAATAAATATGAGACTGTACAGTTTTTCTTCAATTTTTTTTTTTCATTATTTCTCTTTGATTTCAAAATGTTTGTTTTAATTCGTAGAAGAAATCATGATATTTAAGATTTTATTAATTGAAAAAGTCTTATAATTATGCTTCTTATATAAAAAAAAGGCAGATTTTTTTCAATACTGAATGTTTTTATAAAAAGTTCTTGTTTATCAAAATATAAGTCTCTTTTATTAAATAATATGTAAAATTGTTTTAAAAAGTAACATTTCAATACCTTTAAACTTTGAAATATAAAAAGTATTTGGAAAGCCGAATATTCGGTATTCGGTCCAACAATTACTATTCGGCTAGCCGAACATTCGGTATACGGTTTAGTTGTCAGCCGAATATTTGGCATTCGGTATTCGGCCAAAATCACTATTCGGTGTATCCCTAGTATAGAGCTAACAGGACATAACACATATTCTAACAGGACATAAAACTTTGTACCTTGATGTTCATTATACATTAAACAGATTTTTGTTATTTGATTTTTTTTTGAAGATTTATGGAGGATCAAAGTTGTAAAGATAAATTTGGGACACCCTGTATATTAGAATAACAACACACAAAACAAATAGAGATTAATGCACGAATTCATCTTGAAAATAACACTGTTTACTATTTAAAAAAAATTAATAAGTATTTTAATAAAAGTGTAAATATGAACATTTGCTTATTTTTTGCAGGAACAAAATTCATTTTCTTAATTGGTATTCGACACCGTGAAATGTATTTCAAAATGATATAAAAATCATCTAAAAAAAAACTCCGTACTTTGAAGAAATTTTCATAGAAACTCTCTTAAAATAATGTTTTGCGTAAATTATATTTACTCCCAAGTGATACAGAGGAGTAATAAAAATGCAGCGGTGTGTAAACAAGTGTCATTTTGAAGTTTTACGACATCGATCAAGTTATTCTTTTCAAAAAAGGAGAACAAAAGGGGAAAATATTTCTTTACTAGAGCATAAAATATTGTCAAGCCTAATACAAACCTACAACTATCGAATTAAACAATGTTGCTTACTATGAGAATAGAACAAAAATAAAACAGGCTGTTTTTTAACAGAATATGCTGGTAATATTAGTTATCAAAACCACACTGAAGTTATTTTTAGTGATAGTTTCTATAACATGCATTTTGAAAACTACTTGGGATAAAATTTTAATATTTTGAATTTCCATAAAGCAGGATATAGCTAATATAAATCTATCAAAAGAATTGTAGATTGTAATTCATAATTTTTGAATGATAATTTCAAAATTCATTGTTAATTATCATTATCATCATCTTATGATCAATTATTCTCATTAACCATTTTATAAAATATAAAATTTTTTTAAATTACAAATTCAATGTATTAATGTTTGGGATCTTTAGTATTATAACAATATGAAATATTATCACATTAAAATCATAATTTCAGGAAATGTGAATAAAAATATAAAAATGTAATTTAACATTAAAAGCTCTAAAATTTGAACGTTTATAATTCAAAAACTTATCATTCACATGACTTGGAACTTCATATCTACGCATAATATCAACAGAATATTAAAAATATAATGTCGAAATTGGGTGTTGCCATTGAAAAGAAAATTTGGTCTGATTTCGATTTGTAGATGTCCCCAGTGTTCTCGCTGGCTTTTGACCAACATTAGCGATTTGGCGAATAATAAATAAAAAAAACACTAGCCAAATGAAAAAAATACTAGCATAAAAGATTCGGCGTGAAACAATGAAAAATCTACCTTTAACGCCTTATTTTCAATGTTTTCAAAATTATTATAATTTTTTGTTTGCTCAAAAAAATAAAAAATCCCTGTCGGCTGTGCCTATAGGCGGAGGTAGATTTCGAAGAGTGCTCATTTCGAAAAAAAAAATAAAATAAAAAAAAATATATATATATGTATATGATTAGAGATAAACCCAGTTTAATAACTTCATTTGGCCGTTTATGAAAAAGTTTTAATTTCATTTTTCTGCAAAAACTGGTTTTATCAGAATCATCTTAAGAAAAATTCAGCTCAAATGCCCATTTTGACAACATATTTTGAAATAAGTTCTAAATTTATTAAAAAATCTACCAAAACAGTACATTATACAATTCCTAAATAACAAAAAACTGTCAGTTGAATGCATTTGAGAAAAAAATTGAATTTAAAAATGAGTCATAAAATAACCGATTTGTTGTTTGAATACATCCTTAATTCTTTAATCATGATTGCTTCGGAAAATTCTGTGCGAAATACTCAATTTGACAGCATTTTTAAAAATATATTCTATCTTTATCAAAAAACTGGCCAATGCGTCACAGTATATAGCTCCTAAAAAGGAGGATCTGTAAATTGGATGCATTTGAAAGCGAAAATGGATTTTAAAACGAGTCATAAAAAACGCAATTTGCTATGTGAAAACTTTAAATTTTCAAATCGCGAAGACTTCGGGAAATTCTGTTCAAGGTACCCTTTTGGGTAGCCCTTTTCAAAATATATTCTGTCTTTATCAAAAAACCGATCAATGCATCACATTATATAGTTCCTAAATAAGAAGATCTGTAAAATGGATGCATTTGAGAGCAAAGATGGATTTAAAAACGAGTCAGAAAAAAAACGCAATTTCTTATTTGAACACTTCCTTAAATTTTCAGTCAAGATGATTTCTGAAAATTCTGTTCAAAATACCCTTTTAGGTACCCTTTTTTGAAATATATTCCGTCTTTATCAAAAAAACTGACCAGTGCATCACATTATATAGTTCCTAAATAAGAGGATCTGTAAATTGGATGCGTTTGAGAACAAAAATGGATTTAAAAACGAGTCAGAAAAAAAACGCAATTTCTTATTTGAATACTTCCTTTAATTTTCAGTCCCGATGACTTTCGGAAATTCTGTTCAAAATACCCTTTTTGGCAGCCTTTTTTTAAATATATTCTGTCTTTATCAGAAAATTGACCAATGCGTCACTTTATACAGTTTCTAAATAAGAGGATCTACCATTTGGATGCGTTTAAAATCAAAAATGAATTTAAAAATGAGTCAGAATATAAGCCGTTTGGATTTGAGGTTTTTTTTCTCCAACTCCTATTTTTGTTTATTTATTTTATTTTATTTTATTTTATTTTTTTTTTTTTTTGCTATACGAATTGGTCCTATGAAAAACTTGTCAGTATAAAAGTTCTAGATATTTTTGAGAAGATGTAAAATAAATTTAATCAGATTTGATACCTTAAAAATTGACGGAGTTATGGATTTTTCTCTTTTTTCAGCGCCCTTTTTCTTTTCGTTTTTAATTTTTTTCATCGGTAAAAGTTGGTCCTATCAAAAACTTGTAAATACAAAAGTTTTAGATAATTTTAAAAACATTTATAAAAAAATTAGTTGGACTTCATATCTTGAAAATTGACGAAGTTATGAATTTTTTTCTCTCAAAATCCCTATTTTTTTCGCCCCTTGAGCCCACTTCTAAATTTATCAAAAATCTGTCATGTATATACTTTTGGCCCATTTTTAAGAAGTAATATAAACTTTAAACTGATTCGATATCTACTTTAATTAAGAAGTTATGGCGTTTTTTCGGTTTTCACAAAAACGCCCCCTATTCCGACCCCCTTGGTACGGTTTTGCCCATTAACGAACTCAGCCAAGATTTTACCCCCATTGATTTTATGTACAAGTTTGGTGGAGATTGGTGTAGAATTATAGTAGTTATCGTGTCCATAAAAAAGTGAGATATATATATATAAGGTACCCTGGGGTAATAACGCCACGTTAAGGTTCGACCAATTTTCACGGCTCAGTTTTAGTTTGTATTTTTCAAACAAATATATGATTCGATACAGCAACTCATTGACTATCTATATATAAAAAATAATTTAACAGATATGTATTCATAAAACGTAATGGCGTGATTTCTTGACCAATGCTATTTGGCGTTATTACCCACCTATATGGGTAATAACGCCATGCAAACAAAACTATGAAATAAGATGGAATAATTGCATGTAGATTGCCCAATTCTAAAAATACAAACTCTACAAACTTAGAAATTGACAAATTACATTCTAAGCTATTGAAAATGTTCAATTTTTTGTGAAAGTGTAAGAAAAATAAAGGTGTGGTGTGTGTGTGTGGGGGGGGGGAGGATGAGACAAAAGAATATCGGACTGTGAGCTTCTTTTTGCTTAAAAAGGACCGCTTAAATAGAATTATTAGAAACATTGCACAGTTTTAACCGTGTTTATTTGAATTAGTATTTAGGATGCAGCTCGGCCACTGTAGGGAATCAACCGGGATATTAATGCCAAGGATTGGCGTTATTACCCCGTTATAGTTATGGCGCTGTACATTTTAAATTACAAATTATCTTAAGAAGATATCCAAAATCTTCAACAATATTTTGGAAGTTCATGAAATGTACTACAAATTTATGTTATTAACAAAGTATTTCCGGATAAAAAAAATAGTCTTCACATCACAAAACGTATCTCGTAAATTTTAGATGAAGCGTTAATTTTAGTTGCTTGTAAAAACAATGAGACCTAAAAATGAAACAAATTAACTTGAAGCTGTTTTTTGCGATTTATATGACTCAAAACCCTTCTGCGCAGAGCACATGGGTGTCATTTACCAGATTATTTCATAATTATGCAAAATATTAGCACTTGGCGTTATTACTCCGCCTGGCGTTATTACCCCACACCACCTTATATAGATAGATAGATAGATAGATAGATAGATAGATAGATATAAACTGGTGCGATTGCAATAGGTAGTATTTCTTACGAAATCTACCTAATAAATAGATAGATAGATAAATCAACCATATGCAGTAGAAACTGTTAAAAATAAGTACATTCTAAATGTGTAAATATTTTAAACATTCTTTTAGCGTTAAACTTCTATGATATTTCGACTGTAACCGATAGCAAAAATTGATGATTGAGCAATAGTATTTTATATACAACTAATAAACACCGTGATAAATGGCAAATTCAACGCCACATTTCAACAAAACTTTTCTCGATATGGAGATATTTGTGTTTGAAAATTTACCAGTACAGATAGTGATAAACTGACAACAGAAAAATACTTATTGTATAATCTTTTCTGTGTTTTTAACTATTGCTAAACTGAATTAGTGTCAAGTCAGAATTTCTATAAATAATAATGTAAATGGCACGGTGCGATTGAAGATGAAAAGCGACATCAGTCGTTCAATAATGTGGATAAGAATCTTAACTGTTAACACACACACAAAAAGAGCAGAAATTGAGCATTCGCAGTTTGGCGAATCTATTTATTCATTTACTCGCCAAATGAAAAATTGTGTCGCAATTTGGCGCATTGGCGAGTGGCAGCGAGAACACTGGATGTCCCCTTTCATGTATCCTTAACATGTATTTCATGTATCCTTAACATTCGCGAGGGTTAGGTTCCCGAGAACATCTGCGAATTTCATAATCGCGTGTGTTGAAACTATAATCCAATACATATAAAAAGGTTTAGGTTCTTCTTTTTAATGGAAAAGAGTGGTTGAAGTTCAACAAAAATATTTATTAAGTATAATACATTAAAAGTACATGCATTAAATAAATTTGAATAGTTAGATAGATATTGTACAAAATTTATTTTTAGTATATGGTGGAAAACATTTGGTGAAGTGTGATTTTATTAGCCGAACAGATCTTATATTTTGAAGCTGTGTTCTCGATTTCTTTTAAATTTAGCCACTCCTCACCAATGAAAAATCACATTGTACTGCTTTTTTCAACAAGTTGCTGACGTTTTAAAGTTTCCATGGCAATTTTTGCAGATATACCTGCAAACCAATACCTTCACCTGCAATAATAACATGAAATTTTAAAAAATAAAAAATAAATAAAAAAATGCTTAAAAAATTAAGGAAACTATTGATATATATTTCCCCTCAACACAAGGGTTCAAGTTCTCGCAACTTAGGCTGTACAGCAATATTGTAGACTATACAGTAGTGATGAGCGATAACGAGATGTTTTATAGATTTTCTCTATTATATGAGACATCTCGATAATTTTCGATCGTGTAAAATTTTTCTCGATGAATTCAGTTTGCAATTCTTTTGTGCCATACCCGATTTGATTTCATCAAGTGTCGTCTGCGAGTGAACAGAAATGCTATCAAAAGAAGTTGTCAAAGTGACCATTTGAACCGAATTTCGCTTAAGATGATTCTGATAAAAACAGTACTTATAGAAAAGTAAAATTAAAAATTGTTTAAAAGCGGCCGAATAAAGTTATTAAACTGGGTTTATCTCTAGCCATATTTTTTTTTTTTTTTTTTTTTTTGTAATTGAATAATAGTTAATATGATTATTATTTTTAGAGTTATAAGGATTAGATTTGATGTTTCTTTTGCACAATTCGGTACTAAATGAACAGTTTGGCATTTTATATAATTTGACGAAATTCATTCATCGCCAATTCCGTAATAGAGCATTACTATGTGTTAAAAATATTTAATTATACGTCTAAATTCTTTTTTTAAATTGCGATGCATTTTAAAAATAGTTTTAAAAATGTTTTATTTTCATATTTTACAGTATACATATCCATGATGGGTAAGTACTACAATTCCCCCCCCCCCCCAATGATTAGTTTTTCTCGAGAGATTATATTATTCTCATTCTGATATATAATAGAAAACAATACTCTCTGAACCATAAAAAGTAACAAAAACTCTGAGCAAAATGAAGCTAAAATGAGAAAAAAGGAAATTTACAAGATGTAGTTTTGGAGATAATTTTCTTCATTCATTTTTATTTTGCGTAATATAAGGTTACTTTCTTCGTCATATTAGATTAATGTTTCGTAACTCGGAAAAAGCTCTTGTTACCGCATCATTCAACATTCCTCCCAAATGTATTTATGTCGTCCTAATCTTTTACTATAGGACTTTTAATGTTGCCAATTTCTTAAAGAAAAATTATGTCTAACGAAGTAATTAAAATTAGTGTAAAAATAAAAAACTAGTTTTTAAAAAACATTCTTTTATAAGTATTCAATGTTCATCTTGAAGCTCAGGCATATTTTTAAAATGCAATCTTTTTTTTTTTTTTTTAATTTTGTTACTATACATCGATGTGGTGTAAGCACTGAACTGTGTTTTAGAAAAATCGTTCTTTTTTTTTGTGTGTGTTTGGCAGAAAGCGAACTACACCAACAACTTATCAGCATCAATTTATATTAAGATCTAACGGAATCAAAAACTTCATTTATTTCGTGCATTAGTTCTTGTAATGGAGTGCTCAAAGATTTTAAGATTTTTATCACATATAGACAGACATTTTCTAGAAACAGTCAAATCGTGTTCAGGCACTCTCTAAAACGTATAGATTCGTCGAAAACCGGATATAAAAACTTTTTGCGAATCCAATAAAGTCTTCTATTAAAGATAGAAAAAAGTAAATACACGCTCTTTAAAGCACAACAAACAATAACAACATTGCACAAAATACTTCGGAAATTTAACAAAAAAGAGAGAAAAGAAAAGAAAGAAAAAAAAAATTACAGGATATAGTTTCAGTGATATTTTCCATCCATTTTACTTTTATGGCGGTAATATTTAGCTAATGGTTTAGAACTAGTTAAAGGAACTTGTTATTGCGTTATTGCACTTTTTTTTTTTTTTTTTTAACCAGAAATACCTTTATATCGCCCCATATTTGCAGAATTTTAGTTTATAATTTTTATCTCGCCATTTACTTAAAAGGAAAATTTTATTATCAGACTTTATAAAGCAAGTAAAAAACTAGTATGTAGTGGCCTTCACAAAACGCATTAAATTATAAACAGAAGTTCTCTTATACGTCCATTAAAAACATTTCAAAAATATATATTTTCTAAAAAACACCCAAAATATATATTTAATTGCTAAAAAGGTCGTCAAATGTTAATAAAATACATTAAAAGATCTTAATAATTTGACATGTTTCAATTGAATTTACTCAATCATCAGAAAAACAAAATATACAAATAAGCACAAAAATGGAATATTAATATATATAAAGATATTTATATTTTGTTTTTCTGATGCTGATTGAGTAAATTCAGTCGAAACATGTCAAATTATTAAGATCTTTTAATGCATTTTATTAACATTTGACGTCCTTTTTAGCATTTAAATATTTTAATATATATTTTGGGTGTGTTTTAGAAAATATATATTTTTGAAATTTTTTACAAAGCGTTTTTCTATTAAAATGAATAATCGTCTGCAACCAAAATTAAATTGCAATTTCTTCGTGGGAATATTGTTCGATTCATCACCAGTAGCCGGGTAATAGAAAAATGCCTTAAAATTAAATTATGGATTTATAATGAATCTCCTAAAAATATAAAAAACTAGATTATTGTGGGTGGCCACCACAAAACTTTCTTCTACACTGTGAAAAAAAAAATGTAAAGTTACTGTTATTTTTCTAGGAAACTGGGATCCCTAGAACTTTTTATGTAACGGTAACCGTAAAAAATTATGTAACCGATTCTGTTACATGAGTTTTTTCAGTTACCGTTTCATAAAAATTTTAGGAATCCCAGTTTCCTGGAAAAAGTTTAGTAGCTTTACAGATTATTACTGTTTATTTATTTATTTATTTACTTACGGTGTATAAAAAAATCATCTGCAATCAAAATTAACTGGCAAACTTTTCGTAAAAATGCTATTACACAAGGGGTCAAAGTTGCTTCAAATTCCAGGCATCTCCATGTAATCCTATGGCTAGAGGGTAGTCCCTCGGAAAGCAAGAAACGTCGGCTCTCGTTAATTCGAACTCGTCGGGACCACAAGAAATGTTCGAATTATGGAAAATATGAAATGAAAACATGCATAATATGGTGTTATTACAAAGGAATTAATGTTACAGTGGGTTTTTTAAATTTATTTCGTCTGTTATCATTAGAATATGACTTAATATTAAATTAGAATGTATAAATACATAAACTAATTAAAAGATTAGAAACAAGCACATTGGAAGAAAACTTTAAAGCGTTACTGATGGGACAGACGGGACACTAAGAAAGTTGGATATCAAATGCATTGGATTATATTTATACGCGTTCGGAACATTTTTTTACAGAAATCAAAGAAAGAAAATTATTCAAATGATCTGAAATCCGTGAGAAAAAAAAGAAAAATGAAAAATCGGAATTCTATTTAGTTCGAATTAAACGAAGTCAAGAGAAGATAAGTTCGAATTAATGAAAATTTTTAGCGTTATTCTGCCATAGAAAATTTCGGGACTTCATGTTAAGTTCGAATTAAGCGAAGATTCGAATTATCCTATTTCAAATTAAAGAGAGTCGACTGTATTTTGTGTCGGTGCGTCTTTAACGCCTGAAACCAAGGAAGTTTCCAAACTGTAGAAAAATCTGTAAAGTTACCAAGAGTTTTCTAGGAAACTGGGACTCCCAGAACTTTTTATGTAATGGAAACAACAAAAATTCATGCAACAGATACAGATTTGCACCGAAAATCAAAAAAATCTATAAAATCTGTAATAATATTTTAGAAAACTGGGATTCCAAGAATTTTTCATGTAACTGCTACGCAGGTTACAGATAAAATTTTAGTAAGATAACTGTCATTTTAGTAGACTCGTTTGTAAAGTTATAGATTTCTGCAGTTAATTAAAATTAGTCTTGTAGATTTACATTTTTTCTTGTACAGTGTACAGATAAATTGTTAGTAACCATACAGATTTCAGCAACTTTACGTCAGTAGGATTACAGATTTTTAGGTAGATTTCGTATGAAATACTACCTATTGCATTCTCACCAGTTTATATATCTATCTATCTATCTCTCTCTATATATATATCTCACTTTTTTATGGACACGATAACTTCTATAATTCTTCACCAACCTCCACCAAACTGATACATAAAATAAAAGGGGATAAAATCTCGGCTAAGTTCGTTAATGGGCAAAATCGGACCAAGGGGGTTGAAATAGGGGGCGTTTTTTGTGAAAACAGAAAAAAACCCATAACTTCTTAATGAATGCGATCGTATGAAAATAGATATCGAATCAGTTTAAAGTTTATATTATTTCTAAGTAATGGGCCAAAAGTTTATGCATGGCAGATTTTTGATAAAGTTAAAAATGGACTCAGGGGGCGAAAAAAATAGGGTTTTTGGGAGAAAGAAAATCATAACATTGATAATTCTCAAGATATCAAATCCATCTAAATTTTTTATAAATATTCTTAAAATTATCTAAAACTTTTGTACTTGCAAGTTTTTGATAGGACTAACTCTTACCGGTAAAAAAAAATTAAAAACGAAAATAAAAAGGGGTTTCGAAAAATAAAAAAATCCATAACTTTGCCAATTCTTAAACTATCAAATCCAATTAAATTTATTTTACATCTTCTCAATAATATCTACAACTTTTATATTGACAAGTTTTTCATAGGATCAATTCGTATAGCAAAAATAAATTAAACAAAAATTGGAGTTGGAGAAAAAAACCTCTAATCCAAACTGCTTACATTCTGAATCGTGTTATAAATTCATTTTTTATTTTAAACGCATTCAAATGGCAGATCCTCTTATTTAGGAACTATATAATGTGAAACATTGGCCAGATTTCTGATAAAGACAGAACATATTTTTTAAAAAAAAGGCTGCCAAAAAGGGTATTTTGAACAGAATTTTCCGAAGTGATAGTGATAGGAAATTTGAGGAAGTATTCAAATAACAAATTGCGTTTTTCCTGACTCATTTTTAAATCCATTTTTACTCTCAAACGCATCCAGTTTTCAAGTCCTCTTATGTAGGAACTGTATAATATGACGCATTGGTCAATTTTTTGATAAAGACAGAATATATTTCAAAAAAGGCTGCCAATTAGGGTATTTTGAACAGAATTTCGAGAAGTTATCGTGATTGAAAATTTGAGGAAGCATTGAAATAACTTTTTATGACTCATTTTTAAATTCAGTTTTGCTTTCAAACGCATTCAATTGACAGGTTCTCTTATATAGGAGCTGTATAATGTCCCGCATTGTTCAGTTTTTTTGATAAAGGCTGAATATATTTTTTAAAATGCTGTCAAAGTGGGCACTTCGCGCAAAATTTCCCGAAGCTATCATGATTAAGAATTGAGGTTGCATTCAGAATTGGTTATTTTATAACTCGTTTTTTAATTCAATTTTGCTTTCAAACGCATTCAATTGACAGTCTTTTGTTATTTAGGAACTGTATAATGTACCGTATTAGTCGATTTTTTAATAAAGTCAGAATTATTTCAAAATATGTTCTCAAAATGGGCATTTGAGCCGAATTTAGCTTAAGATGATTCTGTTAAAATCAGTCCTTACAGAAAAATGAAATTAAAATTTTTTCAAAAGAGGACAAATAAAGTTGTTAAACTGGGTGTATCTGTAATCATTTTTTTTTTTTTTTTTTTTTTTTTTTTGTTGAAATGAGCACTTTTCGAAATCTACCTCCGCCTATAGGCCAAGCCGACAGAGATTTTTTTTTTTTTTTTTTTTTTTTTTTTTTTACAGAGCAGTAACAGCTAATCAAAAGCTTGGGAATCTGGATGATGGAAAAGCCCTTTTCTCGAACAACCAAAAAAAAAAAAATGCTTAGAACCCCCCTCGCCCATCCCCCCCCCCCAAAAAAAAAAAAAAAAAAAAAAAAAAAAAAAAAAAAAAAAACGCAGCTGATTTTTGTTGCTTGAAATTTTTATGCGTAATAACACTTTAAGAATATTAGACGATTTACCACATATGCCCGAATAAGAGAAAAATTCCATAGAATTAAGTTATTAATTTATAATGAAGTTCTCCAAATTTTAAAATGTCGCGTTGTTGTTAAAAAAACCTATGGATACATTTTTCATAATAATATAGCTTTTCCTGAAATGAGGAAAAAATCGATTTTAAAATTTCCATTATATAAAGACAAAGTTTTAATTAAAAGAACATAAAGAAAAATGCTTTTTGAACCCATTAAAAAAAATAACAATATTGCAGAAAAATCCACAAATGGAAAAAAGAGGAGATTTTCAAGGTGTAGTTTCAGTGATTAATTTTCCATTCCATTTTGCATTTGCGGTGGTAATATTTATAAAGTTAATTAATGATTCAGAACTTTTTTGTCCCGCCATTGCAGTTTTATTTTACTTATTTTTTTATTTTTGTCACAAATGTGTTTATGACGCCTGATATTATATATATATATATGTTACAGGCCAAACCCGATTTTAGGCCAAACTAGATTGGCCTAGGCCAAACCGGTCTATCCTAACGCCCATCGGATAAACTAGTTTTTCCTAGGCCAAATCGGTTTATCCTAACGCCCATCGGATAAACTAGTTTTTCCTAGGCCAAATTAGTCTATCCTAAGGCCCATAGGACAAACTAGATTTTCCTAGGCCAAACTAGTTTGACCTAACTCTTATAGGCTAAACTAGTTTAGACTGCTGTTTATTGGTCTGAACTAGTTTATCCTAGGCCAATTCAATTTGGCGAGATTTTATTGAATTCAATGACCGCCTCAACGCCAACATTCTTGTTTGTCCTAGGCTGATCTAGTTTGTCCTAGGCCAATGTAGTTTTACGTGTTTTTAGCTCACGGGCGTCAAAGCCAGAGAATTAATGGCCTCACTGGTACTGTATGTACGTACGTCTGTGAGTAACGCGATAACTCTTGATATAAATAATGTATTTGACGTGTTTTTATCTCATCAGGCTACCAAAGCCTGAGAACTAATGCGCCCGTAGGTTCTGTATCTATGTAAGTACGTAATGCAATAATTCTTGATAGAAATACTCGATTCGCATCAAACTTTCAATGTAGATTTATTCTTATGTAGAGCTTTTCTGATTAATTTTGGGAGGTCATTAGAGAAGAATAAGAGGGGGTAGGGAGAGAACGAGAGGCTGATTCATACCTTCTTTTAATCCAAATAAATGGGTTTCCACGCATTTTAGCATTTTTTATTAAAATTTTTGATATAGATGCATTCTCTTGAGGCGCCTCCGTGATTAGTTGTGGGTGTTCATTGTTTAAGCATAAAGGGAGGGAGGAATAGGGGTAACGTCGCATAATTTATGTAAATAGTTTTTTCACGCAGAATTTACTGATTTTCTTCAATTTTAGAAATTAATTCATCCTGTAAAGCGCTTCCCTAATTATTTTTGAGGGTTAATTGAATAGGAAGAACGGGGGATCTCGCCTAATTATGGCAAATGGGTTTTTCATGCAGAATTAACCACCGATTTGCTGCAGATCTTGGATTTGTTTATTCTAATAGAGTACTTTACTGATTAATTTTGGTGGTTCTTCGGTTAAATATAAGGGGGAAACTTACAATTTATTTCCTTCCTTAAATTAGATAAATTGGTTATAATATAGAATTATCCAATTTGCTTAAAATTTTGGACATGAATTAAATTGATCAGGTGCTTCTTTAATTAATTTGGGTTTTTTCTTTTGGTTAAGTATAATGTGGTAGTGGACATTTTATCGCCTTCCTTAAATTTGATAAATGGGATTTTATGCAGATTTATCCGATTTGATATCCCATTGAATATAGTTTTTTTTCTTTATAAGGTGAATCCCTGAATTCTTTTAAGGTTTTAATGATTAAGTATAAAGGGAGGAATAGGGGATTACCCTCCTTAAATCAGATGAATGGTTTTTTGAGCAGAATTATCTGATTTGCTTCAAAGTTTGGATAATTATTTAATTTTATAAAGAGTATCTGTGATTAGTTTTGGGGGTTCAATGGTTAAGTATAATTGGGGTAAATGGTAAAAAGTAATCCAACTTACTTCATTTTTCGAGGATGTTATTCTTTAAAAAAATAAGACCGTAATACACAATTAGTGTAAATAGCCTGCGAATGCAAAGCCATAAATTTAATTGGGCAATATTATTTTTTAATATTGATCCCGATTACTGTTCCATAGCTAACCTTGTGCAAAGTGGTTTTGTCATCACCTTTATATAATGTATTTTATTCGAAGGGTTGTAGAATACTATCAGAGGTTTGTAAGGGCCGGAATTTCGAGGCCCAGGCCCCGCCCTTCCCGAAGGAAAGTTATTTTGCCGTGACCCGGTGTAAATATTAAAAATTCAGCCCGAGCCCTGCCTGTACAAAAATCAGTGAAAAGAGATTCAGTTCGGCTCAATCTGGCCCTACTCAATTTCTTCAAAAAATTGAGATTTTACTTAACATACAATTAGGATTCATTTAAAAAATACTGCATACATATTCATTGGATAAATTTACAATGTATTTTAAATTACGATGCGTTCACAGAATTGTAAATACACAATGTATTATTGATTCTTAAGATTTTTAAACCTTTCAATATTCAAATAGGGATTCATTAAATTCATTAATGTAGTTTAGAATAAAAGAAAAAAAGGAGAGTTATAAACATCTTAACTATTGAATCTGTTCAGTGAAAGTAGATTTGTGAATATGTTTCTCTGTCATTCCTTAAGGCTTTTCTTAAATCCCAAAGAGCTACATCCTAACACATTTAAGAACTAATTTATTTTCGGAAATGCATAAGATTAACAGGCATTCTCACTTAGAAAATGTGTAATCGAATGGCGTTATCCATTTTTTTTAAAAACGATGTACTTTTGAGAAAATACTATTAAAAGTATACGTTTTGAATCTTATTTTAAATTACGACTTTACGGAAAAGAAAAACTTGACGCCGTGACAAGAATAGCTTATATGTCGACAGGTAATTAATTTCTCAAAAATAGAAAACGCTGTTCGATTCCAAATTATGTTCAGCTCCGATCTGGCTCGAATATGCAATAATAATAATAATAATAATAATAATAATAATAATAATAATAATAATAATAATAATAATAATAATAATAATAATAAATGCAAGTCTGATCTCAGTTGGCACGAGTCTGCAGAAAAAAAAATAAGCAAACACCATGTCCAATGCATCATGTCTCTACGGTGGAGATGTTAAATTTCTGTATTGATGTTATAAGCAATGACTCTTGACACATATTTATACTTATTCTTGTGAAAGACATGTTTTTTACCGGCCAAACCCAATATTGAGCCAAATTAGATTAGACTAAGCCAAATCATTTTACCCTAACGTCAATTGGATAAACTAGTTTTTCCTACGCCAAACTTGTTTATCTAAAGTCCATAGGATAAACTAGTTTTTCCTAAGCAAGAGGGTAATCCTTCTTTACTTCCTTCATACTTAACCATTAAACCCCCAAAACTATTCAGGGAATCTCTTTATCAGAAAGAATCTGTATCTAAAAAAGTTGAAACAAATTCATCAATTCTGCGTCAAAAAACATTTATCTAAATTATGTTTTGTTACCTACATGGCCCTTTTTTTTCGACTTAAACAAAAAACAACCGCAACTAATCACAGAGGCGCCTTGTCACAATGATCATATATCTAATATTATAAATGAAAACTGATAATTCTGCACGATAAATCCATTTCTCTAAATTAACGGTGGGAGATTAGCCTCCCGTTCGCCCCCCTTTATTCTTAACCAATGAATTTCCAAAATTAATCAGAAAAGTACCTTATCAGAATGAACGTACATCCAAAATTTGAAGCAAATTCGATATCTCTATCAAGAGTTATCGCGTTATGTACATACGTGCGCACATACGTACATACATGCGTACATGCATATACAGAACCTGTGAGCCCATTATTTCTCTGGCTTTTACGCCCGTAAGCTAAAAATACGTAAAACTACATTGGCCTAGGATAAACTAGATCAGCCTAGGACAAACAAGAATGTTGGCGTTGAGGCGGTCATTGAATTCAATAAAATCACGCCAAATCGAATTGGCCTAGGATAAATTAGTTCAGACCAATAAACAGCAGTCTTAACTAGATTATCCTAAAAGAGTTAGGCCAAACTAGTTTGGCCTAGGAAAATCTAGTTTGTCCTATGGGGCTTAGAATAGATTAGTTTGGCCTAGGCAAAACTAGTTTGTCCGATGGGCGTTAGGATAGACCAGTTTGGCCTAGGAAAAACTAGTTTATCCGATGGGCGTTAGGATAGACCGGTTTGACCTAGGAAAAACTAGTTTATCCGATGAGCGTTAGGATAGACCGGTTTGGCCTAGGCCAATCTAGTTTGGCCTAAAATCGGGTTTGGCCTGTAACATATATATTAACGCCATTTACTTAAAAAAAATTCTGTTATCTGATTGTATGACGTAATTAAGAACTAATATGTAGTGGCATCACAAATCTTTCTTCTATAAAAATAAAACCGTCTGCAATCAAAATAAAATAACAATTTCTTTGTAAGAATATTAAGCAATTTATCTTTCGCAGTCAAGTAATGGAAAATTGCCTTCATATTGAGTTTAAATTTAGTTCATTTAAAATGAATTTCTAAAAGTATTAAAAAAAACTAATATGTGTGGCAATCACAAAACTTTCTTCTGTAAAAAATGAAATACTCTACAATCAAAATTTCTTCGTAAGAATTCTGACGATTTATCATCTGAAGCCGGACAATGGAAAAGTAAGTATCTTTAAAATTAAGTTACTACTTTATAATGAAGTTCTAAAAATATTTAAAACTACACTGTAAAAAAATCCGTTAAATTTACAACAAAAACTGCTTGCAGCAATGTTGCCAGAAGTTTTTGGCTTAAAAATTGCAGTAAAATTAGATGCAAATAAAAAAAAAGTTACATCTAATTTTACTGCAATTTTTACAGCTAAAACTACAAGAAACATTGATGCCAGCAGTTTTTACCATAAATTTAACGGAATTTTTTTTTCTTACAGTGTAGTATGTTGTGCCAATCACTTTCTATTAAAAAAAAATCTTTTGCAACCAAATTTGAATGATAATTTCTTCGTAAGAATGTTTTTTTTTTTTTTTTTTTTTTTTTTTTTTTTTTAGTGTAGTATGTTGTGACAACCAGAAAACATTTTTCTATTAAAAAAAAAACTCTTTTGTAACCAAAATTAAATGATGAATTCTTCGTAAGAATGTTTGTCAATTTATCACCGGCAGTCGGTTACTGAAAAAATGCCTTACGATTATGTTTTTAATTTATAATAAAGTTATAAAAATACTAAAATGTTATATCTTCGTCGGAAATATACTTGTAAACGCATTTTTCATAATTTTTGAGAGTATCCAGAAATGAGGGATAAATCGATTTCAAAATTTCCATTATTCCGCATAAAAACAAAATTAAATTAAATAAAAGAATGAATGATAAAACTCTCTCAAAACCACAAAGAAAAAAAAAACATTTTGCAGGGAAATGCATCTTAAATGCGAAAAGACAAAATATGCAAGATTTACTTTAAGTGATAAATTTTTCCTTCCGTATTTCTTTTGCGGTGATAATGTAAGATTAAGGTTCTAGGACTTGGGAAAAAGGCTACCACACCATTGCATTTTTATTTTTTGCCTCAAACGTATTTATGTCGTTTGATATTGGATGATTTTGACTGTTGCCGTTTACTTGAAAGCAAATTGTGTTTTTAAACTTAATATTTCAAAAATAAGAAGTTTTGATATTAAAGTAACTTGATTAAAAAATATAATAAATTAAAATTATATCGGTAAAAAAAATCCATAAATAAACGGAAGCTTTTATTATAATTTATTAATAAAATTTTATATACTGAAGGGAAATTCATTAAAATCAATATCAGTTTTAAAAGGAATTAATTAAATTTCGTGTGAAGTTTTATCAGTTTGCTTGAAAAGCAAGAAAATTGATAAGAAATTTTAAATCCAATTCCTTGACCAAACAAAAAAAAAAAAAAAAAAAAAAAAAAAAAAAAAAAAAAATCGAAAATTGAATCAGCATCTTTCCACGGCTTGAAAAATGGCGCTTTACCAATCGTACTGCTATTCAATCGAAGATCATCAGTTTATGTATGAAGAAATCCATGACATTTACGGTTATCACATATGAAATAACATTAACGTAATCTTACTTGATAAATGTTTTTGCCCCTCTGAAGGATGGCGGACGCGAATTTTAAATACACACACATATATATATATATATATATTACAGAATAATGAATTGTCAACGGAAACATACATATGTCAAATTATAAAAATTAAATCAGTTGTAACACAGGGAATATAATAAAATGAAATTAGATTACAAGATTTAGAAAAATGGACAGACAAAGTTAAATACAAGCTTGCAATCAATAAAAGGAAAATTGCCCAATCAAAACTGCTGGCGTTGAGCATACTAACTGCATTTTATACGCTTTCAAATTATAATGCAGCATGAAAAATAAATTAAGAGGAGATTAGCTTCGTCATTTTGACCCTCATATGTAACCAATGAACTTCGAAATTTAATCAAGAAAGCGCCTGATCAGAAAAAACTGCCGGTAAACCAAATTTCAAACAAATTGGACAATTCTGCATGAAAATCCCATTTATTTAAATTAAGGGGGGGGGGGGGGTTAATCCCCGAATACTATATACTTAATCAATGAACTTTCAAATCTAATCAGGGAAACGCCTGGTAATAATAAACCGGTATATCAAATTTGTACCAAATCAGATAATTCTGCATGAAAAACTTATTTATCTAAATTTAGAATGGGATTAGCTTCCCATTCCCCTCTTCATAATTAACCAATGAACCCCCAAAACTAATCAACGAAACCCCTTATTAGAATTAGCTTATTTATAACATTTAAAGCAAATCAGATATTTCGATGAAAAGTTATGTTTTACGTGCATATATGTGTATATACATAAGCACATATATACAGAACCTGTGAGTAGCACATTATAATTCAGTCTTTGACAACCCGTGAGCTAAAAACAATGTTCTCTCAACCATAAAACACCATAACAATATTCCAGGAACATTCATCTTAAATGGGGAAAAAAAAGGAAATCTGCAAGATGTAGTTTAAGTGATAAATTTTTCCTTTCGTATTTCTTTTGCTGTGATAATGTATGATTAATGTTTAGAAAAGGCACTTGTAACTGCATCATTACATTTTTATTTCTTTTCGGAAATGTATTTATGTTGTCTTATATTGAAAGACTAAAGAATTTTTCTTTTGTTTATTGTTTGAATAAAAATTGCCTTTTCAAATTTGAAATTTCAAAACAAATAAAGTTTTGATTTTAAAGTAACTTAATAAAGCAAATGCAATATAAATATAAATAAAGAATAAAATTTCCCCGTATGTCATACGGGCAAAATGTTTTTGCAGTCGGGCATGCAGTCGGTACCACGTACGGTTAAATGATTTTAAATCATGATTTACTATTCTCACCAGTAAATTTTCATTGTAAATTTTGCATTATTTAACACGAACATCTTTCCGATTCAACTAGGCAAAAATTTCTAGTTTGAAAAATCGATGATAAAAAATTAAAAATTCTGTAAGAAAAAAAAAAAAAAAAGGCATTATATGAAAGTTTTTTCAGAAATATTGATCAATTAAGTGGTTAAATGTGTAAAAAAACAAGTACACGGATAAAAAGAAAGTCAATTTATAAGGTAATGTAAATAGTTATGTTTCGAAATTAAAATTCTGTATGGGTCAAATGAATCGGAGCTACCTCAAAACTTTCATGTTGCGCATTTAAATCTGAACGACTACGAATTGATTTTTAGGTGTATTCGTAATTATATAAATATATACATTACATATATACAGGAAAAATAATCTTAAATCGGAAAAAGACCAAATCTGCAAGATGTAGTTTCAGTTATAAACTTTTCCTTTCGTATTTCTTTTGCTGTGATAATGTATGATTAATGTTTAAGAACTTAGAAAAGGCACTTGTAACTACTGCATCATTACATTTTTATTTCTTTTTGTTTGGAAATGTATTTATGTTGTCTTATATTGAAAGACTAAAGAATTTTTCTTTTGCCTATTGTCTGAAAAAAAATTGCCTTTTTGAAATTTGAAATTTCAAAACAAATGAAAAGCTTTGATTTTAAAGTAACTTAATAAAACAAGTGCAGTATAAATATAAGTAAAGAATAAAATTTGTCAGAAAGTTCTTTTTAGCATTTAAATGTGTGTAAAAACAAGCATACGGATAAGTCAAACCATATTATTATAATGTAAAGTAAACAGTTATATTATGTTTTAAAGATGATAATCTGTATGGAACAAATGAATCAGAGGCACCTTTGAACTTTACTTTTTGCATTTAAATTTGAGCAACTACTAATTAATTTTCAGGTGCATTCATAATTTTGTAAATACGTAGCACCTTTAGTCGTCGTCTGATCCCGTCCGTCTGTCTGTCGGTCCGACCCTCCACATATAATAGCGCAATCATTATCCATACTTATGATTTAAAATTTAATTGTTGCAGAATTTTGTGGAGTCATTTCAAATTTTATGAAAATCGAATGAAAACTTTAAAAAATAATAATAAAAGTTTTCTTCATTCTACAGGGTGTCCAGCAAATAAGACCCTGATTTCAAAATGAAATTTCTCAAAGGCAAAAATCTATAGAATTATGTGGTAAACGGTTTGTTTATTAGGTAAGCCGTGAAAATCTTACTCAGAAGTTTTGAACGCTGAATATTTTGAAAAGATTGTGTTCTGATTGCAAAGAATGCTTGATTTGACATTTTTCTTGTTTTAGATTTCTTGCAGAGAACGAATGTTTCGGCTTATAGTGCCATAGTTTAACGATTTTTCGAACTAAATTTTTAGAATTCCGAAATTTCATGGCTATAAAAATCAATGACTTTAAAAGTTTTTTTTTCTTTTGTAGCTAATAAACAAATTATGGTATTTTTAATGAAATAAACCTAAACATAGGGCCAATATGAATACGTAAAGCATAAAGTTAAGAGGCAACGGTATATAAACGGTAAGGAGAGTAATTTAAATTTTTTGCCAAATGGCAATACTATGCACTAGAAGGTTAATATATAGAATAGTAATGAATTTTGTATTGATGCTTTTTTGTATAAGATTGCAACAGCTGAAGCAGCAAGATCTGAATATTTATAAAACTTTTTATAATACAAATGTACGTTATTTGCCACGTTTCCAATGCAATTTCAGTCTTTTTGTAATTAGCTGAAGTGCAGAAGTACAGTATTGTAATGCTATGTAAATGACTAATTTTCGAGGGTTCGCTGGAAATTATATACTATTGAATTGTGTTAAACAAACCTGACACACACATAAGAAATATTTTCCCGATTTTTCCCAAGGGAGTACGTTAATTTCATTCTTATATATTAAAAACAGTGCTTTCTGAATTAGAAAGAGCAATAGTAACTGGGTACGAAATACATCTAAAAGAATTTTAAAAACTAGTCGTTGGGGGCAACCGTAATACTTAACCACCATGGATATGCATAGCATACAATATGAAAATAAAAGATGCGTAAACTATTTATAACATGCATCGCAATTCCAAAATAATATTGGTATTATCTGAATTACTTTGGTTACATTTATAAAAGTGTTTATAAATGTATATTTGAATATTTTTAACATATAGTAATACTCTATTAATGAATTGTTGATGAACCAATTTCAGCAAATTATATAACACGCCAAACTACTCAAGCCATATCGAAATGCTTAAAAGAAACATCCTTATAAATCCAAAAATAATAATAACTAAAAGTTTACTGTGTCGTATTAAGCGTCTCATTTCCAATTAAAATATATCTTTGAATTGAAATTTTAATTAAATACAGGGTCATGAAAAATCGAAGAGTGGTGCAAATATCTCGGCAATTAATTATCTCATAAATTTCGTTCTTTATCCAAAATTTGTATTGTTTTAATGTTTTTTACATAAACTTATTAAAATAAAAAAATTCGAAAATTTTTATTACTTCTCATCAGAGTCTGAAGAAAATAGTTCGGGATAACCGAAGTTACCGATTTTCAATAGACTTCTTCCCATTATGACATACTAAGTACAAACCAAATTTCGAGTTTCTATTTCAGTGTATTCGGGAGATAGAGAATTTACAGACAGAGAGATAGATAAACTCACATACAGACGGACGGATTTTTTAATAGGTTTTTAAGAATCTATAGTGCCTAAAACGTGTAAATCCGTCAATTTTTTTTTTCGATTTTCAAAACGATTGTAAGATTTACCCTATACTACGTATGATGGACAAGTACATACTACAAAACGTATATACCGTACAGAAAAGTCTTTAAAAGTATTCCCATCTGTTGTGTGCTGCCATCTGTAATATAAAACTTACATTTAATTTAAATTTAATGAAGTTTCCAAGTTTTACTTAAAAAATGCAAACAAATTGCTTGCAAACTTTCAAAACATTTAAAATATAAGTGTTTCATTTTAGACTTTAACATCTTAAAACAACAGTATACATCACTCATATTATTATTTCAGAATTCTTTGATTTATGTTTAAAAATATTATGTTTTTTTTTTTCATTCTTTTTGGTTTTAATGAAGCGGTTCAAATAATATGTAACCTGATTTAAAAAAAAAATTCTTTCAGATGATACTGATGTAGACATCACTGATAGATACTTTTTGCTAAATCTGCAAACTACGGAAAACTATCGTATGATCAATAGCGAGTCCAACGGTGAGGTCACGGAGGTCATGTTCTATTTCTGAATTCTTTAATTTATGTTTTAAAATATTATTTTTTCCATTTTTTTTAGTTTTGTTGAAGGGGGGGGGGGGGGGGGTTAGGGCCGAAACTAACCTTTATGGACCCAGGTCAAACATGAGTTTTGGCGTCTCCCCCCCTCCCCTCCTCACTTTCGTGAAGTATATTTACAAAGAGAATTTTACTAATTTTCTAATGAACAACTTACTTTAAAATTTAAAATATGTAATCATAAAATATATAAAATTGAATTATATAATTTGCTACATCGAATATTGATTCATTAAAACCTTGAATACGCAATCGAAAAAAATTTGCTTTTTACAGGCTTCTTTATGCTATATTATTTTTAGAATCTTCTACGCTTTAGCATACCACAGACAGGTGATTTTAAGTATACTATGCTAAATATAAACGTAAAAAAAAACTTTTTTTTTATCCAATTTGTTGTTGAACTTCTTTAACTGAATACTTCGTTTGGCATAAATATGAATCACATTTTGCTTTATCATTTGAAGCTTCAGAAAAATATATACACTTTTTATTTCTTTTTCTTTTCCTAGTAAAATAAATAAATGCATCAACAAGCCCGTACAAAATCCAAACCATTTGAGATTTGAAAATAACTGATACAAACAGAATGATCTCATACACTGGATACGGAAATAACTGAAACTGGCGCCTATTGTCAGAGTCTGAACGCAATTTCGCATCTTTACGTATTCGGCCGTCTGGCCGCATTTATAATTTACACGAATGTAAGCAGCATTTAAAGTTAGTTTCACTTTATTCAGTTGCGTATTGACACGGTTACGACCAGCGCCGTTCGAAAGGGAGGATCGAAGGGGGCGGAAATTTAAGGGGCGCCAAATTTATATAACCAATGTCATTTTGGGAGGTTTAGAATCAAGTTGGGGAGGAGGGGGTGCCAAATTGTAACTCTACCGCGGGCACAGTTTTCTCTTCGCACGCCCCAGGTAATGACTAACGAGCCGTATTTCTAAGTAACGATTCGGTACTTCGTATCTTATCACATATTCGTTACCCCGTAACGAATTTGTGCGGTTTGCAACAGCTCTAATGTTGGGTAAGTAAAATGGTATTCCACGAGTAAATTAAATAAAATTAGTAAGTAGAGTTAATTTTGAGCGAGTTCTCATTTATCATCATCAAATCTTAAAGAACAGGGAGAGATGAAGTTTTTTGATTGAATGTAAAAAATCATTTTTAAAAACACGAGGTGGAACCCGTCGAAATTCGACGAAAAAAAATCATTAAGAAGGAACTGTTTCATTGATTTTTAATAAATCTATAAAATTAGTTACAGTAAAAAATACACTCTTAAAACGAAAGAGCTGATTTGGCTTCTCATGAAAGAGCTGTAATTTTTTCGATCATAAAAGAGTTGTTTTTCAAACGATTAAATCTTCTTGATCTAAATTGGTTATTTAAATAGCTCAACTTCATTTAAATTCGTTAAAACTCGAGTTATTTCAACTCTTTTTTGAGAAGCTGCCTTTCAACATTGAGATGAGTGGATTTCAGCTCAACTTGAGCTATTTTGTGGCTGACTTTTTAAAAGAGTACATCTTATATTGTTCAGTCTAACTCTCAAGCAAGTATTATTTTAAGCTAAAATTAACAAAATACTATAAGACTCAATTATCCAAATTATTAAACGAAATAAAACGGAAATTCACCGGATTTTATAACAGACTATATTTTTAAATAATATACACATTTTATTTATTTATTTATTTATTTATTTATTTATTTTCAATTTTAAGAGAAAATGGAGTGATTCTGTTGCCACAAATACAAAATTTGTACTAAAAACTATAAAAAAATTAATATTTCAAAAATAAATTCAGATACAGGTTTCAAACAAATTGCATTCAAAAGTAAATTTTTTCTCTATACGACGGTGTAAAAATTTTAAATGTGCGGTGTTTAGAAATGTAAAATTTGCAGTAGCGAAAATTACAAATCCGAAATTGGAAGGGAAAGGTGTTGCCACTCCCAAAATGACGTATGCGTTACGCACAGATACATTTGGCCTTTATAATATAGATAATTTCTATGAAGAAAACTCGAAAAAAAATTAATAAATCTTCAAATTCGTAAAACATCTACATTTTTTTTTCGGTTTATTCAAAGAATTCAGGGAAAACTATGCGAGATGAATGCAACCCATAAGACCTAAAAAAATCCAAACAGAAGCAACTTTGCTAAAACGAATAAATCTACAGTAAATATAAATTCTTCTATTAAATTTGCGAAGATTCTTTCTATTCTGCTCAGTAATTCAATTTTGTAAAATTGCGCAAATAGACTTAAATGCTTCGTTAAAATCAGTAATTAAATTTAATGAAACTAATTAAGAAATTTTAAACTATTCCTCATTTAAGCAAGTAATTTTAAACTGCATATTTTCAGATATATTTTTTATTTACCCAACATACATACTATAGGGTAAGTCTTGCAATCGTTTTGAAGATAGAAAAAAAATCATGGATTTACACGCTTCAGAAACTGCAGATTCCGAAAAACATGTTTTTTGAAAAAAAAAATTGCCGTCCCTCAGTATGTAAACGCTGGTCTGCAAAAAAATTGAGATAGAAATTTGAATTTTCGTGTGTACTTAGTATGTAATAATAGGAAGTGTCAGATAACAAAATAAAAATGGGATTCCAACAGTAAATTAAATAAAATTAATAAGTAGAGTTAATTTAGAACGAGCTCTCATTTTTCATTATCTCATTTTAAAGTGCAAGAAAAGATGAAATTTCTGATTTAATGTAAAAAATCATTTTAAAAATCATAATTTCTATGAAGAAAACTCGAAAAAAAAATTAACAAATCTTCAAATTCGTAAAATATCTTTTTTTTTTTTCGGTTTATTCAACGAATTCAGGGAAAACTATGAGAGATGATTGCAACCCATAAGACCTAAAAAAAATCCAAACAGAAGCAACTTTGCTAAAACGAATAAATCTACAGTAAATATAAATTCTTCTATTAAATTTGCGAAGATTCTTTCTATTCTGCTCAGTAATTCAATTTTGTAAAATTGCGCGAATAGACTTAAATGCTTCGTTAAAATCAGTAATTAAATTTAATGAAACTAATTAAGGAATTTTAAACTATTCCTCATTTAAGCAAGTAATTTTAAACAGCATATTTTCAGATATGTTTTTTACTTACCTAACATACATACTATAGGGTAAGTCTTGCAATCGTTTTGAAGATAGAAAAAAAAATCATGGATTTACACGCTTCAGAAACTGGAGATTCCGAAAAACATGTTTTTTGAAAAAAAAAAAAAAAAAAAAAAAAAAATTGCCGTCCCTCAGTCCGCAAACGCTCGTCTGTAAAAAAATTGAGATAGAAATTTGAATTTTCGTGTGTACTTAGTATGTAATAATAGGAAGTGTCAGATAACAAAATAAAAATGGGATTCCAACAGTAAATTAAATAAAATTAATAAGAAGAGTTAATTTAGAACGAGCTCTCATTTTTCATTATCTCATTTTAAAGTGCAAGAAGAGATGAAATTTCTGATTGAATGTAAAAAATCATTTTTAAAAACATAATTTCTATGAAGAAAACTCGAAAAAAAAATTAACAAATCTTCAAATTCGTAAAATATTTTTTTTTTCGGTTTATTCAACGAATTTAGGGAAAACTATGAGAGATGATTGCAACCCATAAGACCTAAAAAAAAATCCAAACAGAAGCAACTTTGCTAAAACGAATAAATCTACAGTAAATATAAATTCTTCTATTAAATTTGCGAAGATTCTTTCTATTCTGCTCAGTAATTCAATTTTGTAAAATTGCGCGAATAGACTTAAATGCTTCGTTAAAATCAGTAATTAAATTTAATGAAACTAATTAAGGAATTTTAAACTATTCCTCATTTAAGCAAGTAATTTTAAACAGCATATTTTCAGATATGTTTTTTACTTACCTAACATACATACTATAGGGTAAGTCTTGCAATCGTTTTGAAGATAGGGAAAAAAAATCATGGATTTACACGCTTCAGAAACTGAAGATTCCGAAAAACATGTTTTTTGAAAAAAAAAAAAAAAAATTGCCGTCCCTCAGTCCGTAAACGCTCGTCTGTAAAAAAATTGAGATAGAAATTTGAATTTTCGTTTTTACTTAGTATGTAATAATAGAAGTGTCAGATAACAAAATAAAAATGGGATTCCAACAGTAAATTAAATAAAATTAATAAGTAGAGTTAATTTAGAACGTGCTCTCATTTTTCATTATCTCATTTTAAAGTGCAAGAAGAGATGAAATTTCTGATTGAATGTAAAAAATCATTTTTAAAAACATAATTTCTATGAAGAAAACTCGAAAAAAAAAATTAACAAATCTTCAAATTCGTAAAATATCTTTTTTTTTTCGGTTTATTCAACGAATTCAGGGAAAACTATGAGAGATGATTGCAACCCATAAGACCTAAAAAAAATCCAAACCGAAGCAACTTTGCTCAAACGAATAAATCTACAGTAAATATAAATTCTTCTGTTAAATTTGCGAAGATTCTTTCTTTTCTGCTCAGTAATTCAATTTTGTAAAATTGCGCGAATAGACTTAAATGCTTCGGTAAAATCAGTAATTAAATTTAATGAAACTAATTAAGGAATTTTAAACTATTCCTCATTTAAGCAAGTAATTTTAAACAGCATATTTTCAGATATGTTTTTTACTTACCTAACATACATACTATAGGGTAAGTCTTGCAATCGTTTTGAAGATAGGGAAAAAAAATCATGGATTTACACGCTTCAGAAACTGAAGATTCCGAAAAACATGTTTTTTGAAAAAAAAAAAAATTGCCGTCCCTCAGTCCGTAAACGCTCGTCTGTAAAAAAATTGAGATAGAAATTTGAATTTTCGTTTTTACTTAGTATGTAATAATAGAAGTGTCAGATAACAAAATAAAAATGGGATTCCAACAGTAAATTAAATAAAATTAATAAGTAGAGTTAATTTAGAACGTGCTCTCATTTTTCATTATCTCATTTTAAAGTGCAAGAAGAGATGAAATTTCTGATTGAATGTAAAAAATCATTTTTAAAAACATAATTTCTATGAAGAAAACTCGAAAAAAAAAATTAACAAATCTTCAAATTCGTAAAATATCTTTTTTTTTCGGTTTATTCAACGAATTCAGGGAAAACTATGAGAGATGATTGCAACCCATAAGACCTAAAAAAAATCCAAACCGAAGCAACTTTGCTCAAACGAATAAATCTACAGTAAATATAAATTCTTCTGTTAAATTTGCGAAGATTCTTTCTTTTCTGCTCAGTAATTCAATTTTGTAAAATTGCGCGAATAGACTTAAATGCTTCGGTAAAATCAGTAATTAAATTTAATGAAACTAATTAAGGAATTTTAAACTATTCCTCATTTAAGCAAGTAATTTTAAACAGCATATTTTCAGATATGTTTTTTACTTACCTAACATACATACTATAGGGTAAGTCTTGCAATCGTTTTGAAGATAGAAAAAAAAAATCATGGATTTACACGCTTCAGAAACTGGAGATTCCGAAAAACATGTTTTTTGAAAAAAAAAAAAAAAAAAAAAAAAATTGCCGTCCCTCAGTCCGTAAACGCTCGTCTGTAAAAAAATTGAGATAGAAATTTGAATTTTCGTGTGTACGTAGTATGTAATAATAGGAAGTGTCAGATAACAAAATAAAAATGGGATTCCAACAGTAAATTAAATAAAATTAATAAGTAGAGTTAATTTAGAACGAGCTCTCATTTTTCATTATCTCATTTTAAAGTGCAAGAAAAGATGAAATTTCTGATTGAATGTAAAAAATCATTTTTAAAAACATAATTTCTATGAAGAAAACTCGAAAAAAAAATTAATAAATCTTCAAATTCGTAAAACATCTGCATTTTTTTTTTCGGTTTATTCAACGAATTCAGGGAAAACTATGAGAGATGATTGCAACCCATAAGACCTAAAAAAAATCCAGACAGAAGCAACTTTGCTAAAACGAATAAATCTACAGTAAATATAAATTCTTCTATTAAATTTGCGAAGATTCTTTTTATTCTGCTCAATGCTAGTAATTCAATTTTGTAAAATTGCGCGAATAGACTTAAATGCTTCGTTAAAATCAGTAATTAAATTTAATGAAACTAATTAAGGAATTTTAAACTATTCCTCATTTAAGCAAGTAATTTTAAACAGCATATTTTCAGATATGTTTTTTACTTACCTAACATACATACTATAGGGTAAGTCTTGCAAACGTTTTGAAGGTAGAAAAAAAAAATCAGGGATTTACACACTTCAGAAACTGGAGATTCCGAAAAACATGTTTTTTGAAAAAAAAAAAAAAAAAAATTGCCGTCCCTCAGTCCGTAAACGCTCGTCTGTAAAAAAATTGAGATAGAAATTTGAATTTTCGTGTGCACGTAGTATGTAATAATAGGAAGTGTCAGATAACAAAATAAAAATTAGATTCCAACAGTAAATTAAATAAAATTAATAAGTAGAGTTAATTTAGAACGAGCTCTCATTTTTCATTATCTCATTTTAAAGTGCAAGAAAAGATGAAATTTCTGATTGAATGTAAAAAATCATTTTTAAAAACATAATTTCTATGAAGAAAACTCGAAAAAAAAATTAATAAATCTTCAAATTCGTAAAATATCTAATTTTTTTTTTCGGTTTATTCAACGAATTCAGGGAAAACTATGAGAGATGATTGCAACCCATAAGACCAAAGAAATCCAAACAGAAGCAACTTTGCTGAAACCAATAAATCTACAGTAAATATAAATTCATCTATTAAATTTGCGAAGATTCTTTCTTTTCTGGTCAGTAATTCAATTTTGTAAAAATGCGCGAATAGACTTAAATGCTTCGTTAAAATCAGTAATTAAATTTAATGAAACTAATTAAGGAACTATTCCTCATTTAGGCAAGTAATTTTAAATAATATATTTGGAGATTTGATTTTTACTTACCCATCATACATACTATACGATAAGTCTTGTAATCGTTTTGAAAAAAAAAATAAATAAATTCATGGATTTACACGCTTTAGAAACTGGAGATTCCGAAAAACATGTTTAAAAAAAAATTGCCGTCCGTCAGTCTGTAAACGCTCCATCTCCCGAACAAATTGAGATAGAAATTTGAACTTTCGTGTGTATTTAGTATGTAATAATGGGAAATTTTAGATAACAAAATAAAAATGGTATTCCATGAATAAATTAAATAAAATTAATAAGTAAGTATAGTTAAATTAGAACGAGCTCTCATTTTCCATTATTCCATTTTAAAGTGTAAGAAGAGAAGAAATTTCTAACTGAATGTAAAAAATCATTTTTAAAAACATAATTTCTATTAAGAAAACTCGAAAAAAAAAATTAACAAATCTTCAAATTCGTAAAATATCTTTTTTTTTTTTTTTTTTTTCGGTTTATTCAACGAATTCAGGGAAAACTATGAGAGATGATTGCAACCCATAAGACCTAAAAAAAAATCCAAACAGAAGCAACTTTGCTAAAACGAATAAATCTACAGTAAATATAAATTCTTCTATTAAATTTGCGAAGATTCTTTCTTTTCTTTTCAGTAATTCAGTTTTGTAAAATTGCGCGAATATACTTAAATGCTTCGTTAAAATCAGTAATTAAATTTAATGAAACTAATTAAGGAATGTGAAACTATTCCTCATTTAAGCAAGTAATTTTAAGTAACATATTTGGAGATTTGTTTTTTTAGGTGAGTTTGTAATTAAGTAAATACCCAGCATCTAAAGTCGTCGTTCAATCCGTCCATCTGTCATTCCGATTGTCAATCTTTTCGCATATAACAGAGCAAAAACTACGCAACCGAATCGTTTGAAATTTAAAATATATTTATGTTGCATAATTTTGTCATTTCAAATTTTATGAAAATCGGAAAATTACAGGGACAATCAAAAGTATTCCGTTACCTTACGGCTAATGGGAAAAAATAGTTGCAAGTGCATTTTAATGATGTTACACTCTTTCGAACATAATAAGATTGATATGCATCTATAAGTTATATATTAAAATATACATTCTGTACAATCTATGGTACAAAGAACATTTGTTATTAATTTAGAGGGCCACGCAAAAGTATTCCATTTATTAATGGTATAGGGGGAAACATTTTTTGCGGCGTGTTTTAATTATATCAAAGTATTTCACATTTTATGAAATTGATATACGTTGCTGAGGTTTAATACAAGTTACTTTCTGTACATTAGAAAGCAGATAGTATTTACAGAGAGACAGAAAAGATTTTGTCTACTATTCTGCATCCGAAGTACTGTATATTATTACACCAAGATATGAATATTTTAAAAACTTCGTTATAGTACGAACGCACACCATTTGCTACGCTTGGCATGCAATTTCCAACTTGTTTACTTTCGTTATCTTCCTAATAGCGGATGCTTAATTTCATTTCTGCGAAAACTAGGTTTTAACGAGCAAACATTCGTTCTCATTGTATGCAAATTTGACTCTGTTTCATTTCCTTAACTTAAATGTATATGCAAATAATGAAAGTTATAGTGCTAGATTCACCTTGAGTTAAATAATTGAAATTCATATAAAGGCATAGATAAAAGTACTGCATTACTTTCAAATGCATACATGTGATATAAAAATATTTTAAATGCACTAAAAACATCTTAAAATACATTATAAACCATTAAAAATACTGAAAACTATTTTAACCGCTATGCGATCACCATCAGTGGAGAATTAAAATTTTTAATTTCTTTTCTCTGTGCTTGTTAGAGAATTGCTTAAAAGAAATCGTTGTAATTTAAAGATTGTTACAACATGTAGTTTAAACTATAATTGAACGTCATATTTCACCTTGATTACTAAACAAAATATAAGATATTAAAATTGTGATGTTTAATTTACATGAAAGGTGCTAAAAATATATAAAACAAGGTCTTTAGAACATAAAAGACCGTCAAAAGATGTTAAAAACCTCGAGCGCTTTTAACTGTAATCAACATCAGTTATCAAGAGAAAAAACCAGGGTGGACTACTCCGTTTTTTCCTGTCTCTGTCTTTTTGTTGCATGTTTCTATGTATATTTTTAGCACCTTTTAAGAAAACTAAATATCATAAATTAAATTGCCCTGTAAATGAACCTGAAATGCTACACACTTCATTTTTAATATCGAATATCCCATAATAAACCCTAATAACATATATCCTTTTCATGGCAATCGAATTATATTTACGGAAGTTAGAACACGGACAAACGAACAGACAAATCGAATTCATGTACACTTTTCAATTACGTTGGATAGTGTTAAAAACACATAAATAATTTTTTATTTATTTTTCTAGAAAGTGTTATACGTAACATTGCTAAAACATACCTATGACGTTTTAACAAGTCAAAGAAGATAATTTTAATTTTATTTATTCCTAAGAATTAAGCTGAAATTCTGATAAAAAAAAAAAAAAAAAGGAACTGTGAAGTTACATTTAAGATTAGACACAAAAACAGCCATAAGGTATATATCGATTTTCCTGATACTTAGCTATTTGAGTAACGCCTGTTGAAAAATTGATTTCCTTTTTTAAAAAAGGTAATAAAAAAAGGCGAAGTACAGAGAAATACAATATAAAACCATAAAAAATGTTTATTTTCTGAAAAAAAAAAAACTGCTAAAACATAACAAAACTTCCCTTTGTTTATCGTAGAGATCGAAGAAATAATAATAATAATAATAAATAGATATGTTGGTAAATGCATTGTAAAAATATATAAATTCGTAACATTGCATATCGAATCAAATTTTATTTAATTTACAAATAAGTTCAGGAACGTAAAACTAGATTCTGCGGTTTCTAATAAATAGAGTAAAAGTAATATGATAAAGAGAAAATAAGTGAATTTCGTGAATTGTAAGTATGTTTAACAGGAAAAAATGAATATTGAAATTCTATTTTGACCTTTTTACAAAATTGTCCTGTTTAAATTCAAAATCTTTAAAATAATTGAGTTTTTAATTTTGTATGATTTCCTTTGTAATTGAGTTTTTAACTTTTTATATATTGGTATGTATAAATCCAGTTGGATTGTTGAGTAGTTGAAAGATAATTTAAAGTTAAGTTGCGTGCGCGTAGCTGCAATAAAATACTTGAATTGCTTTTGCTAATTAAGAATCTAACTTAACTGGATATAAATCTACAGTTAATATTTTATTGAATTATATGTAAGTATATTTATGACATGCATGTAAGAATGTTTAGTTATAGGTATTTAGGAAATAGATTTAATTGGGTTATAACCTCCAATAGATGGCAGCACTAAAAGAAAAATAGATATTAACACTGAAGTTGCAAGCAAAAACTAATAATATAATGGAATTAAATGGCACAGATAATATGAATCTTAAATTATAATTTTAATTATAACATAATAAGTATGGATTTGTATATTATTTAGAAATATATATTTTCTACAAAATATTTTTTATTATTTTTTGTTTATTTTACTTATTTATTTATTTATTTTTGTTTTATAACTGTAACTGATAATCTTTATACAAGCGATAAATTTACATTATATGATGGCATGTAGCATATACTAATGAAGAACTTTACAACTGTATTATTTTATATGATATGATGGTATAAAATACTATTATTATCATCCCATATTAATACTTTTCAAGTTTAGCATTTTTTTTAATTCTATATTGTTTGGCTTTTTCATATAGTCCAAATCTTTTTGCTTATAGCTCGAACTAATACAGAAACTGACTGGATTGTTGTTTATATTTGTAAATTGTGTACCCCTGATTTACAATAGAAGCTTTTTGTTCTTTTTCATCCATCGTGATTTCTATAGGTCTATTATTATTAATTTCATAGAATTTCATAATTTATATGGTAATCTGTTTTGTTTATTTTAAATATGAGTATAAATTTTTCATGTTGATTATACATGCTTAAATACAGTTTATCTAATTGTTCTTACTCAATTTAAAACTTTTGTGAATATATATGCTTCACTGCATTTATTTATAAAAAGTATACATTTTTGTTTACTAATATTTTGTAACTAATTATTTTTAATAATAGTTATTTTAAATATATATTATTAATTATATCTTTTTGGTTTCTGATATAACTTTATTTGTTAACTGTCAACTTTAACTGCTGGCAACGTGAGATTGCAAATTTGAAATTATCTCACATGGTGGCGATTGATCGTGTAAGTTTATCTTTTTGTTAATAAAAATAATTGTCTTATTATTCTCTAATATTTTTCTTTGAACTATGTTTTCCATTGCAATAATTCTAATAATAATAAAAGAAATAAGATAATTCAATAATTCATAATTTATATAAATTCATAATATATTGATAAATCTAAAGGTAATTCAATTATTGTCTTATTATTTTTCCCTTTTTTTTTAACTATGTTTTCCATTGCGACTAATAGGACAATTTAGAAATCATTTTTAGGTTTTTCTCGATTTCTAATCAGAAATTAATCGCAATTAATGTGCCTATTTAGCCTTGCCTTTGAGAATGAGCTAAATACCACATTTCCAATATTGATCCAATTTTTGCCAACTCCTATGTTTGATATAGTTTGTTATTTAACGAGTTATTCCATATTTTGATGCTGATTTGTAGTATTATCTAATGGTTCTATATACATATACAGGGTGTCCAAAAAGTCTGGAAACGGTCGAATAACTCGAGAAATACATATGAGATTGAAAAACGAAAATATACGTGTTAAATATTTTTAAATAAGCTACTCAGTGATACCAAATTTTACCTTCGCAACCGACCCCCTGGGGGTCAGTGGGGGTCCAACTTCGAAATCTTAAATAATAAACCCCATTTTTTATTGCAGATTCGGATTCTACGCATAAAAATACGTAACTTTTGTATTTGATGTTTATTTCGAATCCTCGTTTATCACGGTGTAATTGAGCATATTAACTCGATACATATTTCGGTTTTCCCAACCAGGTTTTGCTTGATTGGCCAGAATTTTGACGTCAAATTCCTCGTCTTTTGCAGGAATAGCGTTTCTTGAAAATCACCCGTGGCGATTATTTCGATCTACGCTGTTAAAAGTTTGATCCATTTGCTGTAGCGTCACTCCACCGCTTTTATAGAATATCTCTTTCATGACCAATGAGAATGCTTCATAACACAGTAAAGTAACCGTTTTCTATAAAAGCGGTGGAGTGACGCTACAGCAAATAATTAAAAAAAAACATACAGCCGCATTTAGAAACCATTTACTAGATAAAATAAAAATCCAAATAGAAAACTAAATTAATATATTTCAATGAATTTTTGTAGAGAAAAACATAAAAAAAACCTATACACTGTAAAAAATTTAACTCATTTGCTACAGCGTCACTCCACCGCTTTTATAGAAAACGGTTACTTTACTGTGTTATGGAGCATTCTCATTGGTCATAAAAGAGATATTCTATAAAAGCTGTGGAGTGACGCTACAGCAAATGGGTCAAATTTTTAACAGTGTAGCATTATCGAAATAATCGCCACGGGTGATTTTCAGGAAACCACTATTCCTGCAAAAGACGAGAAATTTGACGTCAAAATTCTGGCCAATCAGGCAAAACCTGTTTGGGAAAACCGAAATATGTATCGATTTAATATGCTCACTTACACCGTGATAAACGAGGATTCGAAATAAACATCAAATACAAAAGTTACGTATTTTTATGAGTAGAATCCGAATATGCAATAAAAAAATAGGGGTTATTATTTAAGATTTCGAAGTTGGACCCCCTCTGACCCTCCAGGAGGTCGGTTGCGAAGGTCAAATTTGGTATCACTGAGTAGCTTATTTAAAAATATTTAACACGTATATTTTCCTTTTTCAATCTCTTATGTATTTCTCGAGTTATTTGACCGTTTCCAGACTTTTCGGACACCCTGTATATACTTTTTATAAATAAAGAAATATATATATATATATACATATATATGACTATACTTTTACAATCATATAGGTTACATTTTCTCTTGTCATTTGCTCTTTTTAATCATTAAATCTATTTCTGTAAAAGAAAACTGGGATCTATATCTATCATCATAAATATTTTACAAAATATTCTTGGTATTATACAAGAAAGCATACGTAGTGCAACACATATTAGCAAATCCTCCTCTAAAATACATAAAAACACTTCTTTACTTGATGGAGAAAATCTTCAACAATTTTAAAACATCATGCAATCCAACCGGTAAATATCATGAATTATATATTTGCACAACCAAAATTTACTTTTACGAAAATTATTAAACTTTAATTTATTAAATAATTTAGTGTGCACGTCTGTTTATAATTTCTTTCAATAAACTTTCTATCGCTATTTTTGATTTAATTCTGCGATAAGCACAAAAATATGAGTATTTAATTATTGTTTAAATATTTAATTTTAACGAATATTATAGGTTTTCCGACATTTCTTTTTACATATTTTAGAGCTATACTCGTTATCAGTAGCTTGTTGTTTAAACTAAATTTAAGCAATTTTTTATGTTAAACATAAAAAAAAAACTTAATAAAAAAAGTTCATAAAACTTAAAAAATAATAAAGTACTTGAAATTTAAAACTCCAGCAATTTCCGATAAAATCTTTTAAAAAGTTGCTTAACTTTATAAATTTATGCTTCTTACTGCAAGAAATCTGCTTAAAAATAAACTACAGATTATTAAAGTAATTCCCCAATCAAATGTTAAATAAATATTTCCAGTGGGAAAATTCTGTATTAAATGAATACGTAAAAAATTAGAAATTGTTATTTGGAAGCAAAACCCTCCATTGATCGTATAGGAAAAGCGCAAAGTGTTTTAGACATAACTTCTCTACTAATGCGAAATTTTGTATGCAGTTTGTTTTTAAATATTCCTAAAGAATCATATTTAATTATAAGCTGTTTTTTGAAAAATAAATTTTTGGATTCTTTAAAGGGTGCTTGAAGGACTGATTCTTTAAAGGGTTTTTAAATATTCCTAAAGAATCATATTTAATTATAAGCTGTTTTTTGAAAAATAAATTTTTGGATTCTTTAAAGGGTGCTTGAGCCTTTAAGCTCCGTATTGTACAAAAGAACTTAGGAAACTGAATTGGTCTACAAATAAGTCATTTACGAAGTGATGTCTATGAAGTGTCTATGTTAATTCGTCTTCGATTTGATCTGTTTGCGCCCTTATAAAGATTTCTGGAATAATCGCAAAAGCAAAAAGATAATAAGTAGATTGGTTGACTAAAGTATTTATTTTTAAACATGCTCCTTTCTTCGTGCTTTTTACCTTCTTATCCCATAATTTTGAGTAGAAATAAAGTATTCTATTGTGAAGCCTCTGTGCAAATTCTCAAGCACAAAAATAAACACATTTAGGAACTCTTTTTGTGTCAAAATTCACCACACATTAATGCGTTGTGAAGCGTTTTTTGTGTTGATTGTGTTCTTAATATGTTATAAAAGTGTTGCTCTCTAGAAATGTGATTTTACTATGTTGCGAAGTATTGCTATCTTCAAATGTGTTCAAAAAATAGTGTTGTTAATTGTGTTGAAATAATCTTGTAAATAGTATTGATGAAAATACAGTCGAGTCTCTCTATAACGAAACTCCATACATCGAATTTCTCTATATAACGAATTTTTAGCAGGAACGGTGCCCTTTTAGCATGATTACATTAAAAACAGTCTCTATATAGCGAAATATCTATCTCCATATAACGAATTTTTTCATAAATTGGTCTTAATTTATTCAGTTTTAAAAAACTTCAAAATCATATGGAATCAATTTTCCATCACTTATTTTTGATTTATCGTCAGTGCTGAGTTTTTTTATATTACTTCTCTCCTTGTTCTTTAAATCCAACGAATTCATCCCACCTCCCACACACCTTTCCACATCCTTTTCAAAACAAAGTCAATTGGATTGATACGCATATAAGAAAGGAATCAATGATAGGCACATAAGAGACGCCTTCAAATGGAGGAAAATGTTAACTATAATTTTTCATTCCTTGCTAAAATTTGAGCATTTTTTAAGAGCGTAACAATTTTAAAATCAAAACAACAAAAAATTACAGATTTCTTCGTCTGAAATTAATGTAAGTCTTCCTTATTTGATTTTCATTAAACTTTCAAATAAATGTCTGTTCTCGTTTATGAAACAGCTTAAATAATTAAGAAATAATATGTTAGGTTACTATTTTCTTTTAAACATTTCAAATTCTTAATTCAAAAGATCAAAAATAATATTTGTTCAAATTTCACACATTAAATACGATTTTTAACATCATTCTCTATACATCGAATTTCTCCATATAACGAATTTTTTACTGGAACGGTGGATTTCGTTATATAGAGACACGACTGTATTTTCTAGATGGTACTTTTAAAATTACACAATTTTAAAAATGAATGTTTTGAAATATGTTTTGAAAACACATTTTCTCTTCTTGTAATTTTTAACAATCTTTTTTATTTCGTGCGGAACATTCGCGACACATTCACAACACAATCGAAAACGATTTTAGCTAGAAGTGTTGATTTTTATATTCATTTAGTGTGGCAAAATTGTTTCATGCGTTTGCAGTGCTTGAAACCTTTACATTATAAAAAATATAGAGTGTTTATCTTTCTCTTTACTTTAGTTTTACACATATCTTAACACAAAGGGTAGTGCATTTATCTTAGGACAAATTGCTAATTTTATCAATTTTTAAATCCTTTGGGGGAGGGGGGGGGAATTTAATCCCGAAATACCTCTCTTCACTGCGCTAATATATTTAAGTTTTTTTTATTTATTTCTCAACAAATACGAAAATGTAAACGTAATTTCCTACTGCTTCTCGAATTAAATCTTTTTAAGAAGTAATCATTTTAATTACAACTTTGTAATTATCTGTGCAATTATCTGTATAGTAATTAAAGCTTTAATTATGTGTGCATAAAAAAATTTATTCTACCAGGTTATTTTTATATTAAGATACTTTTGCATATGTATAAATAAAACAATTTGTTTGATTAGAGAAAATATCATTATTATTGTACAGAATTAATTTCCAACAATGGCATTTACACTGCTCAAAACAATTAAAGGATATTGCAGTTTTAGGTGGATTTTTTATCTGGGAAACTTTTTAGCTGATTGATACATGGTCGACAGACATAGTAGGTTATATGAGAATAAATTACACATGTTTGGCAGAAAAAAATGCATTTTATTGCGCATTTGTGTACAAAAGGAAAAAACACAATTTGTGCATATGAGAAAAAAAGAATAAGAAAAGGTGTTTTCTTCAAAGAAAATCATTTTCAGTAGGGGGTATGGTTTCCACGGGCGGCCAGCAACGTTGAACACCTTTGAGGCATGGACTCAATGAGGCTATTAATGACGAGTTGGGGTATTCTGCCCCACTCTTCCAGAAGAGCTCTTTCCAGTTCTTGGAGAGTTTGTGGGGGTTGTTGGCGGCCAGAAACTCGTCTTTCTAGAGCGTCCCAAACGTGCTCGATTGGATTCATGTCTGGAGAACACGCTGGCCATGCCATTCGAACGATTCCTTCCTCGAAAAGAAAATCCTCCACCAGGTTTGCACGATGTGGCCTGCAGTTATCGTCCATTAAAATGAAGTTATCTCCGATTGCTGCAGCGTAAGGGACTACAATAGGTCTGAGGATCTCATCCCTATATCGGCGACCAGTCAGAGCTCCATCTCGAATGATGTAGAGGTCAGTGCGCCCATCAATGGAGATGCCACCATACACCAACACTCCTCCACCGCCAAATCTGACACTTTCGTGCACGAACGCAGGATTATTCCTACTGCCACGGTCCCTCCAGATGAAAATACGCCTATTATCCGGATGCACAGAAAAACGGGACTCGTCAGAAAGCAGAATATTGCTCCATTCATTTTTCCTCCAGTTGACATGCTCGGTTGCCCACTCCCTGCAGTCGCGACGATGCCTTGATGTTAATCTAACACATACCATCGGTCGGCGAGCATACAGACCTACAGCATGGAGCCGGTTTCGGACAGTCTGAGTTGAAATCGTGGTGCCTGTAGCCGAGCGAAGGTGTTGTTGGAGAAGAGTAGCGTTCATGTTTCGGTGTCTCCGAGCTGTTAACGCTAAATACCGATCTTCATTGGGCGTTGTTGCCCGTCTACGATCTTGCCCTGGTCTTCGGCCTGCACATCCACTCTCCAAAAAACGGTTCCAGATCCTGGAAATGACACTTTGTGACACTCCAATGGCTTGCGCTACTTCGGCTTGAGTTTGGCCCCCTTCTAACCTACCAACAATTCTCCAAGCTTCTGAATCTGTCAAATGACTTCGCTGAGACATCGTACTCATCGAAACAAAGCAATCGCTGAATGCCGATCATCCTTGTCTTCATTCTCTTTTATCCATTTGAAAGTCAAATTTCATTCGCTGCAGCTTAGGCGACGTTTTTGACGTCGAACTCAAAATTTGCATACTCCACAGTTTGAAAATCAGAAAAATTTGCATTTGTGATTCTCTTCTTCTATTTTCGGCAAAAAAAAATTTCGTTTATATCTTTATTTTATATAAAACTTCAAATATCCTTTAATTGTTTTGAGCAGTGTATATTTTCTGAGAACTCACGATAAAATAATAAAATTTTTCGCACAATTAGCATTGTCTTGTTTGTGTGACCATTTTATTCTCTTGAAAACCTAACGTTTTCTTACAAAAGTTATATTTATTATTTTCATTTGTTGATCTTTTTTAAATAATTTCATAGTATTTTAAAAAAATCTTTCAAAGTTATTATTTATCGCATTCAGCATTCATAAATAATTTATGTATAAACGCACATAAAATTAATTTATTCAATATGGAAAAACATCCACGCATACCCGGAATAACATATTATATCCCAGAATTTACATTTTCCGGCAATTAACGGCAGAGCAATTAAATACATTAATATGCATTTATAATTGTCTTTTCTCTTAGTTTATCTTTTCTCGCAATTTACGCTGTGTTTCTTTGCCTCTTACAAAGCTTACATTTATTTCTATGCTAGATAAATCTATAAATACTATTTTTTTTTTAACAGGAATTTCTTTCTATAATTAATTGCATTAAAGGTAAATTTCTTTTGACAATTAATATTTAAGTATTTATTTTTTATTTTTAGGTTGCATTTGCAGCAGATTTTTTGACAATAACTTAGTGTTCCATCTTTTTGTCATTTATAGATCGTCTGTTAGTACACTATTAAAACCAATTCAACTGACGTGAAATATTTTAAGAAGTGATAAGTAATGTAGTTACATTACAGAATCTACGTTTTCTGACAATATTTTGATAAATAGTTGAGTTTCGTACAATACCTAAATATCTTTAAGTACCATAAGTATTTAATATTTTTTTATTTTTATTTTATAATTTATTTATGACAAATTTTCTTGATATTCATTATTGTCACTAATTTTATTAGTTTCTTTTTTGACATCGATAGACTGTACATTTAAGGAGGAAAATACTAATCTCATTGTGATATAACTAGATAAATGTACAGTAGAATTGTTGGAATTTTTCTTCAGATAAATAATCACAAAAAAATATAAAAGCTTTATGTAAAATCACATGATTTCGGACGTGCTTTTTGAGACATGCTTTTTCATTTTTGTGTCTAAGTAATTGTTTTTTTTTTTTTTTTTTTTTTTTTTTTTTTTTTTAATCTAATTTAGTGGTGTATGTCACCCGCGAACAGTATTTTTGGATATTACAGTCAGTTGCATCATATGAAGTGCAAGATATCCGTTACAATTTCTTTTCCAGCAGTAGAGGGTGCACTCTATTCTTAACAAAATTCCATCCAAACGAAACTTCATTAATTAACCAATCCATTGATATATTCGTCGAGGAGATCGGGCCCATAGAACCTGGATTAAGAAAACGCTTACAGGCGGAAAAAAGTGGATATTTCAGCAGACTACTGAAATATCTATGATACTCAAATTTTTTTTCCCGTGACCACAAACATATGTTTGCCATATCAGGCAATCTGAATTAACTCATAATAAAATGATAAAGAAAAAGTAATTAAAATAATAAGAGAACAAAAGTAATATAACAAGCTTAATATTATCTGTATGACTGAACGTTTGTAGCAGAAGAAATGTTACGAAAAAAAATAAATAAGTAATATATTTCGAAACAATAAACTTCGTTTGTAGATTTCTACGAGAAATGTTGTAGAAATATGCTGTGAAGTTGGTTGTTTGAAAATAACGGTGTAAAGCTTTTTTTGGCATCATCATTTTCCTGGACAACCGTTCAACCCCCCTCTCTAAAGAAAAGCAATATTAGTTATATAATAAACAGAAAATGCAATAATATAACAATATATATTTTAAAAGTTCTTTAAAAAGGGAGATTTTTTTAAAATAAATTAGTTTTTTGCTTTATTGCACAAACTTATGTTTTCATGTAAAAATATGCCGAGGAATATTGTACAAAATATATGGGCAAGGTTTTTATTTTTTCCGACAGTTTCTAGTAAAATAATAAAATTACCCATGATTTTATTAAGTAAAATTATTTTCTTATTCAGACAGTAAAGTTAACAATGCAATTCATTTCATCTGACGTTTCAGGAAAATAATAAAGGTATAATGCAAGTTACTTGTTCGCCGTTTTCTTGTAAAGTAATAAAATTAATGCACACACATATATATCTATATATACCTGTATTCATATGAATAAAAATGTAAGACATAATTTCCTAATATAAAATGTTATTTGAATCATTTTATTTATTTTTAACATACTTCTCTCCCGAATATTACACGCTACATCTGACTTAATTCAAAGATTTGTTTACGGTACCAACGTATTATTTATGTGTATGTAAAATCTTTTTATTTGATTCATAAGGAAAAAAAATAAAACTCTAACAACTATTACTTATAATACATATACAGTCATGAAAATTAGTTTCTTCTAAAATAATTAAGTTAAATATTTTATGCACGTATACACATTTTCTAATTATTATATCTGACTGCTTATGTCTTAACTTTCTCCTTTTTATAGTAGAACACAAATAAAGTCGTAATGCACTTAATCATTTAATAGGTTCGCATGTACATCATACGGACATTAAGAGTTTGTTTCCTCCTTTTTTTAAAGTTTTTTAATACCACTAATTTTTAATTATTATTTCGCTCCATTTAAAGAAAACATTTTTTAGATTAAATGAAGAAAATATTTTAGTTTTAGTCAAGTGGTGTTTAGCCCATATTTTTAGTTTTTTGGGCCAAGATAAAAAAAAAACTGTTAATGAGTTAATTAAATTCACAGGTGATTATATATAATTTAACCTATTTTATAAATAACCATAAATAATGCATTTGCATGTAAGTAAATTGAATTAATTTTTTCGGGAAAAAACACGTAAAAATATCTTTCATAATGAAATTACGAAACTCAAATTCCTTTTTTTTTTTTTTTTTTTTTTGAACAAAAATAATTAAGCATATTAATATGCATATAAATTTATACTTCTTTTCAACCAATTTTTTCGTGGTAATTGCATGATTCATATGTTAATTATGTTTTTTTTCTTTGGCATTTAAATGGAATACACAACTATTAATTAGCAAATGTTTTAATTAAATCATATTAAGTAGTAATATGATTATTCGTTATTCATTATTTAACAGATTATTGACGATTGTGAGTTTTCTAATTGATTTCATTGAAGTACTTTCAGTATCAGAACATTTTCTATATGAATATAAATGCTTCAATAGAACTCTTATATAAAAAGACATAAAATGCGTTATATTTTATTACCAATTAACCTTTCTCTCCTCTTTTATTACATATAAAGTATGCATAAAAATAGATGAAACTTTGTTATTTAACAAATGATGCATATTATCTAACTTATTTTATAGAATTAATCTTTAATAATTGTATAAGCTTGAAATATATATATACGTGGGAGTATTGAAACATTATGTTTAAAATCTGCCATAGGCAACAACTGTTTAACTCTATTTCACAACAGTTAAAAAAAAAAAAAAATCTTTACCTACGTTTTGAGAACATTTGCAAGAGAAATACTATATTAGGAAATGTATTTCTTTAAAATAGTGGTGAGAATAGACTTTAAAAGTAGTCGCCTGTGTCAGTCTTGTAAAACTTTATAATGTCCTCACGTATACAAAAAACTTCCCTTTAACGCACTTTTCTACTTAATGAAATTTTTAACTAAACTTGCACTTTGAACACCATTAACAACTAAATTAATCTCCATATTACGAAACATATATTCTATAAAAACGAAGTTTATTTCACTTTCGTGTGTGTACACCATTCAAACGAAGAAGTTGCTATTGCAATGGCAGTATGAATTTATATCAGAAGATTTTATAAGAATGCAATTATTTATTTTTTTAGTCTATTCTATTTAAAAATAGAAATGCTAAAAATCCTTCTATAGAACAACAAATGGATTCCATTTTCATGATAATGTTTTACAGACGAATTATTGAGATTTTCACATACGTTCGAAGATTTCCAAGAACAGTGTATTTTTTATACGAAAACTGAGCAAAGTAATATTACAGGCGTTTTAAAAATTAAGCATTTGGAATAATGAGAAAAAAGGAGAAAAAGTCGTACGCTTCGATTTAGTTTTTGTTTACCTCGGTTTATTATGTGTTTCTTTTTAATTTCTTTAGATTAAATGAAACAAATATTTTAATTTGATAAAAGTGGTGATTAACCTAAAGTTTTAGTTAATTATGTCGAGAAAAAAACTGTTAATTTGTTAATCAAATTCACAGGAAATTATGTATCATTCCACTTATTTTTATTTTGAATAGCAATAAATTATGCATTTCCATATTAGTAAACTAAATTAATTTTCGAAGGTACAAACACACGTAAAAATATCTTTCATAATGAAATTACAAAACTGAAATTCTGTTTTTTGAAGCAAAATAATTCAGTACATTAATTTGCATATAAATTGATATTTCTTTTCAACTAACTTTTTCATGGTGTTTGCGTGTTCCATATGCTATTTATGTTTTGTTTATTTGACATTTAAACGGGATACATAACTTTTAATTAGCAAGTGTTTTAATTAAAACATATTAATTAGTAATATGCTTATTCTTTATTAATTATTTAACAGATTATCTGACGATTGTGCATTTTCTAATTCAATTCATCGATTTATTCTCAACATCTGAACATTGTTTATATGAATATAAACTCGGTAATTTAAATCTTATATAAAAATACCAATTAACGTTTTCCTCCTCTTTTATTACCTTTAGAATCCGCATAAAGGTAAATGCAACTTTGATAATGAAAAAATTTTCTAATGACTGCACATTATCTAACTTATTTTATAGAACTATTTTTATACAAATATATAAGCATTATGTATGCAGTCAAACTGCCCTTTAACGAAGTGTTTTATTTAACGAACATTTTAGCTAACCCTAATTTGGACACCATTAACAAGTAAATTTATCTCCATATTACGAAAAATATATTCCATACAACGATGTTTATCCCACTTTTAATCATCAACGTAATTCAAATGGAGAGATTGCTGTTGCAGTGGAAATTTTAATTTATTTCAGAAGATTTTATGAAAATGCAATTATTTATTTATTTAATCTATAACTTCGAAACAATGGCAAGGGAATTCTTTAAATGATGAATAAAGAATAAGCAGATTACTAACTAATATTATTTAATTAAAACAGCTGAAAATTAAAAGCTATGCATTCCATTTAAATATCAAAGAAATAAAACATATAGAGCATATGAAACACTACCTTAAAACTAAGTAACAGTTGTTTCATAAGAATGCTTTACAGCCGAATTGTTGAGATACTTACATACGTGCGAAAATTTTCAAGAACAGTGTATTTGTTATACGGAAACTGTGCAAAGTAATATTACAGGCTTTTTAAAAATAACGCATTTGGAATAATGAGAAAAAAAAAGAGAAAAGTACACTCCAATTTAGTTTTTGTTCACCTCTGTTTATTATGTATTTTTAGTTTCTTTAGATTAGATTAAAGCGAATATTTTAGTTTTAAAAAAGTGGTGATTAGCCCAAATTTTTAGTTTATTATGTTGAGGAAAAAGAAACTGTTAATGGGTTAATTAAATTCGCAGGTAATTACATATCATTTCACTTACTTTGATTTTGAAAAGCAATGAATTATGCATTCACACATAAGTAAACTGAATTAATTTCCTAAGGTAAAAACGCATATAAAAATATCTTTCATAATGAAATTACGAAGCCCAAACGACGTTTTTGAAGCAAAATAATTAAGTATATTAATATACATATAAATGGGTATTTCTTTTCAACTAAATTTTTCATGGTGTTTGCGTGTTTCATATGCTAATAATGTTTTATTTATTTGACATTTAAATGGGATACATAACTTTTAATTAGCAACTGTTTTAATTAAATAACATTAATTAGTAATATGCTTATTCATTATGCATTATTTTATAGATCACACTGTTAAAAAAAAATCTGTGAATTCACGGTAAAACGATAGTTGCCAGACATTTACCATTACAGTAATAGATTTTTCATTTTGGGAAATAAAAGAAAATAAACTCCGTTTGAAGAAGCGGTAACTTTCCGTTACAAGATTTGATTTTTAATGATAACAATTTAATTTAATTTTTAAAAGTAATGAATCGATCAATCGTCAGAGAATTAGAACTTTCCGAGTGATTTTCAGCAACTATGTTATTTAATTTAATTCAACTTTTAAATGATTTTTTTTTCTTTTTCGCATAATTTACTTTAAGCTGTCCGGGGGGATCGAACATGAGACCTTTTGGAAGCGGAATAAGTCCTTACTGACTGAGCCAAAACTGCTAATTCCAGTTTGTACAAAATATGTCTTTTATGAGTTAGTGGTAAAATCTGTTATGCTTTTATGCTTTTTAAGATTTCCTTTCAAATACATTTGTTATAATATTTGTAAACGGTTTATTTTATTTTATTTTAGATAGATGCATAATACTTATTATTTTTTAAATCAATTTTAATTTCTTAAATAATTTAAATTAAAAAAAATCATAGTTTAAAATCACTGGTTTTTTTAATAAATGAAAGAATTTTTTTTTTTTTTATTCATTTAAAAAAATAATGTTATAGACAATTTTGTGAAATTCTCGCACACTATTTATTTATTTATTTTGGGGCTAATTAGTTAGAAGATATTTTAACAAGAAATAAGAGAAAAATAAACAGAAAAAATTAATTTAAAAGGGATTTTTTTATGTTTCCATTATTTCATGGCGCCAGAGGGATTCAAACCCACAATCTATGCACGCAGGGGATTAACAGTATGGTGCCTTAACCACTCGGCCACGGAGATACCCAGATAACGGAGTCTCTCCGTTTTTTCTATCCATTTCATCTGTTCCGTTATTTTTAGAAAATATGTTGGATGTTTATCAGGAAATATGATTTCTGATTTTTAATGGAAAAAGCCCTTTTGTTGTGAAAAGGGACTTTTTCTGTGAAATTCAGAAAAAATACTATATCCGTGAATTTCAATTTTTTTTTAAAACAGTGCATCTAACGATTGTGCATTTTCTAATTCCTTACATCTAATTATTTTCAATCTCAGAACATTAACTATATGAATATAACTATATAACCCCTATATAAAAAGACAGAAAATGTGTTATGTTTTAGACAACATTAATTAGCCTTTTCCTCCTCTTTTATTACGAATATCGAGAATGCATAAAGGAAAATGCAACTTTGTTATTTAACAGAAGTAGTAGGAAAAGGAGAGTACGGGCTCAGCCGCAGGTGGCACTGTGGCACCGTGCCTCCTGCGGTGCCTCCTGCGGCTGCCCCGCCTGCGGTGCCTCCGGCTGTCCCTGCGGCTGTCCCTCCTGCGGTGCCTCCTGCGCCCACCGTGCCACCGCCACCCTCCTGCCCCCTACTATGCATCCCCCATCCACGAACGCCCCCTAGTGGAAAAAAGGAACATTCTATTATAACATGAGAGGTGAACAACCTTCCCTAATTAAAAATATTATCAATCACATCTCAACTCGGAATCATACTATAAGATGAAGATTAAATTTATATTTGAATTTTGAACAACCGTAATTTTAATGAGTATTATTAATTAAGCGAAACAATTAAAATCTCAGTTTTTAACCATTTTATTTAGATTTCTTCAACTACAAGATGGGAATATCAATTTAACGCAAGAAAGTTAAACATATATTTGAATTTTGCTTGATAGACATCTTAATGAGTAGTATTAATTAAGTAAAAACAATGGAAAATATCAAGTTTTATAGAAAAAGACTGATTTCTTACGATTTTTATCAACTTAAAAGAGAAAACTTAAACGTATATTTCAGTTTTCAACAGCTATAACCTTAATGAGTATCGTTAATTAAGTAAAAAACAATGGAAAATATCAAGTTTTATGGAAAAAGACTGATCTCTTACGATTTTTATCAACTTAAGAGAGAAAACTTAAACATACATTTCAGTTTTTCAACAGCTATAACCTTAATGAGCATTCATAATTAAGTAAAAAACAATGGAAAATATCGATTTTTATAGAAAAAGACTGATTTCTTACGATTTTTATCAACTGCAACATCAGTGTATCGACTTACAAGTTGAAAGTTAAACATACATTCTAGTTTTTCAACAGCTATAACCTTAATGAGCATTCATAATTAAGTAAAAAACAATGGAAAATATCGATTTTATAGAAAAAGACTGATTTCTTACGATTTTTATCAACTGCAACATCAGTGTATCGACTTACAAGTTGAAAGTTAAACATGCATTCTAGTTTTTCAACAGCTATAATCTTAATGAGTATCGTTAATTAAGTAAAAAACAATGGAAAATATCAAGTTTTATAGAAAAAGACTGATTTCTTACGATTTTTTCAACTCAAACTTCAGAATATCAATTTGATAGAAAGAAATTTAAGCATGCATTCCAGTTTTGGACAACCATTTCCTTCATGAACATTATTAATTAAGCAAAACAGAAAATATTAAATTTTTAACTGATTTCTTCATATTTTTTATTTATTTATTTATTTTTTAATATAAAATCAGAATACACAACTTAAAATAGAAATTTAAACATATTTTTTAGTTTTTGAACAGTCGTTACCTCAAAGAATTTCGATAATTGAACAATTAACAAAGGAAACTAATGATTTTTCAACGAAAAAAGACGAATTAAACGAATTTGGTTAACTTTTACTCTAATTGGAAATTTCATCGTACTTTATGTATACCAACTAAGTAGAATTTTAATGCATAAACGAATAATTTAAAGAAATCCCCAACACACAAATGTGAACCTGCAGAGCATTTCTTATTACGTCATATCTAAACTAAAACTTTTTTCTGCAACCCCACCATGCATGCTTTCCAGGTAGGGGAACATAACAAAGAATCTTGACGTCACAACTTACAAAGGTATACAAATGTTTACGTTCAAGAAAAAGTATCACATAGAGTGAAAAAAAAGAAGAGATTTAAGTTATTTATCCATTCTAGTTTTATAACAGTTACTACAACATCTCCAAATTAAAATTTGGAAGTCATAATGAGTATAATTAATTAAACAAAATAATAGAAATATTAGTTTTTCAGAGGGGAAAAGACGAATTTAAACAAATTTTATTAGTTTTACACTAGTTTAATAATAATTTTAAGGAGGAAAAAGACGAATTTAAACTTTTTTTTTTTAGTTTTACACTATTTTTTCTCATCTCCAACATGGATATATCAATTTTAACAGAAGAATTAAACGTATATTATAGTTTTTAACAACAAAATCTTAACAAGTATCATTAATTAAACAAAAATAAATATCAGTTTTAAAGAAAAGACGAATTTGAATAATTTTACACTAGTATTTTCAAAAGCAACATGGAAATATCAATACTTATTCACATATTTCACTTATTCACTGTATTCAATACTATATTTAATAAATTTGGATACACTTTAAGAATTTCCTAATCTATAATTAAATATTAGCTGTATATTTAATGTTACCCATGTTTTCAACATTAGTTCATAATCGTGAATTTTGTATTTTAAATACCATGTATTCAGGTTCAGATTATTTTCACTTGAAATCATACAGAATTTTTTAACAGAGTTTGTTTTTGAAATCATTGAAGCAACTGTATTTAATATTTTTAACACCAATTTTCTAAGATTTTCTAACATTTTCCGATTATACATTCTTCAGAAGTACATTTCTAAATGCTACAATCACTTTACATATCGAAAAGATATCATTGAAGCAACTGTATTTAATATTTTTAATACCAATTTTCTAAGATTTTTTAACATTTTCCAGTTATACATTCCTCAAAAGTTATTATTACGTATTCTAAACAATAGCAAATATTAATTTTAAGAATAAAAAGACGAATTTAAACAAATTTTATTAGTTTTACACTATTTTTTCTCACCTCCAACACGGATATATCAATTTTAACAGAAGAATTAAACGTATATTTTAGTTTTTAACAACAAAAATGTAATAAGTATCATTAATTAAACAAAAATAAATACCAATTTTCAAGAAAAGACAATTTTTTACACAAATTTTCAACTTTGAAATACATCGCTTACATATATTGTTACAGTATATTACTAAACTTAAACTTTTTAAAAAGTTTGAATGTCTTTACAAAGGGTTCATACTTATATTTTTCACGTCTTGACTGCATTCGAAATCTTACAACAAAAGTATACTTTTATTATTATTATTATTATTATTCTAGAAAACCTAAAAAATCGTTTCTTGCTGCTTTAGACACTTGACATATTAAAACTACTCTACCCATATAATTAATCAAATTAGGACATGATTCATCTTACACTTCAAAATTTCTGAATTTTTACAATACTTATTTTCATCAAACTTTATTCTTGATCCTATATATTTTAATAGCACAGAATTTTCACATCTGTTTTTATCTACTTATCAGAAAATTATTAAAACACCCAACAACATTTTTCAAATATGAATATTATCTTTACAATTTAATGATGCAAAACATACACGAATACAAAGTTTAATTTTTACAAACATTTCATATTTCAAACCAAACTATTCGAAATTTTCACAACGTAAGAGCAAACATTAGACGAACTTTTTAACATTAATATTGCTTAGATCTTTTCATCATAACTTTTAACTATGATAATTATCCATTTTTAGGTTGATTGTCGAAAAACTGTAACTGAAATTACATAAACTTAATGTAAAAAACCATGTTCTCACACAATTTCTTGAAATTCAACAAAGAATTGACTATTACTCCAATACTTATCTACTTCAATCTCGACTCTCGATAGTATATAGATATTACATCATTACATACTTACAACTCTTTTCAAACGTTTATCAGAAAATCAAGCCAATCAAAGTCTAGTAGTTATCACACCTGTTCCTCAGAAATATTACTATCATATGAAACAGTAAAGAAAATTAATAGATATTTAATATTTAATAACTTCATACGTGAAATTACTGTCGAATGAGAATACTAATAATCAATAAAATCAACTGTTGGACAAAAAAATAGTACAGATTACCGAAAATTCAAATCATTTTTTCTACAAAAATTACAAAAATTAACAAATGAATGACCAGTTAGAGAAATAATTAAAAAAAATAATGAACATATTTACAAATTTATTAAAATCACACCTTTTTCTGGATTACAAACCACAATTTCTTGAAAAATTTAACACCGAATTTGTAAGATTTTAATCCTAGTATTACATACACTCAATAAATATTCAAAATTAACAAAAAAATAATTTTTTTAGTCTCATCAATAAGCAGAAATTCTATATTAAAAGAATATTTTCATAGTAGTACTTATAAAAATGAGAGTTTACAAACTGATTTTCATAATTTTATCACATTTAAACTTAATTTTTATACATAAAACATTATTTAATCAAATTTTATACTTTCTAATTCAGTAAAATTCAATACTTTTTTAGTTTTTAAACCAATACCACAATATTTATTTACATCAAACTTGATTCTTTACCTTTTATATTTCCACATTACACAAATGAGTTAAATACTAACTTGGAACGGGAGTTGAAGTCAATTGATTCAATTCGATTTTCATCGTATACGCATTTCCCCTACACGAAATTTCTTACTTCTATAATCATCTAATGTATTAAAACTAATCTACTCATATTTTTAATCAATTCATCAGATGTTTCATCTCGCACTTCTGAATTATCATCCACCAAGTTGCTTAAAATATAAATACTATCTTTAAAGTTTTAATGTAGTATACATGACTAATCTTGAGTTTCCATCTATACTATTAATCAAATTATCATATGTTTCATCTTACAGTTCAACGATTTCTGAATTATCGTCCATCTAGTTGTTTAAAATATTAATAAAATGTTTATAGTTTTTGATTATACATAGTATGTATGAATACAATCTTTAATTTTTAACAGTTCATATTTCAAATAACCTATTTTCGAAACCAAACTATGTGAATTTTACCACAATACTTATCATCATACAGAGATTTGTGTTTCATACTTTTTCTAAAAATTATCAGATATGTACTCCTCAGAGGAATTTCTATCATATGAATAAATGAAAAAAAAAATTAATTTATATTAAACGTACAGCGAAATTTGATTGCAATATATATGTATTTAATAAAAATAAATAAATGAGCGATTATTTATACATTAAACCTTTACTAAATATATATTTCTTGCGTTATAAAGATGTTTCAACAAGATGAACCAAAACAGCAGCAAACTTCAGAAATTAATGATCTGAATGATTCATCCCTAGCACATGTAGCGTTAATGAATAATACATATGTAAGTACTTATATGAAAAATACTAGAATTCGTATATGAATCGTAATTAGAGTAAATATAAAATGATTTGTCTTACTGCCTACACTTTAACAAATGCCTTTTTACCTATATTGTTGAAAAGAATCCTAATTGTTTGCATTTTATTTCTATTACAGATGTGTTCTATTTGCTACAAACATTTCTTAAGTAAATCGAATTTAACAGAACATACAAAAATCCATACAGGTGAAAAACCTTACACTTGGGAAGATTACCAAATGCTGTTTTCAAGAAGGCGTGAATCAAAAGTGCACACATCATCATATAAAGCATCGTCAGTTATATGTAAACTTAGTGAGGATATTCAAAAATTATTCAGACGTTTGAAGAATTTAGACATAAAGGAAGATATTTAGACTATATATCCATCATATTTTCATAACACTTACCACAATATCTCAAACTTAAAATTTGGAAGACATACACACTGCTGAAAAGTAATTTTGTTACCCGTGATTCTTCTAACCAGCATGAATGTATAGATATTATTTTGCAATGTATCCTTTAAATGCTCACATTAAATATTCCTTTATATACATATATCGTTGTGTTTATTTTTTAAAAACCTATTACATTAATAAAATAGGTTACACACACGTACATACACATAACATTTTAAGTGAAACAACACTCTCACAACTTAAAAAATGCATAAGAACATACAAAAATAAGCAGATGTATGAAAAAATATGCAAATTTACAAAATAATTTCACTGTTTTCTAGAAATACCAACAAAAAAATATTTAAAGTATAAAAAAATTACAAAAGTGAAAAGAAAAAACACAAATGTAAAACAAAAATCACAAAGTGAAAAACTCACAACAAAGTTTTTGAAAAAAAAAATTTACAACAAAAATTTTTTTACAAAAACCAAAACTTCAAAAATATTTTTCCAAAAAAATTTTTTTTCAAAAACATTTTTTACAAAAAAATTTTTTTTTCAAAATAAGTTTTTACAAAAGTAAAAAATAAAAAATCACAACGTTAAAAATATGAAAAATTTTAGTTAAAAAAAGTGTAAAAAAAATTGCAAAAAAAAATTGCAAAAATTTCAAAAAAAGTTACGAAAAAAGTATCAAAATTTTTGTTCTTTTTAATAGTAAATACAATGGTTTCACCATTGCATACTGTATTAAAAAGAACAAAAATTTTGATAACTTTTTTGATAACTTTTTGAAATTTTTGCAATTTTTTTGCAATTTTTTTTACACTTTTTTTAACTAAAATTTTTCATATTTTTAACGTTGTGATTTTTTATTTTTTACTTTTGTAAAAACTTATTTTGAAAAAAAAATTTTTTTGTAAAAAATGTTTTTGAAAAAAAATTTTTTTGGAAAAATATTTTTGAAGTTTTGGTTTTTGTAAAAAAATTTTTGTTGTAAATTTTTTTTTTCAAAAACTTTGTTGTGAGTTTTTCACTTTGTGATTTTTGTTTTACATTTGTGTTTTTTCTTTTCACTTTTGTAATTTTTTTATACTTTAAATATTTTTTTGTTGGTATTTCTAGAAAACAGTGAAATTATTTTGTAAATTTGCATATTTTTTCATACATCTGCTTATTTTTGTATGTTCTTATGCATTTTTTAAGTTGTGAGAGTGTTGTTTCACTTAAAATGTTATGTGTATGTACGTGTGTGTAACCTATTTTATTAATGTAATAGGTTTTTAAAAAATAAACACAACGATATATGTATATAAAGGAATATTTAATGTGAGCATTTAAAGGATACATTGCAAAATAATATCTATACATTCATGCTGGTTAGAAGAATCACGGGTAACAAAATTACTTTTCAGCAGTGTGTATGTCTTCCAAATTTTAAGTTTGAGATATTGTGGTAAGTGTTATGAAAATATGATGGATATATAGTCTAAATATCTTCCTTTATGTCTAAATTCTTCAAACGTCTGAATAATTTTTGAATATCCTCACTAAGTTTACATATAACTGACGATGCTTTATATGATGATGTGTGCACTTTTGATTCACGCCTTCTTGAAAACAGCATTTGGTAATCTTCCCAAGTGTAAGGTTTTTCACCTGTATGGATTTTTGTATGTTCTGTTAAATTCGATTTACTTAAGAAATGTTTGTAGCAAATAGAACACATCTGTAATAGAAATAAAATGCAAACAATTAGGATTCTTTTCAACAATATAGGTAAAAAGGCATTTGTTAAAGTGTAGGCAGTAAGACAAATCATTTTATATTTACTCTAATTACGATTCATATACGAATTCTAGTATTTTTCATATAAGTACTTACATATGTATTATTCATTAACGCTACATGTGCTAGGGATGAATCATTCAGATCATTAATTTCTGAAGTTTGCTGCTGTTTTGGTTCATCTTGTTGAAACATCTTTATAACGCAAGAAATATATATTTAGTAAAGGTTTAATGTATAAATAATCGCTCATTTATTTATTTTTATTAAATACATATATATTGCAATCAAATTTCGCTGTACGTTTAATATAAATTAATTTTTTTTTTCATTTATTCATATGATAGAAATTCCTCTGAGGAGTACATATCTGATAATTTTTAGAAAAAGTATGAAACACAAATCTCTGTATGATGATAAGTATTGTGGTAAAATTCACATAGTTTGGTTTCGAAAATAGGTTATTTGAAATATGAACTGTTAAAAATTAAAGATTGTATTCATACATACTATGTATAATCAAAAACTATAAACATTTTATTAATATTTTAAACAACTAGATGGACGATAATTCAGAAATCGTTGAACTGTAAGATGAAACATATGATAATTTGATTAATAGTATAGATGGAAACTCAAGATTAGTCATGTATACTACATTAAAACTTTAAAGATAGTATTTATATTTTAAGCAACTTGGTGGATGATAATTCAGAAGTGCGAGATGAAACATCTGATGAATTGATTAAAAATATGAGTAGATTAGTTTTAATACATTAGATGATTATAGAAGTAAGAAATTTCGTGTAGGGGAAATGCGTATACGATGAAAATCGAATTGAATCAATTGACTTCAACTCCCGTTCCAAGTTAGTATTTAACTCATTTGTGTAATGTGGAAATATAAAAGGTAAAGAATCAAGTTTGATGTAAATAAATATTGTGGTATTGGTTTAAAAACTAAAAAAGTATTGAATTTTACTGAATTAGAAAGTATAAAATTTGATTAAATAATGTTTTATGTATAAAAATTAAGTTTAAATGTGATAAAATTATGAAAATCAGTTTGTAAACTCTCATTTTTATAAGTACTACTATGAAAATATTCTTTTAATATAGAATTTCTGCTTATTGATGAGACTAAAAAAATTATTTTTTTGTTAATTTTGAATATTTATTGAGTGTATGTAATACTAGGATTAAAATCTTACAAATTCGGTGTTAAATTTTTCAAGAAATTGTGGTTTGTAATCCAGAAAAAGGTGTGATTTTAATAAATTTGTAAATATGTTCATTATTTTTTTTAATTATTTCTCTAACTGGTCATTCATTTGTTAATTTTTGTAATTTTTGTAGAAAAAATGATTTGAATTTTCGGTAATCTGTACTATTTTTTTGTCCAACAGTTGATTTTATTGATTATTAGTATTCTCATTCGACAGTAATTTCACGTATGAAGTTATTAAATATTAAATATCTATTAATTTTCTTTACTGTTTCATATGATAGTAATATTTCTGAGGAACAGGTGTGATAACTACTAGACTTTGATTGGCTTGATTTTCTGATAAACGTTTGAAAAGAGTTGTAAGTATGTAATGATGTAATATCTATATACTATCGAGAGTCGAGATTGAAGTAGATAAGTATTGGAGTAATAGTCAATTCTTTGTTGAATTTCAAGAAATTGTGTGAGAACATGGTTTTTTACATTAAGTTTATGTAATTTCAGTTACAGTTTTTCGACAATCAACCTAAAAATGGATAATTATCATAGTTAAAAGTTATGATGAAAAGATCTAAGCAATATTAATGTTAAAAAGTTCGTCTAATGTTTGCTCTTACGTTGTGAAAATTTCGAATAGTTTGGTTTGAAATATGAAATGTTTGTAAAAATTAAACTTTGTATTCGTGTATGTTTTGCATCATTAAATTGTAAAGATAATATTCATATTTGAAAAATGTTGTTGGGTGTTTTAATAATTTTCTGATAAGTAGATAAAAACAGATGTGAAAATTCTGTGCTATTAAAATATATAGGATCAAGAATAAAGTTTGATGAAAATAAGTATTGTAAAAATTCAGAAATTTTGAAGTGTAAGATGAATCATGTCCTAATTTGATTAATTATATGGGTAGAGTAGTTTTAATATGTCAAGTGTCTAAAGCAGCAAGAAACGATTTTTTAGGTTTTCTAGAATAATAATAATAATAATAATAAAAGTATACTTTTGTTGTAAGATTTCGAATGCAGTCAAGACGTGAAAAATATAAGTATGAACCCTTTGTAAAGACATTCAAACTTTTTAAAAAGTTTAAGTTTAGTAATATACTGTAACAATATATGTAAGCGATGTATTTCAAAGTTGAAAATTTGTGTAAAAAATTGTCTTTTCTTGAAAATTGGTATTTATTTTTGTTTAATTAATGATACTTATTACATTTTTGTTGTTAAAAACTAAAATATACGTTTAATTCTTCTGTTAAAATTGATATATCCGTGTTGGAGGTGAGAAAAAATAGTGTAAAACTAATAAAATTTGTTTAAATTCGTCTTTTTATTCTTAAAATTAATATTTGCTATTGTTTAGAATACGTAATAATAACTTTTGAGGAATGTATAACTGGAAAATGTTAAAAAATCTTAGAAAATTGGTATTAAAAATATTAAATACAGTTGCTTCAATGATATCTTTTCGATATGTAAAGTGATTGTAGCATTTAGAAATGTACTTCTGAAGAATGTATAATCGGAAAATGTTAGAAAATCTTAGAAAATTGGTGTTAAAAATATTAAATACAGTTGCTTCAATGATTTCAAAAACAAACTCTGTTAAAAAATTCTGTATGATTTCAAGTGAAAATAATCTGAACCTGAATACATGGTATTTAAAATACAAAATTCACGATTATGAACTAATGTTGAAAACATGGGTAACATTAAATATACAGCTAATATTTAATTATAGATTAGGAAATTCTTAAAGTGTATCCAAATTTATTAAATATAGTATTGAATACAGTGAATAAGTGAAATATGTGAATAAGTATTGATATTTCCATGTTGCTTTTGAAAATACTAGTGTAAAATTATTCAAATTCGTCTTTTCTTTAAAACTGATATTTATTTTTGTTTAATTAATGATACTTGTTAAGATTTTGTTGTTAAAAACTATAATATACGTTTAATTCTTCTGTTAAAATTGATATATCCATGTTGGAGATGAGAAAAAATAGTGTAAAACTAAAAAAAAAAAAGTTTAAATTCGTCTTTTTCCTCCTTAAAATTATTATTAAACTAGTGTAAAACTAATAAAATTTGTTTAAATTCGTCTTTTCCCCTCTGAAAAACTAATATTTCTATTATTTTGTTTAATTAATTATACTCATTATGACTTCCAAATTTTAATTTGGAGATGTTGTAGTAACTGTTATAAAACTAGAATGGATAAATAACTTAAATCTCTTCTTTTTTTTCACTCTATGTGATACTTTTTCTTGAACGTAAACATTTGTATACCTTTGTAAGTTGTGACGTCAAGATTCTTTGTTATGTTCCCCTACCTGGAAAGCATGCATGGTGGGGTTGCAGAAAAAAGTTTTAGTTTAGATATGACGTAATAAGAAATGCTCTGCAGGTTCACATTTGTGTGTTGGGGATTTCTTTAAATTATTCGTTTATGCATTAAAATTCTACTTAGTTGGTATACATAAAGTACGATGAAATTTCCAATTAGAGTAAAAGTTAACCAAATTCGTTTAATTCGTCTTTTTTCGTTGAAAAATCATTAGTTTCCTTTGTTAATTGTTCAATTATCGAAATTCTTTGAGGTAACGACTGTTCAAAAACTAAAAAATATGTTTAAATTTCTATTTTAAGTTGTGTATTCTGATTTTATATTAAAAAATAAATAAATAAATAAAAAATATGAAGAAATCAGTTAAAAATTTAATATTTTCTGTTTTGCTTAATTAATAATGTTCATGAAGGAAATGGTTGTCCAAAACTGGAATGCATGCTTAAATTTCTTTCTATCAAATTGATATTCTGAAGTTTGAGTTGAAAAAATCGTAAGAAATCAGTCTTTTTCTATAAAACTTGATATTTTCCATTGTTTTTTACTTAATTAACGATACTCATTAAGATTATAGCTGTTGAAAAACTAGAATGCATGTTTAACTTTCAACTTGTAAGTCGATACACTGATGTTGCAGTTGATAAAAATCGTAAGAAATCAGTCTTTTTCTATAAAATCGATATTTTCCATTGTTTTTTACTTAATTATGAATGCTCATTAAGGTTATAGCTGTTGAAAAACTAGAATGTATGTTTAACTTTCAACTTGTAAGTCGATACACTGATGTTGCAGTTGATAAAAATCGTAAGAAATCAGTCTTTTTCTATAAAAATCGATATTTTCCATTGTTTTTTACTTAATTATGAATGCTCATTAAGGTTATAGCTGTTGAAAAACTGAAATGTATGTTTAAGTTTTCTCTCTTAAGTTGATAAAAATCGTAAGAGATCAGTCTTTTTCCATAAAACTTGATATTTTCCATTGTTTTTTACTTAATTAACGATACTCATTAAGGTTATAGCTGTTGAAAACTGAAATATACGTTTAAGTTTTCTCTTTTAAGTTGATAAAAATCGTAAGAAATCAGTCTTTTTCTATAAAACTTGATATTTTCCATTGTTTTTACTTAATTAATACTACTCATTAAGATGTCTATCAAGCAAAATTCAAATATATGTTTAACTTTCTTGCGTTAAATTGATATTCCCATCTTGTAGTTGAAGAAATCTAAATAAAATGGTTAAAAACTGAGATTTTAATTGTTTCGCTTAATTAATAATACTCATTAAAATTACGGTTGTTCAAAATTCAAATATAAATTTAATCTTCATCTTATAGTATGATTCCGAGTTGAGATGTGATTGATAATATTTTTAATTAGGGAAGGTTGTTCACCTCTCATGTTATAATAGAATGTTCCTTTTTTCCACTAGGGGGCGTTCGTGGATGGGGGATGCATAGTAGGGGGCAGGAGGGTGGCGGTGGCACGGTGGGCGCAGGAGGCACCGCAGGAGGGACAGCCGCAGGGACAGCCGGAGGCACCGCAGGCGGGGCAGCCGCAGGAGGCACCGCAGGAGGCACGGTGCCACAGTGCCACCTGCGGCTGAGCCCGTACTCTCCTTTTCCTACTACTAACAGATTTTCTAATGATTGCATATTACCTAACTTATTTTATAGAACTATTTTTATATTCTTTTATTATTTATATAAGCATTGAAGATATGTATTTACAATTACACATAATTTAAATTCATATCATTAACATCAGTAAATTATTTATCTACACTGTAAAGAAAGATACATATTCCAAAAACTACAAAAAATTTACTATAACTGCCGCGGTAACTGCTTTCAACTCACTCAATATTCTAAAAAACATTCCTATATCTTAGAAACATTAGAAATATCTTTAACATGCGGTCGAATTATTGGACAGCTTGCTGTAAATTTTTAACAGCGTTTATGAATGTAGTAATCATTTAAATAAAAAATTGTTACTTTTTTTCAATTATAATTTACTAATTAGTTGATTCTTTTCTATATATATTTCTGTTCCAAATATAAATAAAACTCTAAAAATTTTTTTAATAAGGTACCCTGGGGTAATAACGCCAGGCGGGGTAATAACGCCAAGTGCTAATATTTTGTATAATTATGAAATAATCTGGTAAATGACACCCATGTGCTCTGCACAGAAGGGTTTTGAGCCATATAAATCGCAAAAAGCAGCTTCAAGTTAATTTGTTTCATTTTTAGATCTTATTGTTTTTACAAGCAACTAAAATTAACGCTTGATCTAAAATTTGCGAGGTACGTTTTATGATGTGAAGACTATTTTTTTTTATCCGGAAATACTTTGTTAACTACATAAATTTGTAGTATATTTCATGGACTTTCAAAATGTTGTTGAAGATTTTGGATATCTTCTTGAGATAATTTTTAATTTAAAAGGTACAGCGCAATAAGTATAACGGGGTAATAACGAGAATCCTTGGCATTAATATCCCGGTTGATTCCCTACAGTGGCCGAGCTACATCCTAAATACTGATTCAAATAAACACAGATAAAACTGTGCAATGTTTCTAATAATTCTATTTAAGCGGTCCTTTTTAAGCAAAAAGAAGCTCCCGGTCTGATATTCTTTTGCCTCATCCTCCCCGGCCCCCCCTCCCCCACACCACACCTTTATTTTTCTTACACTTTCGCAAAAAATTGAACATTTTCAATAGCTTAGAATGCATTTTCTCAATTTCTAAGTTTGTAGAGTTTGTATTTTTAGAATTGGGCAATCTACATGCAATTATTCCATCTTATTTCATAGTTTTGTTTGCATGGCGTTATTACCAATATAGGTGGGTAATAACGCCAAATAGCATTGGTCAAGAAATCACGCCATTACATTTTATCAATACATATCTGTTAAATTATTTTTTTATATAGATAGTCAATGAGTTGCTGTATCAAATCATATATTTGTTTGAAAAATACAAACTAAAACTGAGCCGTGAAAATTGGTAGAACCTTAACGTGGCGTTATTACCCCAGGGTACCTTAAATGGAATTACACCTCTTTATTTCAACTCATTTTGTTAATTGTTTATCTATTATTAAACATATATTCAATAGGATGCATACGATTATTTAATCAACGAATTCCTACAATTATTTAATACAAAGTTTTCTATTTTTAAAAATGTGGTAACAAAGAAGCATAAAAGTTTTCAATTATGTGTTTAATTCCTTTTTCAATTATTATTTAACAAATTTCACGTTATTTTACTTCTTTTTATTTAACGGTATTCAATAGTAGTATAATTTTGTTAAAACAAGAAAGAAAAAAAATCATGTGTCAAGCATGAATTATGCAACACTTTGCAACATATTCAAAATAATGTAATAAAAGTACACCGTTAATAAATTCAAATATTAGGTTTAACTCAACCCTATAGAAACAAATAACACATTCGAAAATCCAATTGTAGCTGTTTCCATCTACTATAAGAAAATCATCCGAATTATTTGAGTAATCCTGTAAACGACATATAGATTCGTATATATTAAATACATGCATAACAAAATGCAGTTCGGTTAAAAAATACATGTGCCTCAATTGAAAATTTCCCTTCAGGAACTTCTGATAATAAAGAGATTAGTACGTGAATTCTTTTGAGCCGCCCTGTACATGAGGTATATGATTATTTATAACAAATAACATTGAAAAAATTAATTAAATTTAAAAACGGATGCCGATTTTTTTTTCCCAGCAGTTATTACTCACATCAAAGACAGTACGGCAAAATCAAGTACAATACTATAACCGATTTCTTTTGTGTGTCTCTGCAAATGATCGACAAATGCCCTATTCTATCGTTATTATCTTGTAATAAAATTTAATGATTTATATCAATTTCAATACATTTGAAAACCCGTAATCGAATTAAAAATCTCTGCAAATGATTTTTCCCTCATGTACCAGAATGTGGTGGAATTCTTTCGACTACCCCTGTAAATGAACTACTAATCCCACATGGTTCATATACAGTACCAAAAATGTCTTGGTAACCCCTAAATAGCATTTATCAATTGAATGAGAATTCAGGTATATTTACAGACGGCCAGAAAACAGAATGCGTAAACACTTTTTAACTTTGTTGGAAAGTGTTAAAAATGTATAAAAATTTTCTGAAGTGAAAAAATGTCCGAGTATAGTAAAATATTCAAAATAAATATTAATATACTACTATAATAAATTTATGAAAACAAGATTATCTGACGTTAAAAAAAGTATCAGAATATATTAAAATATTAAAAATCAGTATCGATATATTACAGTTGTAATATCGATATAATACCTCTTGGAAGTAAAACAATATCGTAACATATTAAAGTCTGAAAAATCAGTATCAATAATCAATATATTATCGATATAAATATAAATAAAATGACGTTATCAGAAACTTTAAAAAAAGTTATTCGAATACATTTAAATGTTAAAAATCAATATCGAGATATCATTTTCAAAAATCTAAATAAAATCTATTTATCTAACGTGAAAAAAAAATCATCATAGTACATTAAAATTTTAAGTATCACTATCTTATTGAAATAAATATAAATAAAGCCAATTTATCTTATGTTAAAAATCATCATAATAAATATTAAAATCTTAAAAATGGGTATTATTATAAGTATATTACTATTATAAGTATAAATAAAGCTAAGTTATCAAACATACAAAATTTATCACAGTGTATTAAAATATTAAAAATCAATATCGTTACATCGCTATCATAAATGTAGAATCAGTGTATCTGATGTAAAAAAATATTATATATTAAACTCTTAAAAATCAGTATCAGTATATTATTGATATAAGTATAAATAAACAAAGTTGTATGTATTAAAAAATTATCAAAATACAATGTAATAATAAAAATCAGTTCTTTATATATTACCGTTATAATTTTATCTGACGTAAAGAAAAAAAATCATAACAGCACCAATATATTATTGTATAAATATAAATAAACAAAGTTATCTATCATTAAAAAAATATCAGAATGCAATATGTAATTTAAAATAAGTCTCTGTATATTACGGTTATAAAAATAAATAAAACCAGTTTATCTGACATGAGTAAATATGGTAATATACTAGTCTTAAAAATCAATCTGATATAAGTGATATCTTGATATAAGTGTAAATAAACAAAGTTATTTATCGTAAAAAGAATTATCTCACTAAATTAAAATTCTAAAAATCAATATCGCTACATTACCATCATAAATATAAATAAATCCAATTTATCTGACGGGGAAAAAAATTACACATTAAAAATTTAAAAATCAGTCTCGTAATATTGCCGTTATAAATATAATTAAAGGCAATATATCTCCCGTGAAAAAATCCCAATATATAAAAATTTTAAAAATCAGTAACAGTATATATTATTGTATAAACATAAATAAATAAAGTTATCTGTCGTAAGAAAATTATCAGAATACAACATATTACTCAAATTCAGTCTCCGTATATATATACAGTTATAAATACAAATAAAGCCAATTTATCTGATATAAAAAATAACGATAATAAATGTCAAAGTCTTAAAAATCAGTATAAGTATTAATAGATTAATCATATAAATATAAATATAAGTAAGATGAAATTATCTGTCGTAAAACACTTATCAGAATGTATTAAAATATTTAAAAAACAGGTGTAGGTGTGTTCCCGTCTTAAATATAAATAAAACTAATTAAATGGACAAGAAAAAATCATTATTTATTAAAGTCATAAAACTCACTATCAGTACGTTATTGAAATAAATGAAACGAAATTATTTGTCCTAAAAAATGATCAAGTTAATATTAAAATTTAGTATCGGTATATTATCGCTTTAAATATAAATGAAATCAATTTATCGAACTTGGAAAAAATCATATTAAAATTTAAATCACTATCCTTATATTATTGGTATGAATTGAACCCTTTCTCGGGTGTACTATTAATAGTACTTTTCTTTTCATCGAGTATTATTTTGTGTAAATAAATACTTAGTTATTTTCTACATTTATAAATGGTAATATATGACTTTGCGCTTTTTGTCATGACTTCATTTATATTTTGGCATTAAGTCTTTTTATACATAAATTATGCTTTTTAAATTTAAAATACAAGATACTTTTCTGAATCAATCATATGTCATAAAACTGTGAAAAAAAAAAAAAAAAAAAAAAAAAAAAAAAAAACATGAGAAAGTTGTAGTATCATCTCAAATCCTGTTGTTATTCGTTATTTTCGAGATGCCTTCAAAATCTCTTCCTTAGCCTATTATCATATAAATATGCAATAAATAATACACAATAATGTGTACATTCGTTATATTTTAGACTGAGATATCTTTCAACTTCAGTAAATCGAATTAAATAGCTACATAAACGGGTGCGATTTGGGTCCGATTTTTTTTTTCAGTTTTTGGGAAAAAATACTTTGACGTTAAAAAACATTAATACTTGCTATTCAAATATATTAATTACAGTTTAACGAATATTTCATCGTCCTAAGCTTAACGAATGTTGTTGTTTTGCATACTATTTAATTCATATCCATATGACAATAGGCTAAGGAAGAGATTTTGGAGAATTTCAGAAAATATTATATTACAAGAAGATTTAAATGATATTTATAACATTTTAATACTTTTTGAGCTTTATCACACGTGAATCTTTCGAAAAAGTAAACTTTATTTTAGATTTAAAGAGTGAAATATATGTTTAAAACAAAAGAATCGAAAACGCTGTAATGAGAACTAAGAAAATATTCATTATTATTAGTAGTAGTAAAGCCTAAACGTTAATGAAGTCATATAATAAATGCATAGACACGTATCAACATTACTACATGTAAAAAGTAACAAAAGTATTTCTTAAAACAAAATAGCACTCAATAAAAGACATGTACTTTTAATGGTACACCAGACCCGGAAAGTTTAAAGTAATTTTGTTCCCAAACTGGAACAAAAAAATGGACACGGAAGGGTTAAACAAAACAATTTATAAGGCTTGAATAACATGTATAAAAGTAAAATTAATAACTCACCTTTATTTTTGTATACCCTTCGATATAGCCTACCTCTTCTTATATTTACGAATAAAGAAGAAAAAACAACTTTCCTAACTTTCGATCGACTGTCACAAAAAATAACCAACTTTCAACTCTTTGCGCACTGAAGTGGGAAAAAGGAGAGTTTAGTTATCCAGAGCAGAGAACAGATGCGACTTGCTGCTGTCTTAGCTCTCCGATAGATAAACAGAGTGGCCGTTCATCGCCGGGACCATTTCCCGCCAAGTCTCCACCCCTCCCTCCGTGGACTTCAGCAGCGCCATCGCTGAGTACCACTCAATAAAGTCCATAATATATGCATAAGAGCGAAATCGGAGATAAAAAAAAAATCTCGAGAGATTTTGGATGATTTGGAATTTAGAGAGAGAGTGTGAAAAATATTGATTAGTGAATTAAAAAAGAAAGAGAAATATAAAATGATGCAATATTTGAAAGATATAAAATTTGAGAAAAATGTTTTTGGAATCGGAATGCACATGTTATTGGTGTTATTTATGATGGCCTTCACGAGGGATATAGGCCTAGGGAAAGTGCCCTCAATGGGGGTCTTTATAAGTGAGCCTAATCCGTATTTACGCAGGGTTTGAAGAAAACCACAAACACTCCGAAAGGTGAGGCCGACGGCCGCGATTGGATTCAAACCCAGCACACCCCCTTTACTAGCTTAGATAGCATTAACATCTCAGCCTCTGGTGGGGCCTACATATGTTATTTTCAATACTAACATTTATAAAATTGATTAAAATATATTTTTTTGATAAGGATAGAACAGTGTTGATTTTAAATGCCTAGCGGGATTGCTCTAATCGTGCGCATAATAAAAAAAATTTCTCACAATAAAATAATGTTAAGCAGGATTTCACCTTTTAAATTATTTTCCATATTCTTCTATCCTCAAACCTTCCTCTCGTGAACTTCAGCAGCGCCATCGGTGAGTACCATTCAATAACGTCCATAATATATGCATAAGAGCGAAATCGGAGATGGAAAAAAAAATCTCGAGAGTTTTTGGATGATATGTGTCTGGAATTTAGAGACCGAGTGTGAAAAAAATTGATTAGTGAATTAAAAGAAAAATCTAAAACGATGCGAAAAATGTTTGTGGAATACATATCTTATAAAATACTAACCTTTATAAAATTTATTAAAATACTAACCTTTATAAACTATAACCTTTATAAAATTTATTAAAATACTAAACTTTATAAAATACCAACCTTTATAAAATTTATAAAAATACTAACCTTTATAAACCATAACCTTTATAAAATACTAACCTTTATAAAATTTATTAAAATACTAAACTTTATAAAATACCAACCTTTATAAAATTTATAAAAATACTAACCTTTATAAACCATAACCTTTATAAAATACTAACCTTTATAAAATTTATTAAAATGCACTTTTTAATAAGTGTATGAGAATGTTGGTTTTAACCCTGTTGGGTCTAATTTTAATTTCAATTTTTAGAAAAAATTTACTTTAACGTTAATAACATTAACATCAGTTATCCAAATAGCTTAATTAGAGTTCAGCGAATATTTCATCGTGTGAACGACAACGAATATTGTTGTATTGTGTACTATTTAATTCATATTTATATGACAATTTGCTAAAAACAGTTTTTGGAAACATTTAGAAAATATTATATTACAACAAGATTTAACATATATTACAACTTTTTTATACTTTTTGAGCTTTATTACATGTGATTCTTTCATGAAAGTAACTTTTATTTTAAATTTAAAGCGTGAAATGTATGTTTTAAGTAAAATAATCGCAAACGATGAAAAGAGAATGAAGCAAATAATAATAAATTCCTAAACATTAATGAAGTCATATAGTAAATACATATACACATATTAATGTAAATAGTAACAAAAGTATTTGTTAGAATAAAAAAGCATTCAATTAAAAGACATATTATACATCTAATTATTAATAGTACCACCAGACCCGAAAGAGTTAAATACCTAGCGGAATTGCTCTAATCGTACGCATAATAATAATATCTCTCGTAATAAAAGAGATATTATGCAAGATTTGCCCTTTTAAATTATTTTCTATGCATATTTCTTCTGTGAATACATATATGTATTTTAATTTTCATGCAATTACCGGGATTATTTATTTTCTTAACAATTCTTCTATCTTCGAACCTCCCTCCCGTAGACTTCAGCAGCGCCATCGCTCAGTACCACTCAATAACGTCCATAATATATGCATAAGAGCGAAATCGGAGTAGAAAAAAAAATCTCGGGATATTTTGGATGCCTCGGAAATTTAGAGACCGAGTGTGAAAAAAGTGAGTCGAAAGTGAAAGAGAAATGTAAAATTATGCAATATTTGAAAGATATAAAATTTGAGAAAAATCGTTGTGAAATACATCAGGCTCTTATTACCGCATGGACAAATCGAGACTTTACCCAAGGGCCCCGAACCTTCAGGGGCCCCCAAATCCATACATTAAATAATCAAATATTTATTTTTCAATTCCAGCTCTTCCATATAATAAAGTTATTAAATTCATCTTAAAGTAATATAACAAATTGCTAAAGTTATATAAAGAGTTTTTTTTCTTTACTAAGAGGAAAAAAATGTACTTTTATTAATTAAGGTATTTAATTTAGAATTGGGTGAGCTAAGATTTTTCTTCTATTTATATCCAAGGTGCGAAAATATGCTTATGCATTACATATACACCTAGGAGTTATCATCATTGCTATTTGAAAAACGTTGTAATGATTTGAAAGGGGCCTCCTAATTTATCTTTGCCCTGGGCCTCAATTAGTCATAATCGGGCCCTCGAATGCATATGAGGACCGCAGAAGCTAAGAAGTACAAGTGACAAAATTGAAAAAAATTGAACTAAGTGCATAGATGACCTAGAAATATGTTTTTAAGGTGCGTTCGTAATTATGTAAATATGCTAGCACTTACAGTCGTCGTTCAATCCGTCCGTCTGTCAGCATATAACAACGCAAAAACTAGCCAACCGAATCATTTTAAATTTAAAATATATAATTAGTAAATAATTTTGTCGAGTCAATTAAAATTTTATGAAAATCGGATGTATAGTTCAATTACAGGGACAATCAAAAGTATTCCGTTACATTACGGTCAATGGGGAAAAATAATTTCAAATACATTTTAATGATGTTACACTCTTTCGAACGTAATAATTCATATGCATCTATGAAATATGCACTAAAATATTAGAACAACAATAAAAAATAAGTTATGTAATATTTACCCCCTTTTAAAATATTTACCATGCATATAAGTTTCTTCTTTGAATAGATATATATTTTAATCTTCATGAAATTACACGGATTATTTATTTTCTAAACAATTCTTCTACCCTCGAATCTTTTTCTCGCAGACTCAGTAGCGCCATCGCTGAGTACCATTCAACGTCCGTAATATATTCATAAGAACAAAATCGGAGCAAAAAAAAAAAAAAAAAAAAAAAATCTGGAGGGATTTTGTATGATATGCCTCGAGAATTTAGAGACCAATAAGGGATTTAAAAAATTGATAAAGAAAGAGAAATCTAAGACGGTAGAACATTTTAAAAAAGTAAAGATTGGTAAAATAATTGAGACAAATTTTTGTGGAATACTTAATGATATGTTATTCTCATTACAAACCTTTATAAAAATTATTATTACTTACTTTCTGCCAAGAACATGTCAATATACATAATGTTTGAACGACCTTGCGGTCAAAATAAGAAAATCTCACATTATGAAAAATGTTGTGAAGGGTTTTCCAATTTTAATTTATTTACCAGACATATTTCTCTTCCGCGATTTATTTCTATTTATTTTATTTATTTATTTTACAAAAAAATCCGCGAATTATTTATTTTTTAAATAGTTCTTTAATCACTCATTAAAAAAATATGAATTTCGTCAGTTGGTGGAGGGAAGTAATCACGAATTGCAAAAAGCACATGAAGGAAAAAAAATCACGGAATTTTTCAGTCAGTCGTTGAAAAAAAAATTGCATATAACGTCCACGATCTCGAAAATAATCGGAAATTTTGTTGATATATATCGCGAAATTCGGCAGTCGGTCAGAGAAAAATCAATTTCATCAATCGGTTCAACGGAAAAAAAAAATGAATTTCGTCAAATGATAGTATATTGATATTATTTTGTTTATATCAATTAATTTTTTTTGTTTGCGTTTATTGAAGAAGCAAACAAAAGAGAAATTGGTATTAGTATGGAATGGTAGAAAAAGCTTTAAATAATTTAACTTATTTTAAGTAAATTTATAATATAAGTTTGCACCTGAAAGTAATTTTAGTATATTTATTTGTGCTTTATACGAATTTAATTATGTAACTCAAGGTTAATTTTGCATTAGAATTTTAATTTTCATTTATTAAGTTAAAAAAATTAATTTTCTAATGAGAAATTTGGAAATCCAAATAATCTCAATCCCTTAAGATTAAAACCGGAGGGAGTAATTCGAAGTCTGATTCATAATGAGTCTTAATGCTACCTATGTCTTGGGAAATTGGAATCAAATTTTCGAAAGAACGGAAAAAAATCATATGAAACTGGAAAGTAGTTTTTA